>OZ014479.1:0-600000 GCA_963965965.1 Trididemnum nubilum | reverse complement strand
TTAACTGGAAGATAAATGGGCTATTTGGGAGGTGGCTAATGGTAAAATGTTAGTTCTCTTGTTTAGATGCTGTTAAATTATAGAATCGAATACTTCAATAAAACTCACACGAAGTAATCTATTTCGTATACAGTTTATAGAGAAAATCGGGGGGGGGGGGGGCTAATGAAAAGAGATTTGAGAGAAATGATTGGTAATTAACAAATACTGAATAGCCCCCCCATTTCTTAGTTTATAGTATATTTGTTGATGACACCTATGTTCAGCATTTTTACACTTGCGATCAAATTTGATAACTTATTTCTTACCATTTATCAAAGGTTTCATTTATTTGTTGGTTTTATTTTTGTCAAATTAGCCCCCCCCCCCCACCCCCCGGGACATATGTTTCAAAATTCAAAAGATGTTTTAAATTACTATCTAGTCCACTCCAGTGCATAAAACAGTCTCAAAGTGCTAAAAATGTAGTGTTTTTCCCATTTTGCTTTTTGGTCGACATGTCAATCTGGGGGGGGGGGGGGGGCTATAGCCCCCCCGCCCCCCCCCTGGCTACGCTACTGGCTAAAAACGTGGTATTTTCCTAATTCTGCATTTTGGTCGGCAGTTCATTATTAGCCCCTCCCTAAATAAACCTTTCAAACTATGCTTTAAAGCATTTTTTAGTCTAATCTAGTGCAAAAGACAGTCTTAGAAATGCTAAAAACGTGGTATTTTCCTTATTCAGCATTTTGGTCGGCAGTTCATTAGCCCCCCCCCCTAAATAAACATTTCAAACTATGCTTTAAAGCATTTTTTAGTCTAATCTAGTGCAAAAGACAGTCTTAGAAATGCTAAAAACGTGGTATTTTCCTTATTCAGCATTTTGGTCGGCAGTTCATTAGCCCCCCCCCCCCCTAAATAAACCTTTCAAACTATGCTTTAAAGCATTTTTTAGTCTAATCTAGTGCAAAAGACAGTCTTAGAAATGCTAAAAACGTGGTATTTTCCTTATTCAGCATTTTGGTCGGCAGTTCATTAGCCCCCCCCCCCTAAATAAACCTTTCAAACTATGCTTTAAAGCATTTTTTAGTCTAATCTAGTGCAAAAGACAGTCTTAGAAGTGCTAAAAACGTGGTATTTTTCTTATTCAGCATTTTGGTCGGCAGTTCATTAGCCCCTCCCTAAATAAACCTTTCAAACTATGCTTTAAAGCATTTTTTAGTCTAATCTAGTGCAAAAGACAGTCTTAGAAATGCTAAAAACGTGGTATTTTTCTTATTCAGCATTTTGGTCGGCAGTCTATTAGCCCCCCCCCCCCCTAAATAAACCTTTCAAACTATGCTTTAAAGCATTTTTTAGTCTAATCCAGTGCAAAAGGGAGTCTTAGAAGTGCTAAAAACGTGGTATTTTTCTTATTCAGCATTTTGGTCGGCAGGCCAATGGGGGGGGCTATAGCCCCCCCCGCCCCCCCCCCTGGCTACGCTACTGGCCAGTTTTATGTTTCATTTTTTATAGTTGTTACGGTAGCATTGAACTTTGAAGAGGCAAGAGCGTATGTTAATTTTCGTTGCTTCCATGCCAGAAATGGCAAAAATAAACTGAATTGAATAATGTCAAAGAAACTTGCCGTAGTTTTTTCGGCATATACTCGTAGTATACTTTTTTTTTGTAAGAACCAATAAATATTACGTTAAGGCTGGCTGTTTGTAGTTTTTTGCCGAATTTTAGCCTCAATTGTTCTTAAATTTTGAAAACACGGATGTTGATTTTAGCGACCACATTTGTACAACTGTTTAAGATATTGATTTTAGCGACCATATTTGTAAAACTGTTTAAGTTGTTTAGTCCCAAAGCTTTGTGCGCTTGAGTGAACGTTTTTTACTGCTTTTGCCGCAACGCAAAATTGCTCTTTTTTCGACTTGAACGACTGCCAGAAATTTACCCAGTTACTCACAAAGAGCGCATGATTACTCAGTTTGTGCGTTTTTAATTTCTTTTTTTTTTAAGATATGTTATCCAGTGGTGAAGCATCTTTATAAAAAAATTAACTTCTACTTAGGAATACGGAGTCTTTGCCGCTGAAAAATCTTGCTTTTTTTTACAAAAAAGATTGATTTCATAATATTTTTGCGTGAAATTTCGGCAGCAAATTTTAATTTGGTGGGCTGCCGCTCAAGAAATTTTTTCTTTTTTCAGTAAGAAAACTGTCGATTTTGAGACGTTTTAGTGAGAAAAATTTGAATTCATCAAAATAATTTACTGAAAAATCACGGGTAAGTTTTGAAATTGATCGCAGAGAAACTCCAAAGCAGATGCGGTTTTGTCTAATATACAGCGCCACCGTTGTTTTGTGGCAGCAGGATAAAGCAAAAATAAATCATCAGCTACAGCATGCGATCAAAACTCTAAATGTGGTCTGATGTCGTATTTAAAAACCCCTCTACCTTTGAAGATTCATATATTTTACCAACTTTTTGTGAAAAAGCGTCAACGCACTTTTTTTCAGAATTAGTAACTGCAATGCGTCCTTGTGTTCTTGGGAAAGCCACTTGACGCATATTTCCCATTAGGGCCAAGCAGTCTACCCACAGTGGAGGCCCCCCAGCCAGAGGAAAGACTCGCAAACAGAACCCAAAAAAGTGCTCGGCGTCATAGCCATAGCTAGGATTTTTGATTAGTGGAGCCCAAACTGCAAAGCAATGACGTTATCAGAAGTTTTCAAACGGAATTTTTAATGAGACAAAGATACCGTAAAATGGAGGATCAGAAGCAGAAGCCTGGGTTACCATGTAACCAGGATTTTGCTAAAGGGGGTCAGGACTTAAACCAAAACTTGAAAAGTTTTCAAAAAATTGTAAATTGGTAGAGGTAGCGAGTAAACTAGTATAACTTAAACGTATCGCAGACTACGGTTTGGGGGCAAAGCCTTCCGCTGCTGGGCGATTTTTTGTAATGTTTTAGAAAAAATTGCAATTCTAAGGCCATTTAGATGACAATTCACACGTTTGTAGATCCATTTAAAATTACTAAATTTTTAAGATTTGAGCGAGTGGCTTGGTACAGATAGGGTGAAGCAAGATGCAATGCCTTCTGCAATATTTTTAGTAGCTAGTAAATAATGATTCACTCAAAGGTTTGCTTTGGAGATTTTTGTTTTATCCAGGGTGTCGAACCGAACCTGAACCCGAACCGTAAACCCGAATGAACCGTTTCATTTTGGTGAACCTGAACCTGCAAAATTTTACTTCAGTGAACCTGAACCAAACCTGAACCCTCAAAATTGTGCTCAAGTGAACCCAAACCGAACCTGAACCCACAACAAAAGTAAGAATATATTTTTCCACATCCGAATGCCGCTGGGGCGGGTACATGCACAATAACAGCAGTGGTGATCATCAACAGGATCAGCAATTTCTCCTTTTTTTTTTCTGGACGAAACGAGTAACGACAGTTAAATTTTAAGTCAATGAACCGAACCTGAACCAGTAATATTTTACTTGAGTAAACCTGAACCAAACCTGAACCTCGAAAATGGTGCTCAAGTGAACCCGAACCAAACCTGAACCGCTACAATATTTTGAGCAGGAGCTAAACCTGAACCCGAACCGTTATTTGAAACGGTTCGACACCTTGGTTTTATTATAAAAATAACCAGTTTTTGGAGTACATAAACGACCAGGACCCAGGCTCGCTCAATTTGAATTCAATAATTTGTTCAATAAGCATTTTCCCAAGCTTTTTTTTTTTCAAAAGTATTTTGTCGCATTAAAACTGATGAGATGGAGGTGGATTGTTATTGAAAGTTGGTACAATAGATGGTTACGAGTCATGTTATTGCATTACGTTCACAAAAAGGTTACATGAGGGACTAAGGTTGCAACTTTTAGGACAATAAGCCTGAGTTGCTTTCGTGTAATACATTTACATTGGTTGGATGTTAATATTGTACTGTTGAACGCAAAAGTGCTAAAATAAACTTAAGCTGAAAAAAGGCTTTGTTGTCATTATTTTTATCATTGGTGGCAATTCAATTTGCCGCCTCCCCCCCTTTGGCTACGCCTGTGCTAGGCGTTGATGTGATAAGACAGACGCAAAGTGCCTGGTTCATACGAATGATCGATTGAGTGACTACAGCAAAAGTTCATGACCTATGAAAAATGTTGGTGCAGATGAGTAAGACTTCGACTATTTCGTTCACATTCTTTAAACGATTAAGAACGGACACGATTCTACTCAGAAAAGGCTACCAAACACCTGTAGAATCAGCTCCAATTTTCAAGATATTGCATTCACTCGAAAGGCATAAATATTAATACAGATTAGCTCACTTCAAATCACCCTTAATTTCTTTGCAAGCACATTATTAGCGCTTCAACCGACCTTTTTCAAACTGCGCACCAACCGCCAGTGCTATAGAAAAGCTGAAGAGTGAGGCCTGCAGCCAAGCGTGACCAAGCAGAGAATAAAATTAGCGCATTCACGCAGTTTTGGATCATCTAGTTTTATGGCATTGGTTATACCAAGGAGTATGATTAGGTTATAGGTGGGCAGTACCGCGGTACTTACTTGGTACCGGAAGTACCGCGGTTCTTCTTGGTACCGGTACCGTAGTTACTTTTGTGGTAACGGTACCGCGATACTTTGCTATTTTTTGGCGGTACCGGTAATTCAGTTTTGGTTTATTTTTTAGTTGGGATTTTAACAAGCTAATTAAAAACTTGAAACGTTGTAAAAATGCTTGCGAATTTTTTCTTAATTTAGTGTTTAACTGTTGGTCTTACTCGCTGCTACCTTCCTTCCTTCTTTCGATTAGCCCCCCAATTATACATATCTTTCACTATAAAATATAGCCGAAATAGATTACTCCTTAAGAGATTACCAAAAATTAGAGGGAGCATTGGGGGTACCCACAAACTAATACAAAATATTTGTCTGTTGAGTATCTGTGGATATAAAAAAAAAGGAACCTTAGCTTAAGCCGTTCAAAAATTGATGTTTGGGCGGCCATGTGGGGAGTCTCTGGGAGGGTGGTAGCCTCAAACTATGTCAGAATATATGTAAAACATCTACTGATATAAAATAGCTGGCGCCCAAGCTTGAGCCATTCAAAAAATTGATTTTTTGGGTCCCCATTTTTGGGGGAGTTTCCACTGGAGCGGCCCAAAAAAATTTTGCAAAACTAAATTGCGTTTGCAGCTCAACAAATTTACTCTAAAGTTAGATTTCAATGTTTTGTGATTTAGGAGAAAAAGAGTGTACAAGATTTAGAAAGGAAAAAAAGAAAAAAAAAAGGAAAAAACCTCATCGCGGCCAAATTGGTTGAGATAAAAGGGTATTTTGAAACATATAACAATGTGAAATATTTTTTGCCGTACTTGAGCCGTTTTTGAATAAGACCACTTTTTACGCCAAACTTTTGGAGCGGTTTTTGGATCCTAAAGCCTAAGTCAGATAATTTATAGCCTCGATATTTGGTACAAACATACAACTCGTTAACTTCAAACTGCTGTCAAAATTTCATGCGGCTAGACCAAACCGTTCTTGAGTAACAAGCAAAAGTCTGAAACTTCGTACTCGTTACTTTGAAAATGCCGAGTAAAAACAAAAGAACACGCGACGCGAGTGTCGGTCGTTCCAATAATGGGCTTTCTAGTACAGCAAAATAAGTAGTTCTTTTAGTTTACTCTTATCTAAACAATATGTACAGTAGCGTGACCAAACTACACTAAGTCATAATTCTGAAAATCTATAAAAAGCTGTTTATTCTGGATTGTTACTCTCTCTTTTCGTAAAACTATATACAGTAGCATGCTGTAAAACCGCCAATGTTCCCAAATGGGAACAAATAAGTTCAAAACTAATTTTTTAACAGTAACTTGAAAATAATTACAAAGAAAACGATTTTGTGAAGTCATGTCTTTATCAAATGTACAAAACATAGTCTTAGCATTTAAAACATTTCTCACTCTTAGTTCTATATCTCACCAAATCGTGCAACCTTAAATCTCCTGTTTTCACCACCTTTCAAAGTCCAATTTTTTTGTAAAATTTCAGCAGAATTGCCAAGCAAAACTATAGAAATTAATTTCTTAAATTCAAAAAACTATCCCACTTAGTTTTAAACCCTTATATAACTTATGAGTTACAGAAAATGAAATTTAAAACTATGTTCCGAAATGGGAACATTGGTAAGAAACGGGTTAATGAACGCAAAAATTTTAATTAAAAGTTACGATTTAGTAGAATTTTTTGTTTAAAGTAGAAAAAATAGCTGCTTTTTACGTTAAAACAATTAATCAAGTCATAGAAACCTGAATTGCAAAAATAACGATAAACAATTACTCTTTATATTTTGCATATTTCTGAGTCAAATTTTGAGAGAAGCTCAGACAAAGGTCACAGAGTCAAGAGATTCCAAAACGGAGAGGGTTCAAACCACTAACTTGGTGAGCGTAAGTCAAATTCAGTTAAAGAGGTTCAGGACAATTAAGAGCAATTGGAACCTTGTTTTACAAAGTGAATACGACAATATGACAATAAATAGATTTGAGTGTTTAAATCTTTATGTGTCTAAAAATCAAAATACCCCTACTTTGACACTAAACGTTTAGTTTTTAATATTTTTTGAAGTTTGGATTACCAAATTTGAACGACACATCCTTGCGGTCAAAACACATGACTTGCTCTAATATGTCCTTATTTTCCAAACTATAACGCTTGTTACTTGAAATTTTGTATCGTAAAATTTGCAAGAAAAAACCATTCTCGCATTCCTTTGCATTTGAGTAGTATTTAAACGAGACTGCTGTTAGACGTTTGAGTTTCTGTGTCGCAATCATATAGTGGCGTAATTTTTTCCTAAGTCGAAGCTACGTGACTGTACCATTTGAGGTTTTATGAAATCTTTCACCGCTTTGATTTGAAAATGTTTAATTGGAAGCACTAATTTAAGAATAAGGTTGGGTGTTTACCTTGTAGATAGCAGAATCTAAAGTCAAAAACACGCTGATTATAGGATTACAAACAAATTTTGAAACATTTTTATTGAGTCATGATCAAATACGCCCGGGACAAGGCCGTGAAAGATTGAAGAAAGATTGAAGAAAGCGGTGAAAGATTTCATAAAACCTCAAATGGTACAGTCACGTAGCTTCGACTTAGGAAAAAATTACGCCACTATATGATTGCGACACAGAAACTCAAACGTCTAACAGCAGTCTCGTTTAAATACTACTCAAATGCAAAGGAATGCGAGAATGGTTTTTTCTTGCAAATTTTACGATACAAAATTTCAAGTAACAAGCGTTATAGTTTGGAAAATAAGGACATATTAGAGCAAGTCATGTGTTTTGACCGCAAGGATGTGTCGTTCAAATTTGGTAATCCAAACTTCAAAAAATATTAAAAACTAAACGTTTAGTGTCAAAGTAGGGGTATTTTGATTTTTAGACACATAAAGATTTAAACACTCAAATCTATTTATTGTCATATTGTCGTATTCACTTTGTAAAACAAGGTTCCAATTGCTCTTAATTGTCCTGAACCTCTTTAACTGAATTTGACTTACGCTCACCAAGTTAGTGGTTTGAACCCTCTCCGTTTTGGAATCTCTTGACTCTGTGACCTTTGTCTGAGCTTCTCTCAAAATTTGACTCAGAAATATGCAAAATATAAAGAGTAATTGTTTATCGTTATTTTTGCAATTCAGGTTTCTATGACTTGATTAATTGTTTTAACGTAAAAAGCAGCTATTTTTTCTACTTTAAACAAAAAATTCTACTAAATCGTAACTTTTAATTAACATTTTTGCGTTCACTAAAAATAACTTTGTCAAAACTATTCTAGAATGGTATGATTCTTTTGTCTTGAATGATATTTTTTCCTTAAATATCTTTAAACTAGTTTAACTTATTAATTTCTTATTGAATTCCACTTTTTAAAGTAAGTGTTTTTGTAAAAATAACTTAAATTGTTTTGTATTGTTTGTTTTGAATTGCATGTTTTCCTTAAAAAAACAATAATTTTTAACAGTTTTTTAGTCATGTAATTTTCTTAGACCTTAAATTTGGTAGAAAATGTTTCAAAGTAATAAAATGTCCAGTAAATCACTTACTTAAAAAAGATAATATTTATTATTTTTAATCAAAAACGTCTGAACTTCTTTGTTTTCGTAGCCATAGTTTGGTAAAAAACATTCAAAATCTTGCATTTCTTCATTTTGAATTGAAACTTTAATTAAAAGTAATCTTTTTTTCTACTTTGAGACAAAAGCATCTTAAATTTTTTAACAATTTTTTAGTTTTACACTGATTTTTTTACTAAAATGCCATAAAAATTATTCAAAATAGATAATGTTTATTAATTTTAGTCAATAAACCACAACTTTTTTTGTGGTCGTAGCAATAAGTTTGTAAAAAATCTTATGTTTTGTCATTTTAAATTGAAAATTTCTGCAAAAATAATCTTTTTTGTGCAATAAGACTAAAACGTTTACCTAACATCTTAAATTTTTTAACTATTTTTTAGTTTTACACTGATTTTTTTACTAAAATGCCATAAAAATTAACCAAAATAGATAATGTTTATTAATTTTAGTCAATAAATCTCGACGTTTTTGTGGTCGTAGCAATAATTTTGTAAAAAATCTTACGTTTCATCATTTTAAATTGAAAATTTAATTAAAAATAATCTTCTTTGCACTACAAAACTAAAACGTTTACCTAATATCTTAAATTTTTTGACAATTTTTTAGTTTTACACTGATTTTTTTACTAAAATGCCATAAAATTTTATTCAACTACACTCTATCTTGAGTTAAAACAAGAAATTTTGCTATTTTTTGGCGTTATTCGATATGAAACCTTGTCTTATAGTCTCAAGTTATAAAATTTACTGTAGTTTTTTGCAATTTTCTAGTTTGCGTCAAAATGTTTTTTTTTTGCAGAAATCAAAATCTTACAATTTCTTTGATTAAAACAATAATTCAACCTTAAAACGAAAATTATTTGAAAACTTTTAATCAAAATTTTTCTAAAAAAAGTGTGTTTTTTATTACTTAATCTAGTTTTATGGGGGTGAATTCATGAAAATATCTTACACCGTTACGATTTATTCGCCTTGAGTGAAAATTCTAACGTAAATAAACCCAAAAATTCACCTAAAACTTGAACAAGTCATTAACTTTCTTTTTTTTTGTTGCAATAATTTGATCAAAATCTTGGGTTTCTTTACCTTGATTAATACGTTTACTTTAAAACTTACCTAATATAGTAAAAATTTTAACCGTTTTCTTGTTTTCATTGGAAAACTTTGATCAAAAACATTCAAGGTCTTGCAAATTATTTGTTTCGAGTAGTGATTTTATCTGAAAAAGTAGATAATTAACTCAAACTTTTTGCTTTTTGTTTTTTTTGAAATAGCGCTGTAGGATTTAAATGTTGGTTGCATCCTGAGTCAAACGTGAAAGTCTGTTGACCCACAAAATTGGACACAAATATGGGTTTAAGTAATGTTAAAAATATGATATCTTTTATAGAATTAAGATATAGACAGCCCCTAGTTTTTCTCTTGAATTTGAGGAACAGCAAACTCACATTGACTATTTTCAGGTCATTGTTACAGTTACGAAGCTCCAAAAGATAAAAATCATTTAATTTAAAAGTAGAATTTTAGCAAAGATGTGATTGAAGTGAACAAAAATTTTAATTACGGCATAATATACTCATTGCGCACCTCTTGCACTATGCAGCCGAAGCAAAAAAAAAAGCAGCGAGTAATTACGTAATGTTTAATAACGAATTATTATTGAAAAATGAATTGCGAATGTTTTTAATGAATTTTAATTTTTTTTAATGTTTAACATCTTTGACAAAAATTGCAAGATAAATTGAAATTTTCTTAGGGCAACTTGGTTTTTACATCTTCCTTTTAAACAAAACCCGATTTGGAATGTAAAAAAAGAAACTCAATATTTTCACCCAGCTTGAACGTAAACAACTTGAAAAGTCAAAAAAGGGAACTCGATTAGTTGAAATTGGTTGAATTTGGACTGCGTTGTTTTCACGGTGACTAAAATCGCATGATCTTTGTTGATTTCCCACTTTTTGCGTTTTAAGTGGATACAAAAATGGACACAAAGATGAACCTTACTGACGTCAAAGATATGACGTCATATGTTTAATAAGATCAGAAATCAAACGCTTACAACCAAATCGTTTACTCAATATATTATTGTTATTATTCGAATTGTTTTGACGGATCAAAAGGGTATTCAGGTCGGAAAATTTTTTTTGCTTGATTTTTTTCTCGAAAAATTTTGACAGACCAACTTCACCGAATTTGAGCTTTCTACGATCTTCCGTTCCTGAGGTATAGCAGATTAGATTTCCCCTTAAAAAGGCTTTTTCCCCTTAGACATTTTGTCAGGGTTGCTAATAAGAAACAAAATTTCAAAAATTGACAGCATGTTCTTGATTTTCAAAAAATTTTTTGCGGCAGAGGTATTGTAAAACAAAGTACAGGTTTAGAAACGAAAAATTTGATGCTTTTCAATAAATAAAAGTCAGCTTTCCCAAAGGTAATCTTCTGTCACATTACTGATAAAAACGGCAACACTAAAGTAAGTGGAAAACGGCTAATTTTGAACAGCATTGTCTTGAAAGCAAGAAGGTGTAGAAACTTCAAATTTGGTGAGAATGCATTTTAGGTATATTTCAACATTTTGGTCTAGCGTGAAAAACTTGAGTTGAATACCCCTTCAAAACAAAAACAGGCAAGGTTAAGATTTTATTTCCCACTGCTGGATAGAGCTCTTAATTCATTTTCTGTTAATGTTGTGATTTCAAGCGGTAGTTCAAACTTAGCAGTTAAGTATTTTTATCGATTAAGGAACGCTTCGTCCTCTCTTTCGTCCATATCGTGGTTTTACATTTTATGTACAAGACATATTGCTTCCGAGCCACGCATAAAATCAAATCTTTCATTATACTCGATGTAATACGCCGAAGCGTGAAACGAGTTAGCGGGGCCCATTTCCGCGTCATTGCGCCCGGGCTACACAGCTCCTTTCAAAGAAATATCGCAGCGGTGGCGAGCCGTTGGCAACACTGTGTTCGATTTGACCGGTCCGAGATTTGAACTTCTCACCTCCCACTCCAGAGAGGAACGCGTTAGCGCTCGACCAACTGTTTTTTGTTTTTGTTTTCAAAACCGTGCGTATAACATATTGTTTCAAAGCCGTGCAGAGTATTGATAACTCCGACCATACTAACTTGACTTGATGCGTGTTATAACGTTATTCGTTTAGCTGCTTCTATTTGTGTAAAAATATTGTTTGTTTTTTATTGAATTGGCTACAACTGTACTGTTCTGATTGAATTATTGCTCATTTTATTAAAGTTGTATTTTGGCACAAATAAAATGTAACGAATAAAAATAAAATAATGACCAATCCGATTTTAAATTAAGTACCACAAATTAAAAAATTAGTTAACTTGAGGCTAAACTTTTTATTTCTTATACCAATGTCAGAGTTTACCTACGTAAATGTTTCTTGCAGAACAAAAATTCTTTGTATTCGAAATATTACTAGTCTCTCATCAAAATAACTAAAATATGATTCGAATGGTTGAGGCTGAACAAAGCACGTACTGTTAGACTTGCACCAAAATGTAGTGCTCGCAATTCGATTTTAATTTTTTGGTGTGATACGACGTGTCAGTTCAAACTTAAATTTCAGGTAATTTTATCTATTCGCTAGTTCAATCTTATCAGTTGGGCATTGGAGCCCTTCTTTTTTGGTCTCACGTACTTGCTTAGACTTGTTGTTTTGAAGCAGTACAAACCCTGTTTTGACCACCAGATGGAGCTTTTTACCTTACATAATTTTACAAGAAGTACCACAAATGAAGATTTTCTAGCGTACATATACTAGCATTTATCATATTTTAGTGCACTAAGTTACGCATTATCGCAAAAATGTAGCTGTAGCTTTCTTTCGTTAAAGCAGAGTACGCTTGGTGTTTTTGAGCTTAAATTTATCAACAATAAGTTTTGCGCAGTCAAAAATTAAGTATATTTCTAAACAGCAAATCAACAGCAACCTTACACACCCTCTAAAGCGACCAATCAGATTAAAGTAACCGATATAAATCCCTGAAAATTTGCACAGTGGTAAAATGATTTTGGATGACATTGCGTAAAAGACTGTCACTTTTTATGAAGAAAATATGGGTTATGCTTATAATCGCTGCGCAAAGAAATATACGGAAAGATCAAACTTGCTACGTCGTAAACGAATCGCTCATTCAGGAAACAGATATGTCTGTAAAACTTGTGGCAAACATTTTACAAGAAAGTTCAGTCTTACAAGTCACAAATGTGTTACAAAAAAAGTCAAATGGAACAAAAACAGCTAAAAGAAGAAACGGAACCACTTTCAAAACAAAGAAGACAAATACACTGAATCTATTCAATCCAAAACTGTTGTGGAACGAGAAATAGATAGTGGTTTGGAGTTGACAAAAGAAGACTTTCTTCTTTCTTTCTTTCTGAGTTTTATTTTGAATGCCAAGTCACAACGTTGACATCAAAAAAGGAGACGCAAGAAAAACGCAAACTTACGTTATAACATGGCAAAAACCAAAAACCAAATCACAGCAATAAAATATGATATAGTTACAATAGAGATAGAGACTGCCATGCTCCCGCCACCCGGCTATCAACACAGGCAAAACAACAAACAAACAAAAACGAATATTCTGTACACACTCAAAACTAACAAAACAAAAAAACAAAAAAAAATTATTTTTTTTTTTCAGGATTTGTTTACCGTACCAAAATAATACAATTTCGATGCAAAAATTGATTGCCAATAAAACAAAGATAATAAATGCTATCAGCTGTCAATAAAACTTTTGATCAAGTGAAATAAAATAAAAGAAATAACTCTTTATATTAATGACTTTAATTAAGCAACACTTAAAGATGGAAATGTTTTGAATTGTTTAAATGACTGATAGCACTTTTCAAATTCCTAAGAGTTATGTAGTCAGTCATCTAAGCTTTAATTATTGTATTTTAAAAGATACTCTAAAAAGTTTTTGGGGTTTGGAGTTGAACATTGGGGCATAGGGATTCGAACATTAGTTTTTTTTAAAGTTTGATGATTTATTGATTATACATAAATTATACAAATAAATTTGGCTGATGGTTAGTAAATTATATTTAATCATAATATGTTTCACATTGTGTGTGCGTCTTAAGTTAAATATTAAACGTATAAATTTATTACATATAGCTTGCAATTTCATTACTAAAGTTTTGTTTCCGAAACACCAGTTAACCATGCAGTAACGAAGGTGGCTTTCAATCAGAGTATGGTAGAGCAACAGTAGCGCCTCGCGACTGAGATAAGGTTTTATTCTTACTGCTGTCCCATAACCGGCTTGCAATTTACGTATTAGATCAAGCATGTGCAGTTTCCATGATAAAGTTTCTTGAATTTTGACCACTAGAAATTGAATGTAGGAAACTCTTTTTATTAATTGACCACCAATTTTTATTGATAAGCTTTGGTCATAATTTCTGTTATTACCAGGATTAAACAAAATATATTTTGTTTTAGTTTTGTTAATAGTTAATTTATTTGCTGTCATCCACTTATGTATGTTAGTCAATTCTAAATTTGCTTTGTTAAAGATTTCCTTAGAATTAATTCCTGAAATGAATACATTAGTGTCGTCTGCAAAGGAAATACTAGAACTGAATTGCAAGCAATTGTTGAAGTCATTCATATACAAGATAAACAACAATGGTCCAAGAATGGACCCTTGTGGAACTGATGTGGTGATGTCATTTGAATTAGATGAGGAAACTCCCAAATATGAAACTTGCTGTGTTCTCCCTTTGAGATAGTTTGTAAACCAGTTTAGTGCTACTCCTCGTACCCCAAAATGTTGTAGTTTTTGAAGCAAGATGCTATGATTGATAGTATCAAATGCTTTACATAAATCAATAAATATTCCCATAATTTGTTTCTTTTCTTCAAAAGCATTTGTTATTTTTTCAATTAATAATGATACTGCATGACTGGTAGAGTGTCCCTGTCTGAAACCAAATTGAGTGCTAGATAATTGTTTGGTGTGTGTTAGAAAGGAAAACAATCTATTATAGACAATCTTTTCAAGGAGTTTAGACAAGCATGGTAGCAGACTTATAGGTCTATAGTTTTCTGCAAGTGTAGCATTTTCTTTCTTATGCACTGGAATCACCTTGGCATGTTTAAAGTGAGTGATAAAATCACCACTTTTAAGTGAAAGATTAAATATATGGCTAAGGGCAATTAATGCAGTGTCGGGGAGATATTTTAGAATTATGGAGGGAATGTTATCATGTCCAGCACTCAGTTTAGCCTTGAAAGTTTTTATGATGTAGCTAAGTTCAGTTGGTGTAGTAGCATGCATGTATAGGGAGGATTGGCATGAAGATGTAAAATATTTTCGAAAATTGTTTGGACTTGCATGAAGTTTGTTTGTAAGTTTTTTAGCAACATCACAAAAATAATCATTAAAAGCATTTGCTATAGATGTAGCAACTGATAAAGTTTTGTTTTCATAGAGTAGTGAGGTAATTTGTGGGCTTTTAACTCCTTTACCTAAAAGATTATTTATAGTTTTCCAAGTTTTTTTCACATTTCTTTTGTATTTTTTGAACTCATTTTTGTAATATCTGTTTTTAAAGATTTAGACACTTAAAAACAATTTAAAGATTTAGAAAACGAGACCCCAGCTAACGATAGAGTTTAAATGAGTTTAAACAGACCTCCAAAGAACACGCTACAGATGAGGAAACACTTGCTAGGGATGATGAAGCAAACTCTTTTCAAAGTTTTGGAAGCATGGCTGATCATCGCTGGAAGAGCGTAAAAGGTTTTTCGAAGCAAGGTTGTGTGCGAGATATCTTTGTTTTTACATTAACGATGACCTTCTTTCTCCAAAAAACGACTTTTTGGATATAAGCAAACGCGTTGATTTAAAATAAATTTTAGCTTTGGGTTTATTCTACACAATCGTACCGATGGTAATTTTCGATATTGACATGAGTCTAATGGTGTAAATCGTATTTTAGATCAACCCCTACTTATCAGTAATTTTTCGGATTTTGAAATGTTTTTGAACAAAGTGTTTAAGCAGGTTATGCTTGAAAAAACAAGTCTTTCTCGACCAAACAGTTCATTGGTTGTTAAAGTTGTTTCCAATATTAGTTTTTTTATAAATAAGCTAAAAGAACATCCCATTGGTTGCGGGATAAATTTACCTTATTTTACAGGATTAAATGCATTACAAAAAAATTACAAGAATGCAAAATTGTATTCAGATGATTTGCGTTTATTTCGGTGCCTTACTCCTCATACTGATTGCACTTTGCAAAATTTAGAATCTAAAACCAAAGAATTGTTTTTGTGTTATTGCAAATTTGCTCTTGTTGACCCTAGCACTTTTCAAGGCATTACTTTGTATGATATAATCTAAATTGAAAACTGTTTTTCACTCAATGTTAATGTTTATGCCTTGGAATGGAACAAGCAGTGGCCAGGATTCTTCGTCGGAGTCGACATCTTTTTTCCAGCACAATAAACCTCAATCTTTATGAAAACCGTTTTAGCTATATAAAAAGTATGCAGATGTACAATGGGCGTTATCCAGATATTTATAGCAGAGAATATATCGGTACAAGTTCTGTTGCACCATGCTCGTTCCATAATCGAAGAGTTAAAAAAAGTAACAAAAGGTAGTGATTCACAGCTAAACCTTGGATAGATCAACAGCTGTTTTTTTACGATTTCGCCACGGCGACGAAAATTCAGCCACAGCGCAACAGGAAACGTTTCAAGTTACACGAAGCTTATTCCCAAACGTACAAAATAGACTTCATAGCGTAAACTAGATAATCTTTTTAGATTCAGAAACTACCGGGTTCTCAGGTTATTCACTTTTAACCAGTTACTAAAACTTTGGACTTGAAGCCAGGCAAACCACCTGCGGTGGTTCGGTACTCAAGCAAGACACTAAGGGTCTTTACACTTGAAGCCAGGCAAACCACCTGCGGTAGTTCGGTACCCAGGCAAGATAGGTCAAGACTAACTTTCGGTTCTTACAACTTGCTAGGGTTAGAGATAGGTTTAAGAGTACTGCAATCCCGCATTGAGACAATGCTGTATTTAATCCCACAATTGGATGACGCCCTAATTAGATAACTTTGCAAACCCCCTACGCCCTAAACACCCTACGCCCTAAACACACTACGCCCTAAACACCCTACGCCCCACGCCCTAAACGTCATGAAATTGTTCATCTTATACTACTACCGAGTACTGGTACCGCGGTACTTTTGCAAAGTACCATGCCCACCCATGCCAATAAAACACTAAATCTCAGAAACATTTGATTTAAATCAATCAATCTTGTTTGAAAACTAAAAATCAGACACAGGGTCAAATTTTTTTTGCTTCAAACTTGGGAAAAGTGGGTTCTGTGATGCACAAGATTTGACAGTATTGATGAAGGATTAATCAATAATTTCAACATAAAATTTTGAAACAATTCTTTTTTGATGGGGACATCCGTCAAATCTTCAACAATGTTAATGCCACGTACATTTTACAATGTTCACAATTTATTCCAGTGCTTGTCATAAACAACATTTTGATTTTCAGTATGAGCAAAGTTTGAAGCAAACAAGTAAAAAAATTATAAATTTGCTAATAAATAGTATGTTTATTGTCTCCCAAAAAAGAAAAATATAGAATATCAACTATATACCGTATTTTACGGATCATATGACGCACTCGATTATAAGGCACACTGTCAATAAATTGCTTTGATTCGTTTTTTTTCCATACATAAGGCGCACTGGGCTATAAGACGAAATGGATTTTAGGGAGTCACAATTCACAACAATACAATTAGCAAGTCAGTCACAATAGTACATACGCAAGTTAAAATAGTACAATTGGCAAAAGAAAAAATGAGCCTAGTGAATATCGCAGTTGCTAGTTGCTATTACTGTAGTTTATTGCACAAGACGGCGGTTTATTTATATACCGGTAACCATGAAACCTATACTGGTTTTGAGTGTATGCAATAAAGCATATAGCACTACCTAATCCATTCATTAGGCGCACCGGATTAAAAGGCACATGATCAGTTTTTGAGAAAAAAAAAGAATTTAAGTGCGCCTTATGATCCGTAAAATACGGTACTTAAAAAAGTATGTGGAAAGCAGAATAATTTATGACTACTCAAAAAAAAAAGCTTCAGTGCATTCGATGACAAAAAAGCACCGAATATCAGTACCGATTTCATTGAATTGTTTCCAAGCTTAATACAAAACAATAAGACTGAGATTGTACAACAAACACCCGGCATAAATTTACTTCTAGCTTTTGCAAAAGTGTAGCCATGCATCATTTACATTCTCGGCTGACTTCAATGATAATTGATAAAAACCACGGCTGTAAATTAACGTTGGTGCATCAACTAAGCACAGATTGTGTTGACAAGGTATCCAACAAATATCACGTTTTTCAGGCCAATGGAACGAGTGAGATGGTCCGTAAGGATGCATAAAATCAACTAGAAAATCACTACTTGACTGATCAATTTCTTTTATAATTCCGACATACCATTTTTTAAAATAGCTCTAATTCTTGCGTTATTCCGGTGAAGTCATTGTCACAGCAAGCTTGATCTTAAAAGCATTGTTTTTATTGACGTTTCGTTGGTCATGACGACCAACATCATCAGAATACGAGCAACGATACAGAACTACGACTGAAGTTACGTAGCATCAATATGAATGGTAAGATTTTTATGGTTTTCGAAATCCGAAAGTTAATTATTACGTCACAACAATAAAAAACAAATTTGTAGAAAAGCGGAGAGTGTTAAAACTTTGGTCACAAAAAACTACAGTATAAACTAAAATGATATCAAAGCATAAGAACATTAAAGCAAAGAACGATAAACTATTGGAAAAGATTCACCATCTGAACGATTAATTACTTTTGGCCTAGAAAGAATAAACCAAGATTCGGCGGTTGATCTTTTAGAAAAATTACTTTCAGTTTTCAAAATTCGTGAGTTAGCCCAATCAATTACGTGATCAAATAATATTACACGTTCACACAAGGCGGAATTTTCTGGTTTTTGTTGCTTAATGGCTCTTTGGTGCTCTTTTAATCGGGAGTTTAGGTCTCGTTTGGTCTGGCCAACATAAACAAAGTCACAGTCTTGGCAAGGAACTTCATATACAACGCAGGTAATTTCATCAGTGGTGA
Source organism: Trididemnum nubilum (assembly GCA_963965965.1). Lineage (NCBI taxonomy): Eukaryota > Metazoa > Chordata > Ascidiacea > Aplousobranchia > Didemnidae > Trididemnum > Trididemnum nubilum. The sequence goes on along the minus strand of OZ014479.1, from coordinate 581,684 downwards.
TAGGATCCTTTGGGGAAGGTAGATATTGGCCAATGGTCCGAATAGGTTTCATTGCAACTTTGACGCCAACTTCATTTAAAATTCTCCTAATCTTTTCTGTAGTTCCTTGAATGTATGGAAGTGATGTGAATTTGGTGAACGTAGGTAATTCACGTTGTGATCTGGGTTTTGGGGGTAGTGTACTTACAGGGATAACCATTTGTTCTGAGGGTCTGGCGTACTTCCCTTCTAGCTATCTGTCGCTCCGTCTGGTCTGTGATGTGGGAGGATATCCTGTTGTGCAGGGAATGGGTTATAGCCAACTTCTGGTGTTTTGGGTGGTGCGAAGTATAAGATAACGGTCCGTGTGGGTAGGTTTTTTATGAATTTGAGTGAAGATATTGTTGCCAGATCGAGAAACAAGAACATTAAGAAAAGGTAGGGAGGATTCAAATTCTGCTTCTTTCGTGAACTGGGTGTGCTTGCAAACTGAATTCAAGTTGTTGTTGAATTTTTTCATGACCAACGAAACGTCAATAAAAACAACGCTCTTAAAATCAAGCTTGCTGTGACAATGACTTCACCGGAAGAACGCAAGAATTAGAGCTATTTTGCTTATGCCCGGTGAACATCAAACCTTTAGGCCTAGTAGGCCTATACCTACGTTTGCAATACCATTTTTTGTCATATGCAGCTACTAAAAATTGATTTTCATGAGCATTTTGGATCAAAGAAAAACGGTTTTTATCTTCCAAATTAACTTGCAGAGAAAATTCATTATCTTGACTGATTCTCTTCATTACGAGTCGAGTTGTTGACAAAGGTTTGAAGTAATGAAAGGTTCTGGTTCCTTTAATTGTTGACGATTTTTGAAAACGTCGTTCTAATATGGCTTTAACATGGTTTAAATCATACTTCAAAATTTTAACAAATTGAATTTTTGGAATTGCGCTTTTGCAATATGTCATCATGGAATCCACATCAAGAATTTGATTTTCCAAAGGACGACGAAGGCTCTCTATTGCAGTTGATCTTTTTATTGTACCACCAATACCATCACAAGGAGATTTGCCATGGCTGGTGGCAAAAAATGACCAAGCAGCTTCGACACCAAAATCTTTTTGATGTTTGCATAGGTTAAAAAATGATTTTCTATTCTTGTACTGTGCTGCGCAATCATCACTAAAGTATTCCACTATCTTCAAATTAGGCATGAGAGATTTCAAGTATTGGATGGTCTTTACTTGAATTTGGTAAACCACTACGACGTCATGTTGCAATTCATCAAAGAAAAAACAAAGACTTGCATGATGCAGTTCATTATCCGAATTCTTGTAGTAACACACCACTGGATGAACTGTACAACTGTGATGGGTTCAGTGATACCCCTGTTCCTCGTCTTGAACATGAAATGCATAATTTTTAGCAAAATCCATTAAAATGCGAGCGGAATTTTCTTCCATGGTTTCTTTTCGAAGTTTGAGGTATGAAGATTGAGAATGAGCAATGTAGTGATGAGGTAACAAGGATTCAAGTTTGGTGATTGTTAAATTTATGTACTCCAAAATGCTTAGACTTTGAGAAATCAACTCCGTTCTATCAACTGACACCCACTGTTTGTAACTGATTTCTTCATTTAAATCTTCAAACTTATTCAATAATTTTGTTTTAACATCATCGAAGCCTGGACATAATGAACATCTTTGCAGCATGCAATCCTTGTTATGATCATCACGTACAGCCATTTTCCACAGATCTTTATAGGATTCTTCAATTTGAGCAGCATGCAAGAGCAAAATAACGTTTCGATGAATGGTGCAAACACACACAGAATGAGTGCTTGCTTTTCCTGTACTGACGCACCATTTCGATCTCAAGAAACAAAATTTAGAAAATCCAATCGCATTTTCTGGATAATTTTCTTTAAATGCTGAATAGAGTTCTTTGAGAGTGCAAAGAATTAATCGCTTTTGTTGATATACATTCTTTTTGATACTAACTCTGTCTTTAATTCCAGGTAATATTCGGCTATTTTCGTTGTTTTGATAAAACTCCAATACTTTGTTGATGGTTTCAGTCGCTGTAGATTTGCCTTTTCGTGGTGGTAAAAGGAAAAAAACTCCATGTTCTTCAAAATCTCTTGCTTTTCGAAAAGTTCTCTCACTTACTTCAAAAATTTCTGCTGCTTTTTTTCTTGACCATTCACTTGGAACCAGAGTTAAACTTTGCAATTTTTCAACTCGGGTAGTTTCTTCATTATGAATTTTAGACTTAATCTTGTTTACAATAGAATTCAATGAATTTTTATCTTCCCCAATGTGATCATTGCTGGCTTGGTCTTCCAAAATATTTATGTTTACTACTTTTCTCAATTTGGATTCATAAGATTGATGTGTTCTGGATAATTTTCTTTTACCATAATTTGATCGTGAAGCAGAAGACCTTGGAGTTTTACTGGAGACTCTTCAATTACATGTAAACTTTCATTCAAACTTGTAAGGTTTTGGTTGGCATCAATCTGCATCTGAATTTCTTCGATTTCGCTTCCACTTGAGGATGACATGTCTTGAAAAGAAACTTTGAGATTGTCAATTTTTGTTCTGCAGTTGGAGCAAATTTTTCTTCCAGGAATGATATTGATTGTTGGATGCTGATTAATTACCTTTTTGTACAATCTGAACTAATTACTCGAAAGACTTGAGTTTCGAATCGATTTTTTGTGATTTCCAAAAATATTGCAGCATGATTGGTAATGTTTCGAATAAGAATCAATGTAAAAGTGCTTGTGGTATGTACCATAGATGGGCACGGTACTTTGCAAAAGTACCGCGGTATCGGTACTCGGTACTTTGCTAAAATCAGTACCGCGGTACCGGTACTTTCAAATTAAAAGTACCGCGGTACTTTTTTTTTAAAAATTAAAAGAAAAAAATTGGATTGATTGACCTCGTTTACGGGATTGTAAATCATCACTTTTAGCAATTAGGGTTGTTTCCGCAACTAGAGCGCACTGCGTAGACCTACAGTTCGTTTTACAGAAAGTTTGCAGTAGAATAGTAAGCAGTTGCAGTATAGAATTACTACTACAGTGCAGGGGCGTCGCCAGCTTCGTGAGATCCGGGGGGCAAAATTAAAATCAGGGGGGCAAAGGTTTTCGCCAAAAGGCGAAGGCTTTTTCTGGCCGAAATCACAAATTTTCCGACCAAAAGCAGAACTCCAAAAAAAAGGTCTTTGCCGAAATCCGAAAAAAAGGCTTTTTCTGGCCGAAATCACAAATTTTCCGACCAAAAGCAGGTGATCTCCCAAAAAAAAAGGTCTTCGCCAAAATCCGAAAAAAAGGCTTTTTTTGACCGAAATCACAAATTTTCCAACCAAAAGCAGGTGATCTCAAAAAAAAAAAAAAAAAGAAAAAAAAAGAAAAAGGTATTTGCCGAAATCCGAAGGCTTTTTCTCGGCCGAAATCACAAATTTTCCGACCAAAAGCAGCTGATCTCCAAAAAAAGAAAAAAAAAAGTCTTCGCCGAAATCTGAAGGCTTTTTCTGCCGGATATCGCAAAATTTAACGTTTTTTCCGCCCAAAAACACCAACTTCTTCCTCCCAAAAAAATATCATGGGGGCAAGAAAAAAATCGGGGGGGGGGCAAAAACGAAAATCGGAGGGGCATTGCCCCCCCTGCCCCCCCGCTGGCGACGCGCCTGCTACAGTGAGTACAAAGTACTAACTAGTTATGGAGTTGATTCGATAAAGTATCTATAACTTATACGGACTACGGTCATCGGGCTATGTATTCTACTGCAGTATCTTGCAGAGGTGGAGTCCTCGAGGACGTCCTTGGCCTCGAAGGTCTTGAATTTTGAAGTCCTTGACCTTGGCCTCAAAGGTCAAGTTCTTGGCCTTGGCCTCGAAGCCTCAAGTCCTCGAAAATTGCCCTGTCCTCGGCTCGAGGACAGCACTATTTTTTGAACAGTTGAAATTTCGTTGGAAAACGCCAGAAACCTCGCAGAAAATTTGCGAACATCTTTTTTGTTTTCCTCACTTGGAGTATAGGCGTAGCCAAGACGGGAGGGGCAAGGGTACCGGGTCCCCCTCAATTAAAATTTCACCAACGACAAAAAAGCCTATTGTTTCTTCAGTTTCAGTTTCTTTTTAGCATTTTTCGCTTACAACAGTAACTAGCAACAATATTGAAGACCATGGGCCCCGGGCTCCCCTCAATTCAATTTTTGCCAGCCAATTTAAACGTACAACCCGCAAGAAATGGAGAGTTTTTGTCCTAAAAGTTGCTATCTCAGGTTCACATCTAGCCATTTTATGAACGTAATGCATTAATCAGTGCCGGATCTACCATAATATGGCGCAGTACCAGCTAAGGGCCCCACGCTGAAATCGTAAGATTTTTTTTATGGTCTTCACCTATATTTGGCAGAAAGATGTTGCGAAAATCTCCACAGTGCCAGGGGCCCAGCGCGATGTAAATCCGGCCCGGCAATAACACGGTTAGTGGGCGTAACCAAACTAACCATCTATTGTACCATTTTTCAATAGCAATTCAGTGATTCAACTCCAACTTCGCCGGTTTTTACGCACGAAATACTTTTAAAAAAGTTAACCATGGAAAATGCTGATTGAAGAAATCATTGAACTTCAATTGAGGGGTCCTGGGCCCCCTGACCAAACATGTACTCCTATAACTGGTTATTTTCATGACAAAACAAAAATCTCTAAGGAAAATCTTCGAGTGGATTATTATTTACTGCTAAAATGCAGCAAGAGACAATGCGCCTTACTTCCCCCTACCTGGACCAAATCACTTACAACTAAAATCTAACTCCAAAATGCCAGATGTTAAACGTATTTAGGACTAAAATTGTTAGTAAAAGGGGGATTAAAAAATTTCATTTTTTCAATTGGATTTCAAATGTCAAAAGTCTAGTGCTTTCAAATGGCTCTGAACATCTGCAAAATGTGATTCAATGGCATTAAAATAGCTTTTTTTCCCAAAAACTTACAAAAAATCGTCCAACGGTTACAAAGCCTCCGGCGGGTGGGGGCCCCGCTCCCAGACCCCCGTCTGCGATACCTTTGAGTTACACTAGCTTTCTCAACACGTTTCCAATGTTAGATATTTGCGCTTTTCAAGTATTAGTTTAATCCCTCTCTCTTTGCAAAATCCTGTTACCTGCCGACAGGCAACGATTTCAGATCTACATTTTCATATCTTTGTCCCACAAAAACTTCCTGTTTGGACAATTTTTGATGACCTCATTGCATGTGATTTGTGGTTTAGGCCTCCCCCAATCAAAAATTCTGGGTACGCCTATGAATTGGAGATCATCTGAAAAACTTTTTTGAAGACCGCTTTTTTGGAGAACACTTGTGGCTGTGTCCTTGGTCCTTGGCTCGAGCATTTCTGTCCTTGGTCTCAAGAGGGTCTGTCCTCGGAAAGGCTGTCCTTGGCCGCGGACTTTTTTTGTTTCGTTGGCCTTGGCCTCAAGCCTTGTGTCCTCGACTCCACCTCTGATATCTTGTCACCAGTAATAACAAAACAGCAGTCATCTCTAAAGCATATCACGTGCGTAAGTTGGCACTGAAGGCTACTCTGACGATGCATCAGCTCCCAATTCCTGCACAAGTGACATTCACGCAAAACTTAGAAACTGGGGGATAAATTGCACTTTCGGCAAAGTGAGCTGTTTTGATTTGTTTTTAGTTGATTCGTTGCTGCAGTTACTTTTTGGATTTCTTATTTAAAGCTAGATGGGAGCTTGCAAGTTGCCAGCCTATAAACGAACGACGCATGTTAGTGGTGATTTTTTAAAAATTCTTTTGTTCCCCCGTAATGAGAACAATTTCAAAACTACAGCATTTTTTATTGCTGTTGTATAGCATATTTATTCTCTTGTCACAGCACTGCGTTAGACGCTAATTGTTGGACATTCCGCTCGCTTTCATTGTGATAATTACTTCGTGCTTGGAGGAATTTGCACCTGCTGCAGAGTTTCTAGTTTTCCAATGTTCCGTGAATTTTGATTTCTTGCCACTAAATTTGTTACTTGTTCGAAGCCACAAGCAGAGAAAGCGCCCTATCTAGGACGCAACAATGTAACCAGAGTGTGGGTTGACCACAGATTATGCAATTAGGGTTGTCGCAAAAAAAGATTTGGCACTTTTAACCACGCTTTTGGGGAACTCTCAAGAAGATTTTTGGTCACTTTAGAATATAAAAAAAATTAGCTTTTAAGCTAAAGCCGTTAAAATATTTATTTTTTGTAAGGTTCAATTTCGGGGGTTCTAAAAGAGGTGTAATTTCATAAAAATCGATTTCTGGGGGTTTAATTTGTGGGGTTTCCGGGAAGGTGGCACCCAAAAATAAGATTGCGTTGTTTTGCCCTTTAGAACTTATTAAAAGTTTATTTAAAGCATTTGATACTATCAATCATAGCATCTTGCTTCAAAAACTACAACATTTTGGGGTACGAGGAGTAGCACTAAACTGGTTTACAAACTATCTCAAAGGGAGAACACAGCAAGTTTCATATTTGGAGTTTCCTCATCTAATTCAAATGACATCACCACATCAGTTCCACAAGGGTCCATTCTTGGACCACTGTTGTTTATCTTGTTTATGAATGACTTCAACAATTGCTTGCAATTCAGTTCTAGTATTTCCTTTGCAGACGACACTAATGTATTCATTTCAGGAATTAATTCTAAGGAAATCTTTAACAAAGCAAATTTAGAATTGACTAACATACATAAGTGGATGACAGCAAATAAATTAACTATTAACAAAACTAAAACAAAATATATTTTGTTTAATCCTGGTAATAACAGAAATTATGACCAAAGCTTATCAATAAAAATTGGTGGTCAATTAATAAAAAGAGTTTCCTACATTCAATTTCTAGTGGTCAAAATTCAAGAAACTTTATCATGGAAACTGCACATGCTTGATCTAATACGTAAATTGCGAGCCGGTTATGGGACAGCAGTAAGAATAAAACCTTATCTCAGTCGCGAGGCGCTACTGTTGCTCTACCATACTCTGATTGAAAGCCACCTTCGTTACTGCATGGTTAACTGGTGCTTCGGAAACAAAACTTTAGTAATGAAATTGCAAGCTATATGTAATAAATTTATACGTTTAATATTTAACTTAAGACGCACACACAATGTGAAACATATTATGATTAAATATAATTTACTAACCATCAGCCAAATTTATGAACTGGAATTAGCAGTTTTAATGTACAAATATTACAAAAATATACTACCTCATCAACTACAAAACATATTCAAAATGAACAATTCTCAAATCAAAACTAGAAGTCATAGTAAGATCATAATGAACTATTGTAAATTCACTGCTTCACAGCAGTCTATTAAATTTGCAGGTCCAAAGCTCTGGCTTAAGATACCGACAAACATTAAGAAAAGCACTTCCACCAAAATATTTGCAACAAAAATGAAAAAATATATCTTAACTACAGCCCAATAATCAACAAAGACAGCTGATGAAGCTGTTTCATTTTTAATAATAATTACTGGTGTCACTACTAGCAACCGGTGTCACCATACAAAACTACATGAATAATTTGTATAATTTATGTATAATCAATAAATCATCAAACTTTTAAAAAAACTAATGTTCGAATCCCTATGCCCCAATGTTCAACTCCAAACCCCAAAAACTTTTTAGAGTATCTTTTAAAATACAATAATTAAAGCTTAGATGACTGACTACATAACTCTTAGGAATTTGAAAAGTGCTATCAGTCATTTAAACAATTCAAAACATTTCCATCTTTAAGTGTTGCTTAATTAAAGTCATTAATATAAAGAGTTATTTCTTTTATTTTATTTCACTTGATCAAAAGTTTTATTGACGGCTGATAGCATTTATTATCTTTGTTTTATTGGCAATCAATTTTTGCATCGAAATTGTATTATTTTGGTACGGTAAACAAATCCTGAAAAAAAAAAATAATTTTTTTTTGTTTTTTTGTTTTGTTAGTTTTGAGTGTGTACAGAATATTCGTTTTTGTTTGTTTGTTGTTTTGCCTGTGTTGATAGCCGGGTGGCGGGAGCATGGCAGTCTCTATCTCTATTGTAACTATATCATATTTTATTGCTGTGATTTGGTTTTTGGTTTTTGCCATGTTATAACGTAAGTTTGCGTTTTTCTTGCGTCTCCTTTTTTGATGTCAACGTTGTGACTTGGCATTCAAAATAAAACTCAGAAAGAAAGAAAGAAAGAAAAGAGCGTACAATAATCAGAAAGAAAAAAAAACTCATCGCAGCCAAAACCAAAGTGGGATTGGTGCAGATGAAAGAATTTTTTGAGAAAATTTTTCGGTATAAGTATTACCGGGTGAAATACTTTTGGCCGTATTATACACCGTTTGTGAAAGAGAACATCTTCTTCGCCAAACGTTCCAGGTATATTTAAAACCAAAAGCTAATACAAATGGAGGCCGGCAATAACGTGCAGTAAATTTTTCTTCATGCAGGCGCGTAGCCAAAAATCTGCGATAGGGGAGGCGTTGTGGGGTCTGGGAGCGGATCCCCCAACCAACCGAGACAATTGGGGTCTGGAAGCAAGACCCCCTGCCCCCGAAGGATGATCTCCAATTCAGATCTCCAAGACCCATAGAGTGTGGGGGTCGGATCCACCAGCACTCGAAAAAAATCTTTTTTTTTCGCAAAAATAACTAAACTTGAGGCCTATTTTGATAAAAATTAATGTCATTAATACGTGGCATAGAAATTAGCAGCGCAAAAAATGATTATACCGTACTAGTTGCATAAATGTGCTCTGTAGGAGGTAGCTATCGCTAGCATTTCAGTTCTCTTATTTACAAGTCGGTAAATCATAAAATTCTAATTCAGTAGATTGGTAAACCTCTCAAGGAGTAATCTATTGCGGCTATATTTTATAGTGAAAGATATATATAGAAAGGGGTACTGATCGAAGGAAGGTCGAGAGAAGTGGATGGTAATTAACTTATACTGAATAGCCCTCCTCCCTATTTCTGCGCTTATATCCATTTTTTTATGAAACTTATGTTAAGCATTTTTCAATAAGCGATCAAATTTGATTACCAATTTTCGACTATTCTTTAAAGTCTTTTTTCTGATTTACAGGTTTAATTTTTAACAAATTAGCCCCCTTCTCCCTTCAATAAACGTTTCAAAATATGCTTTAAATAATTTTTTATAGTCCCCCCGCGCGCCCCCTGGCTTCGCTACTGTATTCGCGTCTGAAGTGATGAGTATTCATTACGTAAGTCGTCTCTTACAATTTTTTCTTAGCGGTTCTACTTTTGTTTCGCTGGTGCATGAATACTGGTATTGCATCATTTTGCCATTGCAAGAAAACGTCAATTTTTCAAATGGGCCAGCAAACTGCTAACGCTAAGACCCTGCGGTAGTAGTAGCGAGTATGACCAACAGTTAAACACTAAATTAAGAAAAAAAGATTCGTTGTTTATCCGGTTTATTCGCAAGCATTTTTTACAACGTTTCAAGTTTTTAATAACGTTCGTAAAATCCGTATTAAAAAATAAAACAAAACTAAAGTACCAGTACCGCCAAAAAATAGCAAAGTACCGCGATACCGGTACCACAAAAGTACCGACGGTACCGGTACCAAGAAAGTACCGCGGTACTGCCCACTTATGGTATGTAGGCTGCAAACAGTATCCAAAAGAGCATCAGAATTGCAATCTGCTTTCACCCTAATTTGTAACAGCTGTCTTTCTTCTACATTAAGGCTTTCAACATAAACAACATCTTTTTTTTTGAGTTGAATATTTCTTTTTACTACAATCACTTTGCAACACATTGCCAACACTGCAGTTAATCTACTCATTTTGTGCTATATTAATTATGTTATACTACTGCTGTAAAACAACATAGCTGTGACTCAATACTCATTCTGGGATTGTTTATGTTGAAAAAAGATGTATAGACTATCAAAGCTGTTAAAGCAAAATTATGTAAATTTGAAAAAAAAGCAAAAAAATGCACTAATTTTGTGTTACAAGACCTTTATTGTTCTATTTTGCTTCTCTGCGCTTACTACTCCACTCAAAACAAAAAAATTAATGGCCAACTGTCAGAATCAAAGGCATAGTGCCTGGTAGTGCCATGAGTAATAAAGCACTTTTGATTCATGTCACAATTGGAATGATACAGAAAAGATTAGTTACGAAAGACACCTCTTGACTTAAAATGAAAATTTTTGAAACGTCAGCATGAAAAAACATTTGAAATAATAAGACAAAAAATAATTTATTTGTCAGAACTAATAATTTAAACAACATATTGTGTTAGCAAATTTGTGTTGTTCTCATGAATTATTAATAAGTTATACCTTTGTTTTATCAAAAATTTTTGTTTTTATCAAATTTTTTAAGTTTTGTTAATATCAAGCTTTAAAACTCAATAAGCCATTAATTTTATTCCTGATTCTAATAACCTTGTCAAGACCTTTCAGATGATATGTCACACGTCATGGTATCTTATGAGCACTTCAAGATATAAAGGCTTGAACATTCGTCACGCGCGAGTGATTTTGAAAACCACTTGATGTCAAAACTGGGGGTTATAGTCAGAGCTGGGCGTTTAAAAAAAACATCGTAAAGCGCAAGCGCAAATTCCGCAACCAAAATTTTTCTAGTTCAAAGCGCAAGCGCAAATTGCGCATCCAAAAATTTTTAAGCTCGAAGCGCAAGCGCAAATTCCGCAACCAAAATTTTTCAGGGTTAAAGCGCAAGCGCAAATTCCGCAACCAAAATTTTTTTAGCTTAAAGCGCAAGCGCAAATTCCGCAACCAAAATTTTTCAGGGTTAAAGCGCAAATGCGAATTTCGCAACCAAAATCTTAAAAGCTTATAGCGTAATTACAAATTCCGTAACGAAAATTCTAAACGTTTTAAAGCGCAAACACAAATTCTGCAACCAAAAATTGAAAATAGTACAGCGCAATTACGAATTGATTGCTTGAGAAGCGCACACAAAGTTCGCTATTTAAAAAAGTTTTTGAGTACAAATTTTTGCATAATCGAAGTTTCAAAACGCGCTGCAGACGATGGTGTTAAGCAAGGATGGCAGTACGGTACGGTACGTTTAGAATTTGCGTACTACGTACCTCGCACCTTCAACCGTACCGTACCAGCATTGGTACCGTACTTCAGTTCAATTTTTGAAGCGTACCGTACCAACGTACCGTACCCATACCATTACAAAAAAGGCGTACCATACCACCGCACCGTACTTCTTAGCAAAAATTGAGGCGTACCATACCGTACTTACGTACCGCACCGTACTGCCATTCTTGCTTATAACTACTCGCAACTTTAACTGACTTTGAAATCACTTGCCTATAAATCAGCGATCTCAATTCACACATTTAACCTCGGCTTTAGCTGTCTTTTGCCTTTGCATACAAAAAGCCGGCGCAATGGTGAAAAGTCTGGGATTTTTAATTCAAACCACGTACCAACGTACCGTACTCGTACAATTACAAAAAAGGCGTACCGTACCAGCGTACCGTATCTCTTTGCAAAAATTGAGGCGTACCGTACCGTACTGCCATCCTTGGTGTCAAGTATAAAAATATGAAAGTATAAACATACTGTAGTACCATTTTTAGCTAAGCTGCACTGGAATAAACCAACTGCATTGCGTTTAGCTTTTATAACTAAAGGCACATATCTAAGACCGAAGAAAAAATTATTTTTATTGTTAAAAAAAAGCAATTAAACACTAAAACAAAAAAATAATAAAAATAAACAGCAATAAAAATAAATAAACACCAAAACAAAAAAAGCTCCACTCACTCACAATCAGAAATAATGCGTTATTCATGGAGAAAAATTGACTTTTTTAAACACTTTTCATTTTTACACAGCAAAACAAATTTTTTAAAACTTTCTTTCATCGTAGGCAATCGTTTCGATCGCAAAATATCAGAACCAACAGCAAATTATCTCTCGACGGCGGCCAAACTAGGAATAGCAGTGTTGAATCTTTCGAATTTTTGCAACCACGCATCTCTATTGTTGGCAGGAAAGCAATCTTTGGTGATTTTGTTGTTTGCTCTTCCGACCCTTTCATCTAGTGTTTTTCCTATCGTAGAGGCCAAGTTTTCGGCTACTAATTACAGTACAAAAACAAAAAGTATTTCGTACTTATTAGGTGAGGTAGCTTAAACTAAGTACAGGGTTCAAAATTAACGCCTACCCGCTTGCCCGAGGCAAGCTGAAATCGCTTCGGGCAAGTTAGTTTTCTTCTTAACTTCCTTGACGGCAATTTAACAAAATTCAGCGTATTAGACAACTTCAAACAAGATTATTTAAAAACGCAATCTACCCGGTTTTGTCGCAATAAAGTAAAATTTGTACGTAAAGAAAGCTGTTTCTTGCTTTATTTTAGTAATCACTTTGTAACTATCACAATTAATGCATTGTCTAATAGTACGCACATTATTAATCGCAATTAACACGTCTTAATCGCACGCAGATTTTTCGATTCTTGGACGCGTTTAGCAACTGTTTGGCACAAAATCTTCCGTTTTTCTTTTTACAAAAGTTTTCCGGCGCTTGCCACGCTAACAACTGTTTCAGATACCATAAGTATTACTATGCACTGCATCAAGAAAACGTCAAGATTTTTGCAATTTTGTTGTTATGATTATTTTGAAGATCTTTTAGCTTTCTAGCTGGTGTAGTTTCCAAAATATTCGCTAATAAAAATACGTTTGCAACAAACCAAAACGGTACAGTAATTAGTGATTATGATTGTTAAATATTAAATGAAATATCTACAATCAAAAAAATCGATTTTTGCTAATGCATGATTGGAAAAAGTTACTGATTGCATCACATTATCTAAACGATCGCACACAAAAACTTGATTCTCGAAACTACGCGTATTTTGCAAATTCAGTGCTTTTTTTCCAAGTTAATCTCAAAACTTAGAGTACCTTTTTTTCGGGCAAGTTGTCAAAAAAGTTAATTTCGATCCCTGATATAATTTTAATTCATTACTCTATGTCTTTCAGCCGTATACAGCATATAGATTATCTGAAGCACAAGTACTACCACTAGGGATGGACATTTCAGAATAGCAGGCTATTTCAGAATTATTCCGAATAGCTAAAACCGAATCCTAATCTGGCTTAATTAACTTAATTTGATGAAAAAGTGAACTACCAGTCAACCACCACCGATATTCAGAAAAAAATTATTATACGATTAGATTTATTAAAGCAGCGCTTTATTGCAGTGCATGACATTGAGTGCTTCTAAATGTTCACCACTTATAGTTGCATTCTTAATTCGCTCACAGTCAAGCCTGCACTGGAGAAGCACCTTCCGGAAGAAGCTGATGGTGCAGGAATGCAAAAGTTGATTCAAACAGGAAAGCTGAAATTTGTGGACCACCATTTCATGTATCCATTTTAAAAGGTTAAAAAGTTTGAGTTTGGAAAAGCCTCGTTTAGGAAAGCGTTTTTTTATATTTGCTCACCCTGAAAATTTCATGTGTCCAGCGTGAGTGGTTAAAAAGTTTGAATTTTAAAGGGTCCGTTTGGGACAAACCCCCATTGTGGTACCCCCAATTTTTGTTACGTTTAGTTTATTTTTGATATCTACCCATTTTAAAAATCTGATTCATCTAGCTCTAACGGTTTAAAAGTTCGAAATTTTGGAGGACCCGATTGAGGGGTATCTCCCAACCTGGCACCCTTGATTTCTGTCACACGCTAGTCCTCCTTGGTATATTTGATTGCTCAAACTTTAAATACAGCACGTTTAGCGGTTTAAAAGTTGATAGTGCAAAAGAAAACAAAACAAGAAAAAAAGTAGTTAACGCAGAAGAAAATAAAACAAGAAAAAAATCTTTCTATCAGCATGTATCAACTATCTCGTGATCATACTTTAAATCTGTAAAATCAACATTTATTTATTTTTTGACAGGGACATGCAGTTCAACATTTAAAAATTATTTTGTGATTGCGCATCTTGGAAAAAATTCACAATTGAAGCGCAACAAACATTAGATTTACCGATTCGCAAACGCAAATTGCGCAAGCGCTGAAAAAAAGGCATAGAGCGCAACGCAAATTTCGCAAGCGCTGAAAAAACAGGCATAGAGCGCAACGCAAATTGCGCAAGAGCTGAAAAAAAGGGGATAGTGCGCAACGCAAATTGCGCATTTGCGCAACTTGCGAACTATTTTGCGCAACGCCCACCTCTGGTTATAGTAAAGGCAGAGGTGGGCAGTACCGAATTACTTTTGTACCGAATTACAGAACCGAATTACTTTTTTTGTACCGGTACCGACCGGTACTTTTGAAAATAGTACCGGTACCGACTTACTTGTGCTTTTGCAAAATCGGTACTTTTTTCGGTACTTTTGATTTTATTTGTGGCAACCCTTCAGTTTTTTTAAGATTTTGCAAATTTAGCGCTTTCGTGCATAACTTGCCCTTTTCTTTGAACAAATTGGTCGTTTTTGTGTCCTAAACCGGTGAGAAAAATTTTAAGGAGGGGGCAATTGAGCATTCGTCATACAAAACGCTAAGTGAAGCTTTGCTTTTATGATGATTAATTTCTTTTATGACGACGTCATTATTTTTTATTTGTTTCAAGCGACTTCAAAACGATTGCCAGTAAAACTCTCCTGATAGCATAATAGCTAGTAGCTGCCAATAATTCTGTGTTTTAACATAATTTTTAGCACCGGTATTGCTTTTTCCTTTTAAGTTGTAGTTGTTAATTATTTAACCTGTCTTAATTTCATTACTAGTTTTTACGCCACTGATGTTAACACTTAACAGTACATATATCTTTACGAAATATTTAATCGATTAATGCCATTTAGCAATAATCCTGTCATTTCTACAAGTTTTTGTGGGCTATTTTGGCTTTTTACCTTAAAAACTTACCAGTACGTGCTATTTTCTTAATTCTGAAATTTTTTGAATAAAATTTGAGAATCTCAACTTTTGCACTCCTGATGTTGATTGTATTCTTTTAATTTCCTATTCAGTTAGCTGTTGTTATTATATATATGGTTGTGTATCCCGTCTAATGGTGCCGAACTCGTGGGTATTGGAGGGTTTCATCTCCCAGTATTTTAGTCACATCCCCTAACATTGAAGGCAGAATATCTATAAAGAGGTGCACTAATTTGGGGAGAAAATTTACTACATTTTTGTTGGAGGTAGTCACTCTCATTTAACCTTGAAAGTGGCAACCCCACGATGTTCCAAATCGGGTAAAGTATCAAAATTCCCTCCTTATGCTCAGCATAGTTGGACACCAGTGATCCCGTTTGAAGATTGAGGGTGGAGAAACTCTACAAAGCTAGCTATCCCATCAAGGTCTTGACCGTAAATCCCACTCAAGCAAAACAGCAACCCCATCAAGCGAAAGTAAAATTCCAAATGTAGCTCTTCTAAGAGTTTCAGACGCAGCATTGTTGTGACATGTGTAGGTTAAATTTCTGCACACCGAGAGCTAGTAAATGTTTTGTTTTATTAAGATTCACTACTTCGATGTCTTGTCTAAATTATTAAATTTTTGCGATTTTATTTTAATCTAAATATCTAAAGTAAAAGCACCATTTGCGCTGTTTGAAACTTCGTTGAAACCTTGAAATATCACGTAGTTCATGACCACAGGTTCTGCAATAAGAAGTCTCCGACCATTTCTGCGACGACATGAGCAGAACTTGAAGCTGTGCCTACAACACGTGTGGCAACGAAGACGAGAGAGGACACCCCCTAACCGGAATAATGCATGAAGTTCACTTTTTTTGCCACCAATGGTCAAACTTTGATATTGCACATTTTTTTCAAAAAGTACCGGTACCGCAAAAATGAGTCGGTACATTTTAAACGGAGTACCGAGTACCGGTACCGAATTACTTTTAGGGGCAAGTACCGAGTACCGGCACCGACTTACTTTTAAAGTACCGATGCCCACCTTTGAGTAAAGGTCACACAAAAGTGAAATGCATATCAAATGATAGAGTATGCTCAAGTTAATGATTGGTGTTAAGATGACTTCTTACAACTTCCTAAAGCACGAGAAATCTGCAATAGAAGTTTAGCCTTACAAAAATAGTAAAATTTTACGCTTGAGTTATCACAAAAATGGCGATTTTTAAAGCCTTGTAACTTTGGCAATTGTTAACCGATTTTGAAAAAAAGTAGTTTTTTGGAATCAGCATGACTAACTCTGACAGCATACCAAATTTGAAAAAAATCCAAAGGGGTGGTTGTAAATTTTCAATTTTTCTGGATCACTTGACATGAAATGACCCGGGTGCCACCTCTGGGGACCCCCAAAAATCAATTTTTTGAATGGCTTAAGCTAGAGCGCTTGTTTTTTGAAATCTGTAGATTTTTGAGTCGGTCGTTAAAGGGGTTGCTACTCAGAAAGCTCCCATCTACAGTAGTTTTTCACTGCAGTTAATTACTTTTCGGGATATCAGATTGAGAAAATAACTTGAAATAAATCAAATCTTTTATTATACTCGTTGTTTCCTTTTCAATTTTTGTTTTATACTCGTTGTGTTACGCCAAAGTGCGCAAAGATTTGGCACGGCCCATCTCCACGTCATTGCGGCCTGGGCAACACAGCTCCTTTCGAAAAAATGTCGTAACGGCGGCGAGCCGTTGGCAATAATGTGTCCGCTTTCACTGGCCCAAGATTTAAACCTCGGACCTCCCGCTCTAGAGACAAACGTGTTACCGATCAACCAGCAAAAGAGCTTATTTCAGTAGATTTGTCACAGCGTTCAATAAAAAGCAGAGCTTTATTAGAACTTTTAAGTTGCGTATTAATCAGTTAATCGACGAAAGCGTGCAAAAAAGTATTATCTTTTCGGAAACTGGGCAGACTGGCGCTGTAGTATTGCATTCGATTAATACCGAGGGAACCAAATTTATGCACATGTTTTTCAGTAGTTTGACTACTTTTGGAAGTAACCTAACGCCAAAAATTGACCAGCTGAAACTAAAAAAGAGAAGGACCTTCATAAATTTTATTAGTTTAGGGAAAAGGGTCGAGGATCATTAAGTTCGCGATCAAGCGCGCAACCAGTTTTTGCTGGGGAGGGGGGCTTTGAATTTGTTGGGCTATATAAACCCTAAAGTTTGGGGTTATATTTCTAAGTGATTTTGCGAAGGGGGGCTGTAGGCCCTTTAGCCCCTCCTGATTGCGCCGCTTGTCGCCATGGTTTGGTATCTTTTGTCGTTCATAACTTATAGGCTAGAATTGTTTCTTTGTTTTTTCTTGTGTGTCTATGTCTATTTTTGTGCTATGATATGGGCGGTTCGCCTGCAATAAACTCCAATAATAATAATAATTGTTATTTTTATTTTCAGAAGAACTTCGGTTTTAAATACATTTGTCATAATCATAGCCGTAGGAGGCGGGGGGCAGGGGGGGCGGTCGCCCCCCCATTCGGTTCGAAACGTCGAAAAACGTCGAAAATTTGGGCAAATTGTCTATTTATTTGGGCAGTTATTCTGTTTATTTGGGCATATGATTGGCAAAAAACCGTCTCAGTTTCAGTGATGAGTGATGACCTTTTTTTTTTTGTTTTTTTTTTTTGGAGAACACCTCAATTTGGACAGAAAAACCATTCAATTTTCTGTGAAGACCTTTTTTTTTTTTTTTTTTTTGGTGAACACCTCAATTTTGACAGAAAAACCTTCTCAATTTTGACAGAGAAAGGCAAGCTATTTTTCGGGCAGAAGTTTGTTGCCCCCCCAAATCATTTTGAGCTCCTACGGCCTTGGTCATAATCAGTACATAATTTAGTGCATGCTTTATGCCATAGGTGGGCAAGTTAACCCAAAACGTTAGCTTTGTTAACCACTAGTCCGTTAACAAACTTCACACCTCCGCTAACGTTAATCCGTTATTTTCAGCTTTAATTAACGGAAGTTAATAAAGTCCGTTAATATTTTGCGTGTAATTTACATTTCTTTTTATTCTCTCGCTTCTAGAACACGTATTGACGCTGTTGAGCTGATTGTAAGGAAATATTTATTGCTATGGTGGTCTATTTGTGTTTTGGAAGTTACATTTGACAGTCTAATCTAATTTCAAGATAAAATGAATTTGGAAGCACTAACAAGCTGCGATCGGAAAAAGTTTGGAAATTGTGAACAGCGATAATTAATAGGCTGCAGCTTATTATTTGCCACAAAAAAGAGTTACTTTCTTCGCTTTCTTCTATAAAACTCATGCTAATACGCAACAAGTGTTACCAGTGCAAATTGGTTTGTAGCCTACCGGTACGATGAATGAATAGTGCAAGATATTAACGATAAAAACCTTAACGGAAGTTAACAGAACTTAACGGAAGTAATTTAGTCCGTTAACAGAACTTAACGGAAGTTGATTTAGTCCGTTAACACGAAAAAACTTTTTAACGGATTAACGAGTTAATGAAAAAGTTAGCTTCGTTATTAACGGATTAACGGACTTGTGCCACCTATGCTTTATGCAATTTTTGTTTTTATGGTTTATGAATAATCTGAAAAATAAAAGAATAGGTTTTTGCTGAATTGCCTTATACACCTGTTCATGTTTTAACCAACTAACTCACCAACAGAAAGAATTCTTTTTTTGCAAAAACTTTAGAAAATTCAGGCCTAACCCAAGCCCAAACACAGAAAAAGTTAAACAGCACTGCACTGCTGAGTAATCAAGAAAACACTTCATGCTTCATCACCTGGATACGGCAATTTTTGTCAGTCACATCAGCAGTTTTTTTTATTCAAGCTGTAGGATAGTCGTGTCGTATTGTCTATTTATAATATTGCCTTTTGTAAAACCTCAGACTTTAATTCATTGAAACATAGTTTAGAGATTTGTGTGGGATCTGTTATAGCAAGCATTTGTTTTTGGTATAGAATGTTTTATCCAGATCGGATAATATGAAGTTGTGACGTCGGGAATTCCCCACACGTTCTTTGTTCTGTTTCGCGCCACGAATCACAATTCAGTCTTGTGAGGTGTTAGTAGCGGCAGTTGTGTACTTGTTAATGCTAGTTTTGCATATGGCGGAGGCCTACAGTGTTCTTTAAGTTACCAGTGTTGTTTAGTGCAGCAGTCGTGCTAAAGTGCAGCCTGAAGCTGTTTTAGCCTTCGGGCAGCTATCACTGGCTGGTTTAGTTGATTGGGTTCGCCTACTGCAGATTGTTTAAGTTGCAGTTTTCTGTAGCTAGCGGTTACCTTGGGAGGCTATTTGCATAGCCTAGGCGTGATGTACTGTTTGTTGGTGGTAACTTAGCTGCCTTGTTGAGCAACCCTTATTTGTGCTGTTCACTTATTGCAGTGGTTAGGGGATAGGGTTTAAGAATGTGAGTAATTAAATGATGACTGTTTGGCAATGCCTTTATTTTTAGTGAGTGCTTATTTCCGCAGTCTTAGCAATGAGCATATAATAATACTGCGATTTCGTGTCAGTTTGCCGCTGAAAGTAAGGGTGTGTTCTTTTGCTGTGCCTTGGTATTACTGTAATCCGGATTTACTGTCTTTTATTGTACGGTTTCTTAGACCGCAATCGATTAGATTGCAACACTGATCATAAATCACTAAGCAATAAGACTAAATCATAAATTAGAGTTAGGCAAAATAGGCATTGACTGCTTGTGTTCTCATTGGATGAGCTGCGTTTGTTTTGCTCTGTTCTGGAATAATAAAGTGATTTTCTGATTAGTCACTTCTTGTTTTTTTTTCTGATCGAGTTAGCGTCATTTTGGGAGCCAGGAAAGTTGCAACTAAGCAACCTAGCGGTCAAGTTAAATAGAATCCGAGGTTGAGCAAGACGCTTGCGGACGCCTCACTTCACACAAGCTGATTCCTTTTAGGTTTTCATTCTCCATTTTAACAATAAGGAATCAGGTGTAAAATTTAACATAACTTAACACAGACAAAACTTATTATCTCCCTTCACTACCTGCGAATATTAGAATAGTGAATACCTTCTACGAATTTTTCTGCCATGCGATATCTTGAGCACATTTTACCTACCGGCATCATCGAAGCAAACGTGATCAAACCAATGACACCAAAACGCTAAAAAATGCGGTTGCCAAAATATAAAACCAAATGCAATTATTTTCATTTTGATTTAGGTAAGAAATCTCTCCCTCCCAAATTTGATGCATTGCTTGTTACATTTATATTTTGTTGATATATAGTAGCTCTGTAATCAGGCATTACAATAAGACATTCACAAAAAAATTACGAGTCCGAGTCCTCTCAAATTCCACGAGTCCGAGTCCTTAAAAAGTGGCCTCGAGTCCAGACTCGGGTCTTCCCAACACTGCTGGTTAAGTGCCAACAAGCTACGGCTTCAGATTTTCCATTCTACGATAACTTTGCTCCATAAAAGCTTCTTCTTTTGAAAATTTTGGATGATGTCATTGCAGGTGAGTTGTGGTTTGGGCCCCCCTCCAATCAAAAATTCTGGCTACGCCCATGTGTAAAAGTATGTAAATCAAAAAAAGGATTTTCAACTCAACGAACATACTGTAGCAGAGGTGGAGTCGAGGACACAAGGCTCGAAGCCAAGGCCAAGGACACAAAAAAAAGCAGAGGCCAAGGACAGGAATGCTCGAGGCCAAGGACCAAGGACACAATCGCAAGTGTTCTCCAAAAAAAAGGTCTTCAAGAAAGTTTTTCAGGCAATCTCCAATTTATAGGCGTAGCCAGAACTTTTGATTGGGGTGGCCTCAACTACAAATCACATGCAATGATGTCATCAAAAATTTGCCTGTTGGCACTTAACCAGAATTTTGCAACGGGAGAGGGCTTTAAGTAATATAATTGAAAAGTGCAAATACATAACTTTGGAGACGTTGAGAAAGCCAGGGTAACTCAAACGTATCACAGACGGGGGATCTGGGGGCGAAGCCCCCAGCTGTTGGGCGATTTTTTGGAAAAAAAAAGCTATTTTAATGCCATTGAATCACATTTTGCACATGTTTAGAGCCATTTGAAAGCACAAGATTTTTGACATTTGCAAGCCAATTAAAAAAATTGAATTGTTTAATCCTCCTTCTAGATGCAATTTAAGTCCAAAACACGTTTAACATCTTGCATTTTGGTGTTCAAGTTTAATTGTACGTGATTTGGTCCAGGTAAGGGGAAGTAAGGTGCATTGTCTCGTGCAACATTTTAGCAGTAGATAATAATCCACTCGAAGATTTTCCTTGGAGGTTTTTGTTTTGTCATGAAAATAACCAGTTATAAAAGTGCATGTTAGGCCAGGGGGCCCAGGACCCCTCAATTGAAGTTCAACAATTTGTTCAATCAGCATTTTTCATGACTAATTTTTTTTAAAGTATTTTGTGCGTAAAAACTGGCAAGGTGGAGGTGAATTAATGATTTGTTATTGAAAAATAGTACAATCGATGGTTACGCTTACTAACCATGTAATTGCCGGGCCGGTTTTACATCCAGTGGTGGGCAAGTTACTTTCTAAAAGTAACTAGTTACAAGTAACAGTTACTTGGCAAAAAAAGTTACTAAGTTACAGTTACAAATTTGAAAAAGTAACTAGTTACAGTTACTTTTAGTGATTAAAAAATTTGGACTAAAAGAATAGTTCGAACCTTTAGCCTAGCTATTACACCGAAGTCAATTCTCAATACCATTCTCATACTCATTCTTAACTGAACTCTGTTCTATTTTATACTATTTCCTGAACTCAGCCTTAACCCTTTATAACATTGCGTTGGTAAGAATCGAGCCGAAGACTTCGTGACTCTTCACACGGCACATTGTACCGTTACGCCACCGAAGCTGACATTGTTATTGTAAGATCTATGCATCAGCGATCGGAAGAACTGCGTTCTTGAAACATCGCGTGCTCAATCAACCGTGAACAACGTATGCGTTATTGTCGTTGGCGTGCGTTAGTAGCGTGGAGTAGCACTAGACACTTTCTTCAGCTTTTGATATATTTACTTAAGGTAGGCCTAACTTACCTTGTACATGCTTCACTAGCAGGCTATAGTATAAACCAGTAAGCTACCGGATGGCGATAATTTGTGGTAAATAAGGCCAACAGTACCACCGTCCACCGGTACACTGTAATGTAGCATCGTATTAGTACCGGTACGAGGTAGCTAGGTAACATAGACTCCTGAACACAAAAAGTATCTCATGCGATACCGGTAATCAATGTGCTTCCGTATACAACAGATGGGTAACTTATGGAGGTTATTTAATGTGATACCAAACTCTTAAACCCAAACTCCAAAGCCTGAAAGCTGGTTTGAAAAGATGTTATCCATACCAGAACCTACCAGTTTAAGTGGAGGCAAGAGGACGGTGCAAATCAATACAGAACAACTGGAAGGTTGTCTGACACCCTTCCTACAAACTCAAAGACTAAACCCCAACCCAAAATCCCTACCTTTTATTTTAAATTGCAAAACTGTAATCCACAATCCATAAAACCAAAACCGAACTTTTACTGCAAACTCCAAATACGAAACCTGGAAACTTAAACGTTAATCTTAAAGTTGACCCAGAAACTTGATCCAGAACCCCAAACACAATTTTACCATAACCGATGAGATAATCCCTAACCCCTTCGATTCTTCTTGCTCCAGCCTCTTGAACTAGGTTGCACTGATTAGAAATGCATTTCACTGAAATTGCAAACTAACACTGATTGCTAGTACACGTAGCCTACAGCTGTGCAGTAGGCCTACTCAGCACTGAATCCCCAAACGGTTTCAATCACCAGAAAGCGAAGTTGGAAAACTATCACTGCCTTCACTTCAACCAACAACCACACGTATAGTCCAGTGAACACAGTGAAGAAAATACGGATAAAAAGTTATGGTTGATCAGACATGCGACTGTGCGTTCTGTGCATAGATGGGCAGTACCGCGGTACTTTCTTGGTACCGGTACCGTCGGTACTTTTGTGGTACCGATACCGCGGTACTTTGCTATTTTTTGGCGGTATCGGTACTTTAGTTTTATTTTATTTTTTAGTACGGATTTTACGAACGTTATTAAAAACTTGAAACGTTGTAAAAATGCTTGCGAATAAACCTGAACACAAAATTCGGCATTTTGAAAAGCGGACGTGTTTTTTTTCTCTCTTCAAAACAGCTCTGGAAATTCGCTTTTTGCGTTAAAAAAACGTAAGTTGCTCTTAAAATTTTTTGATATTAACGTCTAGCAGCTTGTTAAGTTTTATTTGGTTAAATTTGGAAGCTGGGCATCAAGTAGAAATTTTAGAATTTGCAAAAAAAGATTAGGTAATTTCAAACTTGCTTCTGCAGTTTCAGTAGGCTAATCAGTTCTTTTCGTTTTCAGCCATTTGTACTTTATCACGTCACAAGCTAATACAATGCCGAATCAAGATAGCCCAAAAATATCTAAGAAAGACTTGAGAAAGATAGAAGACAAAATTACCAAGCGAGTGATGGAAAACATTGGAAGTTTAGTGACAGAAAAATGCAAGGAAATATTGGAAAAACACTGCGTCAGCGATAGCCTTAGTGTACCTGCAACATCAGATTTGAACGCCATCAGTATTTCGATAGAATCGCTAAAACACGAACTCAAAGTTCTGAAGAATAGTACTGACCATACCATTGGAAGCGTGTCGTACCTCGCTCATGAGTATGACGACTTTTTGGAGAAAATTTCAAAAATATCAAGTATCAACGAAAGCCTGGCCAAAGAAATAAAATCTATAGAATGCAGACAGTTTAAATCAGAACAGCAACTGGACCAACTAGAACAGTACGGCCGAAGAGAAAATTTGGAGATTCATGGCATACCAGTAATGAGAAATGAAAATATCAACCAAATAATCAAGGCTGTTGCTAAATCCATTAATGTTGAGCTGAATGACAGTCAGATTTCCACTTCACATAGGTTAATTCAACCTCAATCGTCCTCTTCAAATTCCCAGCAACAAGCCAAAAACCATGTAAATCGTCAACCCCCTCCAATAATTGTCAGATTTAACAACCGAGACAAGAGAAATGAAATTTTTAGAAGAAGAAAAATGCTGAGACGAAATCCTGAAATGAGATCAATTTTTGCGTCAGAAACTGTCACCATCAAAGAAAATCTGACCACGTATAGAAAAATGATTTACGATGCGGCGAATTCGGCAAAGAAAGACCTAAATTTCAAGTTCTTGTGGACTTCCCAGGGCAGAATCCGTCTTAGGCGAGACTCGGTAAGTGAAGTAATAAATGTATCTTCACTTTCCGATCTTGATAGGATTGGTTATTCTGGTTCTGGGGGTCGAGTTATGTCAAAATTTTTGTAAAATGTTTTTTTTTTTTCATTCTGTAGGCTTAGAATGTAACTTAACTCAAAATGGAGTGCCGTAATTTATGCTGTGACTGCGACTGTACGTGTTGTATTGCCAGATTGCTACCCTTTTCTTCCATAAGTGAACTGGAATTTCGTATATTAGGTAACAGCGTGGGTATGGATGACATAAATTATGTTGATTATTTTTCTCCCTCTAAATTAATCAAGATAGCTTCTGATTTACATAAACATGATTTTTTTCTCTTACATTTTAATGTTCGAAGTTTGCCAAAAAACAAATATAAAATTGAAGAATTTTTTAATGGCATGAGTAGAATTCCAGACGCTATTGCTATTTCTGAAACGAAATTAAATGCAAATAGTGTGACTAATGTAAATATACCCAATTACACGTTTCTCCGTAAAGACTCACCGACTAATGCTGGTGGAGTTGGTCTTTATATAAAACAAAGCATGCAATTTCGCTTACGTAATGATTTATCTCTTAATGTCCAACACTGTGAAGACTTATGGATAGAACTAGAAACTAAACAAGCAAATATTATTCTCGCTGTAATATATCGACATCCTAATAAAACAATATCACACTTTCAAAACAAACTATGCAATACCTTAACTGATCTAGAAAACAAAAACTTCAATTATATTGTAAGCGGTGATATAAACATAAACTTCTTTGCAAAAAACAATGATATCATAGCTGATTATATAACCATGATTGGCTGCAAAATGAAAATAAATAATCACACTAGGTTTGCTGATAAATGTAGGCCGTCATTGCTTGACCATATCTACACAAACATAGCCAATAAAGGCACAAACTGTGGGGTAGCGTTATACGAGTTATCTGACCATTTACCTATATTTTTTATTGTAAAAAACACCTCATGTAAGCTGAAATCTGAAACTAAATTTATTCGCTGCATGAAACAATTTAATCTTGAAAATTTCTTAGTAGATTTGCATACAAAAATGTCAAAAATTGAAATTAATTCTACTACAGCAAACATTGATGATGATGTCTCAAATATTACACTGGCGTTTAAATCTGTGCTAGATATTCATGCCCCTCTAAGACCTCAAACTAGGAATGAAAGAAGGCTAAGTAAAAAGCCTTGGATCACTCAGGGAATCCTTAAATCAATAAAAACAAAAAACAAGCTTTTCAAAAAACTTTTCAAATCCAATAGTAATGAGGAAAAAATATTTTATAAAAAATATCTGAACAAATTGACCCATGTAAAACATGCTGCAAAACGCAGTTACTATGAAAAACTAATTAAAACTAACTCGAATAACTCGTCGCAAGCGTGGTCAGTTATAAAAGAAATTATTGATTGTAAACAACCTAACAAAAAATTGCCTTCGACTATATCAATCAACGATCAACAATTTGATACACACTCCAAATATTTTTTAGACCAACTATGCGATTATTTTGCTAATATTGGTGCTTCCATGTCCAACAAAATTACACAAAATGTTAATTCTTCCTTCAAAACTCGCTCCAAACGCTGCGTTCATTCTTTTGCTCTACATGAAGTAAATGAGCAAGATGTAAGTGCATGTATAAATAATATTAAAATGAACTCCGCACATGGTATTGATGAAATTCCTTCCAAATTTGTAAAAATGTCCAATTGCTTCTTGACACCAGTGCTTACAAAATTGTACAACAAATGCATAAAAATTGAAACTTTTCCAAAGTGTTTTAAAATGGCGTATGTTATTCCAATACCTAAAATTTCATCCCCTTGTACATTTGGAGATTTTCGACCGATCTCATTGCTTCCGGTATTTTCAAAAGTATTTGAAAAATTATTAGAAACCAAAATGACACAATTTGTGAACAAAAACAACATACTATCTCCTTCACAGTTTGGATTTAGAGAAAACAGCTCTACTGATCTAGCAATTACAACTTTTTATGATAAACTATTAACCAATATGAATAATGGCAAAGTCACTTGTTCAATTTTTCTTGATTTGAAAAAAGCCTTCGATTCTGTTAATATTGATATTTTACTAAAAAAGCTTCACCATTATGGTTTTCGAGGCCCTTCATTTAATTTATTGCAATCCTATCTTACAGATCGTGTGATTTGCACTAAAATAGGAAACATCGTATCTAAATTGTGTCCAGTTGAATTTGGAGTACCACAAGGTTCCGTTTTAGGCCCACTTCTATTTTCACTTTACGTTAATGACCTTCCCAATGCGTCAAATCTAAAAACCACATTGTTTGCGGATGATACAAATTTACATATCTCTCATAAGCATATCAATATTCTTCAAGATAAGGTATCGGAAGAAATAAAAAAATTGACCAGTGGATGAAACTAAACAAATTGACGATCAACTATCAGAAAAGCTGCTATATGCTGATTCGGAAAAAAAGTATCAAAACAACAAATTTCCAATTAAATATAGATCATCATCCTATTGAATTAAAAAATAGTATTAGGTATTTAGGTGTTCAATTAGACAAAGAATTAACGTGGAAGACTCACATTGATAATTTAGTAAAAAAACTTTCTAAAGTATGTGGAATGATTTATAAATTAAGATACTATGTTCCCTTATCAACATTACGAATAGTTTATTACAGTATGTTCCACTCACATATGCAATATTCGATATTAAACTGGGGAAGAGCGGCCAAAAGTAACTATCACAAACTCTCCATTTTGCAAAACAAAATTTTGAGAGCTTGTCTTTTCTGTCCACGTAGATATGACACAAATTTATTATATACCAGATTTAGAGTTTTAAAACTTGAAGATATGATTAAAATGGAATTTGCTAAATTTATTTTTAAATACAGTAACGATATGCTATCTAAGTCATTCGATAACTATTTCACCAAAATTGAAAATGTACATTATCACAATACACGACAAAAATATCGAAATGAGTATTTTCAACCTTCTGCTGAGACCGAAGCAGGGAAAAAAACCCTGCAATATATTGGCATAAACATATGGAAAACTATTCCAGAGGACTTCCGACATTGCTCGTTTACAAAATTTAAAAAATATTGCAAAAATTATTTTTTAGACAAATATTCTTGAACATGCTTTAGGTATAAAAAGTATTGTTGTTTTGAATATTAGATGTTTTTTCCTTTGCTTTTAATTTCGTAAACTTACTACTAGTGAAACGAGTAGAACATGATTAATGGATTATTTATTCTTCTTTTTCCTTTCGTATGTTCCATTTTTTTTCTCGGACAATATATGCAGTAAAACAATAAACCAACACCCCACGTTGCTACCTTTTATGCATTGCCTTTAAGGCATCGATAATTTAAAACTGGTCAAATTTATGTTTCGTAATGATAACTTTTTTTTTTTAATAGAACTCTCCGCTGTAGAATGTTGCAATAGCGCTATTATTAAGACCTGTTGTAAGATAAACGTTTTTATTGTAAGATAAACATTTTTATTGTTAGATATTGGCTTCAGCTATTGATTGTATTTGCAGTTCTGAGTTGTAAGCTATTGTGCTGTGTAATTCTGATTGCGGATGTTCATTGTTTAATGCCCAATTTTGTATTTTTACGAGGATTTTATTGCCAATAGTAGTTGCCCATAACCGGCCTTTGATTCGTATTGCTATTATGGAAAATCAAATTTATTTAGATGTACGTTCTGAGATCGGGTTTATTTGTCTTGGGTCTGATTGGCTGTAGCTGTGGTTTTAGAGTAGCAGCCCGGTTGTAGCTTTATTTGCTGCTGTAAAGGCTATGGCGGCAGCCGGTTAAGGTCGGGATGAATGAATTTGATTTTGGAGCATGTACTAGCAACCGAGCATTGTTATAAAACTTAACGTTTCAACTTTGTATCTTCTGTGTGCTTCCCTTTGCCTAACTGAGGTGGTTGTTGTAAATGTAAAGTGCCTTTTCCAAGAACTAGGTTTAGCACTGGGTGTGCAATGTGCGGGTTGTTCTACCGCAAACTTTTCTATTGTTTTAGACGACCGGTAGTACAACTATCTGTCAGTGCTTGTTTACACAGCCCATGCATCCAATGCTCCCAACAACTAAAAATTGATTTAACAGTTAAATATCTGAAGCTGGTGATAGTGTTGCCTAATAAAAAACTTTCTCTCATTGGTAGCAATTGGTGTTGAGAGCCGAATCGAGTCCTCAACGCCAAGGACCAGTAAAAAAATGTAACTGAAGAGGCGACCTCGCGTTCGTCAAATCGAATAAGATTGAGTGGTAGATGATGCGTAGTCGGCCGAAGATGGGGGCCGGTTTTTTGTGGGATTATTTTTTTTTATGGTGGATTTGGTTTCGGGGCGTCGTCGGCTATCGTGTCTTATTCAAGTAGACTATCATATCTATTTGAGTGAGATATGATGGATGGCGATGGTTTGGGGTCGGTTTTGTCGTGGGTGGGTTGATTTTGCAGAGGGTTGGCTTTTGTTTTGGCTGGCTGAGCGTTATTTGCCATTCAATCTTATTCTCTCATTGGTGTAACAAAAAATTTGCAGTTTTATTGTTATTAGTGCTCACATTTTTCTATTTATGTATATTTCCTTCTTTTACAACTTTTCTCCTTAAATTGCTTGTAATTTTAAAGTGTATCTTTCATAATAATCGGTAGATTATAATAATTATTATTATTTTTTTGCATACCACTGAGCACTACACACATTCCAGAAATAAAATTTTGGCGTCTAAGATTTTTTTTTTAAAAAGTACTGTAACCCAAACAAGTCTTATTAATTTTGAATTTACAACTTCAAGTCGGCAGCACTGTCTAGTGTTTTTTTTTTGTTTCCTTTATGTGTTGTGTTATTTATTTTCATTTTTTCAAATTAAGTTTACCGCCATAAGTGTAGAAGTATTGCCATAAAGGTGCAGTTGACCTAGATGACCTGGTGGTCTTTTCGCTGTGTCCTTCCTGCGTATTTTTGCGTATGGTTAAATAAATAAATTTGACTTGACTTGAAACCGAATAAACAACGAATCTTTTTTTCTTAATTTAGAGTTTAACTGTTGGTCTTACTCGCTACTACTGTTGCAGGGACTAGGCGTTTTCAGTTTTCTGGCCTATCTGAAAATTGACGTGTTCTTGCAATGGCAAAATGATGCATTACCAGTATTCATGCACCAGCAAAACAAAAGTAGAACCGCTAAGAAAAAATTGTAAGAGACGACTTACGTAATGAATACTCATTACATCAGGCGTAAATAGTGTAGCGAGGCCAGGGGGCGCGCGGGGGGACTATAAAAAATTATTTAAAGCATATTTTGAAACGTTTATTGACGGGCGAGGGGGCTAATTTGTCAAAAATTAAACCTGTAAATCAGAAAAAAGACTTTAAAGAATAGTCGAAAGTTGGTAATCAAATATGATCGCTTATTGAAAAATGCTTAACATAAGTTTCATAAAAATACAACTATTTAAGCGGAGAAATAGGGGGGGGAGGGCATTCAGTATAAGTTAATTACCAACCACTTCTCTCGACCTTCCTTCGATTAGCCCCCCTTTACATATATACAGTATCTTTCACTATAAAATATAACCGTAATAGATTACTCCTTGAGAGGTTTACAAACCTACCGAAATAGAATTTTATGATTTACCAACTTGTAAATAAGAGAACTCAAATGGTAGCGATAGCTACCTTCTACAGAGCACATTTATGCAACTAGTACGGTATAATCATTTTTTGCGCAGCTAATTTCTATGCCACGTATTAATGGCATTAATTTTTAGCAAACTAGGCCTAAAATTAAGTTAATTTTGCGAAAAAAAGTTTTTTTCGAGTGCTGGTGGTTCCGACCCCCACACCCTATGCCTCCGGTGGCTGGAGGTCTTGCCCCCATATCCCAATTGCCTCCGGTGGTTGGGGTAACCGCCCCCAGACCCCGCAACACCTACCCCATCGCAGATTTTTGGCTACGCGCCTGCATGAAGAAAAATTTACTGCACGTTACTTCCGGCCTCCATTTGTATTAGCTTTTGGTTTTAAATATGCCTGAAACGTTTGGCAAAGAAGATGTTCTCATTCACAAACGGTGTATAATACGGTTAAAAGTATTTCACCCGATAATACTTATACCAAAAAATTATCTCAAAAAATTCTTTCATCTGCACCAATCCCATTTTGGCTTTGGCCGCGATGAGGTTTTTTTTCTTTCTGAACATTATACGCTCTTTTAATAAGTTCTAAAGGGCAAAACAACGCAATCTAATTTTTGTACAAAATTGTCGAGTTAAAAACACGGTTTTGTCTCTTAAAATTTTTGGGTGCCACCTTCCCGGAAACCCCACAAATTAAAGCCCCAGAAATCGATTTTTATGAAATTACACCTCTTTTAGAACCCCCGAAATTGAACCTTACAAAAAATAAATATTTTAACGGCTTTAGCTAAAAAGCTAGTTTTTTTTATAATCAGAAGAGACCAAGAATCTTCTTGCGAGTTCGCAAAAGTACCAAATCTTTTTTTGCGACAACCCTAATTGCATAATCTGTGTTCAACTCACACTCTGGTTACGTTGTTGCGTCCTTGGATAGGGCGCTTTACGGTGATTATCTCTGCTTGTGGCTTCGAACAAGCAACCAATTCAGTGGCAAGAAATCGAAATTCAAGAAACATGGAAAAACTAGAAACTTTTAAGCAGGTGCAAATTCCTCCAAGCACGAAGTAATTATCACAATGAAAGCGTGCGGAATGTCCAATAATTAGCGTCTAACGCTATGCTGTGACAAGAGAATAAATATGCTATACAACAGCAATAAAAAATGCTGTAGTTTTGAAATTGTTCTTATTACGGGGGAACAAAAGGATTTTTTAAAAATCACCATTAACTTGTGCAATAATTAGTAGCTGATGTATCGTCAGAATAGCCGACAGTGCCAACTTACGCACGTGATGCTTCAGAGATGACTGCTGTTTGGTTATTACTGGTGACAAGATAACAGAGGTGGAGTCGATGACACAAGGCTCGAGGCCAAGGACACAAAAAAAGTCCGAGGCCAAGGACAAGCCTTTCCGAGGACAGACACTCTCGAGGCCAAGGACAGGAATGCTCAAGGACCAAGGACACAAGTGTTCACAAAAAAAAAAAAGGTCTTCAAAAAAGTTTTTTAGGTGATCTCCAATTCATTGGCGTACCCAGAATTTTTGATTGGGGGAGACCTAAATCACAATTCACATGCAATGACGTCAAAAAAAATTGTCCAAACAGGAAGTTTTTGTGGGACAAAGATATCGTGGGGTGAAAGATCTGAAATCGTTGCCTGTAGGCAGGTAACAGGATTTTTGCAAAGGGAGAGGGATTAAACTAATACTTGAAAAGCGCAAATATCTAACATTGGAAACGTGTTGAGAGAGCTAGTGTAACTCAAAGGTATCGAAGACGGGGATCTGGGGCAGTGGCGGATTTAGGGAGGGATGCATCCCCCCCCACCAGCCTAAAAGTAACGATTTTGGCCGAAAAATCAGCCTCTATTTTGATTAATTCGGTGCCATTTTGGGATGCATCCCCCCCCACCAGCCTCAACCTTACGATTTCGGCCGAAAAATCACTCTCAATTTCGGTGAAGACCTTTTTTTTTTTTTAGAGACCACCTGACTTTGGGCGAAAAAAACGTTTGAATATCCGATTTCGGCCGAAAAATTACTCTCTATTTCGGTGAAGACATCCGAATTTTTGAGGTTTTGTGCTTCAAAATCCCCCCCCACCAAAATTTTCTAGATCCGCCACTGGTCTGGGGGCGGGGCCCCCAGCCGCCGAAGGCTTTGTGGGTATGGCTAAGACTCCAGCCGTTGGGCGATTTTGTGGGTCCGCCGAAGACTCCAGCCGTTGGGCGATTTTTGTAATTTTTTGGAAAAAAAAGCTGTTTTAATGCCATTGAATCACATTTTGCAGGTGTTCAGAGCCATTTGAAAGCACTAGACTTCTGACGTTTGAAATCCAATTGAAAAGACTAGACTGTGTAATCCCTCTTTTACTAGCAACTTAAGTCCAAAATACTTTTAACATCTGGCATCTTGGAGTTAGATTTTAGTTGTAAGTGATTTGGTCCAGGTAGGGGGAAGTAAGGTGCATTGTCTCGTGCTACATTTTAGCAGTAAATAATAATCCACTCGAAGATTTTCCTTAGAGGTTTTTGTTTTGTCATGAAAATAACCAGTTATAGGAGTACATGTTTGGTCAGGGGCCCCAGGTCCCTTCAATTGAAGTTCAACAATTTGTTCAATCAGCATTTTCCATGGTTAACTTTTTTAAAAGTATTTCGTGCGTAAAAACCGGGGAAGTTGGAGTTGAATCACTGAATTGTTATTGAAAAATGGTATAATAGATGGTACGCCTACTAACCGTGTTATTGCCGGGCCGGATTTACATCGCGCTGGGCCCCTGGCACTGTGGAGATTTTCGCAGCATCTTTCTGCCGAATAGAGGTTGTCGCAGTTCCTGCTTCATCCAGTGGCGATGTGGAAAACTAGCATGGAAGTAACCACAAGTGAAAGATAATTGGAACCGATAGGTTTATAAGTCAACAGATCATAGCAGCTCAGAGGTTGTACAACCGAGCCGGTTAACCGCAATCGGAGCGCGCTCCCTTTTGACACACCACAACTGGTGACCCCGACGTCAGCCGCTATCTAAGCAACAGCCAACAACCAATTAACAACTCACGCCTGCTCACACAAGGCTGCGCAGTCGAGCCGGTTAACCGCAATCGGAGCGCGCTCCCTTTTGACACGCCACAAGGTGAAGACCAGAAAAAGTCTTGCGGTTTCAGCGTGGGGCCCGTACTTGGTACTGCGCCATATTATGGTAGATCCGGCCCTGATTAATGCATTACGTTCATAAAATGGCTTGATGTGGATCTGAGATAGCAACTTTTAGGACAAAAACTCTCCATTTCTTGCGGGTTGTACGTTTAAATTGGCTGGCAAAAATTGAATTGAGGGGAGCCCGGGGCCCATGGTCTTCAATATTGTTGTTAGTTACTGTTGTAAGCGAAAAATGCTAAAAAGAAACAATAGGCTTTTTTGTCACATTTTTGTAATTGGTGAAATTTCAATTGAGAGAGACACGGGCCCCTTGTCCCCCCCTCCGTTAGCTACGCCTATGCTCCAAGTGAGGAAAACAAAAAAGATGTTCGCAAATTTTACGCGAGGTTTCTGGCGTTTTCCAACGAAATTTCAACTGTTCAAAAAATAGTGCTGTTCTCGAGCCGAGGACAAAGCAATTTTCGAGGACTTGAGGCTTCGAGGCCAAGGACATCCTCGAGGACTCCACCTCTGCAAGATACTGTTGTAGAATACTAAGCCCGATGACCGTAGTCCGTATAAAGTTAGATACTTTATCGAATCAACTCCATCGCTAGTTAGTACTTTGTACTCACTATAGTAGTAATACTAAAACTGCAACTGTTTACTATTCTACGGCAAACTTTCTGTAAAACGAACTGTAGGTCATACGCATTGCGCTCTAGTCGCGGAAACGAACGTAATTGCTAAAAGTGATGATTTACAATCCCGTAAACGAGGTCAATCAGTCAAATTTATTTCGTTTAATTAAAAAAAAAAAAGTACCGCGGTACTTTTAATTTGAAAGTACCGGTACCGCGGAACTAATTTTAGCAAAGTACCGAGTACCGGTACAGCGGTACTTTTGCAAAGTACCGTGCCCACCTATGGTTCTGTGTTGCCAGTGTCATACAGTTATTTTGAATGGAATTCATAAAAAATCTGTAATTTGCTTCAAAGCATGTAGTAATATCGTTACATCTGAAAAAAAGTAACGAAGTTACAGTTACTAAAAAAGTAACTAGCAACAATTGTAACTAGTTACTGCCCACCACTGTTTACATCACGCTGGGCCCCTGGCACTTTAGAGATTTTTGCAACATCTTTCTGCCAAATGTAGGTGAAGACCATAAAAAGTCTTAAAATTTGAGCGCAGGGGCCTTAGCTGGCACTGCGCCATATTGTGGTAAATCCGGCCTTGGTTAATGCACTACGTTCATGAAAAGGCTAGATGTGATCCTCAGATAGCAACGTTTAGGACGAAAACTATCCATTTCTTCCAGGTTTACGTTTAAGTTGGCTGGCAAAAATTGATTTGAGGGGAGCCCGGGGCCCCTGGCCTTCAATGTTGTTGTTCTCTACTGGTGTAAGCGAAAAATGCTAAAAAGAAACTGAAGAAACAGTAGGCTTTTTTGTCACATTTTTGTCTTTGGTGAAATTTCAATTGTGGGGGGGGGGGTCGTATGCCTAAGCCTATGCTCCAATTGCGGAAGACAAAAAAAGTATTTGCAGATTTTCCGCGAGGTTTCTGGCGTTTTCCAACAAAAATTCAACAGTTCAAAAAATAGTGCTGTCCTAGAGCCGAGGACAGGGCAATTTTCGAGGACCTAAGGTTTTGAGGTCAAGGCCAAGAACTTGAGGCTTAGGGGCCAAGGACTTCAAAATGTGTCCTTGAGGACTCCACCTCTGGTAGTTAGCAGTTAAAGAGAGCGACAAAAGTGACTGGCAGGTGAGGTTACTCTCTTCCAAGTGCTTACTCCATCCACCAGAGTCGCAGCCGTAATCCAACAAGGTCGTAGTTTTGTTTAAACAAACCTGCGTACATTTCCACTCTGCCCTGCTGCTGACATGTGTATTATTTATGGATTGCAGCTGCGTCATAGCTTTTTCCCGCCAAAACGATTGGACGTCAAAATGCCATTACAAAGCATTGGACGTTACCGTAAATCAACGTATAATTCCTTCAGTGGGCATATTTAAAGGATTTGATTGTAAAGTAACACTTTCGTAGATAGCCTGGCCTTAATTGCTAATTACCAGGAGCGATTTAACCATCTTACATAGCTCAGCGGATCTGAAAAGTTACGCTTTTTGTAAATTCTCATCGTCCATTGCCTGCTATTGTCCACTTTGACCGGTTTTTAGCTTTGGTTCAAATCGTAAATTTGGCCTACGTTACGTTTTTAGCAATTTTAAAACCGTTAAATGTACTAGAGTGGACTAAATAGTGATTTAAAACATCTTTTGAAACATATATTGAGGGGGAGGAGCTAATTTGTTAAAACTAAAACCAACAAATAAATAAACACTTTAAAAAATCGTCAAAAATACGCAATCAAATTTGATCGCAAGTGTAAAAATGCTAAACATAGGTGTCATCAACAAATATACTATAAACTAAGGAACAGGGAGGGGGGCAATTCAGTATTGTTAATTACCAATTTCTCTCAAATTTCTTTTCATTAGCCCTCCCCACCCCCCCAATTATTTATCTCTATAAACTGTATACGAAATAATTACTCCGTGTGAGGTTTATTGAAATATTCGATTTTGTAATTTACCAGCATCTAAATAAAAAAACTAAAATTTTACCATTTGCCACCTCCCAAATAGCATATTAATGCAACCAGTTTAATCATGTTTGCACTGCCAATTTCTAAGCCACATTTTAAAAGCATTATTTTTTTATCAAAATAGCCCTAAAATCAAGTTATTTTTGCAAAAAAATGCAAAATTTTCGAGCGCTGGGGGCAGACCCCCCAGACCCCCGTGCCTCCGGCGGCTGGGGGCTTTGCCCCCAAAACAGCCCCCACTGCGAATTTCTGGCTACGTGCCTGGATTGATGAGAATACCAAAATTGTAGCAACCGCACAAAACACATTGGCACATCACGCGCAATTAGCTTGTTGAACAATACAGCATAATTGACGCGATCACAAGCTTTAGAAGCATCCAAAAGTGCACCATACACAGGTGTGTTCTGATTAACATACGAAGCAATAGTTTGTTTCAACAGAAATGTACATAAATCTGTACCATGCTTGGCTTTAAATCCGAATTGATTTTCACTGGTTTGTAAGTGAGATGATATACACTGCAATATAACATGTTCAATATAACAGAACCAAAATGGTTCCCCACATTTTAGCACTTTTCTAGCACCTGAAATACCACTTACAGAAATGGGATATGATGCAGTTTTAAGCCTCTGCCAGAAAGTTTTCTTTGATTTATCATGTTGTAGACTAAGAGCTAAAGCATCAGCTTCGTTTTGTTCAAACTCCATAGTACATTTCCTTAGTATTTTTTGAAATTTCTTATAGTATCTCTCGTAAGCTGAAACTTAACTCCTTCTCAAGGCTTTTTTTTCACCCAGTCTAGAAAAGCAGACCTAGCTCTGTCATGATAAGATTTTACCTCATTATTCCAACCAGGGACTTGAAACTGCTTTGCTCCAAACTGATAATGTCTATTAGAGGAGCAAACTACATCAGAAGCACCTAGCAGTAAAGAAATTATAACGTCATAAAAAACGTCAATTGATTTCAAATGCATTAGATCATTGCACAATGGGTTGCTACATTCTAGTTCAACCTGTGGAAGGGAAATTCTTGAAAGATTCACTTCAGTTGCCATAAAATAGCCAGCTTTTTACTCAGAAGAGAGTTTATTCCAGTTGATCTTTTAGCATTAATGGGAGCATTAACTCTGTCATCAAATAAAGGTAAAGACAGGCAAGATAGGCTAATCAGAATCACCAATGGAAAATGGTCAGAAGTAAAAAATTCATGAAGCACATTATTTTATCAATAGACTGATGCAAGGAGTGGGTGG
Organism: Trididemnum nubilum; assembly: GCA_963965965.1. Classification (NCBI taxonomy): domain Eukaryota; kingdom Metazoa; phylum Chordata; class Ascidiacea; order Aplousobranchia; family Didemnidae; genus Trididemnum; species Trididemnum nubilum. Next base: position 544,742 of record OZ014479.1, on the reverse strand, counting down.
AAATGCAGTGATCCAGCCATGATACAGTTCCATGAGCATCACTTAAGTAAGTGATTGTATCAGAAGGCAGACAAGCATTACCAGAAATGATTAAGTCTTGTTGGGCTGCAAAGTCCTCTACAAGTTTACCAAACATGCTAGCAGAGCTGGCATTATTGAAATCATAATCTATACCAAGGTTGGCATTATCTACAGATTCAACCAAAACTTGAAGCTTCATCATATACTGCAGATAGGAATCAAAATTATCACTACAAAGTATCTCTTTCAAAAAACGCCACAAATAATGCATAGCCTAAAATTTAGCGTAATAGAGCCAAAATTTAGCCCAAAAATTATTATAATTTTTTTTCGACAGTTTTGGTAATAAAAATACAAAGACCACTAAAAGTCTACATTAGTATTTTTTGGTTAACTTGTACATCTACATCCCATTCAACCCAATTTAACATGGGGTATTTGACCAACGCATTTTATATGAAAGGGGGGGGCAAAAATCGAACCAAGTCAACTGACCACGACAAACTGACCGCGAACCAACGATTTTGTTACAGTGATTTGTTCACTGATTTTGTCGCGGTGATTTCGTCACAAAGTGAGGGTTTGGGCAAGATGGCTCAGGAAATAGTAAAAATATATTTAGGATCACCCTTCTCGCCAATCAGCGTTGTTCACAGTCAGTTGTCGTGGACCCGGCAAAAATGCTTCGTGGTCTAAATATCAGTCTGTTTTGCCAGAACGAAATATAATTATCAAATACACAGATTTTAAATACGCAACAGCTGAAAAAATTAAGCCTGGAGTTGTTAGCACTTTTGCTGATTTGATGAACTTTGTGTTTCAGCATGAGCAGTTTAGATATTTGGCAAAGCTTGTATTAACACACTTATTTCATTTATTTCGTACAGGTCTGCTTCACGCGTTACCGCTATCATCAGAGAGTAGATCTTATTCAAATAGAATAGCAGTGATGCATGAAACAGGCCTGTAGAAAATAAATGAAATAATTTTCAGCCATAAGCATGTTAATTGGAACTGCTCTGGACCTTATAGGAACCTTGAGCACTCTTCTGGTTATGCAGCAACACAAATTTGTTATTGGCAAAGCTTGTAGATATTGATGGGACTTTTCTTGCATCTAGTGTTGAATGTGAGCGTGTATTTCGTATTTTAGTTTGATGAATTCCATTAAAACCAAGCTAACAAACAAGCTGGGAGAAGGACATTTGGCCTTGATAATGAGGATCAAGTCTCATCAACCAGATGGATGTGTTATAGACAAGGTGAAGGTTTATGAAAAATGAATCAGCAACAAGGATACCTTGAAAAAGTTGTTCAAAGGCAGTAAAGAAATACTGTAAAACATAATATTATGTTCTTGACCTTTTATAGCATATCTTTCCTTGACATGTGATATGATTTAAGACATGCTTTAAGATTCAAGAAAGCCTATTAAGAATTATGAGATAATACTACAATTGATTACATTGTAAAAACTGCTTTGGCCGATTAACAAAGCTATCATAACTTTTGAGGTAATTATCTCTTAGGTCTGTAAGAAACGTATTCCACAATTTAGTACCTTTATATCTACTGGTAATTGAATGTTGAGTACAGGTTTTTTTAAATTGAGGAACAGACCAATTTTTATTAGCAGCAAGTCTTGTCAAGTAATTATGGACTTTAGAAGCTAGTTAAAAATAATTTTAAAAACATCTAGCCAGGACTTTGATTTTAAATTCACATTCAAATTTTAATACTTCTAGTTCATAAATGTTGGTTAATGTTAACAAATATGCAGTTGTTCATATAGACACAGCTAGTTGTGATCAACGTAATGTTACTTATAATTTTAATAGAATAATTTTGTTGAGTTTGAATTTTGTTAAGACATCCAACAGTTATATTTCCCCATGTCATCACACTGTATTGCAAATATGGATAAAGTAAACAAAAATACACATTTTTAAATATTGACGTTAAAGCAAAATGTCTACGTTTGCACAATATTCCTTTTGCACTACGCATTTTATCAAGTATAAACTGTGTATGAGTTTCACAACCTAAATTTTTATCAAAAAAGACACATAGATACTTGACAACCCTACTGGTTTCAATAAATTCAAAATTAGTTGCTATTTTGAGTTCAGCAGATTCATTTCTAGAAGTTTTAGAAAATAATACGCAGTTAGTTTTCTTAAAGTTTATTAAAAGTTTATTTTGAATAATCCAGTTTTCAATATTTCAAAAACTCAGAGTTACATTTCAAAGTGTGATAATGAATGCTTTACATGGAACAAATCACAATCAAGTCATCTGCATAAAGAATTACATTGGAATTGCAAGAATTCGGTAGACCAAAAATATACCCTACAAACAGAAATGGCCCAAGGACACTGATTGTTATTAGTTGGAATTTAGAACAAAATTTTTCATCATAAACCGTATACTGGATTTGGTTATTCATATATGAACTTGAGTAATTTGTGAGTATTTCCTCTTACTTTATAATGTTCTAACTTACTTTGTAAAATCTGATGATTGACACAGTTGCTTTTGCAAACTCAAAAAAATGCCACAAACCGATCTATTGTCATCACGTTGTAGGAAAATTTTTTCATACAAATAAGTGAAAGCAAGGTTGGTTGAATAAGGGATAATGCAATCTACCACTAAAGTTCACTAATATGTTTTTGTTAGCCAGACAGTAACACCTAGAAATTCAACAAAAAACAGTCAAAAGTGCAGATTATCCCAGGTTACTAGTCGAACTTTGTTACAAACAAATTATCGCTAATGGAACACTACCATAAGAAGCCTGTTTCCGATATAACGACCAGCTTTAATTTTTGGATTCAGTAACAGATCTTCAATGTACACTGTAAACAAAAACGGTCTTCATAAACCACCCTTGACAAGTCTTACACCATTCATTATATTAACTACTATGTTTAGCAATGTTGCTACTTTGTCAAAGCAATCATAGCTTCGTGATCAAACCTGAGCATATGCCAATCTTCAATTTTGGTCAGGTTTTTTGCTCCCAAGGTTTTGTACAACTTCAAAGGCACTTGATTCCACTGAAGACAGGCCAGTCGACACTGCATGCAACCTTTACTTAGCACATCTGCAAGAACCATTTTGATTAGCTCAGTGCCAATGCCCCGCTGGCGCCATGATTCTTCCACGTAAACATCCTCCAAGTAACCGATCTGAGCCTTCCAAGTCGAGTAAATAAAATAGTAAACTGTATAGCCGATAAGTTTTTGTGTTTGCGTACATTCCACTACAAATGAATAATACTTTGGCTGGATGCCGAATCCATCTTCTTCCAACTGCTCCACAGTCACTTTAACTTGATCTTCCATTTTCTCATAAACTGCCATGTCGAAGAGCATTTGATAAATTTCTTTGCAATCTTTCCTCTTCATTCTTCGAATTACGTATTCATGCTTTTGCTCCATTATTAATATATTACTCTACAGCATTGTTATATACATGAAAAACTCTGGAATCTAAAAATCAAAAAATACTGCTGAAGACTTGAGCTGAAGTTTTCTTTTTTTCAGGAGAAAAGCATTACACTACCATAAATTGACAATACACAAGAAAATCATTAAAATGAACAATCATATTACAACTTGCCTTGTGCAAATGGCTCCTTAAGTGGATAACTCCTAACTCAACATGTGGATGTAAAAAAGAGGCATCGAAATTTAATTCATTGCAAAACAAAATTCTATTTTTTTCTTTTTGCCTATTATTTCTTTAAATTTTGAGGCTAATTTCAGAATTCTGGATCATTCCACAAATAATCAAAAAAATTTTTGCGATTTTGTAACCACTACTTTCAGATTTGTTTGGTTTACAGATACGCTGAAGTGCTTAAAGAACTTAGAAATTTTAAAAAATTCAAATAATCTCGAGCAGTTTTTGAGATAAGGCAAAATAATTTTTAACTACTTGAGAGGGTTTGGATTGGCAGGCATTGGTCACGCTTGGTGATATTCATTGATTTCTCTATTTCTAACCGCAGAATAATGAACCTAATATTTAGTTTACCATTTTTGGAACCAAGGAATTCATTAAACGCATAAAAAATGGATAAAACAACTTCTTTTTCATGTAAATCAACATTTTAAAAAATTACAAGTCAACTTTACGACGTGATTACACAAAAAGAAATGGTTTTAAAAACCTCTTTTTTGCCTAGTACAATTTACGTTCTTTCATAAATCCAACAATGACCAACTTGTTTTTGTGCTTCAAGAGCAATTTGAGTATGAATAGAATAGAAACTTGCAAATGAGCTTGAAAAACTTAAAAACAAGCCTATAGAAACTTGCAAAACAAATTAAAAACCTCTATATAAATGGCTAAATATATTAGTTACGTTATAGATATGGCATCGATTGCAATGAGTAAGCGAAACATAAAACAGCCACTTGCTGAAGGTAAATCAATTTTTATTTAGATTTTGTCACGGAAATCGTTTTTTCATCAATTCACTCATTATTGTGATTGATAAATCTCTGTATGTCATAACTATGATCTTCACACATTCTAAGGTTTTGAAATTGTCTGGCCAGTTTATACAAGAACGTGTGAAGTGAGGATGTCAACAGAAAAGTTGGCCTTTTTTTCAGTAGCATTTTTGGTTGCTCTGAGCCTCTGAAAAAACTGGCCACTATGATCAATAAAACTTAGCAAATAAAACCAGGTTGGTGTAACAATGATATTATTATGTTAAATGAATTAAATAACTATAAAGCCTAGCCAAATAATTTCACTAAAGGATCTCTCATTACACTGTCTAAGTATGGCATTTATGTTTTTCTATGAAATCCACAGACAGAATGGATCTAGTAACTGTGGTTATGACCAAAATTGAATGGATAAAAGAAACTGTGCAAGTTTTGGACGATCTTACAAAGCATTTATTCATAGCTAAATGCCAATCTAGATATTTAAATTCCAGAAAAAACTCTTTAACCAGTAAATTTTGTGTGGTGTTGCTCAATTTTACAGAGAATTACTCTTTTATGAATGTAATACTGATCCTGTTGTGGTTTATCCTGTTGTGGTTTATTACATGCAAGCTAACAAATTGATGCAGCAGTCATTTTGCTTCATATCAGATGACCTAACACATGAAACATTGCTGGTACATGTTTTTTAGTGCAAGCTTAGCACCTTAATTCCCAACTTATCCTGCACTATAGCTTATGTTAAACATTTTTCAAATGGATACGCTGGGCTGCACACAAACCATAAGAATATGTTGAATTTATGCTATAACAAAAGTAGCTTTACTCTTGAGGAATGTAGGGCTGTTTTTGCATCTAGCTATGGTAAATTTCCCTGTGATTGAATTGGGGGAACTGCTAAACAACTGGCAAAAACAGCTTGCTAGCGAAGACCATCATTGGTCAAATTTTGACTCCAAAAGCACTATTTGAATACTGTCATGAGTCATGACTAACTTCAGACGAGAAAATCTCATTTTGAAATGCAGATGATAAGCAATTACACAGATTTGGCAGGCATTACACTTTTTAATGGGAAGTACAATATCAGGCACACCTTCTTTTCATCACTTTGAACCACTGACTAATTCTTCTTTTGGATACAAAAGAACCAGTGAAGCCAGAACCTTGAATGGCAATCATTACATTCTATATGATAATCATGATGATTTGAACGTACCTGGAAATGACTACATAGCATGCAAGTATGATGGAAGTGGTGGTTGGGATTAGTAGAAGAAATCTACAACACTCAGAGGATGTCGGTGATAAATTTATGCATTCATCAGGACCATCAAATGCTTTTTTTTTCAGCCACAAAAAGGCTAGTGCATGTTGGATTCCATTTCAGCAAATTTTATGTAAAATCGCAACACCAACAACTGTATCAGGAAGATTGTATAGTATTACTCGAGAGTGCAATACAATTGCAAATGCCTATATTGATGAACAATAATACAGTTGTTAGAGACTATGAAGTGACAAACTACTGTTTTATAGTTAAGATATGCTGTTTAGAAATCTAGTAATTGCTGTTGAAAGTTACCCTCACTCTGAAATAGCTTTATCATCTAGGTAAAATAACTTTAAACTGAAATCTAAGTGTGCACCTGTTAGTTGCACAACTTCCAATATTTCTACAAAAATAGCCATTGCACCAAACAAGTTGTATTGAAACAATTACGAAAACAATTGAACAAACTTTTTAATCTGTGTTCATTTTTCAATTTTTGCTTCAATACGGGCTTAGTGCACCTCACTCAGCTTGGATGGATTTGTTGTCCCTTTCTTTTAAACAAGTTGTGTTTTAGACAACTAATAATGACCAAGAAACTTATACTAACAGTACAGTCATTCAAACTATTACTGAGTTTATGATAATTCTTAAAAACCTCTTAAATCTAGTCAAAAAAAGCAAACAAACTCATTTACATTATGGGAAATTTTAATTTCTATCTCTTAGATCCTGACTGCAATAATGACGCTTTTGTCAATGAAATGTTTTGTAACTACGCTATCCATTAATAAGCAAACCTACAAGCATTTCTACTTCAATGACTCTAGTTGATAACATTGGACAAACAACTTAAAATTTCTTAATAGCAGTGTCGTTTTAAGCGACTTATATCTGATTATTTTGCAATCATTCAATGCTTCAAATTACTCCACAGAAACGCTAATCAAACTTTTCAGCTAATTTGGAAACAAAACTATGGAAACCTTACCTAAATTTTGGCAAAAATTAAATAAAATTAATTGGGGTTATCTTCTTGCTGAACTTGACCCGGATTATGCTTTTTCTAAATTCTTTGAATCTCTTAACAGAATTTTTATCAATGAGATTTCAATGAAAAATGTATCAAAAACAGTCTCCAATACGTGGTTTGATGGAGAACTCAGATGACTAAAAAACCAAAAGCGGAAAGCCTACTTTAAATTTTTTTAATTGAATGTGTTCTTCAAAATCAACTACAACCAGTAGCCTAGCCAGGGGGGGGGGGCTATAGCCACCCCCATTGGCCTGCCGATCAAAATGCAGAATAAGGAAAATACCACGTTTTTAGCACTTTTAAGACTCTCTTTTGCACTGGATTAGACTAAAAACTGCTTTAAAGCAGAGTTTGAAACATTTAATTACGGGGGGGGCTAATGAACTGCCAACCAAAATGCAGAATAAGCAAAATACCACGTTTTTAGCATTTCTAAGAATGTGTGTTTGCACTGGATTAGACTATTTTGAAACGTTTATTTAGGGGGGGGCTAATGAACTGCCGACCAAAATGCAGAATAAGAAAAATATCAAGTTTTTAGCACTTCCAAGACTCTCTTGTGCACTGGATTAGACTAAAAAATGCTTTAAAGCATAGTTTGAAACGTTTATTTAGGGGGGGGCTAATGAACTGCCAACCAAATGCACAATTAGGAAAATACCACATTTTTAGCCAGTAGCGCAGCCAGGGGCTATAGCCCCCCCCCCCATTGACAAGTTGACCAAAATGCAGAATGGGAAAAACACTACATTTTTAGCACTTTTGATACTGTTTTATGTGCTGGAGTGGACTAAATAGTGATTTAAAACATTTTTTGAAACATATGTTCAGGGGGGGGGGGCTAATTTGTCAAAAATAAAACCAGCAAATCAATGAAAACTTTGATAAATGGTATGAAATAAACAATCAAGATTGATTGCAAGTGTGAAAATGCTGAACATAGGTGCCATCAACAAATGTACTACAAACTAAGGAATAGGGAGAGGGGCTATTCAGTATTTGTTAATTACCAATCATTTCTCTTAAATCTCTTTTCATTAGCCCCCCCCAACTATTTTTCTCTATAAACTGTATGCGTAATAGATTACTCCGTTTGAGTTTTATTGAACTATTCGATTTTGTAATTTACTGGCATCTAAACACGAGAACTAACATTTTACCATTAGCCACCTCCCAAATAGCCCATTTATGCCACCAGTTTAATCATGTTTGCACTGCCAATTTTTAAGCCACGTTTAAAAATCATTATTTTTTAATCAAAATAGCCCTAAAATGAAGTCATTTTTGCAAAAAAATGCAAAATTTTATTTTCAAAATTTTGGAGCGCTATGCAAAAAATGCAAAATTTTCGACCCCCATTCCTCCGGTGGCTGGGAACTTTGCCTCCAGACCCCCGTTGACCTCTGGCAGTTGGGGGCTCCACCCCCAGACCCCCCCCATTGCGAATTTCTGGCTACGTGCCTGACTACAACAAAATAAAAAATCATTACAAACAAGTCATTAAAACAAAGGTAATTACTACAAACAGCAGCTAGAAAAGTATCAAACCGACGCAAGAAGTGGAATGCTATAAACAAAATTGTGGGGAAAAGTAGTTGTAAACTTCCGAATTGTGTCAAAGTAAACAACACGATTGTATCTGATGAACAAAAGATAGCAGATCACTTTAATACATACTTCTCAAGTATAGCAAATAAATTGACTACTCAAATACGGTACCACCCTTTAATCAGCAAAAATTATCTTTAAAGAATTTGGAAACTAAAAACTCTTTTTTCTTTTACCTCATGACAATTTCTGAAACTAAACGCATTACATTAAGCTTAAAACCTAAAAACAGTTCCGGGCTAAACGATTTCCCAGCAAAACTACCAAGAGTATTACATGAATCAGTCTCAGAAACTTTAGCTTATACAGTAGTCCCCGCTTAATAAGCCTACCTCGGGACCGTACGATTTTGGGCTTATTAACCGGGGGACAAATTTTCACCACTCTCATGCGCATAAATGAATATGGTCGACTGTACTAAGGCTAAAAGTTGCTGAATCTATTAATACTGTACGCAACAGTTAAAGATAACAAGCAATTTCTTTATTTATTACGATAAACGATCTGTGACGAAACAGTTGGATTAAGAACTAGGGCAGCAGCGTAACGAAGCGTGAAATCGTTGAAAGCAAGACAAAAAAGTGTGACTTTCGACGCGTTTTCACTCAGTTTTAAGCAAATGTGTTCGAAAATTAGGCTAATTAAGCGGGGTTTTGGGCTTTTAAAGCGGGTTTTTTATCTATAGGAATAAATGGAGCAATTCCGGACCAGACGATTTTGGGCTTATTAAGCGGTTGGGCTTATTAACCGTGGGCTTAATAAGCGGGGACTACTGTATCTTCAACCAGTCTTTTGTGACAGGTGAATTTAAAGAAGCATTCAAGAATGCCAAAGTGATAGCAATTTATGAAAAAGGAAAATCCTAGACTTTTGCAAAACAACAGACCAATCAGTCTTCTTAGTCCTTTTTCCAAAATCCTGGAAAATGCTGTTCATTCACGTATGCTTTCCTAGCTTAATCGCTGCAAAACCTTATAAAAATTCCAGTTTGGTTTCCGCCCCAATTATTCTACAATCTACATCTGCTGCTTGTAATTGCCTTGTGAATAAAATCACCAAACATTTCAAAATAAATAAAATTGCACCAACAATTTTTCTAGATTTAAGCAAAGCAGTTGACAAATTAAATTATCAAATTCTCCTTAACAAACTTTATCACTATGGGTTTTGCAGTTTATTGCACAAGTTAATTGCGAAATAGATTACAAGTCTATATCCACGGTAAATTTTGTGCCTTTCTGGTCTACGACTTTTAGGCATGGACGTTTAGGTGCAGGACGTTTAGGCACCACTGATTATACACCAGGACTTTTAGGCATCAGAGGTGAAAAAAAAAATTTTTTTTTCGAATAACAGTTTTTTTATTTTTATTTTCAAATAAAAGCTTTTTTGAAAACAAACGTCAAACAAAAAAGTTTTAATTCCAATAAAATGTTAATATCTTCGAAGCTTTTTATTTGACTCTTGTCAAGAAGAATCGTCAGAATAGAGAGCGGCTATAAAAAAAAGCCCAGCAGTGATTGGCAGGAAAAAGATCAAAGAGAGAACATCATTTGTGTACAATCTTGAAGCTGTACAAGAATTCTTTTTCTTGGCAGAGGGCGGGGTTAGAAGTTTTGATAAAAGTGACTTCAAAAGCAGATAGAAGGAAGAAGAAAATTGATTTCTTATTGTATTTTTTTTCAATGATTACAAATGTTTTCCACTACATGTTCGCTAAGTTTTCTTACCTAATTTGGATGCATGCTATCTCCAGTGCACAGTCTCAAATTTTGCAGCGCACGAGCACGAATTGCTTGTGGTGCATGGGCACAAATTAGTATAACTAGAACTTTTCTAAAACAACTAGAACTCTTTACAGCCCATTTAATCAGCCCAATAACCAACCTTCGTAGTCTTGTTCAAACAACGCAAGATAACAGAGTGGGAGCAGTGCTTCTCAGATGTGTGGCTTTCAAGGATATGATACTGAACAATCTTGAGTGAAATTTTGCCCAACAGTTTATAGTGTTTTGGTTGCTAACATTCAAGTTGCAAATATTGATAAATCGTCCCATCAAAAACATAAGATCATAAGTGACATTTTCGAAAAAAATGTTTTTTGCACCAACAACTCACTATTCAAATGGTCTGTCTACTGCCTACTAGCGATTTCTAAAAAGTCAGAGATTTGCGGAATATTTACCAATAACCAAAGGTCGTAAGTGCAGTTTCACTCAAATGCTTACAAACATAGGTCATAAGTGACATCTCTAGCATAACATAAGGTTGTAAGTGACTCTAGTTTTTTGACTGCCCTTTTATAGTATCCAATCTACTCTCATGTTTGACTGTTATTTGCCTGCTCTGAAGGCTGCGCTACTCGGTAGAGGTTAGATCGGAACATTAAACATTGTTATGGTTCCAGTCACATCACGTGACCAGTCCAGTTTTGATGAAATCTCCCATTTTTGCTTAAATTGGTGTTAAGTGGATTAAACAGACTTTGTTCAAGCACCCCAAGTTTATTTACTCCCCAAAATCCAATTTAAACAGAAAAGGGATCGTTTCAAAATAGAATTGGTCACGTGATTTGACTGAAACATTTATTTTCGCGCAATCTAACTACACCCCAGCTCCTTGTGGTATTTATGCATGAAAGGTTTAGTGGTTTTTGGGTTCAAATTGATAAATTAAGCACTAAAGTTTGTGATTTGAAGAGATGGCTGTAAAGATGGTTTTACAATTGTAGTCCTGCTGTACATGCACTAAGAACTCAGTTTATCTGGAATAAATAGTGTACTGCAGATAAAATGAAGGTTTTTGCAGCAAATTTAAGAGAGCTGTATCAATTTCTTAGTGGTGCAATCCGATGCATTGCAAAGAATTAGCTGTGGGAGATGGTGCTATTGCTACAGGGGACAGAGAGTGAGTAAAGACTCCGGCTGGCAGGGTCTTGGGGAAGAGCATCAAGTAGTTGGAAGCTAGTAGTTTTGGTACCGGTACTTTTTTGCCTCTTATGAAAATAATACTTTGTATTTTCTTGGATGTTGATAAGGCTAGAAGTTTTTTGCAGTAAGCTAGATTAGAGTTGCTTGTACCAAGTGAGAAGCTGTGCTGCATGAACAACGATGTTCTATAGTAGCTCGTTTCTCTACTTTCCTACATTTCAAGTTAAGGCCAAAATGTTTCTAAAACGTGTAAGCGGAATGGTATAGCTCCTATAATGCTGGTAGACCAATGAAGTAGATTTGGGACCCTTGGCTTTTTTCCTAAAATTTAGGCTACTAAACGTAGTGCATCTAGCATCAAGATCCAAATTAGTGAGGATAGCTTGATCGAAACCCTTTTGAGCTAAAGCTGTATCGCAAAAATTTACAAAATTTAAAGCTATTTTTTCTAATTGCATTGTGCCTTGTATGCTGATATATAAAACGTATTTATGACTTTTCGAAAATTGACATCTCGCCAAGTTTTTGAGGAATTAGTTGTTTTCCATTGCGAATTGGAAGAAGACTGTTTATCATCGGAGGATGAATACTTAACATCTTCTTCAAGTGATTCAGATGATGGAGGTAAGTGTGAGCAGCTATTTTAAGAATACCTTAACAAGTAGCCTACTGGTACATTTTGTGGTGGTTAGGAGTGTTTCAACAATACCACAACACATACCGTACCTACTTTGCACTTGAACTGCTTGTTTCTTTTGGCATCAGATTCTGGGTAGAAATTTTACAAACAAGGTCGCAATCTATACAGTTATGTCTAAGATATTTTGTAGAGAAAATGATCACTAAGAATATCCATGGCAAATTTGCTACTTCATGCAGGTTTAGTGGGTAAAATGACCCAATGTTTAGGGAGTGACTTCTGTGACTAAAATTCTTGTTTGCTGTGGTGGATGAAAACGGCAATGAAAATGGTTGAAAATTAACTGAAGTCTGCGAACATTACAATTCAGCGCTAGACTTACATGATTTGCTATTTTTTCTACAGCTGCATTGAGGCAAACTAAAATTATTTTTTGCAGGAAGCAAAAAATGTCGTCGCAAGAAAAAAAGCAAGTGCATATTCGATTTTAGGATCAACTGATAGCCCAAATAACGCCGATGCTTTTTTCTCTGCAAATGGTAATGATCAAGAAATATCGTCCACTCCACCAGCTAAAGAATGTGCAGCAACTTCCAGCAGCAGAAATGCTGAAGCTGCTATTATGGTACCAAGCACTAGCCACTGCGTTGCAGCGAATGTTTTCCCTTCAGCTGAAACAAACGATGAAGTAGATTACCAAGGTGTTTTGCAAACACCTCCAACAGTAACTGCCCAAACTGGTGACACGACTTTGGAGAGTAGTGTTGATAAAGATGAAGCCATAGTTTATCCCCCATTACGATCAAGAAAACAACGTGATGAACAAAATTGGAAACAGAATATTCGTAAAAGAGCTCGTAACTCCGGTAAGGAGTATATGACGCAATGCAACAATAAAGTAGAACGACGACTAAAATTTTATCGCTGTGGCAAATGCACCAATCATTGTAATGATCTTCTACCAGAAAACAAAAGGCATGAGCTATTTCACAATTATTGGAAGATGGGAAACTGGCTGCAGCACAGGGACAACATAGCTCATTACGTTGCAATCAAAAACACAAAGCGAAAGACAACAACAAACACCAGGAGAAAGCAGACTTTTTAATACTTTTTTACTGTTCAAGACGCAAGAATCAAGATTTGCAAGGCTGTTTTTCTCAGCATGCTGGGAATCGGTGAAAAGATTGTTGCATATAACCTGGCCCATCGCGCGAACAACAGGCAAGCTGCCACAGATAAGTGAGGAAAACATTCACTGGGGATAAAAATAACAGATTCGATGTGAGAAACGGTACAGCAACATATCAACTCTTTTCCTCTAATGGAATCCCACGACGTTAGAAGTAAATACAGAAACAGCAAAAAGTTTTTACAGAAAGACTTAACCATTCGAGAAATGTATCGTTTATACTGTAAAAGTTTTTCTGCAGATAGAATGTGCAAAAATTATTACAGAGACGTACTCTACAGTACATAGATTTCCCAAATATAGCCTTCCACAAACCAAAAAAGGACGCTTGCAACTACGGCGTCTGCTTTCAAAACATGACAAAAGAGGAAAAAGCTCTTCATGAAAATGAGCATATAAAGCACCACCAAAGAAAAGAAACGGTCCGAAATTTGAAGCTCCAACACAAACAGCTGTCAAAATGCAATCCGACTGTGGCTGCAGTAACGTTTGATTTAGAATAAGTCTTACTGTGTCAAGCAGGCAGGGGCAGCTGCAAAATTGCTACTTGCGTTTCCAAGTTTTTCAATTCTCTACCATGCGATGTCAACCAAGTGACATTGTATTCAGACACATGCGCTGGACAAAACAGAAATCTGAGCTTTTCCACCATGTGCCTTTCTGCTGTCCAGGCTCACTCCTTAGAGATAATAGATCACATTTACATGGAGTCTGGACATAGTCAGATGGAATGTGATTCGGCACATTCATTCCACTATAGAGACTGCTTTGAAAAAAAAGATTATTTACTGCCCGACTGACTACTTTTGCATTGCAGCTATGGTCAGAAAACAAAAGCCCTTCCAAGTTGAATTGCTGTCAACCACAGAAGTTTTAGACTTGAAAGGATTTTCAAAAGAAATTGTATGCAACAGATCATGGGATTCCACCGGTCAGAAAGTAAAATGGATAAAAATCAAGTGGATGAGATACGAAAAAGCTAACCTGATATTTTGTTGTTCAAGTAAAATTACGAAGAAACTTTTAAAAAGTTAATCGTCAAGCAGCAGACTAGAGGGATCACGTCTTTTCAATGCGACCATTTTGGCGCCACCTACTTTGTTGCCGTACGTTTTCTGCACAAATTGTTTCGGCGCCAATTCGGTGCTCTTTGACAGTTCACTTATTTAGGGTTTGGGTTAGGGCTTTGGGTTAGTGTTAGTAAAAAGCACAGAATATTGGTGCCGAAAAAGGCCACGCCGAAAAGTCGTAGACCTCAGACTAGAGGCCGTCGATCATCTTTTATGGCTTCACATTTCATTTCTCGTTTTTATCAAGAACCCCCAGCAATATCAAAGGCAAAATTTAATGATCTTGAATTATTGTGCAATTTAAATGCTACAGTACTTCCTCGATTATCCGGTCTAGTCGGAACAGCATTTCTTCAAAACCTGAACGGATAAGTAAAAAAACCGCATAATTGAATTTCTTCATTTAAACCAAAACAACGCAGCAAGAAGCAGATTCGAATGCACCAAAACTTAAACGAGGTTCAACATCAAATAATGTATTGAGGGATCTCAGTACTTTTTTATTGAAAGCAATGTAAATTTGCATGATCGTTAAAATTACAGTAGGGCTATCTATTGCCCCACATTAACTGGAAAAGTGTTAGTTATATCATAAATTATTATCTGACCCAATGGACGGATAATCGAATGCCGGATAAACGAGGTACGGATAATCGAGGAAGTACTGTATTCCTCAATCTTACAATTGTTTTTTCAAAAGTCTGAGAGTTGATCAAGAATTGGTAGATCGTCTTCCGGATCCAGACCAGTTAGAGGCCAATGAGTTCGCTAATGAAGAGGATCAATGACTTTTGATTGTCAATTTTTTTTTGTTTTTACTGTACGTTCTATTAATTTTGTCAGCCTGGTGAATTACCTAATTAGTTGTGATTGTGTAACAAATTTCGCAGCTTAATTTGAATGCAGATTCAACACTTGAAATTTTAGTACATCTGTGATGGCCGAGGGTGTAGAGTGGCGGCCTCTGAAACAGTGAACTCAGTTTTGACCCCATGTGGGGCCACGCTAATTTTGTTGCCATAAAATTTTGTGCAAACTGTCTACCAGTGACATTCATGCTATTTCTTGTAAATGAACAGTTCGTTTGTATTCTTGGATAATTCGGGTATCTATTGCGTCACGTTTAGCCTCTAAATACCAGCTATGACACTTCCTCTTCAACAAAACATCGGTAACACTAATGTTTACTTACCTAAACTATTTCTCAACACAAAATCATGAAAAGTCGTAAGTGGCAATCAACTTAATACGTTGAGAAACAAAAGGTCGTAAGTGAAATTCTGCCAGGCAGGGGTTTGAACCATGAACTCCATAGTCCTATTTCATACAGCTTCAGATTTGTGTGGCAAATGCAACTATTCAAACAAATCTTATCAAAACCTGATTTTTCAAAGGCAATCAAATCTTTAAACTCGATTTACACAAAACCATCAAAATGTCGCTTACGACTAGTGGTGTAAAAAGTACTCGAAAATTGTACTCAAGTAAAATTTTGTTACTGACAAAAAAACTACTTGAAGTAAAGTATGCAGTACTGATAGAAAAAAGTACTTGAGTAAAAGTAAAAAAGTAGTCATTTTAAAACTACTCAAGTAGAAGTATTTCTGAAAGTATTCACGCAAAATACACAAACTATTCAATTGACATATGAAACTGGTCGACTACCTTCACATTACTGCCACAAGCGCTTGATTTTCTATCCCCTCACTATCTTAAGAAGTCATGAAATATTAATTGTTGCAGGTCTTTTGTTACTATATTCAAGGATTCAATTCATAAAATATTTGCTCAAATACTCATTCACTGCCATTGTTAAATTTAGAAGTTACATAGCAGACTTGAAAGATTCATATTTATTGATTCACACTAAATTTAAGCACTTCACAGATAAATACAAAAAAAAAATGGGAGACAACAAAAAGACCATACGGTCATCAGTGTCAGCTGCCACCCTACTAAAGGTTAACATTTTAATAAATACTTTTGATGCCAATTACATTTGCAAATTTGGAGATTTTTCAAATAAAAATATCATGTTTTAGCAAATATTAAACAATGAACATTATAAAAAAACAAACCTAGCACACAAAATAATTAGCAAAAAATCACAAGAAAAAAGAGAACAAAAACAAAAAATCATATACAAACTAAACAAAAAAAAAGAAAGAAATAACAAAAAAATAGTAATAATGATAAATAAATAGAAAAGCAAAACAGAAAACCAAATGCTAATAACAGATGAAGTTTTTTCATGACTGTGAGGTAGCACTTACCGTAAAACGACTAAACTTCGGACAACACGGTCTAAATTTGGACAGCTCCCTTAGTGGTTGGTTTTAAGTTTTAGTATTTCTGTTTTTTGAAGGGGTTGTTTGAAACTAGCTGAACCCTTTCATAAAAGAAAAAAAATTGAAATACTTTAAACCAGCCACTAGGGGCACTGTCCAAAGTTAGAACTGGTGTCCGAAGTATAGTTGTTTTACGGTACCTCACATATCTGCTTTCCCATTAGGCTAGTGTTTCATCAGCATCTGAATTTACACATAGCCTATCCTGGCAGCCCACCCGAACCTTCAAACCACACACGAGGGCAATTTCTGCACTTGCCATCCTACCTTCTTCTCAGATTACTCTGATCTAAGTCTGACAACAAGGTCACCAGAAAGAAGATTCTCGACCAGTATCACACTGGGCACTTCATTTAGCTCAACCGCATTGCGCTAGCATCACTAAGCATGGACACCATTTATGACATCAACAAAACTTGTTAAATTTATACCATATGCTAAAAACTAAAAACAGCGTGAAAGTGCCTTATCACAGAGCAGCCTACTGTATCTACAGGGTGCGCCAAAAGTCACGCACCAAAGCCAACTTAGTAGTCTGCAATAAACTTCTTTTGGATTAATGAAGAAAAACTTACTGTAAATTTTTTTTAATTGAATTTATTTTACGATATGTAAAGGTAGACAGAAACCGGCCGAAACATAACTGAAACTGTGAGTGAAGCACAATCACTCATTGATTGATACCAGTGTCCTGTCACAGGATTAAATGACTAGGTTAGACTGCAACTTAATTTAATTCCAGTTCAATTTACTTGCTGCACTTTAGAAAACTTGCCTTGACAAAGTTTATCATGAAATTCCTGAATTCCACCATGTTTGTTTTCAGTTTTACTGATTTATTCACCGTGTTGCCTTGACCAGGAAACTGCAGAGTGATATTAGGGTCGTTGAGGCAAGGTGCCACCTTTCTACTATGCAAAGGTGTAAGCACTGAGCAGGACATTATCACCTTCAATGCAGAATGTCAAGCAGGAAGATGTGAATACAGTTTGCAGCAGGCTACCTATTTTTGAGTCTTTGGCTTGACTGGACCAGATTTGAGACCAAATTTTCAGCTTGATATACAGATGCTCTAACCACTAGGCTATATCGGTACCATCTTAGCTGCATATTTATCAGTTCAACCTCATGCCCTCGAACTGCAAAACACTGTTCTCAAGAACAGAGAAACTAAACATTTCATCAGTTTGTTATTTAATGACAAAGTTTTACTGCTACAGTGCAACTCAGCAGAGGTGGAGTCTTTGAGGACGTCTTTGGTCTTGAGGACACATTTTGAAGTCCTTGGCCCTGTTCAGAAGTACTCGAAAATTGCCCTGTCCTCGACTCGGGGACAGCAGTATTTTTGAATTGTTAAAATTTAGTAGATCGCCAAAAAAATTTTTTTTGAAGACCTTTTGTTTGGAAATTGCCTAAATTTGGACTGTAAAACCAACTCAATCTGCGTAAAAACCGATCAAAATCTGGGGAAAGATCGTTTGATGTTGATTCCAGCCTTTGAATCAGCCCTCCCCCAACATTGCAATTTCCTGGCTACGTGCCTGCCAGGATTTCATATCATCATCATCATCATCATCATATTTATTTATTTACCAAGTGACGTCATATCACAAGAAAAAACTGCAACTTCCTATAGGTCTATCACCAAAGCGTCAAAATATGCAATTCCTTTAAAACCAACACACAAACTTGCCGAGTCAAAGCGATATTTAGTCACTTGGTGAGGAGACAGCGAAGGACCGAAAGGTCATCTAAGTCTACTGCCACCTCACCAAGTTAAGGTTAAAAAAAGCAGCTTCTAGATTTTCTCAATCTGCTACTTTCTATGAAAAAAAAATTTTACGCAAAATTAAAACAAAGTGTTGCAAAGATATGTACATTTTGTACAGTGTATACACAAAACTCACAGTCAACATATAAAGAAAATGCAAGACAACATTAGAATTGTTCTAACTCTAAGCATACTAAAAAAAAAAAAATAACAATGCTGTAACTACGGATTGGATAGAAATAAAATTAATAAAGTTCATAATGCTTATTTATGTTTTATAGAATTTAAAGTGGGCAATTGGAGTGAAAAAAAACCTCCTTGCTTTGTTTTGAATTGTTTGCCAATATGTCATTAGTACTGGTACAATTTCCAATACCAATATATATCAACCTCAGTCAGTTATCGCAAAATTACATAATTCAAGGGCACATCAAAATGAGAGATGACGTATTGTAATAAAGTGTGATAGATGAATGCACCTAACTCATGCTATTCAAGCAAAAGAATAGGTTATTGTTGAACTCAAGCATAAATATGCAACTATGTTTCCTGTAATTATTACTAGCCTACTGCATTGCTGATAGAAAGCTGTTATTCTAGCTTTTATCGGTTTCATAGTTTGATAAAAAATGAGCTTTAACAGCTTTTTTAAATCTGTAGAATGAAACTTCTTTCATACTGCTTGGAATTTCATTCCAAACTTTTAATTCCTGCAAATGATAGAGACTTTTGCCCTAATCTTGTTCTAGTTCTTGGAAGAAAGAAGTTGTTTTTGTGGCTTAATCTTGTCTTATGTCTATAGCAGTTTTTTATTAGGTTAAACTTATCTGAATTTGCAAAAGATAATACATTATTGGACCAGTGGTGTAAAGCAGGGTGTCGAACCGTTTCAAATAACGGTTCGGGTTCAGGTTTAGCTCCTGCTCAAAATATTTTTGCGGTTCAGGTTTGGTTCGGGTTCACTTGAGCACCATTTTCGAGGTTCAGGTTTGGTTCAGGTTCACTCAAGTAAAATATTACTGGTTCAGGTTCGGTTCGGGTTCATTGACTTAAAATTTAACTGTTGTTAATGTTACTCGTTTCTACCAAAAAAAAAAGGAGAAATTGCTGATCCTGTTGATGATCACCACTGCTCTTATTGTGCGTGTACCAGCGCCAGCGGCATCCGAATGAAAAAATATATTCTTACTTTTGTTAGGGGTTCAGGTTCGGTTTGGGTTCACTTGAGCGGAATTTTGAGGGTTCGGGTTTGGTTCAGGTTCAATGAAGTAAAATTTTGCTGGTTCAGGTTCGGTTCGGGTTCACCAAAATAAAACGGTTCATTCGGGTTTACCGTTCAGGTTCGGTTCGACACCCGGGTGTAAAGTACCGGTAACGAAATACTTTTACTTGAGTAGATTACTTGAGTACCGTAGTTTTTTTCGGTAACGAGTACTTTTTTTAACTACTTTTACTTTTACTTAAGTACTTTTAGCCTGAAGTAACGCTACTTAAATACTTTTTATTTGATAAAAGTACAAAGTAGTTTTAAAATTTGAGACGCAGTGTTGACTGCACTTTGACTGTGGGCATCTGCAGTCAATCATTCGTAAACGCGCAGTCAGGCTATTCTCCATTGGTTCTTTCTCTCTTTAAATTCCACGCTTGACTGCGTTCATGTGCTTTTGAAAACGATTGTATTTTTTCTAATCAAGTACCGGTACTGGTAAACATCGACTTCTTGATCAGGACTAGGAACCAAAGCTCTACCGAATCGTTAGCCTGCAACATTATAGGTTAACCTTACCATTTTAACACCAATAAAATGCAAACAAATTGTCAGTTTTCCTGAAGTCATGAGGATAGAGCGTCTGCTGGTCAGTGGTCGAGTGGATAGAGCGTCTGCTACTGAAGCGGTAGACTCGGGTTCGATTCCCGGTCGGGTCAAACCAAAGACTATAAAAATTGGGATTCACAGCTTCCCTGCTTGACGTTCAGCAATCAAAGGGACAGTGTGAAGCCTCCGCCGTGTGTGGTAAACAGGTGGGCAGGTGGCAGCTTGACTCGAAGACCGAAAGGTCCCTTCGCTGTCTCCTGGCCAAGGCAACTTGGTGAATAAAAATGTAATTACAATTACAATTACAATTATGAGTAGAGTTAGTAGGTTGGGGTGCATTTGCAATCGGGCTGTTCGTAGTTAGGGTGAAAGATCCATTCCCGTTTTGCTGTTTTGTAGGACTGGAGGATTAGGCAATTGCAGAAATTTATTGATAAGTGGAGATATGAGATCCTGGCAGGCGCATAGCCAAAAATTTGCAATGGGGGAAGGCTAATTCAGAGGCTGGAAACTACATCAAACGATCTTATCCCAGATTTTGATCGGTTTTCACGCAGATTGAGTCGGTTTTACAGTCCAAATTTTGGCGATCTCCAAAAACAAAGGTCTTCAAAATTTTTTTCTGGAGAACTACAAAATTTTAACTATTCAAAAAATACTGCTGTCCTCGAGCTGAGGGCAGGCATTTTTTGAGGACTTGAGGCTTCGAGGCCAAGGACTTCAAAATGTGTCCATTAGACCAAGAACGTCCTCAAGGACTCCGCTTCTGCTGAGTAGCACTGTAGCAGTAAAACTTCATCATTGAGTAATAAACTGATGAAATGTTTAGTTTCTCTGTTCTTGAGAACAGTGTCATGCAGTTTGAGAGCCTGGGGTTGAACTGATAAATATGCCGACAAGATTGTATAACCTAGGGGTTAGAGCATCTTGTCGCAGTTCCTGCTTCATCCAGTGGCGATGTGGAAAACTAGCATGGAAGTAACCACAAATGAAAGATAATTGGAACCGATAGCTTTATAAGTCAACAGATCATAGCTCACTCGAGGTTGTACAACCGAGCCGGTTAACCGCAATCGGAGCGCGCTCCCTTTTGACACGCCACAATCTGTATATCAGGCTGAAAATTTGGGTTCAAATCTGGTCCAGTCAAGCCAAAGACTTAAACATAGGAAGCCTACTGCAAACTGTATTTACATCTTCCTGCTTGACGTTCTGCATTGAAGATGATAATGTGCTGCTCAGTGCTTACATCTTTGTGTGGTAGAGAGGTGGCAGCTTGCCTCAACGACCCTAATATCACTCTGCAGTTTCCTGGTCAAGGCAACAAGGTGAATAAATCAGTAAAACTGAAAACAAGCATGGTGGAATTCAGGAATTGCATGATAAACTCTGTCTAGGCAGGCAGCAGGTTTCTAAAGCGCAGCAAGTAAAATGAATTGGAATTAAATTAAGCTGCAGTCTAACCTACTAATGCTGTGACAGGACACTGGTATCACTATCAATCAATGAATGCCAGTGCTTTACTCACAGTTTCAGTTTTACTTCTACCAGTTTCTATTTGCCTTCACATGTCGTGAAATAAAATTAATCAAAAAAAATTCACGATAATTTTTTCTTCTTTAATCCAAGAAAAGTTTATTGCAGACTATTGAATTGCCTTTGGTGCGTGACTTTTGGCGCACCCTGTGGATACAGTTGGCTTGATTGATTGATGCATCTTTATCCTCCTTTCACAAGAAAGCGACTGTGGCACTATCCTTTGGTCAAGTCCGCACCCGCTTAGGAGTTAACATTTTCCAAGTTTTTCGGTTGACCTTTGACTTCTTTCCATGAGGCTTGTTCAAAGCCACTAAGCAGAGATAATCATCGTAAAGCGCCTTATCCAAGGACGCAACAATGTGACCAGGATGCGGGTTGAACCTATGTTCATGCAACCAGGGTCGTCGTAAAAACGACGTCTTTACCCTCTTGGCCACGCTGCTGACACTCTAATAAGGCACTTCTGCGGTGTTTTTACTTTTTAGCATATAAATTTAGCAATGGCAGTGAATGAGTATTTGAACAAATATTTTATGAATTGATTCCTTGAATATAGTAATAAAAAAAATTGCACAATCAATATTTCATGACTGCTCAAGATAGTGAGGGGTTAGAAAATCAAGCGCTTGTGGCAGTGATGTGAAGGTAGTTGACCAGTTGTCATTGGTCAATTGAATAGTTTGCTTATTTTGCGTGAATACTTTCAGAAATACTTCTACTTGAGTAGTTTTAAAATGACTACTTTTTTACTTTTACTCAAGTACTTTTTTTGGTCAGTACTTTGTACTTTACTTCAAGTAGTTTTTTTGTCAGTAACGAAACTTTTACTTGAGTACAATTTTCGAGTACTTTTTACACCACTGATTATTGTGAATTTTGTACATTAGCTTTGCAGTTTCCAGAGAGTTAATACCCTTGAGTTTTAAGCATTTAGCTCGATAGAACAAAGGATTAGTAAGCTCACGATATCCACTTTCAGTTAACAGTAAGCCAGAAGCACGCAAAACGATTAAAATATTAAAACTCTGGCCTGCAAACGTCAAAAAACATCTTAATTGACTTATTATTACAATCATACAACAAGCAAGTTGCTGGGTTTAAATAGCCAAAATTAAGCATGCGAAGAGGCGTCTTCTCTAGCTCAAGTGGTAGAGCAGTGGACCGGTAATCCAAAGGCTGCAGGTTCGATTCCTGTGGGAAGACAATTTTTCGCATTGCTTCTTTTAAGTAGTCGCCGTTCTGGTGGCTTTTCCCTAGGCTTCCGAGCTGGTAGCCTTTAGGCCAGAAGCACGCAAAACGATTAAAATATTAAAACTCTGGCCTGCAAACGTCAAAAAACATCTTAATTGACTTATTATTACAATCATACAACAAGCAAGTTGCTGGGTTTAAATAGCCAAAATTAAGCATGCGAAGAGGCGTCTTCTCTAGCTCAAGTGGTAGAGCAGTGGACCGGTAATCCAAAGGCTGCAGGTTCGATTCCTGTGGGAAGACAATTTTTCGCATTGCTTCTTTTAAGTAGTCGCCGTTCTGGTGGCTTTTCCCTAGGCTTCCGAGCTGGTAGCCTTTAGGCCAGAAGCACGCAAAACGATTAAAATACTTATGCAGTATTGTAGATGAGAGTATATGAGGCAGTGGTAAACAGATGTTAAGGTTTGCTCATCTACACAGTGTTTTAATTGATTAAGGGCCCAAGATCCCCTTGCTACCTTTGAACATTGTTCCTTGATTTGTTGTTTCCAGTTTAGATTGTCGTCTATGAGAACACCTAGATACTTTACGTGATGTGATTGCTTGATTGGATTATTATCTATTGATACTTTGAGTTCAGGTTTATTTTGTGTTGTTGTCACTACCATAAACTTAGTTTTATTAAAGTTATTTGATAATTTATTCACCTTGAACCAACCCAATGAACAATCGCATGTGGGGCCCAATTAGGGCCATAGTGGGCCAACATATGGGGCCCATGTGGGCTACCCACATGGGGCCCACTTGATTTTGTCCGCGGTATAAACCTGGGCCCCATCTGGGCAGCCCATTACTTTAATGGGCAAACCCACCCACATCCCATGCTTTTACCACTGGCCCCATGTGGGCTACCCACATGGGGCCCACTTGATTTTGTCCGCGGTATAAACCTGGGCCCCATCTGGGCAGCCCATTACTTTAATGGGCAAACCCACCCACATCCCATGCTTTTACCACTGGCCCCATGTGGGCTACCCACTTGATTTTGTCCGCGGTATAAACCTGGGCCCCATCTGGGCTGCCCATTACTTTAATGGGCAAACCCACCCAAATCCCATGCTTTTACCACTGGGATTTAACTGGGCAGCCCATTAATTTAGTGGGCAAACCCACCTACATCCCATGCTTTTACCACTGGGATTTAACTGGGCAGCCCATTAATTTAGTGGGCAAACCCACCTACATCCCATGCTTTAACAACTGGGCAGCCCATTACTTTAGTGGGCAAACCCACCCACATCCCATGCTTGTACCACTGGGATTTAACTGGGCAGCCCATTACTTTAGTGGGCAAACCCACCTACAACCCATGCTTTTACCACTGCGATTTTACTGGGAAACCCATTAATTTAGTGGGCAAACCCACCCACATCCCATGCTTTAACCACAGCGATTTAACTGGGCAACCCATTAATTTAGTGGGCAAACCCATGCTTCAGTATTTCACAATAATACAAAAACACCACAATCATTAACATTATTTGAGGGTTTATTACTACCAATTTGCAGTAATTACCAAATTCAAGCAAAACAGCACACAAAAAAGCTAACACATTACAGATCATTATTTTCAACTACAGCTGGTGCGGGAGCGCTTTCTAATTTCCTTCGTTTGGACCGGTTCCCGCCTCGGTCTCGCGCATTTGTCAACCATTTGGCCAACTCTGTTTCTAAATCCACTTTGCTGCATTTACTTGTGGCTAAATTCTTTTTTACAGCATCTAAAAAAGCAACAATGTGTAATTAGAAGCAACTACACAAGTCGGCAGCATGGCCGAGAAGGTAAAGGCGTCGCTTTTACAACGACACTGATTGCATGATCTGGGTTCCAATCGCATCCTGGTCATTGGATAAGACAGTTTGCAATGATTATCTCTGCTTGGTGGCTTAATAAGCAGCAAACTGAGTGGACAAGCGAAGACACCCTCAGACTTTAGCAGTTGTTTTCGTTCAAACTTTAGCAGTTTCAAAATCATTTAATCTAGTGAAGAAAGTTTTTTGATATTAACATTCTTCTTGTACACAAGCAAACAAGGAAAAAACTTACCATACAGCACAGACAGAATCAACAATTTCTTAAATGGTTCTTTGCCGTTGCGCCCCGAAAGATTGTATAAGAGTGCCAAATCGTTGCTCATTATTTGGCTCATGGCGCGGCTTACGAATTCTTTTAGATTACGGCCGCCAATGTCACGCAACATGTTGACCTGTAAAATACGAATGTTCAATTAACTGAATTATAGCACTGTAGTGAGTAGTAAACCACTAAAGCCGAATAACCAATTCTCTTGTTTGTTTATTGGCATTCTATGGCAGCTCCTTATTTATAATGCACTGTTAAGACAACTAACTCATTTTTTCACAATTTTAAGGTAGTTTCTTCATATAATGCAAAGAGCTACGGTCTTTTCTCACTTTGAACAAAGTAAGTGAACTTGTTTTAAAAGTTAGCTAAACCTACTGCGTTTCAAAAACCTCATTTTTTTAGTTAGTTGAATACGCAGGGCAACTGTCGCTGTGATTTTTTTAGTTAGTTGAACTGCGACTTATGCAACAATGTTTTTAACAGAAAACTGCCGTGACACTTCCATAATACCACAAAATGAGAAATCACAGCTGAATACAGGCATCTGCAAAAATTTTCATAAAAAGTACACTTGCCGAACTCTGATTATTTATTAGCATTCACAACATACCCGTATTTCATTATTTACAAAACTTTTACTGACTTTCTTTTCAATGGAAAGGAAGCATCATCTTCCACGCATGTGTTGATGTCAGATGAATCCATGGCCTCTCTTTCTTTTTCCTTTGCTCGTGCATACGTCTCTATAGTGCAACAACACAACACTGACTTATTTTTTGGCAAAATGCACCAAATTCGTAGGCATAATAGATGACACAATGGACAAACACGTTTCAACCTTAATGCACTTATTCGCCACAGTTCTCATAAGAAGTCCAAACAGGTGACTTATGAACACCTCTAAAACAAGAGAAGAAACATGGGAACTGCGACTAGAAAACAATAATCGAAAAATGTTTATGCTTATATATTTTTTGATATTGCTTTCTAGTCGCAGTTTCCCATGTTTCTCCTCTAGTTTTAGAGGAGTTTATTAGTCATCTGTTTGGACTTCTCATGGAAACTGTGGCATAGTCCATTAAGGTTAAACTTATTTATCTTTTGTGTCTTCTATAATACTAATATGTTGCATTTCGCAAAAAAATCAACTCAACTAAACATTAATGGACATAAAGATAAACTGTACTCAATAGAGAGCCACTTAGAAATGATCAACAAGTAATTCCCTTGAAGCTACCCAAAGACATCGAACTCTTTGCTATTGACCACCTAAAGTCCAAAGTTTATTAAACCACAAAAGGATAAAATCAACCCTTTTTTAAGAGATCCTGTGGTAACTCTAATTAAACAAAGCAAAGTGTTCTTTGGGGTTGCACTTACTATCGATAAAAGGTAAAACAAAAAGCAATTTAGCGCAAGTCAAAGTACAAAAACAATTAACATACTTGCTTTTCCTAAAGTTCTGACTGGATGAAGCATCCAATCACAGGAGTGGGACATACATTTTTTAATTAAGGAGCCAATTTTGCTGAAGTCTTTAGAATTTGGCTCTGGCCAATAGCACTGGTCCTCCTCTTCATTGAGCCATTTTGAAGGAACAGCTGAAGCGCTTTTGTTTTCAAATTCAACAATAGCATACATTATTACTTTTAAAGGTAAAATCTACGTATAAAAAAATTAAACATAACAAAGTTGTCACAAAAAGCACCGATACTGCTTTGGCTCGATTCCCAGTCGGGTCAAATCAAAGACTACAAAAATTGGTAGTCACAGTTTAGTTCAGCAAGTAAACAGACAGTGTGAAGCCTCAACTGTGTGTGGTAGAGAGGTGCCAGCTTGACTCCAAGATCGAAAAGTTCCTTCACTGTTTCCTGGCCAAGGCAACTCGGTGAATAAAATGCAGTTACAATTACTAGGTTACGTTTCAAGCCAAGCATAAATTTTATAAAAAGGAAAAATCCTGTGCAACTGCCAACTCACGGAAATCTAAAACATAATCAGCCTTAAATGTTCTAGGCCTTTTAAAAAATTAATGTTTAAAAACTGTAAAAAGCTAGGCCTACAAGTAATCTTTATCAACTGGTAGTTCAAAAAGTAGCAATAAAGTAAAATATTTGCAACTTCAGAAAATTATTGGCTATACTTGCTAGTAAGTTACATTTCAAAGTGTTTCTGCCACTGATTTTTTAATTTGAAAAAAAAGACAACTCCTAATATTAATTTTTGCTATGAATAAATGGAATAACAACAAAACAACCAAGTGAACGGGAATGTGGTAGCAGTACATACTTGAATTCAATTGCATTTACAGAATAAACAAACAGGTCCTGTGAAAGCCCTGAAACCAAATAGATGTCCAAGAAACTAAGATTAAAAGGATATGACAAAAATTCTTCTTTTATACGAAACTTAGAAACGATTACAAAAGTTGAGCCAGACGAATCTAAGACTATGTTTTTAACTGTGCAAGCTGAACCTCCTACGCAAACACAATTATCACCAGTTGATACAGATAAATACATTTCACTGGATTTATAATGCTTGAATTGCTTACAATTTTCAAAGCCATCTAACAAAGGTCCATTAAAATGCTGTTGCCAATGTTTATTGAAATCATTGTTTCCCAAATTACCTCCATTAGCAAGGTGTTTTTCTTCTAAACGACGAATAATTTGAGGAATTGGATTTTTTTGCTGGCGTTTACATATCATCTTTTTTAATGTACCCAGAAAGTTTTCAAATGGAAAAGATGAAACATTGTCTAATGAACCAAACAGTTTAGCATCATCAACAAGATGTAGAAGACCATGAACATTGTAAGATAAAACCTGAGAGCTGTAAATCTTAGCAAAATTTTTGACAAAGGTTTCAATAAGCTGTTGTATGTAAGAAAACGTAAAGCAATCTTTGTCTGGTGAAAGAAGCAATCTAATAGATACAGAGAGCAAAACAAAATTACGATACATGTAGGGTGGCAGCTTTTTATGCAAAACAATTAACCCAGTGTAGAGAAGAAACTGGCGAAATTCAGTGGCTTTCCACATCTTAACTTCTGCTAAATCTCTTGGTTTTCTAGAAAAGTCTCGAGATATATGTGGAGAGAGTGAAATTAGAGATTTTAAAACATCATTTACAGTTTGTGATGGCAACCTTGTTTTTAAAGGCCCATACAGCCAAAGAAAAATATTCTTGCGAACCACACCAAGAAAAACTAGATGCATATGGTCCAAAACAAACCTACTAACCATTCCAAAATCTAACTGACTTAAAGGTGAAAGAGTTTGGTGGTGGTCTTCATCCAACATCAATTTAAAATCTTGGTCAGTTCTAGGCTGGGCTGTATGATCTGCAAAGATTAGCCTTCCATTCCAATCACCGTGTTGCATACAACGTTCACAAGAATTGTATCCTGTGTGCCCTTTAATGCATTTGAGGAATGATCGAGCAGGAGCATCACACACAAATGCCTCTAACTTTAATTTTAAATTTTTGCCACAAACTACAATTCCATGCTCAAAGATATTTTTAATTTCATCAATAAAGGGCTGCAGAAATGCATCAAGTGATGCTGGTTTGCTTGCACCAGAAAAAAGAGCTGTAACAAATGGTCCGAAATGGCGTAACTCTTGGATCATTCCCAAAATAGGCCAAAGTTAAACTCTGGAGCTGCGAAAAAATGGCAAACCATCTATGTTCACGACTAAACTGATAAAAGATAGATTTTCCAATTTTTTTAATAGTCTATTTCCACACATTAAATTAATTCCTTTTTGAATTCCACCATAAAAATACTTGCCACCAGCAAGATTCTGGATAGAATAATTAGTCGGAGTTGCCATTAAAGTTCTGTAATCTTTCGGAAGATCTAAATTGTGCAACCTTAAAATAACCAACAAGGCAGAAACTGCTCTGACATGAATGCTAAATTCTGTTACCCATCGAGCTAGTTGAGGTCTAATCTCTTCAATTTCGGAATCACTTTCAACATCTGAATCAGTGCAATTATTGTCATCGTAATTGCAAAACGACAACACATCATCAAACATCATGCTGGATTCATTTGACTGATGATTATGTGAGTCAACTCTAAATTGAGCAGTTAAACTTTCTGAAGGATACTGCAAACCAGATTCTGGAGCAGTTAAACTGGAATTCGATGATTTGTCGACTGAAGACAAGTTTCCATTTGAAGTAGCTGATGCAGATGCTCGCAAACACGGAAGCTCTGTATCATTGATTTCAGCGTTTGAGTACTCACTTAAAAACTCTTTAATTGACTGATTCAGTCGTCGCCGTTTAGTACGATCCGACATAACAGCATTATCCATGATAAAAAAAAAACAAGACTTATAAGGTATTATGTACTGGAGAAAAAATTGCTAAGTCTAAAATCTAACACAAGATATAATGCTATTTTCCAAGTTCCACACAACACAAATCACCTTAAACCAGTGTTTCTCAACCATTTTCTTCTGCAACCCAAATTTGTTTAAAAGCCCTATCTGCAAAAACAGCAGTGACCCAACTAAATAATTACAAACAAACAAAAAAACAACAACAAAAAAACAGAACACTAAAAGCAGAGCTTTTGTTACGCAGCATTTATTGCCATTTCGCTTCAACAAGTTTTTGAAATCGTGGCTCAACATCACTTATTGCTAAACACATTGGATGCTCTGCATCCAGACATGGTTTCTATTTTTGTCTTTCATAAATGCCGAAGCAGAAAATCCAATCTCACATAAATATGAAATTTGAAAAGGGATTAGAATTTTAAGACTTCTTCATACATTATTAGATATTCATTTGCAACTTGATACCAAACTTGAGTAATGAAAGTTCCATGCAAACACTTTTTTGTTAAATATCAGGCGCAAGCAATTATTTTCTCTAAGAAAAAAAAAAAAGAGAACACAAAAATCAAGGGTCCACAACAACTGACCATGAACAACGCCGATTAGCTGAGAAGGGCAATTCTAAATATATTTTTACTACCCCCAGAGCCATTTTGTCCAAACCCTCACTTTGTGACGAAATCACTGTAACGAATTCCTTGCTTCGCGGTCAGTTGACTTAAAGCCTTACTATGAATTAAAGATAACTAAAGTACTGAGGGCTCTACTTGCATCAGTGACACATTTATAAAGCCTTAGCAACCCACTTTTAGGTTATGGTTTGAGAAACGCTTACTTTGCCAGTGCTACTGAATTTAATTATGTTTTTTTTTCTGCAAATGTGGCTAATTGCAATACGCTATTTATTGATAATGATCGGGGACAGATTGATGGAGGTGCACTAGAATATAAGATGCATTATTAATATACCGGTATTTAACTACGTTTAGTGCTCTAATATCTTGCATAAGATTATGGAACAAAACTTCTAAACCTTAAATAACTTGAATTGAGTTTTAAATTAAATCAAGAAGAAGAAAAGAGAAGGCTATTGCATAATCCGATCCATAAGTAAGGCACACATTCGATTTCTTACGATTTTACAAATGGCAAGTATTTTAGCTGCGCTTTATGTTTCAAAAAATATGGCAAGGTTTACACAGACATCAATAGTCCACTTTCCAGTACCGGTATGTCTTAATGTTATCTATACATTTACAGTTCATTTTGCGTGCAATAAAACTATTCTACATAGTTGCTCTCTGCTTTCATTTGCACATTAGGTTAGATATTAATTTGTACCCAAACATGCTTTCACACCCTGTTTTCTTAGCAAACCAGGTTCCTAGCAGGTTTATTCATTAATAACTCCAATTTTTCCAGAACAAGTTAAATCCATTCCTACTCTGTGTCCAAATCTAACTCAGAAAAATCCGAAAGATTATATTATGAGTTAAATCCATTCCTACTCTGTGTCCAAATCTAACTTAGAAAAATCCGAAAGATTTTAAGTTTGAGAGTAGAAATGATTGTAAAAAAAAAAAACAATTTAGAAGATAGCTTGGGGGTAAAAAATAAAAAAGCCTAAATTGCTGTCTACTTACAAAAAGGCCTATGCATTAAAAAGTGACAAGCTGCATTTCATAAATCCGCAATCCGCGGCAGAAAATCACAGATAAATTCATAGATTTGGCATTGGCATGGTTCAAAAACAAATCCTCCACTCTACAATAATTTCAGAGTAGCTGATAACTGAAAACTGCTGTAAATACAACCTCATTTTGCAGAATAAAGATCTTTATTTGCAGTTCAACCTCAATGAAGGTGTTATAAGAAAAACTTTGATCAACATAGCTTACGTTTATCCATTTTAATCAACATGGCGCATGAACTCAATTGGTGCTAGGCTAGCGCAATAGACCTGTTCATATTTTAACTTTTTTGATTTTGATATGGCTTCGCAGCGTTTTTGAAGCAGATTTTCATACTGATCCCAAAACTTAAATTTTTTTTTTGTTGAACGGTTTCCATGTTACTCGATTTCCGACCCCCACTTTTGAAAAAAAAGTTTTTTTACACTAGAGGGCGATGTTTTTTTAAATATATTTAAAACAGCAATTTTAGTGATATTATTTGCAAAACTCCCTCTAGTGTCCAAAACGTGATTTCTTTATTTTATAATAATTTTTATAATTTTGTGTCTATTTAGTGAAAGAGACTTCAATTTTGAAGTTGAGATTTAGCTGCAGTACCACTAGACCAAATAATTTGCTATGTATTTCAAAATTGCATATTGATTACAGTTATATATGCCACTTAAAGTTAATGCCACTGCAAAGTTTGAATAAATTATGACACACCGTGATTTTGTATAGTTTGTTTTTAAACATCGACCTAGATCATGTGAAAAAGCTAGCATCTAATGCAAAAATGCAGCAACAGCACATACGGTTTGCAGCATAAATATAATTACAGTATTACTCAACACTTGTTCGGTACTGTAATATTTTTACTTAATTAACAATGACCACCCAGCAATTCGATAAAGTTAAAAAGCTCCTTTGATTAACAAAGAATACAATTCAAACCAATATTTTCAGATTATCATATTAAAACAAAACAGAGTTACCAAACTTCAGCAAATTTCAAAAGTTTTCAAACTTTTTAAAACAAAAATATCAGATATCTTTTGAAAAGGTTTGTTTTGACGTTGCAAGAGTTCTGCGTGTTTATTATACAACCTGAAGTATGCTTAGTCGTTGTGGTTCTTCTGTTCTTAAAATTTCATTATAGTCCTTGTTAAATTGAACTGAATGCTCAGCTGCATCATTGATAACTTCCAATCCTGAAACGAGCTAGTTGATTTGTTAAAAACTTCTTTCCAGCATACTATTGAATCCATTCTTCAAAACGTTGGTTCAATTCCAATTACTGATTGATCAAAAACTAGCGACGATTCATTCTTGATGAATCCTTGCAGAGCGCTGTCTTCATATACTTTTGTAGTTCGGGCTTACCAATTTGAAAATCTGTTTGGGGATATTCCAACACGGTAGTAGCAGTGGCTTGCTTGGTTTCATCACCAACTAAATTTGAAAATAGTGCAAGTAGTATGTACCTTGGTGACAGATCCTAGTATACAAGCAGACTTTGCGATTGTAAGCTGAACATAGAGCTTTATCTCTCACCGACCACTCATTTACAACTTTCCAAAGCATTAGTGTCAAATAAGGAGCATCTCCAGCAACTGGTGAGGCAAACCAATATCATACACTAATCACCAAGCCGCATACCACCTGCACTATTTTCAAATTTAATTAGCGATGAAATCAAGAAAGCCATTGCTACTACCTTAATGAAATATCCCAAAACAGATCTAGGTAAACCAGAACTACCAAAAGTATATGAAGACAGTACTCTGCATGGGTTCATCAATAATGAATCATAAATATATAATTTTTTGATCATACTGAAATCGAACCAATCTAATAGAGATACTGCTCGAAATCAATGTTGTAAAAGAATTGAGAACTTCTTGAGCTAATAAATAGGTGCCCCAAATCTTTTTCCACAATTTCCTTTATTCGTGAAAATACAACTTAATCCAATTGACTCCCCATCGTTGGTAACCCTGCATTTTGCAGTTTTGTGACATTACAAAAAGGCATAATTTTGTAAAAATTAAAAAAAACTTGATTGCCAACAGGTGGCAGTGAGTAGCTTATAAGTAAATCTGAAAACTTGGCTACTACTCCTGAAGCATGTAGACCTAGGCTAACAGTACTGCTCTACAAAATGTCTTTTTGATGCCTCAAAATTGCAAAATACAGGGTTGCCAATGGTACAGAGTCAAACCGATCAAAACATTTTTGCGAATAAGGGAAATTCAGGAAAAAGGTTTGGGGTACCTCTTTATTACCTCAAGTAGTTCTCATTTCTACAATAAAACCGATTTAGAGCAGTTATCTCTCCAAGTATGAAATCAGTAGCATACTGAAAAGAAAATCAACTAGCTCGTTTCAGGATTGGAAGTTATCAATGATGCAGCTGAGCATTCAGTTCAATTTAACAAGGACTATAATGAAATTTTAAGAACAGAAGAACCACAACGACTAAGCATACTTCAGGTTGTATAATAAACACGCAGAACTCTTGCAATGTCAAAACAAACCTTTTCAAAAGATATCTGATATTTTTGTTTTAAAAAGTTTGAAAACTTTTGAAATTTGCTGAAGTTTGGTAACTCTGTTTTGTTTTAATATGATAATCTGAAAATATTGGTTTGAATTGTATTCTTTGTTAATCAAAGGAGCTTTTTAACTTTATCGAATTGCTGGGTGGTCATTGTTAATTAAGTAAAAATATTACAGTACCGAACAAGTGTTGAGTAATACTGTAATTATATTTATGCTGCAAACCGTATGTGCTGTTGCTGCATTTTTGCATTAGATGCTAGCTTTTTCACATGATCTAGGTCGATGTTTAAAAACAAACTATACAAAATCACGGTGTGTCATAATTTATTCAAACTTTGCAGTGGCATTAACTTTAAGTGGCATATATAACTGTAATCAATATGCAATTTTGAAATACATAGCAAATTATTTGGTCTAGTGGTACTGCAGCTAAATCTCAACTTCAAAATTGAAGTCTCTTTCACTAAATAGACACAAATTATAAAAATTATTATAAAATAAAGAAATCACGTTTTGGACACTAGAGGGAGTTTTGCAAATAGTATCACTAAAATGGTATAACTACTGAACCAGTGACCGTTTTTTTTAAGATGTAAAATGCAGAGGGGCATTTAGCTGAATTACTGTTTTAGGTATATTAAAAAAACATCGCCCTCTAGTCTAAAAAACTTTTTTTTCAAAAGTGGGGGTCGGAAATTATCGCGTAACAAGGAAACCGTTCAATCGAAAAAAAAATTTTTTTAAGTTTTGGGATCAGTATGAAAATCTGCTGAAAAAACGCTGTGAAGCCATATTAAAATCAAAAAAAGTTAAAATATGAACAGGTCTACTGGCACAAATGTACCACGGAGTGCATTAAAATTTTCAAAAAAGTACTTAATCATACTTTTTAGCATATTATTTCAGTTTATAATATTTTTAAATTTGCTATTAAAGCAGTGTTCCCTCAAAGTTTTCAACTCCTGCAAAAATGTCGGAAATAGTGCGAATGTTCTAAACACAATGTGAAAGTGTCGAAAATTTTCCCATCATTTTTGTCGGGTTTCAATATGATCTCCAAAAAAAAAAAGGTCATCACGCTGATGGAGGCATCTTTTTCTACGATTTTATGTTATTCTCCTAAAAATAAAAAAAAAGGTCTTTCGACTGGGTTCTGCAACTTTTCTCTGCGATTTGTGCGACATAACAGAGCGGGGCACCGTGAACCGCAGCTGTCTACGGTTTTTGGCGGGAAACAAAAACGCTTGTTTTTAGCGGGAGAAAAAATGCCGGAATTCGCAAAATTTCAGTGCAAAAATGCCGGAAAATTTTTTGCACTTTTCGCACTTTTTTGCACTTATAAGGAACACTGTATCAAAGAGTATTAAATTAGCACTTTTGCCTGTATACATAGATGTGCGGAATTACTCTTTTAAGGGTAATTGTGGACATGTCCGTTCAGACCAATTTTTTCATCCATTCCTTTGAGTATTTTTTTCGAACCAGAGTGAAAATACTAAAAAAGTCCATTACTGAAATGCACAAATAAAAGCAATAGATTTAGAGGTGATTGAAGAAAAAAGCAGACAGAACAAAAATAGCAGATTTTTGCCAAAATTATCTGCTCTTAGCGTACTGCCTATTTTACCAAAAATTTTTTCCCAGTTTTAAAAAAAACAAAAACGGAAAAGCCAAGTTTTACCGAAAAATTTTATCGAGTTTTTATGAATTTCTAACCCAATCTTAAACTCTTACTGTAAAAGTAAACTAACCCCAAACCTAACCTTAACTCAAATGCCTCATCATAAAACCCTCAACAAAGAAAATGAAAAAGGCAGTGGCTGCTGTTACGTTACGTAACACTTTACTCGTAGAATAACCAAATTAGGTAATTTGTAGCATTTTAGCAGTAAGATATTTTTACGTGAATTTAGCCACTTAGCTCTAGCGATGTTTATTAAAGCGAGAAGACTGCAACTGCAAGTCCAATTTGGTTTGTTGGCAGATTTAGGATGATTGGTCATTTATCTTCAAACATCGCATCCCTTCAAGTTTAAATTGATAATATTAATGAAACAAATTAGATTTCGAATGACTTTGACTGCGTCCTAAAAAAGTTTGAAACTTTTTACAAGTTAAATATAGCAGCATATTGACGCGTACAAAGCGAATCCCCGGTAGTGCAGTGGTAGGGACATGCGTCTGCCAATCATTGTGTTAAAAAGTTAGATTTGTGCTGAACGCCGTGGTCTGACACGGGATAAGGCAGATTAGCGATGCGTTTTTTATATTTTCTTTTTTTTTAGAACCTTGCATTTGAGTCAGGGTTTGGGCAGCGATGCCACCCTCACAGATAGCAAATCCAAGAGCATAATCAAAGGTTATGATACTGTAGTCTTTAAAAGTTTTTTTAGGATGCAAGTGTTTTAGTATGTACCCGTACTGCATTTATTACCGCATGAATTCACTTTTAATTTTTTTTTAAACTAGATTTTAGTTGATTTTAACTGAACTTCAATTAAACTTCTAATTAAATCAACTACAGTACATTTGAGATGATTTTTGATAGCATCCTACACAAAAAGTACCGTCATCGGGTGTGACTTTGATCAGCGGAGTGACTTTGATCACCTGGGGTGACTTTGATCACCTGGGGTGACTTTGATCAGCGGAGTGACTTTGATCACCTGGGGTGACTTTGATCTGTACCAGAAAACAACTTCAAATTGCAAAATTCGTTGTCGATAAAAAGTCACGTCATACTTGGAGTTATATGTGGTTGATTGGTCACGTGATAAAGTTGCTTGGTCACGTGATTACTATTTTTATCGCCAAAATTTTATGTGGCGCCAATTTTGGCTTTTAGAATGTGGTGGCTTGCCACTCCTATGCAAATGCAGATTAATCCCACGTGAATGGAAAACAAAATTAAAGCAATTACTCAAACAATATTCGGCAGCACTTTTTTAGCAACGTGGTACACTTTTCCTTGTCAGTTTTCGCTTTCCCTTGTTAAGTTTGCTATCGCTAGTCTTCAGGTCTTCATTTTCGAAATCGAACACACATTATCAAGCCACCTAGCGCAAATGTGCAATGCAATTGTGGTTGCAAGTTAATATTAACAACAACAAGTGCTATATTTGATCAGTTCAGAAGGAATCAAACCCCTACCCTCCCAAACTCAAGGCAGATGTGACATGGCCATTACCTGTAGCAAACCTCCTGTAATTGTACTTTAATCCAATAAAAACTAAATTTTAGTCCCCGACAACCTTTTCAAAATATATAAATGAACAAAGTTACCCTTCAGATGAGTTTACTTTGATAAAACGGCGCTATTATATGAGTAATTAAAGTCATCCCTGGCACGGGGCGACTTTGATCAAGCATTAGGTGGCAGTATGTTCACATCACGTGACACTAATCGAAAAAAGCAATTTGTCATAAGAAAGCTCAGCCACAGAGTGTTACGATCAGTCGATAGAGAAAGATGGAACGGCAGTGTGTTAGTAGATCAGAGCACTTGAAGTTAGACGGGTGATCAAAGTCACCCCTGACGATGGTACGGTACTGTATCAGTTTGTTATGACGATGGACGGGTCCTTAAGTATTAATTTAATAATTACCTTTGCGGCTTCTACATTCTACGATGCAACATCAACAAGCTTTTGCAGTCTTGTTGCTTCAATAAACATCGCAAGAGCTAAGTGGCAAAATTCACATAAAAATATCTCACCACTAAAATGTTACAAATTATTGTACGTAATATTAATTATCCTTTGAGTGAAGTGTTACGTAAGTTCCGTAACGTAATGAAAACAGTGTGAATGAATATTTCGCATTTTCATTTTATTCTCTTCAACTACTTCAAGTTGACTTAAAAGTTTTCGGTGATATACTGGTAGTTACTACTTAGGAAGGATGGCAGTACGCTACATTCAAAATTTGTCTCGTGTACTACGGTACGTACCTCCAAGCTTTGAATCATATCGTACTTCAGTTCAATTTATGAAGCGCACCGTACCAATGTACCATTACAAAAAAAGGCGTACTGTACTTCTTAGTAAAGTTGAGGCATACTGTACCATACTGCCATCCTTGGTCACTAGGTTACAAAAAAAAAACAACAGTAGGCTACAGCTCCATTTCATACTGTAGCCTACCGGTACCTAATATCATGGGAAGGAGAACTTATTTCATACTGATTCATTTATGCTCTGTAAAATTAAAAAAAAGACCATAACGTCAAAAGATCACTACTGTAGATTTAAGCTACTGTACTCACTCTTTTTAATGGAAATTCCATGCAAAAAATGTACTACAGTACTCAAGTATTTTAATAAGTCAATTGTGATGTTTTTGACGTTTACTCAGGTACTTAAGCAATTGGTTCTCTGTGCCTATAAATTAAAATTTCAAGACAAAGAAAAGGTTTTTTACCCAACAAACAGACTAACTAGGCCAGTAGGCCTTTAACTGTGAAAAAAATTGAACCAGACCAGCATATCAAAACAAAAACTTCCATTTACCAAAATAAAATTGCAAAATTCTGCATCATTTTCATGTTCATAGTACTGTATATCACTGGGGATACTGAATAATGTCTGATATTTGTTGCCCAGGGCCAGTTTTAGCTTGTAAGACTTTAGCCGCTCATTTCCGATACACAAACTAATTTCCTAAACCTTGCCTCTTGCGATCTAAATCTAGAACACATATTTTAATCACCATTAATTTAGCCTAATAAAAAATAATATCAGCTGCGATGACTTACCGCTAATCTTTCATGATACAGTACTGTACCTTACAACAGCACAGCTCTCTCTAAATAAAAGTTGAGTGCAGCGTGCTCTGACCCAAAGCCACCATGTGAAATCTAAAATCAAGCTTTTGCGCATGCGCAGAAACTGTCTCCCAACGCCTTTTTTTGTATAGTGTTTCAATAAGTTTTTAAAGAAAATATATAGAAACTTCCAACACATTTTTGCCGTTTGAAAATTTGCAACATCCCAAACAGTTTTTTTAGCTGTCAAAAAATTTATACGATTAAATTTTCAATAATTTTTGACATTACTTTTCGATAAAAATGTTAGATCAGAGGTTAAATTAAACATTTTCAAATTAATTTTTTAGTTCAGAAATTTATAATTTGTTATTGACATTTTTTATATTCTATAAAAATTAAAATTTTATGTATAAAAATCAATAACCTTTTAAGAATTAAAAATTTTGCACCATACAACTACCACAGTAACAGAACTAAAAAGGTTTGATTGGGCTTAAGAGCGGGAGTAACGTGAGCAGCCCAAATTCAAAACGATTCAATTTACTTCGCTTTATTCTGTTACAACAAAAATTGGAAAGTTATTTTTGGGTTTTCAACAATCAGTGTTGTTTATAATACAAGCTAAAAAAATTTTAAAGAAGCCCATTTAGGCCCAAGCTAAGCCCATTTGGGCCCCAGTAAAATGACCCACGTCTGGGCTAAGACTGGGAGCAGCGTGGGCACCTCAAATCAAAAAGTTTTAAATAAATTTTTGTTTTAGTTTCTAGCGACAAAAACTAAAATAATTATTTTTAGGCTTTTATTAACCAAGGGTGTTTATACTACATGGCTAAAAAAAATTAATGGAGCCCATTTAGACTCAAGCTTAGCCCGCTTGGGCCCCAGCAAAATGGCCCACGACTGGGATAAGAGTGGGAAAAACGTGGGCACTCCAAAATCAAAACGATTCAATTTTCTTCGTTTTGTTTTGGTGCGACCAAAACTGAACAATATTTTTAGGCTTTCCATAACCATCGGTGTTTATAGTAGCCTACAAGCTAGGAAAAATTTTAAAGGAACCCATTTAGGCCCAAGCTAAGCCCACTTGGGCCCCAGTAAAATGGCCCACAACTGGGCCAAGAGTGGGTAGAGCGTGGGCACCCCAAAATCAAAAAGTTTCAATTTTCTACGTTAACTTTGTTGTGGCAATAACTAAATAGGTATTTTTAGGCATGTAACAATCAACGGTGTTTATACTAAACGCTAAAAAAAGCTTATTTAGGCCCAAGATAAGCCTACTTGGGCCCCAGTAAAATGGCCCACGACTGGGCCAAGAGTGGGTAGAGCGTGGGCACCCCAAAATCAAAAAGTTTCAATTTTCTACGTTAACTTTGTTGCGGCAATAACTATATAGTTATTTTTAGGCATGTAACAATCAACGGTGTTTATACTAAACGCTAAAAAAAGCTCATAAAGGCCCAAGATAAGCCCACTTGGGCCCCAGTAAAATGGCCCACGACTGGGCCAAGAGTGGGTAGAGCGTGGGCACCCCAAAATCAAAAAGTTTCAATTTTCTACGTTTAACTTTGTTGTGGCAATAACTTAATAGTTAATTTTAGGCATGTAACAATCAACGGTGTTTATACCAAACGCTAAATAAAGCTTATTTAGGCCCAAGCTAAGCCCACTTGGGCCCCAGTAAAATGGCCCACAACTGGGCCAAGAGTGGGTAGAGCGTGGGCACCCCAAAATCAAAA
This sequence comes from Trididemnum nubilum, assembly GCA_963965965.1. Lineage (NCBI taxonomy): Eukaryota > Metazoa > Chordata > Ascidiacea > Aplousobranchia > Didemnidae > Trididemnum > Trididemnum nubilum. The sequence continues at coordinate 504,604 of OZ014479.1, read as the reverse complement.
AGTTTCAATTTTCTACGTTAACTTTGTTGCGGCAATAACTATATAGTTATTTTTAGGCATGTAACAATCAACGGTGTTTATACTAAACGCTAAAAAAAGCTCATAAAGGCCCAAGATAAGCCCACTTGGGCCCCAGTAAAATGGCCCACGACTGGGCCAAGAGTGGGTAGAGCGTGGGCACCCCAAAATCAAAAAGTTTCAATTTTCTACGTTTAACTTTGTTGTGGCAATAACTTAATAGTTAATTTTAGGCATGTAACAATCAACGGTGTTTATACCAAACGCTAAATAAAGCTTATTTAGGCCCAAGCTAAGCCCACTTGGGCCCCAGTAAAATGGCCCACAACTGGGCCAAGAGTGGGTAGAGCGTGGGCACCCCAAAATCAAAAAGTTTCAATTTTCTACGTTAACTTTGTTGTGGCAATAACTTACAGTAATAGTTAATTTTAGGCATGTAACAATCAACGGTGTTTATACTAAACGCTAAAAAAAAGCTCATGAAGGCCCAAAATAAGCCCACTTGGGTCCCAGCAAAATGGCCCACAAGTGGGCTAAGAATGGGAATAACGTGCGCACCCCAAAATCAAAAAGATTAAATTTTTGGTTTTCTTTTGCTGCAACAAAAATTAAAAAATTATTTTTGGGCTTTTAACAACCAACAGTGTTTATACTGAACGTATAAAACGATTTTATAGGAGTCAACTTAGGCCCAAGTGGGGCCCCAGCAAAATGGCCAACGCAAAGCCCAGTTGCCCAGTTGCCCACCAAAAACCCATGTGGTCCCCATATTGGCATGTTCACTGGGAATTGCTTACATTGACTAATTCATCATCAATATTTTGTTGCAGTGTTGAAACATTAGAATGGGAGAAAGTAAGGTTTGTATTATCTGCAAAAAGATGAATTGTGGAATTTGAGGCAAGTGGAAGATCATTGATATAAATATTAAATAACAACGGACCTAGAGTTGAGCCCTGAGGAATACCGCAAATAACGTCTCTCGACTTGGATTTATATTGATTTACAATTGTATACTGTTGACGGTCAGTCAGGTAACTTGCTAGTAACTGTAATGGTAATCCACTAATTCCATACTTTTCTAGTTTCTTGATCAGTATTGTGTGATTGATGGTATCTTATGCTTTTCTTAAATCTAAGAAAATAGAACATGTAATGAGCTTTTTATCCATATTGTCAAGTAGCTTATTGTAAATATCTAAAACGGCTTCATTTGTTGAGCAATTTTTCTTAAAACCATACTGGTTTGGACTAATCAAATTATTTCTCGAAAAATAATTGTTTAGTTGATCAAGCAGACACTTTTCAAATAGTGTGGCAAAAGGATTTAAAATAGAAATAGGGCGATAATTACTGCATAACTCTCTTTCGCCTTTTTTGAAAATTGGAACAACTTCAGCGGTTTTTAACACTTTTGGAAAATATCCTGTTGATATGCATGCATTAAAAATGTTAGTTAAAACTGGAGCTATAACAGAGCCTGACATTTTTATATACTTTGCAGGAATTCCATGTCTTCCTGTACTTTTTGATGGATTCATAGCTCTGATGTAATTTACTACTTCTTCTTCAACTGTTGGTTCTAGAAAAAACGAATTGCAACTACTCTGAATCAAAGATGTGGCATTAAATTTGCCATCAATTAAAGCTGGTGTTTCGATTGTAGATGCAAGGTTTACTCCTATCTCTAGGAATAATTTATTGAACAAGTTACTGATGGCCTGTGGACTTTGTGCACTTTCACTTTTTGAAGCATACATTTTATTAGAAATGTTATGTTTCTTCACATTTTTCAAGTGAATAATTTTATTTATAATTTTCCAAAGCGACGAGGTGTCATGATTATTATCATTCACTAAATTTTTAATGTAAAGTCGTTTTGCATATTCCTTAATATGAGTCAGTTTATTTCCATAGACTTTGTATTGTGCCCATGTATTACTATCATTTAATTTAAGGGCTCTTTTGTACAGTAAATTTTTTTGCTGGATTGATATAAGGATTCCTTTGGATAACCTTGGTTTTTTTTTAGTTTTGTTTCCTTTCTGCTTTGTTTTCGTAATGGTGCATGTATGTTTAATGTCTTATGAAAAATGTCAATAAACTTTTCAGTGTAGTTGTCAATGCATTCCTCTTTGATATCACCTAATAGCTCCATTCCTTCAGTTAATTTGTCTAGAAATTTTTCTACTTCAAAATTTTTTGTATCACGATGTAGGGTGACAGTTGATTTTTCACTCTTGGGCAGGCTTAAATTAGAACACACCATTACTGGCAGGTGATCACGTGCATCTTCCACCAGAATAAAACTTTTGTGTTTACCCACTACATTGTTTGTATAAACATGATCTAAAAGAGTTGAGCTTGTAGTGGTTATTCTTGTCGGGTGTGTAATTAAGGGAATGCAGCCTAAGCCATATGTTAAATTCATGAAATCTTTAATATTGATATCAGAGTTACTTTTCAACAAATCTGCTTTGAAGTCTCCTCCGATATAACACATCAATTTTCTACCATTCAATTTTTCAATGGTTGATTCAAAACTCTTGCAAAACTCTGATAATTTCTGTTTGGGGTGTCTGTAAATTACTCCCACTATACATTTCTTGTTATTCCCTAAATCTAGTTGAATCCACATATCTTCACAGTTAGGAATGTTTAGATCAAACTTTGCCACTTATCAATAATATCTCCACTTATCAATAAATTTCTGCAATTGCCTAAATCCTACAGTCCTACAGAACAGCAAAACGCGAATGGACCTTTCACCCTAATTACGAACAGCTCGATTGTAAATGCACCCCAACCTACTAACTCTACTCATGACTTCAGGAAAACTGACGATTCGTTGGGATTTTTTGGTGTTAAAATGGTTAGGTTAACCTGTGGTGTTGCAGGCTAACTATTCGGTAGAGCTTTGGTTCCTAGTCCTGATTAAGAAGTAGATGTAAGCAAACACAAATCTCATCCTACTATTTTATTGCTTGGGTCATGTCCAACAGCTTACCTGATTAGAAAAAATGCAACTGTTTTCAAAAGCACCTGAGCGCAGTCAAGCGTGGAATTTAAAGAAAGGAGCAAGGGAAAATTGCCTGGCTGCTCGTTTGCATATTTCCAATTTGTTCCACATTTTAGTGCATAAGGCTATTTAACCCCAGGTCACTGCGACGTCACAAAACAAAAACTGCTCAGGTATGACTGCGCAGCGTATATTCGATGTCATGTTGGAAATTGTCGGGGTTACTAGCGAATATGCAAGTTAGAGTGGTGAAATCAGGGATATACTTAAAAGGGATTGCCAACTACCATTGTTAAGTGTTCTCGTCACGCATGAGTAATGCTCAAATTTTTGGTCAGATTTCTGATCAAAATGCATTGTTTCTTATGGAGCGAGATGCAGTAGGTCGGATTATTTTTATTGTAATTTTGCTGGTGGATAGCCTAGGACTCGAACGAACTCGAAAATGGTTTGTTATTGATATTATGTATCTGAAAATGCGTAAAGCGGAATGTTGGAGGGAGAATGACGGAATTGGCGAATAGGCTAACCTATCATCTTGCAATAGCCTAGTATAGGCTATGATGAGGGCAGCTGAGAACGTTGAAATCCTTTCGAAAAAAGGAAAGGGTCATATTATTTTAACCCTTCCTATCCCGCTTGCTTACAAAATCGCGAAGGAAATGAAGTAGAGGCCCAGTTTAGTGCCATTTGAGCCAAAAACTTTGTTAATGCGGTAGTCGAAAGAAAAATCAGTTTGTGAGAAATAGCAAAGGCAGTTTGTGAGAAGTTATTGCAGTTATCTTGGTACTTGAAACCTGCAAAGTTGGCTGTACACTTAATTAATCTGATAAAAATGTCAGGCTCTGTTATAGCTCCAGTTCTAACTAACATTTTTAATGCATGCATATCAACAGGATATTTTCCAAAAGTGTTAAAAACCGCTGAAGTTGTTCCAATTTTCAAAAAAGGCGAAAGAGAGTTATGCAGTAATTATCGCCCTATTTCTATTTTAAATCCTTTTGCCACACTATTTGAAAAGTGTCTGCTTGATCAACTAAACAATTATTTTTCGAGAAATAATTTGATTAGTCCAAACCAGTATGGTTTTAAGAAAAATTGCTCAACAAATGAAGCCGTTTTAGATATTTACAATAAGCTACTTGACAATATGGATAAAAAGCTCATTACATGTTCTATTTTCTTAGATTTAAGAAAAGCATAAGATACCATCAATCACACAATACTGATCAAGAAACTAGAAAAGTATAGAATTAGAGGATTACCATTACAGTTACTAGCAAGTTACCTGACTGACCGTCAACAGTATACAATTGTAAATCAATATAAATCCAAGTCGAGAGACGTTATTTGCGGTATTCCTCAGGGCTCAACTCTAGGTCCGTTGTTATTTAATATTTATATCAATGATCTTCCACTTGCCTCAAATTCCACAATTCATCTTTTTGCAGATAATACAAACCTTACTTTCTCCCATTCTAATGTTTCAACACTGCAACAAAATATTGATGATGAATTAGTCAATGTAAGCAATTGGTTCAAGGTGAATAAATTATCAAATAACTTTAATAAAACTAAGTTTATGGTAGTGACAACAGCACAAAATAAACCTGAACTCAAAGTATCAATAGATAATAATCCAATCAAGCAATCACATCACGTAAAGTATCTAGGTGTTCTCATAGACGACAATCTAAACTGGAAACAACAAATCAAGGAACAATGTTCAAAGGTAGCAAGGGGATCTTGGGCCCTTAATCAATTAAAACACTTTGTAGATAAGCAAACCTTAACATCTGTTTACCACTGCCTCATATACTCTCATCTACAATACTGCATAAGTAGTTGGGGGACTGCTTCAAAATCAACATTAGCACCTCTCTTTATTCTGCAAAAAAGAAGCATCAGATTGTTAACTGAAAGTGGATATCGTGAGCTTACTAATCCTTTGTTCTATCGAGCTAAATGCTTAAAACTCAAGCAGGGTTGCCACAGAAACTGCAAAATCAAATTCCAGGACTTTCCAGGGCTTTTTTTGGTCATTTTCCAGGACTTTTCCAGGACTGTTTAAGCTGTTTTTTTTTTAAGCACTTAAAATTTGATTTTGACTATTATTCTTTCATGCACCTACTCTTTTGAACTTGTGATTGACGAAAAATTTTGATGTAACGCATTTGCATTCCTAGTATTGACCACTAACCAGGTGCAAAGCTAGAAATTTGCAATGGGTGGGTTAAGCTTTTTGGTAAGGGGGCGGAACTCTCAGACGCCAGAAGCCATTGGGGGTCTGGGGGCAAAGCCCCCAGCGTTCGAAGATTTTGCAATTTTTTTGCAATAATAACTTAATTTTAGGCCTCACTTGGTCAAGATTATCGCTTTTAAAATGTGGCATAGAAATTAGCACTGCAAAAACATGATTAAACTGAATGCATAAATGGGCTACAGTATGTGGGTGATAGCTAGAGCTCAATCGATATGACTTTTTTAGGCCAATACCGATATATAACTCATAAACTACCTAATTTTGTTTATATTTTTCACTTAACTTGACACTAAAAGCTTCAGTAATTCTCCTCCAACAAAAGACTATTGCAAACGCAAGTCATACTAAGCAAATTGAACGCAAGAATACTCGTGCTTGCTCTTGAAAATAAACAGTTTAAGGTAATTTCGATAAGCCGATATTTTATCGGCGGTAGATAGCTGATACAATATGCCGGCTTGGCCCTGATATCGGCCAAAACATATCAGCTGACGCTAGATACATTGGTCGAGCTCTAGTGATAATGTGTAATGGTAAACTTCAGTCCTAGCTTTATTTTCAGCCAGTTAACTATAAAATCCTATTATTTGAAACAACAGAGCTTATTTGCACGCCAGGGTGCAAACGAAAAACTCTATCCTAGCCCTAACCCCAACCTTAAACTTAACCCAAACTGTAACCCTAACCTTAACCCAAACTCGAAATCTAAACTCCAACAAACCACTAACGATAATAATTTAAAAAATAAAAGAGTATTTGAGCAAATGAGCACCCACTTTTTCTCATACGCAGAGCTCATTTGCTCGCTAGAGTGCAAATAGGCACCTCCTTTGAAAAAACTCCTAAGTATTAATCCAAATCGTCTGTATTTTGTAATGCTAGATAAAGATATAATTTGGGAGTAGGGGCTAATGAAACGAGATTTGAGAGAGTTGATTGATAATTAACAGAATTAAATACTGAGTTACACTTTTTTACAAAGCCTACGTTAAGCATTTCGCATAAAGCGATCAAATTGTTTATTTTTAGCCATTTTTAGTTAGTAAGTTGTTACTGGTTTTATTTTTGACCAATATTAGCCCTTCTCCAAAATCATGTTCCAAAAGTGGCTTTAAATTACTTTACTATCCATATTACAGCAAAAAACTGCCTCAGAAGTATACTGCGATAAACATAGTATTTTTCTAGTTGTGCATTTTGGTCCACAGGCCAATGGAGGGCTTATAGCACGCTATGCTACTGCTACTAGCAGTAATACTGCTACTGGAGTATCGCATTGCAATAAATTACTGTCCATGAATTCACTCTTCCTAATAATATTCAATAATTTATACATACTGTAATGCAAAGTGCAAATTTTGGCATTTTAACGAGGAAGTGCTTATTTGCACTCTAGTGTACCAGTAACAATTAACTGCTTAAAAAGAACAAGAGAGAAAAGAGCAGAAGAATGGGCGCAGTGGCGGATCCAGAAAATTTTGGTGGGGGGGGATAATAAAAATTGTGAGCACAAAACCCCAAGTAAGACTGATTTTTCGGCCGAAATTGGAAATTCAAACGTTTTTTCCGCCCAAAATCAGGTGGTCTCCAAAAAAAAAAGGTTTTCACCGAAGTTAAGACCAATTTTTCGGCCGTAATCGTTAGGTTAGGCTAATGGGGGGGAGCATCCCCCCAACCCCCCCCCCTAAATCCGCCACTGAATGGGCGCTCATATTAACATTGAAGTAAGAGCTAGGGCTGCAGCTTGGGTTAATCCAAACTGCAACCCTAGCTCTAACCTAGTGATGGTAGCCGCGCAGCGTACGCGGCCGCGTACGCGGTTAGACCTACCGCGCCGCGCCGCGCAGCGTGGAAAATTACAACAATTTTGCAGTGCAGTGCCGCGCAGCGTGAACGAAGATGGTACCACTTCTTTGCATTAGGATTAGGTTAGAAATCACCCACTTTTTAGTCGGTTACCGGTACCTCTGTTGTTTAATTCACTCTCCAATATAACCAGCCTAGATCTTTTAGGTACTCTGGTTTACCAGTAGGCTTGGTTGATCGTTCAAATCGTTGGCCTACCGTGCATAGGCTATCTAAAGGTACTGGTATGCTAGGCTGGATGGATACCACTTGTATTGAGTGGTATTCGGTAATTCTATACCAGTGGTAATAGTTACCCTAGGCTATTGCATAGCCTACTGCATAGGCCTAACACCTGACACAACAGATAAGGTGATATCAGTCAAACAGTTAGCAGGTACCCTACTCTGTACTTGTAAGTTGAGTCACACCAAATACTGTAGGCCTAGTCTGATACCAGAAGGTGATATCAGTAATGATAGGCCTGTTGTCTGTTGCTGAGTGTAGTAGGCCAACTCTAGCTTTTTGTATGTAGTAAAGCTGACGGTCAAGGCCATAAGTGGGGAAGTTAATGCAAAACATTAGCTCCATTGGTGTTAACCATTTGTCGGTTAACAAACTTCATGCTGGTAGCCTACCGTACCTCCGTTAACGTTAATATTTTCAGCTTTAGTTAACGGAAGTTAATAAAGTCCATCAGTCACTTCTAGAACACGTATTGATGCTGTTGAGCTGATTTGTAAAGAAATATTGCTGTGGTGGTCTTGCTATGTTTTGGAAGTTATCGTACCGGTACATTTGTCAGTCAAATCTAATTTTAAGATAAAAATAAGTTCAAATGCACTAACAAAGCTCTGATCAGAAAATTTTGGGAAGTTGTGAACAGTGATAATTAATAGACCTATGACAGTATGAGGCTGCAGCGTAATATTTCCAGCGAAAAAAAGCTTCTTATCTTTTTTCTGTAAAACTTGTCCTAATACGCATCAATAAGTGTTAGTGTTACCAGTCTGCCAGTGCAAACTGGTTTGTGCCCGTATGATGAATGAATGGTGCAAAATATTAACGCTAAAACCATTAACGGAAGTTAACAGAACTTAACTGAAGTTAATTTAGTCTGTTACCGGTAACATGAAAAAGCTTTTCAACAGATTAACAAGTTGACAAAAAAGTTACCGACTAACGGACTTGTGCCCACCTATGGTCAAGGATTTTGTTGAGTTAGATGCATATCACTGAGCAGTAGGCTAGCAGGCTAGTGGAATGGCTATTACAGTATTAGTATTTCTAAGAACTGAATGATCCATTACAATAAAAATTAAAGTTAATCATTATAGCATGAGAGCAAGAAAAAATTTTGCTGACTGCTTGAGTCTACAGTACCAGAGTACTGTTATCTGAACAGTGAATTAAGAATTTCAGATTCATAATTTGAAATCTCTCTGATGTGATTGTAGTTAGTATCACTATAACCCAACCCTAATAATGCCAACCTATTCCTGTACAGTGTAAAGTAGCCTCAGAGTTCTGTTTTAAAAGGACCTGTATTTTGATGTCAATGTATCATTTTCTCTTAACCATATTTGTGTGGTACCACATGCTTGCACTGCTACGCTTCTTGCTTGTCTGTTTTTGTTGAATGCCATTTGCTTGCTGAAAGTTTTGTTCTGCTTTGGTATTATTTGCTTGCTTCAATTTGTGTTTCTTGGTGTTAACTGACTTTGAACATTAGGTACACTGCAAAGAGTTGATGCTGTTTGTTTTCAAGTACTATAGTATCTCAAAACATTAAGATAGAAACAAACTAAATTTAGTAATGGTATTACCACGTATTACATTCTCAATTGTTGATTTTTATGTTGTATCTGTTGATGGTGTTAACTGACTTCGAACATTATGTACACTGTAAAGAGTTGATGCTGTTTGTTTTCAAGTAATATCTAGAGATAGTGAGATAGAAACAAAGTAATGTTATAATATTCTTTATGGTTGATTTTTATGTGTTCCATCTCAGCTTTTATCTGTACACGCTCTTAGTCACACACTTCTTTTGTGACATTGTATATATATTTCTCTCCATTCCTAATCAATATAAGATAGCTTAGTTAGTAATAGTTGCTTCCAACATTGTTTCAAATTCAACATGTCAATACTCATTGACTAAAGGTGCAAAAGCACTAAGTGCTTAAACCACCTTTTTCATTTATTATTATTAGTATTTCAATGTCATACATGATACTAGTTACTAAAACTAAGATGTACCAGTTATGATTAAAACTGCTTTTGCATAGCAATTCTTCACTTTAAGCTTAAGAAACTTTGAGCTAAAGTTGTTTATTATGCAAGACACGTTATGGAATTTTAGAGCTAAATTGATGTGAAACTTAAAATGTATTTATAGCCTCCTTGTGTTGTATAAAATTATAATTAAAGGACAGATTTGTATTCACTGTAGCTTGTCAAGCTTGATCATGACTTACTTCTGGCAAGCCTAGTAATAATGTGAGTGTGCTTGTCATGCTATATTGCTGTTGTTTGCATGAATGCATTAATGCAGCCAGCAAACTTTGGCAGTTATAGTGGAAGTGGTGATATTTTCCTAACATAATTTGCATGGTTAGATTCATGATTGGGATACTTTTGTATTGACCAAGCTTGATGTTTGGATCAATGGGCTTGTTTATTTAAGCAACAATTTAGACCAAGTCATTATTTAAAGCTATTGTTTGACTAGCATCAGGTGAACCATGGGTGCCAACCTGTTTGGTTTATAATTTTGCATGCAGTAAGCTACAGTATTGGTGTTAAGCAATATCTTTAACCATTATATTTTGACGCGGTAGTATTTGCGGTGCGGTGTAACAAGTTTAAAATTTTTTGCGGTGCAGTGCGGTGTGCGGACAGAATTAAGCAGTGCGGTGCAGTTTGCGGACAAAAATTTTGTACACCGCACCATCACTACTCTAACCCACGTTAGGGCTAGCATAGCAATTTTTTGTTTGTGCGCCAGCATACAAATGAGCTCCGTCTTTTGGCAATACAATAAAGCATTTTGAACGAACTTCACAATGCAAGTTATTTCAACAACAGCTTTGCACAATTACAAGGTACCAGTTATTATAAAAAAAACTAAAAAACTTCACATTCTGTCTGGGTAAATCACGGGAATACTTTATAAACATTTTCCAGGACTTTCCAGGACTTACAAACAAAATTCAAGGATTTTCAAGGACTTTCCAGAACAGCAAAAAAAATCCAGGACTTTCCAGGATGCGGCAACCCTGTCAAGGGTATTTACTCTCTGGAAACTGCAAAGCTAATGTACAAAATTCACAACAATGTATTATCTTTTGCAAATTCAGATAAGTTTAACCTAATAAAAAACTGCTATACATAAGACAAGATTGAGCCACAAAAACAACTTCTTTCTTCCAAGAACTAGAACAAGATTAGAGCAAAAGTCTCTATCATTCGCAGGAATTAAAGTTTGGAATGAAATTCCAAGCAGTATGAAAGAAGTTTCATTCTACAGATTTAAAAAAGCTGTTAAAGCTCATTTTTTATCAAACTATGAAACCGATAAAAGCTAGAATAACAGCTTTCTATCAGCAATGCAGTAGTAATTACACGAATCATAGTTGCATATTTATGCTTGAGTTCAACAATAACCTATTCTTTTGCTTGAATAGCATGAGTTAGGTGCATTCATCTATCACACTTTATTACAATACGTCATCTCTCATTTTGATGTGCCCTTGAATTATAAGTAATTTTGCAATAACTGACTGAGGTTGATATATATTGGTATTGGAAATTGTACCAGTACTAATGACATATTGGCAAACAATTCAAAACAAAGCAAGGAGGTTTTTTTTCACTCCAATTGCCCACTTTAAATTCTATAAAACATAAATAAGCATTATGAACTTTATTAATTTTATTTCTATCCAATCCGTAGTTACAGCATTGTTATTTTTTTTTTTTAGTATGCTTAGAGTTAGAACAATTCTAATGTTGTCTTGCATTTTCTTTATATGTTGACTGTGAGTTTTGTGATTACACTGTACAAAATGTACATATCTTTGCAACACTTTGTTTTAATTTTGCGTAAAATTTTTTTTTCATAGAAAGTAGCAGATTGAGAAAATCTAGAAGCTGCTTTTTTTAACCTTAACTTGGTGAGGTGGCAGTAGACTTAGATGACCTTTCGGTCCTTCGCTGTCTCCTCACCAAGTGACTAAATATCGCTTTGACTCGGCAAGTTTGTGTGTTGGTTTTAAAGGAATTGCATATTTTGATGCTTTGGTGATAGACCTATAGGAAGTTGCAGTTTTTTTTTCTTGTGATATGACGTCACTTGGTAAATAAATAAATATGATGATGATGATGATAATTGCAGTAAACGCTTCTGTTTGAAGGCGAAGCTCGCTGCAATGCGGTGTTTACAGCTACTTTGAAATACCATCAACCAGGTACCGGATGCAGCAGAATCAAGACAAAAAAGTTCAGAACGAGCTAGTTTCAGAATAATCATGCATCTACGGTTTGAGTTCGATTGCTCTTGACTGCAATTTGATTAAATAGAATCACGTTTGCATTCGGGTTACTGGTAATCCACTCAATTGCAATTTTTCTTAGTCCGCTCCTATTACAAGGCCGTAACCAGAGAAGGAGGTCAAGCAGGATAACCTCCGACCTTAAACCCTGTCTGGAAAAGTTTCACTTAATAGTGATGCTGTCAATAGTGATACGCCATATTAGCTGCAAATAACGTTTCCGATTATCTTAGGACCAGAGTATATCCTACTTTGTCCTAGGACTAGCTTTTTTGATCTCTACCTCATGTTTGAAAATTGGCCCCAAACAGGGTGTCGAACCGTTTCAAATAACGGTTCAGGTTCAGGTTTAGCTCCGGCTCAAAATATTTTTGCGGTTCAGGTTTGGTTCGGGTTCACTTGAGCACCGTTTTCGAGGTTCAGGTTTGGTTCAGGTTCACTCAAGTAAAATATTACTGGTTCAGGTTCGGTTCGGGTTCATTGACTTAAAATTTAACTGTCGTTACTCGTTTCGTCCAGAAAAAAAAAAAGGAGAAATTGTTGATTCTGTTGAAGTTCACCACTGCTCTTATTGTGTGTGTACCAGTGTCAGCGGCATCCGGATATGGAAAAAACATATTCTTACTTTTTTTAGGGGTTCAGGTTCGGTTTGGGTTCACTTGAGCACAAATTTGAGGGTTCAGGTTTGGTTCGGGTTCACTGAAGTAAAATTTTGCTGGTTCAGGTTCAGTTCGAGTTCACCAAAATGAAACGGTTCATTCGGGTTTACGGTTCGGGTTCAGGTTCGGTTCGACACCCTGGCCCCAAATTTCTGTCGAGGACTGTTTTATTTTTTTGTCTATTTAAAACTGTACGAAATGTGTTGAGCCCTGTCTGAATTTTTCCTAGTCCCGTTTGGACAATTAACGCTTCTCGTTGCGAGCCTACGGACCGTATCTAATGGTCTATCCAGTGTCCAATCCATGACCAAAACTGCAACCATTTTGTAAGTTTGATTTTAGTGAATTTAGAAAATAAACGAATAAAACGGCTTGTCAAATTCAATAAGTGTTGTACAGCAGCTGTGAGTGTTAATCGGTTTCTAGTTGTCTAGATACCTCGGGTACGACGCCAATAGATTCACTTCTTTAATGGTTTCTCTCCACATACTTAGCCTGTCAGCTGTCATACCGAAAGTCAAACGTTGGCTAGGAGATAAAAAAAATTATTCTGAAATCAGAACATACTTTTATTAAATGATGATTGTTATACCATGGTCATAAAACTACAGGGAGTCCTCGACTTACGACAGTGATCCGTTCTTGGGACGCGGTGTAACCCGAATTTAGTGTAAGTCGGAACATTATACATAAATTACTCTATACATATCGTAGTTATCGTACTGTACTGTAAAGTATGGTACTGCAATAAAATGTACAAATAATGCAAAACAGTACTTTATTAGAAAGACAGAAAACAATTCCTTATCACATAAAGACAGAAAACAATTTTACTCTTTGAGTTCATAACAAAGGGCAAAAAGTTTAAATAACCGATCAAACAAGTTACTGTACAGTACGAGAAAGCCGGCTTAAACAACTAAAATGGCGTATCACTTAAACTGTGTACCATGAGAGTGAAGCTTGGTGATTATTCGTTCATAATCGTAATTGTTCGCAATTGTTCACGTCATGTACGATGCAAATGACAAAAACAAATGAGCCCGAAGCACTGCATTTAAAGTGCGTTCGTAACCTTGAAACATCGTAAGTAGAGACCGTCGTAAACCGAGGACTTACTGTATTTCGTGTTCATGTTCAAATAAAGAAAATGAAAACAAACAAATTAAATAGCAACAATTATTAAAATCCAAAGAAATCAGGGAGTGGGTATAATGTTCAGCCGAATAAGAAAACCAAAGGCTTTTGATGACTGGTTTAAAAGAATATCGGTTGATCAGGTTTTTTGGCTACCAATTCCAATATTGGCATATGCCCTGCTCTTTACAAAAGTCTGGTCTTAATCTCTGCTCTTATCACTCTTCAATCTTTCCAGCTTGTAACTTATATACCGGCATAGTTGGCATCTCCATTGCGTCGTACAGTCAAGCTAATCAAATTTGAATACGATCTATACCGGTACCGGAAGCTATTACTTACAGTAATTTTGAAAAAAAAAATTAGTGAATGATTGAAGATCATTTCGTATAGGTTACAGTCAGAGGTGGAGTCCTCGAGGACACAATTTGAAGTCCTTGGCCTTGGCCTTGGCCTCGAAGGTCAAGTCCTTGGCCTTGGCCTCGAGGCCTCAAGTCCTCGAAAATTGGCCTGTCCTCGGCTCGAGGACAGCACTATTTTTTGGAATGTTAAAATTTTGTGGAGCGCTTGAAAAATTGTTTGGAAAACGTTTTATAGTGGAGATCGCTTGAAAAATTTTTGTGAAGACCTTTTTTTTTTTTTTTGGAGAGCACTTGCGCTTTGTGTCCTTGGTCCTTGGCCTCGAGCATTCCTGTCCTTGGCCTCGAGAGCGTCTGTCCTCGGAAAGGCTGTCCTTGGCCTCGGATTTTTTTTGTGTCCTTGGCCTTGGCCTCGAGCCTTGTGTCCTCGACTCCACCTCTGGTTACAGTAGGACCTATCTAGCCTAGCGGACATTGAAATCGAGCAGATTGTTACCAACTTGCATGCAAACGTGATTCTATTTAATCAACTTGCAGTCAAGAGCAATTGAACTCAAACCGTAGACGCATGATTATTCTGAAACTAGCTCGTTCTGAACTTTTTTGTCTTGATTCTGCTGCATCCGGTACCTGGTTGATGGCATTTCAAAGTAGCTGTAAACACCGCATTGCAGCGAGCTTCGCCTTCTAACAGAAGCGTTTACTGCAATTAAGTGTACAGCCAACTTTGCAGGTTCCGAGTACCAAGATAATTGCTATAACTTCTCACAAACTGCCTTTGCTATTTCTCACAAACTGCTTTTTCTTTCGACTACCGCATTAACAAAGTTTTTGGCTCAAATGGCACTAAACTGGGCCTCTACTTCATTTCCTTTGCGATTTTGTAAGCAAGCGGGATAGGAAGGGTTAAAATAATATGACCCTTTCCTTTTTTCGAAAGGATTTCAACGTTCTCAGCTGCCCTCATCATAGCCTATACTAGGCTATTGCAAGATGATAGGTTAGCCTATTCGCCAATTCCGTCATTCTCACTCCAACATTCCGCTTTACGCATTTTCAGATACATAATATCAATAACAAACCATTTTCGAGTTCGTTCGAGTCCTAGGCTATCCACCAGCAAAATTACAATAAAAATAATCCGACCTACTGCATCTCGCTCCATAAGAAACAATGCATTTTGATCAGAAATCTGACCAAAAATTTGAGCATTACTCATGCGTGACGAGAACACTTAACAATGGTAGTTGGCAATCCCTTTTAAGTATATCCCTGGTTAAACCAGGGATGGTTAAACTATTAACGACAAATTTTATTAGTGAGAATGTATGTCAGTTGTGCAGTTAGAGACAGAAGGCAGTGGCAGCAGCTTGTAGGCTGCATTGTAGTGCGCATAACAAGTTAGCAGTAGCTGACTTACTGAGTAGAATACGTAGGCCTAGTACACTAAACTATTGCTGTAGCAGGTTAAGCACCCTAGCAGTGTTTTTAAGGCTTAGGGAGAACCCAATTTGCCAATCCAATCAGCAAGCAAGTTCTCAGTGAACAGTGAATCATGGCTATTTGCAATAGGTCTTCTGTAAACAAACAAGATTATAAAAGTGAAGTAAGCTATATTAAACCGTGAGAAAGGAGTTAAACATACACAACAGCTCCATTGTTCTTCAGTTTTTTTAACTGTTTTTCAAATTTGGTGTTTTTTTTATAAGTTTTTATCTCCAGTATTGGACAGTACAAGTTCAGAAGTTACACTCCTCTTCAATTTAGCAATGTTTTGCAGATTTTTGTATTTAATAAGTTTAAGTAATTCATGCAGTTGTGTACCTGAAAAATCCATAGGCCTACTGTAGTACAGAGTTGCAGTATAATCGCTAATGCAAAATGGCTGTTTAGGAGCAAGCAAATCAATCGGGATTATCAGATACCTGTGTTTGAGAAAGACTTTCCTAACAAAATGAAACTAATTCAAACGTGTATGCATGCAGAATAAGTCTCTTCATATCCTATTCTGTCTATCATTAATTTCGATGATGCCGTAATGGCAAAAATATGTGATGGTAGTGGTACAGAAGCTGGTTTTTATCTTGAATTATCTCTTATGTTATCATCCACAGTACTGGTATTTGCCATACAATACTTGATACGAACAGATGAAGAATGAAGTAAGTGTTTGAATTTCTGTTTGCATACACAGTCTGAGTGCTTTTTTGAATTGCATTGTTGCATGGTTGCTAGTAAAATGTGTAATGTTTTATAAATTGCTAAAGTAAATCTATGCGTATATGTGGAACCTATCTAATTGATGTTGATTAATTTCCATGTAATAATTGTAATTATGTTCTATTCACCAAGTTTTCTTGACTAGGAGACAGAAAAGGACCTTGCAGTCTTTCAGTCAAGCTGCCACCTATCTACCACACATGGTGGATGCTTCACCCTGCTGCTTTTAATGCTGAACATATGGTGCTAATGAGTAATGCAGTTATCTCAGCATAAAAATTAACTTCAATAGCTTTAAAATAACAATTTTAGTTAATGGTTTAGGAAGGTTTATTTCACCTGAAACTTTTACTTCTTTTTGTGATCAATTCTGGCTTAAATCTGACCAAACTGAAATCCTAACTCTTAAAACTAACCATGTAATATAACTCAAATTTTAAGCTTGATCCTTGAAAAAGCAAACAAGGAATTCACAAATTAAAGACAAAAAATACCATTTAGTTCGACATCATTGAGCTAGTGAAATGTTATCAGGTTTTTTGTTATGACTGTTTTTGATTGGTCATCCATTGATCATATAGTTTAATCCCATATTTTTATGACATGGTTGCATAATGTGAAATGAATTTAAACCAACTCTGGCTCGGCCAAACTATGTATAATGCTATATCAAGAAATATTGGTATACAATACCAAGTCTACTGAAATGAAAACAAATAAACAAACGTGGTTTCAAATTAGAATCAATAAAATTTCATTCAATGATTGTCAACCTAAAACTATAGGTTTTTGTGTTTCGACCAGTAACTTAGGCCATAATGCTTATGCTAATGCTTATGCTTCTAAATGCTAGCCGTGAAGATGGCCTAAGTTACTGGTCGAAACACGAAAACCTATAGTTTTAGGTTGACAATCATTAAATGAAATTTTAATGAAACTTGGTTTCAATATGTCTATTTTTGAATAAAAATGCAAAAATTGTATTTGTGACAAACATTGTGGAATAAATTAAATGATCTTATATTGATTTTCAATGTATTAAATTTTTCAAATTGCTAAAAAATTAAGCTTTTCAAGTTCGTTTATAGTGCAGTGGCGGCAGTGGCCTATACAGGTTAATAAAGTTTTTTTTTTTTTGGTGTAGCACATTGCTGGTACTTGCAACAGAGCTATTTTACTGTAAAAGTTTTCTCTGTGGAAGAAAAATAATAAAATAATTTTTATGACTGCTTTTCTCAATCAATTGGGTTCAGTTAATTCGTGGTCTGTTTGTTAGCGATCAGTTTGTCGTGGACCCCAAAATACAGCCCACAGCATAAAATAGCAAATTAGATGCATGCAATAGCCTTGAAGCTATTTCCTTATGAGAGGCTTCATAATACCAAAAATCCTAGTCTGAAAAGACTGGCAAGATAGTTAACGTTTCAGCTACTCATAATTAAACAAATACAACAAAATTAATATGAATTTAAAATCGTGCATTAGACCATTGAATTTAATCTTTGCCAATCTTACTATGCATGAATTTAGATCACTGTAAAATAATTTTGTATTTCAGAGAACACTGTGGAGTTGAGCGAGTTCATCTTGTTTACATGATGATAAAGTAATAAGTCCTTCGTCGTTTTGGGAAGTCAAAGATTCAAGTATACTACACCTAATGCAAAGATGAAAAAACAAATTTCAATTTGCTTTTTGTGCCAAAAAATGCAAGTCCGAAAAGACTGGCAAGATGGTTAAGTCTGCAGCCTCTCATAATCAAACTAACACAACAAAATCAATACGAATTTAACACTGTGCGTCGAACGATTCGTATCACTCTTTGCTAGTCTTTTAACTGAGTATAAATTTAAACAAATTGTGGTGTTTAGCGAGCTGATATGGCTCTCGTGATCTTTAAAATGTCCTTTTCAAGTAATGAAAAGATTTCAATCACACACTCAATGCAGACGTGAGAGACTACTTGTAAACAAGATTCTAAACGCAGGTTTTATCTGATTTCATGCGCTGAGGCTAATCAGTTGCTTACGTTTATAATCATATAATTTTAAAACACATTAGCTCAGCTGTTAAATAGCTTCAATTTGATATTAAATACAGTAAAGCTGCAGAAATTTTGTTTTTGGTTAGAAAAACCAATAAATTTTTTTATTAAAGCTTGCTGTCTTAAATTTTTAACCAATTTTTAGAATAGATACATTTAGGCGACCATTTGTAAAGAAGTTTAATAACAGTGGAAAGAAATTTATATAACCGTCTGTCCTACTTAATGTAGACTCCCGAGTTAATAGTTAGCTTTGATTTGGTCCCCCTAAATGCTAGATCCATCACTGCTAATTTGTTCTTGATATTGACTTGAATTAGCCAAGGAAATTTGCAAAGCTTTTTTTTTTAACTTGAGTAACATTTGCTTCTATCTATTAAAAATTAAAATCTGTGCGAACGTATTTTAATTAAGCCCGTCAAAATTGCGCTCAGCAGCAATGTAGAAGTTCTCGAGATCATATACGTTGTTTTGTTTCTTTTCTTTTGGTTTCAGTTTTGCATGGCTGAAATTTTAATCAAAAATTGGATCAACGGCATATCGCAGCTAGATTTTTATCTTCCAGCTGCGTTTCTTTGTGGAAATTGGATCCGATAATGCTAAATCGTATTTGGACACTTTAATCACTCAAAAGAAGAAACGTCGTGTTCAGAAAAACTGAAGCATAGTCACCTGAACTTTTGTTCCGATCGCTAAGTCGAACACTATCAAACGTTTGTGTGCACTTTGATTGACCGTACACGTACTTTTTCCATGTTTAAAAAAAAACGACATAAAGAAATTCAACATATTATTAAAGAAAAGGCTTATTCTTTTTGTTTTTACAACAAGGTGAAAGAGAACTGTCAAATGGTACCGTGCGTTCCTATATTTACATAACGTTCAAAAACTTGGGGACGAGGTTCTTGTGCTCCTCAAGGAAGTTTCTAATTTAACATTCTGCGTTCAGGGAAGGGTTCTTCAGACTTAGCACATTCTTTGTACGAAACCCGACGTAAGGGCGCACAAAAAAGCGCGCAGGACATAGGATGCAGACAAAAAAGAAAAGACATACGGGCACAGAGAGACATAATCCTGCGATCTGCACTAGCCTTTTGGTGCTTCGAAAAATATTGCTTCAAGTTAGTTATCATCAGAAAAAATATTGCTTCAAGTTAGTTATCGGAAATTATTACCTGTGTAACATACTCAGATGCCAAACTTGCTTCTGTGGCAAACGTTTTACAAATATGATTTGATAATGCGTACGATACTTTAAATTTTGTAAAGATTACAGTATCTAGTACCAACATAATGTACTGTAGATATAAAGGCGTACAGTAGAGATAAGAAAGTCTTTTGCAAGCATAACATAGCGTTAATTGTATGTAAGCTTTTAAATAAGTTTCTACGAGGTAATGTTTCAAATTATACAAACTTGATTTATTTTTTATGAAAGTACTTTGTTTTTTCAGTTTTCAAATTTCAAAAAAGAAGTCAAATTCGCATTCATTGCTTTAATCATTAATTAACGCGCGCTGCTAATGATGTTAGCGATAAGAAGCGCTGCGCTTTAATTTTGTCTGAAACAAAACATTGAAGAAGGAATTTATATTTTCAACGATTATACGAGTATTAACTTGCTAGTAGGCTTTTTTGCATTAAAACTTTTGAAGTAAAATCCGCCGTGCGCGTGATCTGTTGGCTTTCATACTCAGTTGTTAAGAATAGAGCAAGGTAAGAGGAGTGATTATGTCAAAAAATAATGCATAGAATTTGGGATAAACTTACCAAAAAAATGAAGGTTTGTGGCAGATTAATTAACTTCACATTTGGATTTGTGCAAGTCCTTCTTTGTACGTCAAAAACTGTAAGGTTCTATAATGATGATATTAAAAAAGGAAATTTTTTAAAAAAAAGTCTTAGGCGTACATATGAAATTATTGACTAGTTTAAAGTTATTCATTGATTAACCTTAATTTTCATAGTAATTCTCTTTATGTTGATAAAGGATATACTTTAATTTTGCAGAACAATTTTTTGTTTGTGAAAAATTGAGTAATCTATGCATACCCAAACGTAAATTTCTTTATCATCGTTGTTAACTTTGGAGGAACCAATCCATGTGGTCGATGCGCATTGGTTTTACGCGAAATCATGAATTACTAAAAAGTAGTAATAGCTGGTAGAACGCCAATTTTTCATTAAAGGTTCTATAAGTTAATTTTTTTTCAAAGATTGCTCTAGTCGTTTTCCAGATTTTTTTTACTAGAATAGTGAGGTAGAATATAATTAAATTTCGAAATTATAAGTTATTGCCACCGCGTTATTGATCTACCTATTTTATGTAGCCAATTCAGACCTTTTTTATGTAGTGCCAATTAATATGCAGCATTTTCTAAACAAAAGTTTTGACCAAACTGGCCTAAAACTACGTTTCCTAAAAACATCAGAAACTTGTTAAACGCTGGGAGTTCCGCTGTAAGGTAACCCGTATTAGCCTCATTCTATTGTAAATTAATGCCTCGTAAACGCCTGGCCTCAACCCTCCCTTGTTACATTGTGGTTGCGCGCCCGCCAGAATCACAATCTAATATTCAATAAAAAATCCAAGTTTGGCCAGCGACTTATCCAGACGTTTCTATTTCGCCCGATAATGTTAAAGTTTACCCCTGCATTACCGTATGTAATTTTGTAAACATGTTTTTTCGTTTTTATACGTCACTCTGCGGATAATGGTATATTACGTGATGTGCAGTACTGCAGTATACATTATTAGTTATGTTCAGTGTATTTCATGCAAAATGTAATAATTACTTTGTGTTACGATTAAATTTCTACGTTTCACAAAAGAATCTAATGCACAAAACAAACAATCCATTTTACGCGAAAGATGAAAATTAAGATTTTCATAATACACGTTTCTAAAATGTGTACTAGTAAATTTATCAATTATGAGACCTTTGCTGAAAAACTTGCTTTTTGCAAAACTCGAATATGAACTTAAAAATAAAAAAAAACTCCGACATTTTGTCGAATCCGGAAAAGCTAAAAAAACTTTCAATCCAGTTCGTGTTTCTGTTAAATAGATCAGACACTTCTTTCAATAGTTTCAATAAGCACTATCCTTTGGTTGCAGTGGTGGTCATTGACTTGGGGGGGCCCCGGGCAAGGAGACAAAAAATGGGCCCCTCCTAAGCAACACCTAATGCTACTGAAATCGTGTAGGATCAACGCTACCGGATTGGTACTTAGCACAAGCCTGTCCCCCCCCAAAAAGTTCTTCCTTAACCGATGTAGGCATGTAGCCTACCATCAGTTTTAATTCATCTAAGGGTGAGCACAACCAAAAACTCTTACAACTAGCAGATCAGGATCTGAAAAAGTGAAAGTGAAGTGAATATTAGTCAACTGCTCATACTCGCTGAGCCAAAGAACCATGGCAAATACCATACGTATCTAGCAGTGTCATAACACTAATGAGTTCAACTTATGATGGACTTCCAATTCTCGAAATTTTAGACTTTTGTGTTTTTGGTATACTATCAAGCATAAATACACTAAATTGATTCATCACAAACCATAGAACTTCGCAAAAAGTTCTTATGTGTTATGCACATACAGTCTATTCTTTCTTATACTTGAATCTCAATAAAAAAATATTTGTAGTTAGCACAGCAGTCAGCACATTAAACTTAGTAGACCTATGATATGGTAACTTGTAAAACAAGACTTTGGCTATCCTACCCGCGATAGTGACATACTGGAATTCAAGAGTGAAAAGCAGTGTCATAACACGTTACTTATTAGGCCTAGCCCAGAGGTGGTCAGTAACGAAGTAGTTCTACTTAAGTAGACTACTTAAGTAGTATTTTCGGTAACGAGCGACTTACTTAAGTATTTTTCATTTCTAATACTTCTACTTTTACTTCAAGTAAAATCCTCTCGAAGTAACGCTACTTGAGTAGTAATGACTTTTATGTAAAGTAGAAGTAAACACCTAGCCATTATTCCACCTCACAACGTGTACGATAACGAAGTAAACATTATTCCACCTCACAACGTGTACAATAAGTACGTATCGAGTTTGTTTTACTGCACAGTACTACGAAACTTATTGAATAGTTACGCCGATTCATTTACAGGTCATCTAGGGTAGTGCGTTTTTGCGTTGCATCAAATACCAGGTGTTGACTCAGTCTCTCTAAAAAAAACAAAAACGTACCGAACCATGATTAGTATGGTGCAGTAGACAAACTAGACATGCGCTTTACTCCTGGTTCATACGAAAAAGATTAGCGGTTAACGGCGTTGCGTTTGCTGCGGTCCGTCTGGGGTTCAATTCCCTAGCCGGTTAACAAACAGTGTTGCTAACGACTCGCCATCGCTGCGACATTTCTTCTCAAGCTGTGTTGTCCAGGCGCGGAGATGAGCCCAGAGTCCCTACTAAATCGTATTCGTAACACGCTTCGGTGTAATTTCAAGAGAATAATAAAACTTTGATTTTTTGATATGCTACCGTAAGTATGGCTTTGCTTGAACACTGATCGTAAGCGTCACAACAGCAAACCTTCGAAGAATAAACAAACACGTGAAATTCGAAATTACTTTCTACTTTCATTACTTAAGTAGAATTAATTTTGACTACTTTCCTACTTTTACTTAAGTGGAAATGCTTCGCCATACTTCTACTTTTACTTGAAAGGCATTTTTGAGTAAGTAACAATGCTTCTACTTAAGTAGATTTTTCGACTACTTTGTCCACCTCTGGCCTAGCCATACATGCTCAATACCATAAAACTAGGCATTTTTAGTGGAAACTTTCAAGTGGTAAGCAGTAAGCACTTTATTTTACTGTACAGAATGTAGACTCAGACGTTATGTCATATCTCAACATGACAACAGCCAACAATCAACAGACACTCAACTGGGTGACATGCAAAAGCTAAATACAAATTTTGAAGTTACAGTACCGTGTAGTAATAACACTTTGAAAACTCAGCACCTAACTGGCTGCCTTGCATCTAAAAAGCAGACATGAAAGCACTTGGAAACTTAATATAAGAGCAGCAAATACTTTAATCTTCATAAACACTCAAACTGAGAGGGAGGTGCATAATGAATACTAACTGATTCCTACTATAACGAATAAAAAATAAGATAGTGCAATGGGCAAAAATTAGACAGAAGTCACTACTACACGATCTAGCTCATCATGAATCAGAGCTAACCACGAACTTACTTCATTGCACCCTCAATCCCATTTTGCATCTTGGCTAGCAATACCGGTACTCGCTTTTCTCAAAAAATAAACTGATATAATAATTACATACCCTTAAAAAACAGACAGTACAGTAGACTGTAGCAGAGTCTACACTAGATTATAGTAGTCTTAAAGGCGGTGAATCATCCATCCAATTTCGGTGGTCTACAAAAGCTAAAATTGAACTATAATTTTTGATACTTTTTGTTTTGATTTTGGGGCTGCGTTTGCGAAGATATTCAACAAATACAAAAAGATATTCCCCGAAAAAAGTTTTTGGAAACTCTGAGTTTTGATCTTCCAGCCAAAACCACAGTTCTCTAAACTATTATGCCTACTGTAATTTTATTAAACTATTAGGCCTAAATATCTCTAAACTATTTAGAGATAGTTAGGCCTAAACTATTTAGAAATAAACTATTTAGAAATAAACTATCTCTAAACTATTAGGCCTACCACAGTTCTCTAAACCATTAGGCCTACCGTGGTTTTGGCGGGAAGAACAAAACTAAGAGTTTCCAAAAACTTTTTTCTGGGGAGACATCTTTTTGTATTTGTTGAATATTTTTCCAACCGCATTCCCTAAATTAAAACAAAAAATATCAAAAATTATAGTTCAATTTGAGCTATTGTAAAGCACTGGAATTGGCTGGATGATTCACCGCCTTTAATGTGTTAACATGCTGAACAGCTGAAATTTAAATGCTTTTGACGTAGTACATCTTATTGTGCTTCCCAAAAGCGAAAAAACAAAAAAACAGCTCTTGCAAGAAACTAAAAATAAGGTCAAAAAGGTACTAATCACTAAGACAGAAACTAAAAAATAAAAAGTCAAAACTGACAGTGGGGAATACTAAAAACAGTACAACTTTAGATTCAACACTGAGCATTGGAAAAATTGCTCAAGCTCAATAGATTTAGGCCTATGTCACACGTTGTACAGCACAAACAAAAATTTTTTAAAAAGCGGTTATCTGCTAAGCTGATAGCATCAGTTAAGCACTGTAGATATCTACATCCATTTCCAAAAGCAGTCTTATATGCAGCAGCTACATAATTATCCTTGTAGAGAGCACCACCACATTAACGATAGGCAACTTTGCTGCTTTTATATGTTCTTCACGGCTGTAAATTGCAAAACTGTTCTTACAGACTAAAGCTCTTGTACAAGCAAAACTCTAAACATATAAACATACTGGTAGGCTCCCATCTCATTCAGCAGTAATGGTGTGAAAGGATTTCTAAACCATGTAGGTCGGTAATATTGGTACTAAAATTAAGCAATAAGCCAATAATGGAATAAGCATACGAAAATTACGAATCTTTTAAAGCAAACGTTGTTAACTCACTCTGTGGCCAATATAGTTTGTTATGCAAATTTGCACCAGTATTTGTTTAATAAGAAAATAGCCTACCGGTTCTAAATGGCTTTGTAGATATTGCTTGCTTTCGTTGTTGTATTAAATAGGCTATTACTATTACAACGTGACATCAATGTGACATTGCCGGTTAGTCTTATCAGTAGATTTCCACGAACCATAAAACAAAAAACGCAGAACTAGCAGCATAGCATTATTCTCACAGAACACGTGTGACTAACATTACCAAGGCTGTTTATGAGCTACGGTACCTTACGTACACTTATATTCATTATGTGATGTTAACATGTTACCCACTATTTACAGTATGTTTTTACTCAAAAGCACTGTTTCAAAAGGCTGGCATACTGCATACTGACAAACCGCTCAACAAAGAACCCTCTGCAAAAATCCCCCAGTAAAGAGCCCTTTGCAAAATGGGGTCCTGCAAGTCTAAAGAGCTCTTTGAAAAGTTGTAAAGAAACCATCCACACAGCGCCCTCTGCAAAGGGGCCTTCCTTAAGAGGGCGCCCTGCATTGAGCCTCTTCCATAGCCGAAAAGAGCCTTTTGCAAAGAGACTATCCAAAAAGCCCTCTCATGATCTCAAATGGGTCTTCTTCATAGGGCTTCCGCAAAGGGGCCCTCTTCATACGGCCCCCACAAATGGGCCCTCTGTATGTGCTTCCATAAAAGGCTCCCTACAAATGGGGCCCTTGTTTACAGAAGAATGTATAAATAAGGGCCTTTCCAAAAATGTCCTTCCAATAAGGGCCCTTTGTAAAGGCCCCCCAAAAGGAGCCTCCAATGGGGCTCTCCACAAAGGGCCCCTAATGCCTGAACCTTAATGCCGCTACAAATTAAGGTTTTACAGTAGGCTTAAATGTGCTACAAAAGTTTGGGGAACATATGTTACGTAACTTTTTTTGGGGGGGCCCCTGTAGCGCGCAAAATCAAGTGGGGGGGCCCCGGGCAACCGCCCGGCTTGCCCATGCTAATGACCACCACTGTTTGGTTGCAAAACTAATTTCTATGTTGGCGTAAATGCCTGTGGATACGTCCGAAAAGATACTGGAAAACATGCAAAATAAAATTTATAAAAGGTTTGTCGCAGAAAAATCTTAGCATTTAGTAATCAACACTGGTTATAAGTTAATTTCTGATAATAATCAACTTGCTGCAATATTTTTGAAGATACTTTGGAAGCAATATTTTTTAAGATAATAGTAAGTTAAAGACACTTTGCGATTCCGAAATATTGCTTTGCCGACCTCAGTTTGAGAATGAGAACCACTGATGAACTTTGTCAATTTACACTTTTTTATAAGAATCAGTGAATTTTGAGTTGAGGCTGGCCGATCTTAATTTTTGCTAATTTTCTGTCTCGTTTATTCGTAAATTTGAGAGCATTGATGTCAATTTTAGCGACCATGTCTGTAAAATTGTTTAATTCCAAATCTTCTGTCATCTTTGAGTAAACACTTTTTTGCCGTTTTTATTGCAGCATCGTAATATTGCAAAAGGAAAAAAGCGAGTTTTTTCAATTTGAACACCAGCCAAAAGTTTTCTCAATTGCCTGCGCAGTGTGCAACAGTACTTAATGGTCTCAGAATCAATGCAATTTTGCTTGCAAATAGTCTTCTGGCAAATCACTATACTGTTATCGTTTTGAATTTGTACGGAGTTTAGTTTCTTTTTAGATTTGAAATTGATTCGTTTTCGTTTTTTTTTATTAATTTTTACGTTTGAGCCTGGCATAGTTCTTAAATTTTGAGCAAAACTGAGCCTCGTGTTCTCATGGAAAAAGTTTATTGAATCTCAACTACGTAGTATCATTTTTGAACAATGATTTTTGAACAAGAATCATTTTGATGTTATGCTAGTACGTTTTGAGCAATTATCATGTGCTTTATTTACTGTACTGTAGCTTGCTTTGAACGTGCAACAAAATGCATTGGAAAGGATAAATGCGTATATTTGCTATGATGTTTCCAGATTGTGCGATTTCACGAAAGTCTAGTTGTATGCGACTTGAATGACGGGTGATCATGATGCCAAACGATTTCGAAGGCTTTGCAGTTTTATAATTCAGCAATTTCATTCATTATATTTTTAGCTGCACTAACAACCAAGTTATTTGCTATCATTCACTCTGAAATACGGAAAATTAAATCAACATCGGCAGAAATTCTTATAAGGTGGGGATGAGATGGAAGAACGTAGATTAAACATAATAACAGCCGTTGAATAACCTACAGGCGCTACAGATTTCGGCAAAATAAGACCAGATTTAAAAAAAGTAATCGTAACTTCATAACGAGAGGGGTATTTGCCCTGGGACCTCGCAAGGATATACTCTTTTGATGCGTTTCGTGGTTGAAAAACTAGCAGTAAAGAGTAAACGAAAAGTTTTTCGGCATTTTTGTGGATGAATACAAGGTGAAAATCAAGCAATACCAAAAGAAAGGTCTTGCCAGCACCTTTGGCTGCGAAATCGATCGATTGACGCCAATGACAATATAAACACTAAACAAAAAAAAGTGAGCATTTACAGGCGTATGGAACTGCCCGAATTGCTACAGCCACAAACCCATTTGGAGTAGAGAGTCCTGGAAAAAAGTGGCCGTTTTCACACCACTCAAAACGTCGGCATTCTACCACCACACAGGCGGCCACCGCTAATCAATATGCTACCCATTGCCATATAGCTAGATAAAACAACAGAAACCATGCAAGCGACTAAATTGCTATCATCAGCTAAGATCAGCAAGAAGTAAGTACGTCTCAAGTTCAGCGTAATGTGTTTCAGCAAAATAACTCAATATTTTTTTTATGAACGACGTACACTATCACTTGCAAAAGCTTTTCTAGAACTCACTTTTGACTTTTGGATTTCATTTTACTTGCATACTATGGTAACCTTGACAATTTCCAAGTTGACCTCGAATATACCCTGCGCAGTCACACCTGAGCGGTTTTTCTATTGTGACGTTGCAGTGACCTGGGGTTAAATAGCCTTATGCACTAAAATGTGGAACAAATTGGAAATATGCTGCCCGTTTACGAATGATCACCCGATTCAACAGTGATTACCGCATTCGAATGCAAGAACGGACAGTAATCAAACTGCATTCGAATAAGAAAACAGACGTCTGTTTGTCTGCTGGCATACAGTGATTTCGCATTGAATGCGTAATCATCGTCCTTGAAGCGAAGGAAGGCGAAGCAGCGTGGTTAGGTCAATGGTCAATAGAATACCGGTGATAGGCCTAGTGCGATGCAGCTACGTGACAGTAGTTATGCTACTACGTAGTGAAAACGCCAAACATAGGTTTTATCAACAAATATATTTTACAATCAGGAGTCAGGAATAAGGGGAGGGGTCTGTCTATTCAGTGTTAGTTAATTATCAATCACTTCTCTCAAATATCTTTCCGTTAGTCCCCCCCCCCCAATTATTTTTCTTTATAAAATATAGAGGAAATAGATTACTCCGTGTACCGGTAAGTTTTATTGAATTGAATAATAGGATTTTATAATCTACCAGCATGTAAACAAGAGAACTGCAATGTTATCAATCGCCACTTTCCATATAGCCCATTAATGCAACCAGTTGCATCGTGTTGCGCTGCCAATTTCTATGCACCTTTTATATGCATTATTTTTTATTAAAATAGCTCTAAAATTAAGTTATTTTTGCAAAAAATGCAAAATTTTCGAGCGCTGGGGGCTCCGCGCCCAGACCCCTATGCCTCCGGCAGCTGGGAGCTTTGGCCCCAGACCCCATTGGCCTCCAGCAGCCCCCTAAACAGCCCCCTCATTGCAAATTTCTGGCTACGCGCCTGCTACTATGTCAAATGTTAATGCACTATTCCTAACCTAACTCAGGCCCCTTTTTGCAGTTTAGTATGCCAAAAGCATTAATTTGTAAGAAATAGGCCTAAAATTACGTTATTTTGGCAAAAAATTACAAAATTTTTGTTAACCCTGGCCGAAACAGCCCCCCATTGCATATTTCTGTCAGTGCGCCTCTCGCACTACAGTAACCTATCTTGTTAATTGTCTAGACCTACAGGTTAATTGTGTAGACTATTGACCTAACCACACTGCTTCGCCTTCCTTCGCTTCAAGGACGATGATTACGCATTCAATGCGAAATCACTGTATGCCAGCAGACAAACAGACGTCTGCTTTTTCATTCGAATGCGGTTTGATTACTGTCCGTTCTTGCATTCGAATGCGGTAATCACTGTTGGATCGGGTGCATTATTTAGATTAATTCTATATATTAGATTCAATTCTATATGTCTAGAATATGTTGGTAAACAGAATTTTGCCACAGAATATGCCTAAATTTTTTGCTGCAAGTTTGTGTCTTGCTTTAAACAATGTGGTATAATAACCGATATAATCCCATGCTGTTCTTATGTAAAAGACAAAGACCAGAGGTGGAGTCCTCAAGGACGTTCTTGGCCTCGAGGACACATTTTGAAGTCCTTGGCCTCAAGGCTTCAAGTCCTCGAAAATTGGCCTGTCCTTGGCTCGAGGACAGCACTATTTTTTGAATTGTTAAAATTTTGTGGAGCGCTTGAAAAACTTTTTGGAAAACATTTTTTTGTGGAGATCGCTTGAAAAATTTTTGTGAAGACCTTTTTTTTCTTTTTTGGAAATCGCCTGAAAAATTTTTGTAAAGACCTTTTTTTTTATTTTGGAGAGCACTTGCGCTTGTGTCCTTGGTCCTTGGCCTTGAGCATTCCTGTCCTTGGCCTCGAGAGTGTCTGTCCTCGGAAAGGCTGTCCTTGGCCTTGGCCTCGGATTTTTTTTGTGTCCTTGGCCTTGAGCCTTGTGTCCTCGACTCCACCTCTGACAAAGACAATCAAGCACGTCAGGTAGGCATTAAATAAATATACGGTTTAGTAATTGTTTCATTGCAACCTAAGTTATTAGTTTGCAAAAAAAAGCTGGAAATGGTTCTATGAACTTAATCAGCGCCAAATAGCTGTATTACTCAAAGCCGAAACGAAATTTACAACCCCCCACACAAACAATCTACTTAACTCTTAAAATACTGAAATAATTTACCGTCAAAAATTTGCCCCTCTGATCTAGTTAAGCTGGCGACGCCCCTGAGTGAAAGAATACCTACCAACCATTGCCAAACGAAACAAATGGCTGACCGCAAAACAAAACGTCGCAGTGGGCGACACGGTGTATCTTACTGATGATCCAAATTCGAATGCCCTAGGACATTTGGGAAAGGTTATCAAAGTATACCCTCACAGCAAAGGGCTGGTTAGATCTGTGTGCTTATGCGTAAAAGACAATGAACTAGTACGGCCAGTAGCCAAGCTCAAGCTGTTTTTGCCTGATGAAAAAAGTTCCGAAGACAAAACCAAATAAATTTTGGACAAAACATTTTGGACACAAACAAGACTCAGCATGACCTGTAGTTTTCTTGTGCCGCTGTAGATTGCAATGACCAGTTAAAACTTACACTACTCTATATAATTGAGATCTCTAAGGCTAAGGAGACGTATTGTTAGTCGTGAGTGTACACAGAACAGCTTCTAGCGGTGTGTAGTCTAAATAACTTAAGGACCTATACTTTACTAATAAGATAGCTAGTCGTGTGTCCTCCTGAATCTGGTAGTCTAGAGACCGGAATCCAAAGATCTGAGAGCGACGGGAGCGCAATCTAGGACTGTACACCAGACAGCAGACACCTAAACGAATCCAAGCCACTAACGAAACCTCCAGCTCAAACTCCAAACAGCCAGAAATACCGGTAAAACTATAATTCACAATCACAATACTACAGTACAGGACAGGACTCACACGAAAGAATAAAAACAGCAACAGCAGTTCTCAACTACGGCAAGAAGGTTAAAGCAAAAACCGACTGGCATTACGGTACTTAATAAAACTGTAAAATCAGCCAACTTACTACACCAGTACAGGGGTTAGCCAACCTTCACTACACTGCAAACAAACCTATATCGTACAGTAAACTTATTCGTAACCTGTTGCTTCACTCGTTTACATTATCTTATTATCTTATTTATAAAAAAGGAACAGGTCCCCAGTCTAAAACACACCAAAAATCCACATAAATTCTAGCTGCAGCTCAGCCAGCCAACTCCCCAAAGTTCGTTTCAAATTAACAGCTATGCGCATCAGTGATTTTAGTGGTGCGCTAGAGAGAATAAAAAATTAAATTATTGTTTTGTACAGTGAGGTCGTCCAACCTACAGACTCCTTCATCTTCAAGCAGTCTTTCCGTTTATTCTACGTAGATTTCTATCTATCTGTGAATCAGTCCTTAACCGTGCTAACACAACTGGCTTACGGGACTGTAACAAAAACAGGACCATGCGTTTTTTTTAAATCCTGATTTGGCTAGATAGTCTGCCACTTTGTTACCACGCACCCCTGCATGACCAGGAATCCAGGCAATGCTGACGTGGTTTTGTTTACCCAACTGATTTAGGTTTCTAATGCAGTTGAACACTGCAATTGATGTTACAGTGCATTTTATGAGTGATTTGATAGCAGCCTGACTATCCACCAGCACAACAATACTTTGATTGTGCATTTTTTCCAAAAGCAGGTTCTTTGCCACTTCTAAAATAGCTAAGACTTCTGCCTGGAACACAGTGCTGTGTATTCCAAGATGAAAAACTGCATGTTTTGGGGAGTTGTTTGGTTATTCTGCATAAAAACCCGCACCTACTCATCCATTTAGTTTCGATCCATCAATGCAAACCTTGACAGTGTTCTGATTTAGAACGCTTTCAGATCTGATAGCATTCTCTTTATCTAAAATTTGACATTCGAAATTTTTTGTAAATACCTTAGTTTTCTGTATTCGGTCAGCTGTCATTTGCAGCCGAGTCGGCTTTGTTCCAACAAGTCAATATGCTCTACACGGAGCACAAACTAATGCAAAGCAGTTTGGGTAGAAATACGTGCGCGAAATCCGTACTGCAATGCAGAAAGCTTTGCATGTACGTTATTATCTTCACTAATATGATACAGAATTAGTCTTTCCAACCATTTCAGTTGGAAAGAAGCTAAAGTGATCATATGGAAGCATTTAGCTTCAAAATAGCTTTCCTCTCGGGTTTGGTGAGAAATATATCAGTGCCAAATTTGGCATAAGTTTTTTCTTTCTTTGGGATCATCACAGGACTTTCCAAAAAGTTGCGTTTGGATATCAGAAGCAAAAAGTGCAAAAATTTTTCAAAATCGATCTCGTCATACAGTCGGACAAGGCCGTTTCTATGGTAACCGATGCCCATTTTCAGTAAAATTGCCATATCTTCTTATTCACTTGGAGTAGAGAGCTCAAACTTACATCAAAATACGCAGAAGTTACAAGTTTATATCTGCTCTAACATTTTTTTCTCTAAAAACACTTAGAAAAAAAAGTTATTCACAAAAAAACCTGTTTTTGACGGTTTAACATGGTTAAAGGCTGATAAAATGTATGGTAACATTTGTTGAAGCGTTATATTGGAGCCATAAATAGATCGAACAAGACATTGTAAACAGCCGTGTGACCTGATTTTAACTGGAAACTCTTTTATGGCGGCCGTGAAATCATTGCTATGTCCATTAAACCAAATAATTTGCGTCAATTGGTTTAAGTACTAGCTACAAGATGACAGCCAACATGCAAGATTTAGTAACAGTATAACACATTTAATTTACAAAAATGAGTTTTTTTCTGTAATTTGTGTTCACGAATGAAAAACATTGGAGAATTTTTTTTTTTAATAAATAACACAATACAAAAAACCAACCAAACCATGACAAAAACAGAAAGCGTTTTATATCCATTCATTGCTTCAAAAAGTATTCTATTTGATCAGCACAGGAAAGTCCCAATCATATTTTACAGCTGATAGGGCCTTTTTGATAACGACTTCATTTGATGTTGCTTGTTTTTTCAGTTTTTCTCGTACACCTTTAATGACTTTGTAAACTACCTGTAGTTTTACTTCTGTTTGATGGCAAGTTTTAGAATTTGTTTCAGTAGCCTGAGGAAGAGCTGTTTCAACAGCATCATTAACAACGGAAATTTTGACACAACTAGCTTGGCGAGCTCATATCCTTTATTTGTTTACAATGCAGCAACTGGTCAACTGACAAAACTGGAGTCCAATCAAAAAAGTTGAAAGGCAGTCCAACAGTTTTTTCCCAAGAAATCTAAGAGAGATTTTTGCCCCAAATTGGCAGAATATGGCGTTTCTTGCTAATCATTCCCAGACTTTTCTTGATACTTGCTGATCATTGCTTGCCGAAGTAGCTGCTTCTCTGATATGGTCACGTTAGCTGAAAACAACGACTAGAACACGAATCCTTTTGACAAGTACCACAAATGATTTTTAAATTTTTCCCTGGCTTTTTTCACAAGCAAAGGTAGTAATCTTGGCGAACCCTCTGGACTTTTTTGAATACAATCTTCTGTTTTCGTCAGCTTTCTGAAAAGCTCCAGGTCGTTGCAAGGAGCATCTCTGATATTTGCAGAAGTAAGCCATTACTTTGTGTAGAAGACAGCCAAAAAGATTGCCTTGTTGTGTATATTTTCCAGCTCTTTTTCTAAATAGACATTTCGCAACTGGTTCCGAAATAGAGCAATTTTTAACGTATATAGAGCTTTTGCGATCCAGCGTGCGTTATGAATTTCACCAGGAGCTTTCACTACAATGTTGGTATTAGCTTTGGTGGTATCTAAAAGCATAAGAGTCGTCACAGCCAATACTTGGTAATCGTGTCTCAAATGTTGCTCCACATTGGTGCTGATCCATTGACGGAGAAAGGCAATAATCTTCTCCACCAAGCTCGCTAAAAACCTTATTAATGAAGGAAGAACAATTTTGGACTCCAACTGGCTGTGTCCACAGCAGACCAATTTGTAATGAGTTTCTTGAAAGCTTCTTGCGTACGACCCGTTGTTGCGCCGTAAACAACAGAGCAAGCTGCCCCAGCTACCAGCTCAAAAATATGATGTCTGCAGGTGAGTTGCAACTCACACTTTCGAAACTCTCATTCCAGTCTGACCACTATGCCATTTTTTAAACCTGTGTTGGTGGCAGTGTAGTCGAAAACGATGGCTGCTATTTTTTCGTTATCAATTGCTTGCTGATCCAATACCTGAAATATGTATAGAATTTAGTGAAGTTAGCACAGTATACGGTGCGTTGTTTAAGCTTTTTGTGCGCCGGGCTTCCATAGGATATATTTTTTGAAATATATTGTTTAGTCTTATTGGAGCACCACCAGCGACAGTGTATATTAGGCTGCCTCGATTAAGAAGTAAGACAGGTGTTTGTTTCCTAGTATACATTTCTCGGATACTTTGTTGTTACCTTGTGAATTCAGAATCAAGAAATCAATTGCTCACACTCCAATGCAATTTCAATTATCAACTATGCAATACATTCGACAACCTGTTTATATGCAGCTCCGTATCAAACGTACTTGCAGTATTATGCTTGCTTCATTTTCAGCCGTTGATGCTCTCTCCACTTCAATAATTGAGAGAAGTATTTTTTGTCCATCAGTGCCTGCAATATGTCAAAAACAGCAATTGACGGATTTAAGCTAGTTTAGAATACAACAAAGTTTTGAACATACACCAAATACAAACACAGAACAATGCAAATGTGTTGAAAAAAGACTATGTTTAATATATGGCTAGTTTAAGAAATCAAAAAATTGCATTACACAAACTAACCTGTAAGTAATATTGCAACACGTTCTACATCGTTCCC
The DNA here is from genome assembly GCA_963965965.1 of Trididemnum nubilum. Taxonomy (NCBI): domain Eukaryota; kingdom Metazoa; phylum Chordata; class Ascidiacea; order Aplousobranchia; family Didemnidae; genus Trididemnum; species Trididemnum nubilum. Next base: position 470,110 of record OZ014479.1, on the reverse strand, counting down.
AGTGTGCATTAAAAATTTGATGAGTTTTCCATCCCAATGAAGAGCATATAGGGTGGTATTGGACTCATTTAACTGCTTTTTCCGTATGTGTGTTGCAATGGTTAATCTAGTGTTTGCTTTTCTTCTTCTATAAACTAACAAGTTCAGTTGATTCAAAGAGGTACCTTGCGATGAGTGAAAAGCAGCGGCCATTTCTGCTAGACATCTGCTTGACATGCCATATTTATTCGCTATTAAATATGCTTGCTTTGAAATACCATCAATTTTTGTGCTTCCATCACGTTTTTTTGTCAATAAAGAAATCGATGACCCTGGAGTCTCAATATTAGTTTGGGCGCTAACCGTTGCAGCACTGTCTTCAACCATACTTCGTTTGCAATACTCCGCAAACGTCAAAAACTTCATAATCAACATTAACAAACTATAAAAAGGCTTTCAAGGCTATAGATTACCGACTGTTCTACATTGTTATACACTATTATACTGTTACTAAATGTTGCATGTTGGCTGTCATCTTTTAGCCTGCCATTTAAACCAATTGACGCAAATTATTTGGTTTAATGGACATAGCAATGATTTCACGGCCGCCATAAAAGAGTTCCAGTTAAAATCAGGTCACACGGCTGTTTACAATGTCTTGTTCGATCTATTTATGGCTCCAATATAACGCTTCAACAAATGTTACCATACATTTTATCAGCCTTTAACCATGTTAAACGTCAAAAACAGGTTTTTTGTGAATAACTTTTTTTCTAAGTGTTTTAGAGAAAAAAATGTTAGAGCAGATATAAACTTGTAACTTCTGCGTATTTTGATGTAAGTTTGAGCTCTCTACTCCAAGTGAATAAGAAGATATGGCAATTTTACTGAAAATGGGCATCGGTTACCATAGAAACGGCCTTGTCCGACTGTATGACGAGATCGATTTTGAAAAATTTTTGCACATTTTTGCTTCTGATATCCAAACGCAACTTTTTGGAAAGTCCAAGCAAAAACTAACAACCTTGCCAAATTTGGCCCAGTCTACTGTGCATTCTTTCCATGTCGATGGCTCATAGCTGTGTCTCAGGCATGCTTGAAAAACGGCATTGTAATATCCTTTCAGTTGATTCCAACTTTTCTGTGACAGCACAGGATAAAGCCCGACTGGGCCTGGAGCTTTGAATGGTTAAAAATCGTTAATAGTTGCTTCCAGATGTTTGCTATCATTTCAAGATTTCAGCTTGGTATTTCTATTATGGTAAATGTTCTAGTTGATATGAGGGCAAACTTGTACGGTAATCATTAAACCATAGGCATAGCCAAAAGGACCGGGCCCTTTGCCTCTCCCTCCCCCCCAAATTGAAAAGCTACCAATGATAAAAATGATGACACAAAGCCTATTTATTCAGTTGTTTTTTTTTAGCATTTTGGTGTGCAACAGTACATGCGTACAACGGCAATTAGCAATAACTTACGGTAATATTAATATTGACGACCAGGGGGCTCATGCCCTCTCAATTTAAATTTTTACCAACCAATTTAGATGTACAAGCCGGAATTCAGCGTTTTTGTTCTATAAGGTGCAATCTCAGGCACTCATCTAACTTGTTTATGCAATAATATGTTTTAGGCCCCCAGCTAACTTTTATATTACAATAACATAATTAGTGACCATTTATGGCATCTAATGTAGCAACTTTAAAGGCGTGAATCATTCAGCCAATTCTGGTGGTTTACAATAGCAAAAATTGAACTATAATTTTTGATATTTTTTGTTTTAATTTTGGGGCTGCGGTTGCAAAAATATTAAGCAAATACAAAAAGATGTCCCCCGAAAAAAAGTTTTTGGAAACTCTGAGTTTTATTCTTCCCGCCAAAACCACAGTTCTCTAAACTATTAGGTCTACTGTAATCTTATTAAACTTTTAGGCCTAACTATCTCTAAACTATTAGGCCTAATAGTTTAGAGATAGTTAGGCCTAAGCTATTTAGAAATAAACTATCTCTAAACTATTAGGCCTACCACAGTTCTCTAAGGCCTACTGTGGTTTTGGCGGGAAGAATAAAACTCAGCGTTTCCAAAAACTTTTTTTCGGGGGACATCTTTTTGTATTTGTTGAATATCTTTGCAACCGCAGTCCCAAAATTAAAACAAAAAATATCAAAAATTATAATTCAATTTTAGCTATTGTAAACCACCGGAATTGGCTGGATGATTTACCGCCTTTAAATCACCTACTTTAAATAACAATTCACCTCCATCTCGTCAGTTTTCACGCGACAAAATGCTTTTGAAAAAACCTACTGAGGGGAAATGCTTATTGAACAAATTATTGAATTTGAATCGAGGGTGCCTGGGCCCCTGGTCGTACATACAGGGTGTCTCAAAAGTAAGTATACACTTTCAATTTTGATTTGCTTTTTAAGTACTCATCATAGGGCATTCATTTCTTCAGAGAACATAGCGTGGATAAGCAGTAAAATTTAGGTATTGTTTGCATTTTTCATCAATCCACATAATGACTAGGAGATTAACCCAAGAAATGAGGTGCAAAATTGCTGATTGACAAGAAGCATATGGATTTATAAGGCAAACTCAGCCCCTCTTTAACAGGGAATTGAGATTTTTCCTCCCAGAGCGGAGAAATAATGTTAAATAATGCTTCGGTTAAAAAGCTGAGAAATAATGCTTCGGTTAAAAACTGTTTAGCAAGATGGAGCTCTTGCACATTACGCCAGGAAAGTCAGAGATTACTCAAATCAGTTGTTTCCCCGATAGGTGGATCGGGCGCAGATGTCCTCTGGAATAGGCAACTTTTTTCTTTGGGGTTTCCTTTAGAGTAAAGTTTACTCCACATGGCCTCAAAACCTTGAAGAGTTGAAACAAAAAATTAGAGTATCATGTGAACTATAGCTACACAAGATTTATTGTAAAGTGTCGGGCAAGAATGCATCAAAACGTGGTAAAACGTCTCAAAATTGGTGTTTTTTACGTTGAGATCTAATATTCTGTCAATAAGTAAATTCAACGAGATAGTAAGATAATAATTTGTTTCTAGTAGTTTATAGGATATTTTTGTAAACTTTTGACAAATTTCAATCAGCCATTAGATTGTTATTCAAATTTTAAAGTGTATATTTACTTTTGAGACACCCTCCTAAAGTAAAGGGAGTGATTTTTTCAGTTGGCTTTTAAACATCACAAATTTTGTTCTTTCTGTAGCGTTAGCTCCAGCGTAGCCACAAGTAAACGTGAAACTGGATGTAAGGATTAATAAGTCAACCCGTAGAATAGCTCGACAGGTTGCTCAACCGAGCCGGTTGACCGCATTGGGACGCGTCCTTTTGACACAAACGTTACATTTCAAATGGCTCTGAAAACGTGCGAAATGTGATCCGAATCGCATTTAAATAGCCAATTTTTTCCAAAAAATTACAAAAAGTTGCCCAGCGGCTGGTGGCACCGCCGCCATGCCCCCTCTATGACATGTTTGAGTTGCACTACTTTGCTTACCATGTCTCCCAATTTTGATAGGATAGCAAAATTTTTAACTTGCAGTTCTAGTCCTTCCTCTATAGCAAATTCAGGTTACGAGCCAAATCAGACGCCCAGCTTTTAATCTTTCATTCTTTGTCCCATAAAAAGTCCCTCTTTTCAAAAACTTCTGATGACGTCATTGCATGAGTTGCGGTTTACTGTAGCACTCCTCCCAATTCAATATTCAGGCTACGCCTATGCATTAAACCATGTGCAATATGCATACCAGATACCGGTCGTTGCATCTTAGTATTGTTGGCGCACCTTCACGAACGGTTGCTTACAACATTGCAAAGGTGCAAAGCAACAAAATATACGTTGCATTGCTTCCAGGCTAAAATTTCTTTGGTATGGAAGTATGGAATGGAATATGGAAGAAAATTTTAGCATGGAATGGAATACGGAAGAAAATTTTAGTATGGAATGGAAGATTTTTGGTATGGAAATGGAATGGAAGAAAATTGCCAATATGGAATATGGAAAAATCGTCTTCCATTCCATACCATGCCATGATGACAAGTACTTGCACTCTACAAATATGCAAATCAAATAAGGATTTTCAACTCAACAAACATACTGTAGTTAGAACGAGCGACGAAAGTAATCGGCAAGTGGGGTTACTCTCTTCCAAGTGTCTACTACAGCCGCCAGAGTTGCAGGCGTAATCCAACTACGGTTGCAGTTTTGTTTAAACAAACCTGCGTACATTTCCACTCGGCCCTGCTGCTGATATGTATATTGTAACTTACAAAAACAGAATATTAAATAAACCGAAGAAAACTTACAGACGTTTATTACACGTCTGCAGCCGATATGAAAAATATCAAGCATTATTATATTGCTATAGGTCTCTTCTATTTATCAAACCACAAAAACAGCAAAGTTTGCGGAAGTAAAAAGTTATTTGCGGTTGCGGAAGTGCAAAAAATTGCTATTTTGCGGTTGCAGTATAGAGTTTAAATTTGCGGTGCTCAGCACTGCTGAAAAGCCTTTCAACTGCAACGCTCGAGAACAAAGAAGTGTTGTACTGGACGAACAGTTTCTTTAGTGCTGCATCAGCAAAGGAATTATCGTCTATCTTTTTTTTTGGTACTGCTGAACCCCCTCTTCTATCTGTTGTAGCAGCATCTTTTTTTGGTTCAGATTGGTTGAACTAACACCCAAAAAATTCATCGTTATTTACGGACCTAACGTCACTGTCGCTTTCACCACTAAGCTTGATAGCCCCGTTAGTGCACAGTAGTACCTGTTAGCACGTCCTCAATAGCTCCTGTTAGCATGTTTAGTGCACAATAAAAAATCCGTAATCCGTAGCGCCTGCAAGGATTACATAGAAGTGTTTCATTTAACCAAAATCTAACGATTAAAGAATCTTTTTTAACAGAACCAAACCTACAAGTAACTAGTAACTTTTTAATGTCTCTAAATAGTAACTAGTTCCCACTTTTGTTACGTTTTTGAAAAAGTAACTAAGTTACAGTTACTAAAAAAGTAACTAGTTACAATAGTAGCTAGTTACTGCCCATCTCTGCTTTCAGCAGTTTCCATAATTTTGATTTGTGGCGTCACATCAGTGCGACAAAACTTTAGGCCCCCATGGAAACTTTTTGCGTACGCCACTGGGTGCAGACATTAATTTTGTTTGAAAACTTGCTCTCATTTTAAATTATATGTTTCTCTTTAGCACTGAGCAGTCAGCACTCAGCATCTAAGGTAATTGCAAAAATAGAAAACTTGGATTTTAAGTCTTGGTTATCGGTATGTAACGTAGGTTCAATATGGACACTTTTAAATTAGAAATTTGTTTTGACAGTGGCCAGTTTGTTGGTGGTGCCAAAAATCTACAAGATCAGTGTGCCGTAGTAGTTTCCCCGCCAAAAAGTTTGTCAGTATGATTAACTTTGCTCGCGAATTTTGGAAAATTTTGAAGTAACGCCGCCAACTGCTCAAAAATTTATGCCGTTTCTTAGATAAAAATAGGCTAAGCATTTTGACGCATCATCAGCATAATACACGAACTTTCGAAAATCATAAAAGCAAAGTGTTGTATTATGTATACATCACCAAATATCTCAAGGTTATTAAGGATACAGACTTTTTCAGGATTTCAAAGCGGACAGTAATATTAATTTCCAAAATAAAATTTCTAAAAATAATTACTGTAGTCTAAAGCATGTCCTTCCAAAAAGACGATCAACCAAACAAAAAACAAAAAGTCTAAAAAGGTAAAACTAAGATTGAAAATGTTGGTAGGCCTGCAGCCTATTTGTTTACTGAACGTGCTGGGCATGTCATCAAAGTCGTCTTGTGTAACCCTTTGCCACTTCAAAAAGTCAGTTTTCCTTCACAAAAACAAGCCGTTGGAAGTTTCTTGACCTTAAGCTAACTCATTTTGCTGTAAGAATAGCAACACCTGTCGGGAAATAATCGTTCCACAGCAGAGGAACTTGGTGAGAGGGTGTTGTGCTTTAGAAATACATCCACCCAAATCTGTCGATACATTGAATCGTAAAAACGTATTTTTTTTGGAAATTGCAGAAACGATCCCAGTGATGTTGTTGATTTGCGGTAAATTTCAATTTTTTTACCGCAAATTCGCGAACCAAAACCTTGAGTAGGCAATCTGTGGAGTTGCGAAAGTGTCTAGCACTGCTTTTCAGCGTGCGCAACGACATTTTGAAACCCAAACGTTCTGGTCTCGGCGATAATCATTTTGAGATGCTTGCTTTCTTGAAAGGCGATTAAATAAAGTGCATCGATGTGTTACGTTGTGTATTTTTGTTATAACAACAGCAACAATAGCCATTAGCAGCTTGTGCAGAGGCACGTAATGAAAATTAGAAAATGAATAGATAAAGAAATAATACCGTTGCCAAAGTACAAAAGCAACATTTTCGATACTTAATTCATACCGGTAATTAGGTTTATTAAAAGAAGCTGTAAGTCTAACTAGTTACTTTTTTAAAATGGAAACAGTAACTGTAACCAGGGATGTGGAAGCAGTCAAATTTTTAACGCTTCCGCTTCCAGCTCCTCTTGAAGTTTATGCTTCCGAGTTCGCTTTCTCATCTTTGGAATTTTCTGCTTCCACTTCTGCTCCGGATAGAATTAGTCGCTTCCGAGTTCGCTTGTCTTTCATCAAAGTGCTTCCGCTTCCACAAAAATTTAACCGCTTCCAGCTTCTGCATCCCTGCTCAGTATGAAACTGCTATTTGTATTTAGTGTAAAAAAAAGCAGGCAAGGTTTTGTTATACAGTAGCCTAGCATGTCAAAACAAAATAACCAAGATCTAGCAATTATGGCTAATGCACCATTGGCGTAGCCTGGAAGGGCGGGGGCCCGGGCTCCCCCCTATCGAAATGTCACCAATGATAAAAAGGTGACAAAAACGCCTAGTTTCTTCAGTTTCTTTTAGCAAGTTTGTGTATAACAGTACACGCGTGCTACTGTAATTAACAATAATATTGACGACCAGGTGGCCCGGGCTCCCTCAATTCAAATTTGACCAACCAATTTAAATGTATAATCCGGGTGAAATTAAATGTTTTTGTTTAAAAGTTGCTACTTCAGGCCTTCATCTAGCCTTTTTATGAGCGTAATCCAATAACCAGGGCTAGATTTACCATATGGCGCAGGGCCCCATAGGCGTAGCCAGGAGGGCCCAGGGGGCCCACCCCCCCCCCCAACTGAAATGTCACCAATAACAAAATATGAGAAAAGAGTCTGTTGTTTTTCTTTTTTTTAGCATTTTTCTTTTACAACGGTAATTAACAACAATATTGACAACCATACAGGGGCCCCGAGCCGCCCTAAGCCCTAAGTCCGCCCTATTTGTGCCAACTAATTTAAATGTGTAACCGCGGAAAAATTGAGAGTTTTGTCCTAAAAGTTACTATCTCAGGCCCTCACCAAACCTTTTGATAAACGTAATGCGATAACTAGGGCCGAATTACCAAAATATGGCGCAGTTCCTGCGAGGGGCCCGACGCTCAGATGGTGAGACTTTGGTCTTCACCTATGTTTGGCTAAAAGATATTGAGAAAATCTCCAAAGTGCCAAGTGCCCCGGACAATAACATGGTTAGTAGGCGTAACTATCTATTGTACCATTTTTTAAATAACAATCCATCTCCACCTCTCCAGTTTTTCGCTGCAAGATAGTTTTGAAAAAAAATTAGCTAAGGGAAATGCTCATTATACTAAGTATTGAATTTGAATTGAGGGGACCTGGGACCCCTGGTCGTATACGTACTCCTAAAACTGTTTATTTTTCTGACAAAACAAAAATCTCTAAGGAAAATCTTCGAGTGAATTATTATGTACTGCAAAATATTGCTCGAGGCAATGTACCTTGCTTTCCCTACCTGGGCCAAATCACTTACAAAATTTAACCCCAAAATGCAAGGTTTTAGGCGTGTTTTGGACTTAAAAGTAAGTAAAAGGACGATTGAACAATTTAATTTTTCAATTGGCTTTCAAATGTTAAAAATTTCCTTCTTTAAAATGGTTCTAAACACATGCAAATTGTGATCCAATGGCATTAAAACAGCTAGTTTTTCCAAAAAAAAATACAAAAAATTGCCCAGCGGCTGGGAGCTTTGCCCCCAAACCCTCCATAGCCTTCTCAGACCCCGTCTATGATACGTTTGAGACACGCTAGTTTGTTCATTACGCATCCCAATTTACACTGTTTGGGGGAGGTTGAGCCCTCTCCCTATAGCAAAATCCTTGGTATCTGCCAACACTCATACCATGGCCTTTGATCTGCTAATCTGCAATATCTTTGTCCCACAAAAAGTCCCTCTTTCGAAAATTTCTGATGACGTCATTGCATGTTATTTGTGATTTGGGCTCTCCAATCAAAAATCCTGGTTACGCCTATGTAATGCACTGCAGTACTTTAATCATGATCAATAAAAGACAACTTTTGATTAAGCAAGAATTTGTGTCCTTTGATTCTCCAATAAAATTTAGGAAGGCTTTATTTTACTGATAAGTTTAATGTCTATTTAGCAGTAGTTTTTTGTTAATTCTAACTCAAATTTAACCTAAAATGTAATCTCTAACCTACTCTAAGTCCAACTCTAACTAACCAAAACTTAAACCCTAACCTTGGCTCTCAAAAAAGAAAATAAAAAAAGGACGAGATTGAAAAATCATGAAAATTTAAGATCAAGCAGCCTTAGCCCTGGCCCTGAGCGGAATACTGCAAGGGCTATAGACGTAAACATAGTTTATTTAATGTACCGGTAACTATACTGCAGTATCCCCTATTGTAAGCTATCATACCTATTCAGGCGCGTAACCGGAAATTCGCAATGGGGGGTTGTATTGGGGGTCTGGGGGCGGAGCCCCCAGCGCTCGAAATTTTTGCATTTTTTTGCAAATGTAACTTAATTTTAGAGCTATTTTAATAAACAATAATCCTTTTAAAACGTGGCATAAAAATTGGCAGCGCAACATGATTCAACTGGTTGCATAAATGGCCTATGAGGAAAGTGGCTAATGATAAAATTGCAGTTCTCTTGTTTGCATGCTGGTAAATCATAAAATCCCAAACTCACACGGAGCAATCAATTTCGTCTATATTTTACAAAGAAAAATAATTGCGGGGCTAATGGAAAGATATTTGAGAGAAGTGATTGGTTATTAACTAACACTGAATAGCCCCCCCTTTATTCCTGAGTTTATAATGTGTTTGTTGATAAAACCTATGTTTGGTGTTTTTACACTAGCGATAAAATTTGGTTGTTTATTTTTGGGCATTTTTTAAAGTTGTCATTGATTTGTGACTTTAATGTTTGACAAATTAGCCCCCCCTGAATATATGTTTCAAAAGATGCTTTGAATAACTTTTTAGTCAATTCCAGCGCAAAAAAACACTCGCAAAAGAGCTAAAAACGTGGTATTTTTCTGATTCTGCATTTTGGTTGACAGGCCAATGGGGGGCGGGTACATACAGCTGCGACTGGCTAAGTACAGGTTTCATAAACTACAGGTGACACTACTGAGCTTACTTGGCAGTGCCACTTACCAGCACGTGCAGCGGCCACAGCAAACTAAGAAGGAGCCTAGCATAACCACATCGTGGCTACTGCTGGCCACAGTAAACCCTGGAACTCTGATGCCATGGTGGTATTGGTGGTATATCACGTACTGTATATCACACCCATGAACTCTCGCGAAGATGGTGTGCTCATGGCTCTTTATTAATTACGATAATTTAAGGCAGCACAAACGTTAAAAATTGTGGCAATAACTAAAGTGGAAATTTTGCATACATTGTTAGATACCTAAAAATAATATTATTTTTGTTACATTTTACCCCAACGATTGTAGCCAGTTTAAAAATCTGGAAGCGCCTGATTTTGAAAAAATTGCTTCCGCTTCCAGCTCTTTTTCAACACTTTCACTTCCGCTTTCACCCTCTTTCATCAAAGTGCTTTCGCTTCCACAAAAATTTAACCGCTTCCACATCACTGACTGTAACTGAAACTTAGTTACTTTTTTTGCCATGTAACTGTAACGCAGTTACTTTTACAAAGTAACTTGCCCACCACTGGCCAAAGGCAAGACCATTGTAGGGTGGTCCGGGGGCATGCATCGGAAAAAAATTGCAAAATAACACTAAAAACACGCGTTTTCGTGCATTCTGGAAGCACGTTGTAGTATAATGCTTTTACGAGACTTACTAGAAGAATGAAATCGTAAAATCAAAACGCTTCAAAAACATTACGGAATTAAAAAGCTACGTCATTTGTGAAAGAAGAAAACAAAACAAAGATCGATTTATTTTTGCATTTATGCAGAAATAACGTACATTCTTTTAGAACTGCTTGGTTTTGCTTTATCGTATCTCAGTTTTAAGGTCTAAAGGGAAGGCCATGGCACAGAAGCTTTCCTCTTAGGTTTGCTAGTTCTGCACCGTAATTATGTTGTATGCAATTTGAAAGCTTTTAAACGACTGCTTTCATCCAAAGTTAGACTAGAAGTTCAAGCGTTAAAATTTCACGTAACCCTTAATCAGCAGAGGTGGAGTCTAGGACACAAGGCTCGAGGCCAAGGACCAGGCGCGGAGCCAGAAATTCGCAATGAGGGACTGTGTTTTAGGGTCTGAGGGCGGAGCCCCCAGTGCTCAAAAATTTTGCATTTTTTTGCAAAAATAACTTCATTTTAGGGCTATTTTGATTAAAAAATAATGATTTGAAAACGTGGCTTAGAAATTGGCAGTGCAAACATGATTAAACTGGTTGCATAAATGCGCTTTTTGGAAGGTGGCTAATGGTAAAATGTTAGTTCTCTTGTTTAGATGCTGTTAAATTATAAAATCGAATAGTTCAATAAAGGTCACGCGCAGTATTCTGTTTCGTAAACAGTTTATAGAGATAAATAATTTGGGGGGGGGGCTAATGAAAAGAGATTTGAGAGAAATGATTGGTAATTAACTAATACTGAATAGCCCCCCCCCCCCCTATTCCTTAGTTTATAGTATATTTGTTGATGACACCTATGTTTAACATTTTTACACTTGCGATCAAATTTGATTGCATATTATAGACCATTTTTCAAAGCTTTCATTTATTTGTTGGTTTTATTTTCAACAAATTAGCCCCCCTCCTCCCCTTCTAAATATATGTTTTAAAAGATGTTTTAAATCACTATTTAGTCCACTCTGGTGCATTTAACGGTCTCAAAAGTGCTAAAAACGTAGTGTTTTTTTCATTCTGCACTTTGGTCGAGATGCCAATGGGGGGGCTACTGCCCCCCGCCCCCCCTGGCTACGCTGCTGCAAGGACACAAAAAAAGTCTGATACCAAGGCCAAGGACAGCCCATCCGAGAACAGACCCTCTCGAGGCCAAGGACAGGAATGCTCGGGGCCAAGGACACAGGCGTAAGTGTTCTTCAAAAATTTTTTTTTTCAGGCGATCTCCAAAAGAGGAAAACAAAAAACGTCTTCAAAAATTTTCAGTGAGGTTTTTGGCGTTTTCCTTCATAATTAAAAAATCAACAAATACCTACTATTGTAGAAACCGATGCAAAGGCACATCACACTATATGGGGATCTTCGATATAAACGTTCGAGGAGAGGATCTGCTTGCGCATTGTGTTAATGCAGACCTGAATTTCTGTAATGTAGATAATAAACCAACATTCAGAACTAAAACGCGTGAAGAGGTTCTAGACTTCACCTTCGTGAACCGGTGTGCGTGTGACCGAATTGTTGGCTGGCATGTTAGCAACGTGCTGTCATTCTCGGATCACATTTATATTAGATTCCAGGTTAAAAGCAGAATCCAAAGCCAAGCTAAAATGTTTCGAAATGCTCGTCGCTCGTGCTGGAACAAGTATGTAAACGAACTCGAATAAAAATTAAATGAACGAATTTTATCACCAGTACCAGTACCTTCCTCAAAAGAAGATATTGATGTCCTGGCAAACTAGGTTTATTCAGCAATAACTAAATCATATAAAGCTGCTTGCCCTATGCAACAGTTGGTTTGCAAGAAAGATAACATTTGGTGGAATTCTGAACTAGCAAGCCTTTGAAGACAGGCTCGCCATGTTGGAGAAAAGCCACTAAAACAAAACAAGAAGATTGGGAGGCTCAAAAGTTCGGCCTAGCCTATTTCAAAAACACTATCAGAAAAGCAAAGCGCGATTCATGGCGTAGCTTTGTAGAGAGCATGAATAGTCAAACACCAACGGCTCGGTTGGTTTAGATTATTCGAAGCAATGAAACGGTGCGTGTTAGCAACGTAATTAAACACAACAGAGAATTCACGAAGTCTCCACTAGAAACTTTAAACTATCAGCTCGATATCTCATCACCGTGTAGCCAGCAGACAGAAAACCTTGCAACCAGGTACGGTTTAGTGGATAATCCTTTCGTGTAAAGACACTGAAATGATTGCAAACATACAGTACGTTCATTCTAGCGTATGGAAGCAACTACTAACGAATTTTAACCATTCAAAGCTCCAGGCCCAGACGGACTCTATCCCGTGCTGTTACAGAAAGGTAGCAATCAACTGAAAGCATATTATCATGTCATTTTTCAAGCATGCCTGAGACACAGCTATGAGCCATCGGCATGGAAAGAATGCACAGGTATATTTCTCGCCAAACCCGGAAAGGAAAGCTATTTTGAAGCTAAATGCTTCCATATGATCACTTTAGCTTCTTTCCAACTGAAATGATTAGAAAGACTAATTCTGTATCATATTAATGAAGATAATAACGTACATGCAAAGCTTTCTGCGTTGCAGTACGGATTTTGCGCAGGTGTTTCCATGGAAACTGCTTTGCATGACTTTATGCGCCGTGTGGAGCGTTGACTTGTTGGAACAAAGCCAAATCTGATGCAAATGACAGCTGACCGAATACAGAAAACTAAGGTACTGCATTTTAGAGAAATTTCGAGTGTCAAATTATGGATAAAGAGAATGCTATCAGATCTGAAAGCATTCTAAATCAGAACACTGTCAAGGTTTACACGGATGGCTCGAAACTAAATGGAAGAGTAGGTGCGGGTTTTTATGCAGAATATCCAAAACACCTCCCCAAAACATGCAGTTTTTCATCTTGGATTACGCAGCACTGTGTTCCAGGCAGAAGTCTTAGCTATTTTAGAAGTGGCAAAGAACCTGCTTTTGGAAAAAATGCACAATCAAAGTATTGTTGTGCTGGTGGATAGTCAGGCTGCTATCAAATCACTCATAAAATGCACTGTAGCATCAATTACAGTGCTCAACTGCATTAGAAACCTAAATCAGTTGGGTAAACAAAACCACGTCAGCATTGCCTGGATTCCTGGTCATGCAGGGTACATGGTAACAAAGTGGCAGACTATCTAGCCAAATCAGGATTAAAAAAAAAATGCATGGTCCTGAACCTTTTGTTACATTCCCGTAAGCCAGTTGAGTTAGCACGGTTAAGGACTGATTCACAGATAGATGGAAATCTACATGGAATGAACGGAAAGACTGCTTGAGGATGAAGGAGTCTGTAGGTTGGACATTTTTACGACAAACAATACGTCTCCTTAACCTTAAGAGATCTCAATTAAATTGAGCAGGGCAAATTTTAACTGGTCATGCTGAGTCTTGTTTGTGTCCAAAATGTAGCCTAGAGGACGAAACATCAAATCATCATGTTCACAATTGCAAGCTTTACCAAGATATTCGTGTGAATATTTTGGAATCGCCAAAACCACCGTTCACGATGTGGTAACGAAATGTAATATTAACAAACTGGCCACGTACCGCATTTAAAGGAAGCTGGAAGGGTTTCGAGTTCGACCAGTAACCAACAAAACTACAGCAACGTAGCAGCTACAGTTGCAATGGGCTCAAATAAGGCCTACGCAATGTGTAGGTGTACTTTACCTAACGATAGCAGATCCGCTTGCACCGCTGCCCATTAATAATAATAATATTACATAATTATAACGGTTCAAAGAATAGTGCTGTCCTCGAGCCGAGGACAGGGCAATGTTCGAGGACTGGAGGCTTCAAGGCCAAGGACTTGACCCTCGAAGACAAAACCAAGGACTTCAAAATGTGTCCTCGAAGCAAAGCACATCCTCGAGGACTCCGCCTCTGTTAATCGGGACTGTATTGCCACTAAAATAAATTAAACAAAGGAACCGAACTTTTGACTTGATCTTCTTACACCTAGCACATTTTCATCTTGGCAAAAGCTTGCCTTAATATGAACACCTTTCAAAAGAATTAAAATTTTTTTGCACCAGTACAGAAACAAGAAAATGGTAACTGCTATTATACGTTTGAAACTAAGTTGTTTTAATCGTGATCTGCAAATTGCCATGCGTGACGAAGGGAGCAGGACGTGACATCGACAACAACACCCCCCCACCCATTCCGTCACTCAAGCAGTAAATAGTAGCCTAAATGCCTGCTAGGTATCATTTTCAAGAACGCAAAAACTCAAGTTCCTGCGTCTCGAGTTTTTACTTTTCCGCGACTCAATCAAAATTTGTGCATCTCTGTTTTTCCTACATGACAAGTACATGTACTGTACAAGTATGTAAATCAAATAAGAATTTTCAACTCAACGAATATACTGTAGTTAGAAGTTAGAACGAGCAAAGAAAGTGACTGGCAAATGAGAATACTCCCTTTGAAGTGTCTTCCCCAGCCACCAGAGTAGCAGACGTAATCCAACTACGGTCGCAGTTTTGTTTAAACGAACCTACGCACATTTCCACCCCGCCCTGCTGCTGACATGTATATTATAACTTACAAAAACAGGATATTAAATAAATTGAAAACTTATGGATGTTTATTACAGGTCTGCGGCGGATATGGAAAATATCAAGCATTGGTATATTGCTATAGATCTCCTCTATTTATCAAACCAGGAAAAACAACAGCAAAATTTGTGGTTCAAGTTTGCGAAAGTAAAAAGTCATTTGCATTTGCGGAAATGCAAAAAATTACCGCAAACGTATCGTAAACTTCGGATTTGCGGTTGCGAACCACTTATTGCTATTTTGTGGAATTTGCAGTTGCGAAATAGAGCTTAAATTTGCGGTGCCCAGCACTGCTGAAGAGCCTTTCAACTGCAGCGCTTGAGGGCAAAGAAGTATTGTACTGGACGCAGAGGTGAAGTCTAGGACACAAGGCTCTAGGCCAAGGACACAAAAAAATCCGAGGCCAAGGACAGCCCTTCCGAGAACAGACCCTCTGGAGGCCAAGGGCAGGAAGCGAATTTTTTTTTTATCATGGTTTTGCAGATTTATTACGTCACATACGTGTCCAATCCATACTCCGCGCTCAACTTTGGCTTGATCCGCTGTATTCACAGGCTAATTAATGCAAGAGTCAGGTTAGCCTATAGGTTGGTGATCATATAGGTAAATACGCCTAATATGTCAGCGTATTTGGTTAGCCTAGTATCTAGGCAGCGTCTGACAAGTTCTTGCAAGCATCACGGTTAAGCTGTTGACTCGAATCTGAGCAATTGTTGCTATATTAGGCCTATTAGTACTAGATAAAAATTAAAAGTAATTGCATAATATCATAGGGATGTCTAATGTGATGGTAGTCAGATAGTGATAATGTTGGTGCAATTCAAAGTTTTGTTCATGTTATGTGTATTTATTTAGTATTCGTAAATGGCAGATAGTAGCCAAATACTTGCTTTTTGGATACAGAATGGACTAGGTTATAGTAGACAGAGCAAGAGTCAGTTACCGGTAATCATTAATGTTAATCACTCGATTGATTCATCTGCTCAATGCTCAGAGTAACTAGTAAGTAAATAAACTTTCTACAAAGTTTAAGCAAAAAGCTTCTGGATTTTGGTAAATCCAAGTAAGCATAGTAGCCTAGGTTAGATATGATATAGCCATACAGTACCGTAGTAAGTTTGGGTTCGATTGAAGGTTCACTGTTCAGTTCAGAATTAGCGTTGGCATACGGTACTTACCGGTTCTACGCTATGCCTACTACACCATCCTTGTTATATTAAAATTTGCTGTCAGTTTTGGCTTGATTTGCAGTGTTAACGTTAAAATGTTATTGTTAAGAAGACCTAGGGCTATGTCAGATGTGTACCATACAGTAGGCTAGGCAGGTGGCAGGTCAGTAAAGTAGCTTGGTCAAGTAAGCCTTGAGTTAGGTTTATTTTCCTGTTTAGTATTTTAAGGTGTTGAGCCTGAGTTAATTGAGGCAATTTCTTGATAGTCGAGAGAATGGTAATGCCACACCTACTACTAGATCTCAGATTAGGTAGTATAAATCTGTGGTGACCGAGTGAATAAATATATTTTGTCCTTGTGCAATTATGTCTGCGGTATCCGGTTATAGGCACATATCGCTCATCGCTAACTAACTAATTCCCACAACTGCCGTGCCTCACCGGTTTTAGAATAGTGAAGCCGCCAAGTTATGGCGAATCGTAAAAGGCGATTAAAAATAACGTTAATTAGTTGAATTTTGTTATTGTGCAAGTAAAAAAACAAAAAGGAAGCCCAAACCCAATTGACAAAAACTTAATATTATTGTGATTATTACTAAACTGTTTTGGGATTATCAACCGCAAGTACAGCTTATATGATTTTTGAATTGTAATGCATCACGTCTGTTTTCATTCCTGACTCCTTATCTACCGCAGTTAAGCTGTGCTAGAAATGTAAACGTAGTTTTACTGAGAATGGGTGTCCAATAAATGACCTTTCCAATGTATGACTTGCATTTGCGTATTTTCCTCTTACCTCTGTATCAGCTGAATTTTTTTTCGCGTTATAATCAATGTTACGGCTATTCTAATTCTGTTCGAGTAGAAGAAGTTTAAAGGATGCCATGACTCAACGAAATATATCTCGTGCGACCAGCAGAGTTACTGAATCTTTATTTTATATTGTTGTTTTCGCATTTATGAAACTATTTACTTCCGAGCAAAGACTCGATGATTTTATATTATGTTAAAGGGCAAGAGAAAAGCCCTCTATATTGTGTTGTTTGCATTTTCCGCGCTAAAATGCGCTATGTCATCCTGCGAGGAATGACCAAGTCACTTATTTCTGGTCGCATGGACGTAGAAAATAGCATTTCTACAGTCTTATTTCAGATTTTAACGCGTTAAACATTTTATCCCCAGTTTTGGTGTTTCTGCTTACTCCTTTTTTAACCCATTATCGGTTTTCTATGTTGCAGTTGTGGAAGAATTACGTGTCTTTTTTGTCATTTTTTTACTCGAGTCCGCATTTCTTTTTGTCGACTGATGTGTATGCTGGACAGCCTTTGGGGGCTTTGTCGTCCATCATACCCATCATTCTGAGGGGAAAGTCTGTGGTGACCGAGTGAATTAATATATTTTGTCCTTGTGCAATTATGTCTGCGGTATCTGGTTATTGGCACATATCGCTCATTGCTATGGGTGGTATTGCGTAATGAACGGATATTGCGAGACATAAGGAATTTAATTACCGTGTCTTTGTTTTCGCTTTTCTTTGTTTACTCGCTGTATATATACCGCTGCTTCGCTGTGTTAAAAATTAATTGAATTATTACGTGTGAGGATAATAAACAATTACGTTGGTTTTGAGACTCGTATGCGCACGAACTCACCAAAAATCATTTGTGGCTTATCTGCTCAAGTTCAGTACCCTAATCTTTTTACACAATAGTTATTAGATTGTTGAACTTAAGAAATGCTTACGTGTTGTATTCTATGATTATTCAAAATACAAAATTGCGTTGCAGGCTTAAAATGTTACCCAGCCTACCAAGTAGATCAATGTTTTGATATGCCCATGTTGTAGTCTTATTTGTAAAATGTAGGTATTTTCTGTTGTGGTGATCTGTGGTAACCAGTCAAAACCACTTGTAATCAATACAGACACCTGTTCTTACCAATAACCATTATTACGTGACCTTTGAAGACGGAAAATTGCATTTCCTATGTGGAATGTGGGCAGACACTGATATCCTGTACAATTTATTGGCAAGAAACTGGAAAAGAATACTGATTGTGTACATGCTTAACAGTTAACAAAGAAGTTAGAAGGTTTCTTTGGCAAAGTTTCATCAAGAACTACTAAGCATCCAGCATCTGTTCTACATTTTTAGGATTCTTACAATCATCTTTTGTTTTTGTGGTTACTTTTTAGTCAAAGCTCACTAACAATCGAATTTGATTAACATGACAGCTCGAGCAGTTCAGAGTTTCGGTTATAGAAGTTTAAATGAAACCTTGTATGCAATCTTAAATTGATTTTTTGTGAAATTGTGGACATGGGCTAACAAAAACATCTGGTTTTACCTACTGGATAGTGCATCAGTATACCAATACAGAGTTTGCAGCTCATGCAAGACTGATGTATGGATTGGTTGTATTTGAACTGGTAGGTAGGTGTTGTTTTTAGGTAGCCAAGTTCATATTTAGTTCTTTGATACATACCGATATTTTACAATTTAGCATATACTATAACTCATTAACAAAATAATGGGATTTAAATCGCATCATGGTTTTATAACGTTTACAGTTTTTTACTATAAAATGGTCGTGAAACAGTAGTTAATTTTCTATGCCAGATGTTCAATGAAAAAATTTCTTTTAGGTATATGATCAATAATTGCTCATTTACGAACCTAAAAGAGATTTACTAGGAAACTTTGAGGTTGATCAAATAACAAATTATTGAATGCTTTATGATGCCATAAAGGATAAAAGTCACCCTTAATTACAAATCGCACAAAATGACCACAGAAAAAAAATTTGGTATATAAAGTCTTTTCGAACTCAACCTAGTTTTTTTTAGTGGGATTTCCCAAGCATGACGTTCATGTTGGCGCACTGTTGAATCGAATGCTGACGTCTTGCTTTGGTCTTCTTGCAACTTTTTGCTGGCCTTCCTGCTCCATGCAGTTTTCATCCTCGGCTGATATTTGATCTTCTTTTTGCTGGAATTGTTCCAGAAACAAGGATCTGAGTTGAGATAGATAACCTATGTTGATTTGATGTTTTTGTGCATACTTTTGTTTTATTTTTGAAACAGTTGTAGGCTAGAGATGGCTTTTGTTAAAGGTGTGCAGTGCAGTATTGAATTGAGAATCTGTAATGGTTTTGTGAAAGTTATTAACAAATGACTGTAATGCTACTCCATAATATAGAAGGTTTGTCTTGCACTTTTCAATTATAGTCTGAAAGCAGTGTGAGGCATGATCGAGCAGGTCTTGATGCTCGGCATTAATATCTGTCTTTGCTTGTAGATACTAAAGGAAGACTGTTAACAAGGAATTTCATCAAACTAAAAAGTTCTCAAGCAGGTACACTTTTTGATTTTGTTATTAAACAACACTTGATTGATTGTATAGTTATTGAAAAGTTTATATGTATTAAAGGTGCTCTTAGACCGGAAGCAGCAAAATGCCTAAATCACACCTTTGCAATGTTTGCTGGTCTTCGTGAGGGACATAAGCAACAATTAGTAAACGCTGATGTAAGCAAACACTCACCAACTTAAATATTTTATTTGTTGTATTGCGCAGAAGTGTGTAGTGAGTTGGCGATCCCACCTCTGCGTCATTGAGCCTGGACAATGCAGCTTTTGAAAAAATGTTGCACAGGTGGCAAGCGGTTGGCAACACTGTGCCAATTTCGCTGACCCAAGATTTGAACCTCAGACCTCCTGCTCCAGAGACATTTGCGTTACCGTTTGATTAACTAGCATCAGCAAATAGTCCCCAAAATTGCTTTGCGTCGAGTCTAACTGCCGATTCACTGTGCTTATTTGCATTGTAACTTTTAGTTGATCGGTTGTAGATCTTACATACTATAGAGACATTCTAATTTATGTAATGGTAACGGAATTAGTGTTGGAGTAATATGAACTTACTGGTATCTGCTAACTTTTTGGCAGTTTATGCTGATATGAAAAGATATACTGTAGTGTGTAAAGAATTTTCAGAATGATTATTTCACTGGAAAATTTTAAGTTAAAGTGAGTGAAATAAAAATTTTCATTATTCATCCTTGCATTTTTTTATTTGCCTGTTTAAGGTCATGAAGAAAGTAGGTTAACAAGCTCACATGATGTTATGCATGTCCTGCGTTGAAAAACTGCTGCGACTTTGAAGCCAGTGTATGTCTCTGGTTGTTTCGGGCATGGGTTGGAATCCCATTTGTAGTCATTTTTCTGACAATCAGAGGCTAATTCAGATTGTGACTTAATGTGTCTTATTTTGGTGCTTTTTTAATGGTTAAGATTTGGGTTAGTTTTGGGGTGAGTTTTAGAGTAAGAATTTGATTTGGGGTTAGATCTGGATCAAAATTAATAAAAAAGTAGATAAAAATTTCCAGTTAAAGAGTCTCTTTCGAAGAATCATTATTTGACTTCAGTTATTGATAATAATGTTGTAATGTCATGCCAAATTATCCCCATCCAGTTTGTTTTTTTGTTTGGTTTAACATAGAACTTTAGCTGAAATGGTATCAAATGCAGTCAATGCCAACATTGGCAAGGTTTCCTGGTTTGAAGCTTGAATATATATGTTTTTTTGTTTAGTTTGTGTGCATTAGTTGTTTATTTTTTTATGAGTTGTTTTCAGAGCTGAAGGTAAATCAGGCTGCACTAATTATCTTCACCACTTTTAAAAAAAAAAACAACTTTTAACTGCTTTTTAACCTCTATAGGTAGTTTTTTTTAGTCTTTTTCGAAATCTATTTGCAATTCTTAACTGTTAAGTGCAATGTAACATCAAAGTATACATTTTTACACCTCATTTTGTTTTTAGAGAAATCTGACCATGAGATTTAGCTTTGGAATACAACTGCTATCCGAAACATTACTTTAATTGCTTGCAAGACTCTGCAAATGAACATTTAACTGTCTAAGCATCATTTTTAAGATTTACAAAAAAAAAGAATTATATATAGACTATCGAGCAAATATACTTGTGTTTGAACTGTCAAAAAATGAGCAACAATTAAACTTCAGCCACAATAAGGTTGTGCGGTTATTATCATAAGAACATTAAGTCTCTTTGATTGTTAGAGTTGAAGATATAACAGAGAAGTTTAGTGAAAATAATTGATTACAAAATCTAATCCTTGTGCAACAAGACACTGATTGGCATTTTTGATAAAACAATCTTCAAAAACTCCAAAACTTTCCCGAAGTTCTAGTGCGGTATAAAGTGTTTGTTGTTCTTTTTTAGTTGCAGACAAACACTGTGATTGAAGTATTCACTAAGTCAGTATTTGTATCAGAATTCTTTATAGCGGCATATGTTTTAAATCATACGTAATGTTGTTTTTTTTTGAGTTTGTGTTGCTAGTTGAGCATTCTTGAGTAAAGCATAAATTAATGTGTTTGAGTTTGAAGTGTTTAAACAATTTTGTTTTTTTTTGCTCCAAGATTGCTTCATTGCTCATAGAGAAAATGCTTTTGCTTGTTGGCTTTACTTCTCCTTAGCTTTTCAAAGACTGTAAGGCTGTTTTTACACATCTGCTCTTGACAACCACCAGAAACAATATTGTGAAACAATGTTGCTTACGTTAACAAATATGTGAATATTTGATTAACTGTCTATGGTTTTAAGGTAATCAATGCAGTCGTTGCGTAGACTAGATACCCATGCAAAAGTTCACTATTAAGTTATGATGATCTGGTTTTGAAATGAAAAGAGGTTTTCTCAAGATAGCCATTGGGTCAGTTATAACAATGTTATGAGGAAGCCGGATACTAGCGCTAACATAACGCTTTTTTTGCTCTTGGCGACAACAATTTATCGCTGAAAAGGTTTTGTCACAAGCCATTACTACTCTGATTAAAATGTTCATGTCTTTGGAGCAATTTTAATCCAAGCAATTTTCAAGTTTTGTACCACCAGTCAAGTTTTCAAATATTACTACTCTACAATATTTAGATTTATAGGATTGTTTAATTAAGTAGCATAAACGTTCTCAACCAAAGTGATCTTGTTTTAAATCTAATATGTGATGAGAGGTTGTAGACTATGACAAACGCGTTTAATCTCTCTGGATGCAGACTCAAAATCTCGTTGCAACTTTTTCCTAGATAAAATGCTCTTATTATTATTATCAGTTTTTTTGGGGCATATTTTGTAATTCGCTTGATCGTGCTCAACAAAATTAAACTAAAACAAATATTAATATTGCAACAGGAATGCGGAAGCACCGCTTTGTTAATTGTGTCCACCTTCTTTACACGAGGGCTTATGTTTTGATCTGAAATTGTTTCAGTCAACGTTTTATTAGGATTTGTCAAAAAAGGTATGTTTGGTATCATCTAGACAGACACATGGAACAAAAATTTTGTTAGTTTGTTTTATCTATTTGTTTTTTGGCTACACACCAGAAACATGCAATAAGACGCTTTTGCTTTAGGGTTGGTCTTGCGTGGAGCCTATATGGCTCGAGTTTTTAGATTCAATGTAAAAATAGCTTGTTTTTGATCATGTATGCTGCACATATGTACATGGCTGTAGTTGTGGGTGAAATGAACCTCCAAGGGTCGGAGAATTTTTTAAAAACTAAATCGTTTTTAGGTATGGTATATTTCAACTTTTAGTGGCAACGTCGATTTTCTGCACAGAAAAATAACAAACACTCATCTCACAAAGCTTATTCTGCTTAAGGATACATTTTGATTATCAGAATAATCCAATAGTTACGGTCACCGTCGGTCAGTGGTGTAAAATAACGAAATGCTTTTACTTAAGTAGATTACTCCAATAGTTTTTTCCGATAACGAGTATTTTTTTAGTAGCTACTTTTACACTATGTTTCCTCTAACTTTATGGCTAATCGGCGAGTGCCCAAATTTTCTTTAAACAAGTGTGCCCAAAGCTCCAAAAAAGACGTTTATGTGCCCTAAATTTCACACCAATCCAGTATTTAGGTATACAAAATGTCATATTTCCACAAGTTTGTCGAATTTTTTAAAGCTATGCTTACTATATTGCCAAAAATTATTTGCCTTTGCTCCAACAAATCGCTGATTCGCTGAAAAAAAAACTCAGCCAAGTGGGAACACTGCTTTTACTTGCTTACTTGTTGAGTGAAGCAACGCTACTTAAGTAGTATTTTGAATCAGAAAAATACGACGTACTGTAATTTTAAATTTGAACCACAAATTTGTCAGAACGTTCGACTTTTATACCGGCAATTGTTCAGTTTAGCTAAGTTAGTTGTCTTTTACTCCTTTTACGGCTGGCCACTCTTACGTCAGACCACCACAGCGACTGTCACAATGCCTTGTTTCTACGTGAGTGATTACGTATCACATCCAGTCTGGCAAAAATCGGTTTAAGATGGTATTAGTTTCACGTTCGTTGTTTGTTATCTGCCCTTCGCCTTATACTGGCATAGATGTTTATTAAAAGTAAATCATGAAAGAGTCAAACAGAGATATAGATTTGTCTAAAATGTGTTCTTTGATTACTAACCGTTCCTATCGTTAAATTGTATTGAATGAGCCAAAAATCACACACCATATATGCAAGAAACGTTATTGTAAGGCACGGTAATACCCATTGTGCAATGTAATTACAAAATCTGTTTAATATCATGATCAATTTCGTCCCAGAGTAGACTCAGACTATCTAGATGGGCTATCTGCAATAATTTTGTATGATTTAGTGACGTAATGTTTATCAGGCTTCTGCCTGCCTTCGCGTTGTGAAATCATAGGTGGGCAAGTTAATGCAAAACGTTAGCTTCGTTAACCACTAGTCTGTTAACAAACTTCACACCTCCGTTAACGTTAATCCGTTATTTTCAGCTTTAATTAACGGAAGTTAATAAAGTCCGTTAATCCGTTAATATTTTGCGTGTAATTTACATGTCTTTTTAATCACTCGCTTCTAGAACACGTATTGACGTTGTTGAGCTGATTGTAAGGAAACATTTATTGCTATGGTGGTCTTTTTGTGTTTTGGAAGTTACATTTTACAGTCTAATCTAAATTCAAGATAAAAATGGGTTCAAATGCACTAACAAAGTTGCAATCGGAAAATCATTGGAAATTGTGAACAGCGATAATTAATAGACCTATGAGGCTGCAGCTTATAATTTGCCACAAAGAGCTTCTTTCTTCGCTTTCTTCTATAAAACTCGTGCTAATACGCAACAAGTGTTACCAGTGTAAACTGGTTTGTACCGATCCGGTGAATAAATGGTGCAAGATATTAACGATAAAAACCTTAACGGAAGTTAACAGAACTAAACAGAAGTTACTTTAGTCCGTTAGCAGAACTTAACAGAAGTTAATTTAGTCCGTTAACACGAAAAAACTTTTTAACGGATTAACGAGTTAATGAAAAAGTTAGCTTCGTTATTAACGGATTAACGAACTTGTGCCCACCTTTGTGTGAAATAAATTCAATTCAAAAAATCCACAATAACAGAAACAGAAGTTTATTTGTCGCCACTCGCGTCAAAAAACAAACAAAAAACAAAGTCAAGGATTTGACAAGCAAATTAGGTACACGAATGGACACTGGGAGGCTGCGAAGGGACCTTCTCGGTCTTTGAGTTGAGCAGCCACCCGGATTGCTTTTTAACGGTTTAATATAGAACAGACGGATAGAAGGTCGTAACCAGGTTGAATGCTGACCAGTTAACCGCAAATGTTCAAGATAAAATCAATTTATTTCTTTTAGATAAGCTTGCATTAAAAGGGCATTCAGGACGTTTTTATTTTAAAAATTGTACTGTAAAACAATGCTAAAACAAATTTGGCAATTTTTTAGAATTTTTTTGCGCCATTTTTTGGTCACTTTGATCAGGAGAGAGAGAGAGAGACTTCTTTATTTACCAAGTGACGCGTAAAGCAAAGAAAGAAAAAAAAAAAAACTGACACTCTGCAAAACCATACTTCAGTCGTTCGTAAGAAACATCACATTTTTCCAAATTTCTCAAGTGTAAGCTGCAGGGATACGGATAGTTCATACGAGCAGAAAAGTGGGATTAGCAGCGCCCCACGCAAATGTGTGGTTATGATAACATTATCCTGGATACAGATTAGTTACACAGTGTTTCTTTAGGCAGAAAATACCAGCGCATCCCTTTGCCTGCACTTAAAACTAACAGTGCAAATTATGCAATACAATACACAGTCACTTGGCAAGGAGACAGCGAAAAGACCAGAAGGTCATCAAGGTCAGCTGCCACCTTACCAATTAGAGTTTTTGATTAAGTAGTTGGGTTTTCAGGCAATTAATTGGAGCAATTAATTGTAACAATTAATTGCTTCAAAAGTTGCTCTTACCAGTTACAGTTAATTGCTAAAATTGGGCAATTAATTGCACTTTTACGTTTTGGAATCATGGCGTGTTTACACCAAGTGCGATGCAAAGCAAAATGTTATATTAGTGTTTTTCATTATACCTTTTACACTTACTTTGCACGCGAAGCAAAATACTACCATGCGAATATTTTGTTTGCAAAACGAATATAGCCTACACATGACTCACAATTGAGCAATTGTTGAGTCATATTCAAAGTGACTTAACAACACCAATGGCAATTAACTGAATAGTGAATGCTGGAATTTTGCCCGATTCAATTAACGAAAAAGGCGTGTTTTGCAAATTAAATTGTGTCGACTACTTAAACAAGGTGTTTAAAAATTTATTGCAGATTTCAATAAAAAAAGATAAAAGCTAACAGCGATAAGAATAGGGTTGTTGCTCCTCATCAAATGAAGATAATTTTTGCTAAGCTAGCTCATAGTAATGGAACGGATCCTACACACCTCCCCGAAAAACATCTTCCAGAAATTACATTTCCCCGAAAAACACTTGGCCGAAACTACATTATCCCGAATATACATTTCCCTAAACGTGCATTTTCTAGAAATTACATTTCCCTGAACATACACTTGCCAGAAATTACATTTTCCTGAACATACACTTGCCAGAAATGACACTTTCCTGAAAGTGCACTTTCCAGAAATGACACTTTCCTGAACATGCACTTGCCAAAATGTACATTGGCCCGAATGCTCATTTGGCAGAATTATGAGATATCTCATAATCAAGAAATTATGAGATATTTCCAATTATTTTTTCGCTTAGAAAAGGGAGAAACGCTTTACGAACGTTTCCAAATTTGAAAGGAAGTGCGTCAAAACCGTTCCAAATGACTGATCAGATCTGATTGTAGTGGCGAGTCGGCAGTTTCTTGGGTGCGTGGTTGGGCTGCAGTAAACCTTGTTCTGCATTAGAAATTGCTACTTTAGGCTTTTGGTTTTGGATTTCCTTTTAAGTACTTGCTGTTGGAGACTAAAGTAATTGAAACTGAAAACATTGAACTGCTTTGCATTGAACATTGCAATTGTAAAGCCAAAAAGAGAAAATCTACTAAATAGCTGGGTACGCACAGTAGGCTACCAAGTCTAAAAGTACGGTACAGCTACAAAAAGTTTCTCATGTTGCGGTGTGACTGAGATGATTGGCCTAGATCAAAACAATCAGCCATAAGTTGTTAAGCCCCTCCCTAAGTACCATAGACTATGCTATTGTTCACAGATGCCAGTGCCAATCACAGCCAGCTTGATCAGTTTCAATAGCCTAGACTTAACCTAGGCACTGCAGCTAAGGAAATGTAGCAGGCTAGCTGCAGTGGCGAGGCGCTGTGTAAGCAATAAGCAACCACTCCCAAGCTATTCAATATTGCATAGGCATAGCCTATATAACCTGCACAATTTGATCGATTCAGGTAGGCTACCGGTATGTATCTCAGATCTGAAGACCAGACCTAATCAGTGTTTGTATTTCAGTTCCAATGCGTTACAACTTGAAGAACATTGGTAGTCTACCGTAATGGTGCCATAAGTCAAAGCATTCTAGAAAATATTGGTATTTCGACAAAAATTTTATTTTTCTTTAGATTCTGGCCCAAATTTTACTAGCCTCTTCTATTATCTTTGACGTTGTACCGGCACAATAAACCTATATCTAAGCAGAATATCATCCGTCACAAAATCACTTTGAGTGACAAAACCACGGCAATAATATTTTTTTATCAAGAGATTACAAGCAATTGAATATTTGCAGCTTTTAGGTGTATTTTTTGCAATACCTAGATAAATTAGTTGATAACAATGGCTAATTATGAATCTGATAGTAGTTGTGATAGCAGAGCTTCAAGTTGCTCAAGTGACCTTGATGTCTTGATGGCTTCAGTTGTATTCAATCGTAGTGCTCCTTATCAATTTGAACCTCAACTATCAAAAGAAGAAATTCAAAAAAAAAAGTTTTTGAAAACGAACACTGTAAGTTTAATTTAATTTAGCTAATTTCACCAGTATATGACGGAGTGTACCTTATATTTGGAGATGAATTGTGATGCCACACAAGCATCAGACATATTTAACCAGACATGCCAGGCACATTGCATTGCTAAGCAGCAAAGAGCCGAATAAATTGTCCAGTATTGTGTTTTCAACAGGACATAGCAGTGTGCATGTTGCATAGTGCAGTGTGCTGTGTGCAGAGGCATGGATATATCAGTATTTGCTTTATGTATAGAATTTTCATTCACAGTACCCCATATGAAAAGATTTGTGATCTGTGGTACCAATAGGACAGAATTGTAATGATTAATTTACAAGTTTTTTGTTTAACATTGTCAACATTGTAAAGCTTCAAAATCATCAGTGAAAATAGAAGTACATTGTGTGACAGCTGTAAACATTTTACCAAATTTGATATGATTTCTAAAAATAATGTAATGTAGTTGTATACCAGGCATTTCAAATAGGAAGTGGCTAGTATTACGTTACGTAACGCCCCTAAAGAGAATGAGAGAGCAAAGAGTGAGTGCTCATTTGCTCATTTATTCATTTGCTTTTTAAATTTTTTTTTTTTTTTCATCATCATCATCATATTTATGTATTTACCAAGTGACGTCATATCACAAGAAAAAAAAACTGCAACTTCCTCTAGGTCTATCACCAAAGCATCGAAATATGCAATTCCTTTAAAACTAAACACACAAACTTGCAGAGTCAAAGCGATATTTAGTCACTTGGTGAGGAGACAGCGAAGGACCGAAAGGTCATCTAAGTCTACTGCCACCTCACCAAGTTAAGGTTAAAAAAGCACCTTCTAGATTTTCTCAGTCTGCTACTTTCTATGATAAAAAATTTTACGCAAAATTAAAATAAAGTGTTGCAAAGATATGTACATTTTGTACAGTGTATACACAAAACTCACAGTCACCATGTAAAGAAAATGTAAGACAACATTAGAATTGTTCTAACTCTAAGCATACTAAAAAATAAAAATGCTGTAACTACAGATTGGATAGCAATAAAATTAAATAAAGTTCATAATGCTTATTTATGTTTTATAGAATTTAAAGTGGGCAATTGGAGTGAAAAAAAAAACCTCCTTGCTTTGTTTTGTATTGTTTGCCAATATGTCATTAGTACTGGTACAATTTCCAATACCAGTATATATCAACCTCAGCCAGTTACTGCAAAATTACTAATAATTCAAGGGCACATCAAAATGAGAGATGACGTATTGTAATAAATGTGTGATAGATGAATGCACCATCTCATGCTATTCAAGCAATAGAATAGGTTATTGTTGAACTCAAGCATAAATATGCAACTATGATTCGTGTAATTACTACTGCATTGCTGATAGAAAGCTGTTATTCTAGCTTTTATCGGTTTCATAGTTTGATAAAAAATGAGCTTTAACAGCTTTTTTAAATCTGTAGAATGAAACTTCTTTCATACTGCTTGGAAATTCATTCCAAACTTTAATTCCTGCAAATGATAGAGACTTTTGCCCTAATCTTGTTCTAGTTCTTGGAAGAAAGAAGTTGTTTTTGTGGCTCAATCTTGTCTTATGTGTATAGAAGTTTTTTATTAGGTTAAACTTATCTGAATTTGCAAAAGATAATACATTATTGTGAATTTTGTACATTAGCTTTGCAGTTTCCAGAGAGTAAATATCCTTGAGTTTTAAGCATTTAGCTCGATAGAACAAAGGATTAGTATGCTCACGATATCCACTTCCAGTTAACAATCTGATGCTTCTTTTTTGCAGAATAAAGAGAGGTGCTAATGTTGATTTTGAAGCAGTCCCCCAACTACTTATGCAGTATTGTAGATGAGAGTATATGAGGCAGTGGTAAACAGATGTTAAGGTTTGCTCATCTACAAAGTGTTTTAATTGATTAAGGGCCCAAGATCCCCTTGTTACCTTTGAACATTGTTCCTTGATTTGTTGTTTCCAGTTTAGATTGTCGTCTATGAGAACACCTAGATACTTTATGTGATGTGATTGCTTGATTGGATTATTATCTATTGATACTTTGAGTTCAGGTTTATTTCGTTTTGTTGTCACTACCATAAACTCAGTTTTATTGAAGTTAATAGATAATTTATTCACCTTGAACCAATAGCTTACATTGACTAATTCATCATTAATATTTTGTTGCAGTGTTGAAACATTAGAATGGGAGAGAGTAAGGTTTGTATCATCTGCAAAAAGATGAATTGTGGAATTTGAGGCCAGTGGTAGATCATTGATATAAATATTAAATAACAACGGACCTAGAGTTGATCCCTGTGGAATACCGCAAATAACATCTCTTGACTTGGATTTATATTGATTTACAATTGTATACTGTTGACGGTCAGTCAGGTAACTTGCTAGTAACTGTAATGGTAATCCTCTAATTCCATACTTTTCTAGTTTCTTGATCAGTATTGCGTGATTGATGGTATCATATGCTTTTCTTAAATCTAAGAAAATAGAACATGTAATGAGCTTTTTATCCATATTGTCAAGTAGCTTATTGTAAATATCTAAAACAGCTTCATTTGTTGAGCAATTTTTCTTAAAACCATACTGGTTTGGACTAATCAAATTATTGCTTACAAAGTAATTGTTTAGTTGATCAAGCAGACACTTTTCAAATAGTGTGGCAAAAGGATTTAAAATAGAAATAGGGCGATAATTACTGCATAACTCTCTTTCGCCTTTTTTGAAAATTGGAACAACTTCAGCGGTTTTTAACACTTTTGGAAAATATCCTGTTGATATGCACGCATTAAAAATGTTAGTTAGAACTGGAGCTATAACAGAGCCTGACATTTTTATATACTTTGCAGGAATTCCATGTCTTCCTGTACTTTTTGATGGATTCATAGCTCTGATGTAATTTACCACTTCTTCTTCAACTATTGGTTCTAGGAAAAACGAATTGCAACTACTCTGAATCAAAGATGTGGCATTAAATTTGCCATCAATTATAGCTGGTGTTTCGATTGTACATGCAAGGTTAACTCCTATCTCTGTGAAATATTTATTGAACAAGTTACTGATGGCCTGTGGACTTTGTGCACTTTCATTTTTGGAAGCATACATTTTATTAGGAATGTTATTTTTCTTCACATTTTTCAAGTGAATAATTTTATTTATAATTTTCCAAAGCGACGAGGTGTCATGCTTGTTATCATTCACTAAATTTTTAATGTAAAGTCGTTTTGCATATTCCTTAATATGAGTCAGTTTATTTCTATAGACTTTGTATTGTGCCCATGTATTACTGTCATTTAATTTAAGGGCTCTTTTGTACAATAAATTTTTTTGCTGGATTGATATAAGGATTCCTTTGGATAACCATGGTTTGTTTTTTAGTTTTGTTTCCTTTCTGCTTTGTTTTCGTAATGGTGCATGTATGTTTAATGTCTTGTGAAAAATGTCAATAAACTTTTCAGTGTAGTTGTTAGGGTTTGGTTTTCAATAAACTTTTCAATAAACTTTTCAGTATTGTTAGGGTTTGGTTTGATTTTGAGTTTGGGTTAGGATTAAACTTGGGGTTAGAGTTTGGGTTAGGTTTAGGGTTGGGGTTAGGGCTAGGATAGCGATTTTTTTATTCTTACGTAACGTAACAGCAGCCTCTGCCTTTCAAATAAGAAATTTCTGAAGTTCTGCTGGTGCTATAGGCTAGCTTTGAGAAATGACTTTGGTACTACAAAAAAAACTAACTTTATTTGCTAACATTTCACCAGTTAGGATCAGCTAGCTTTATCACAGCATTGCTATCAGAAGTGAAAGCACTATGCCATCAACTACTGATTGCAGAATAACAGAAAAACAATCCCACACATTGCTGTAGTAGAATAATTAGCGAAAAAAGTCAAAGCAAGACTCAATGAAGTTCATCGTTAAAATAGGCATCATCATACAGAAAAATGCTGTATAAAGATGTGTACAAAAACAAATGAAAGCTGTTCGAATAAAAATAATTTTTTCGGAATTGATCGCAGGAAAATACGATTAAACTAACATTGAAAAAGATCAAACCAGAAATTTTAACACTGGAAATTTAGCAACCCTCTTTAAACAGCAGGAAATGCTAACCGATCGGTTTGGTTGAGCACTTGAGGCTTTTCTTTCATATACCAACTTTCAATAAAAAAATGCTTTGAGTAATCATGTTCCACTTTCAAAATTTTCACTTCAGACCAATTAATGAGATGATCATTTTCCATCAAATGCTGGCAAAGTGCTGATTTGGCGATGTGCTATCACTAGCCTACTTATAGCAATGCTCTGATGAAGCTAGTTTAAGTTTTTTTTTTGACAAATTTTTTCCTAAGTTAGCAATTACTCATAAATTGCAAATTCTTGAAGCAATTTTCTTATGAGAGGCTCTGAAAGACCAAAAATGCCATTGTGAAAAGACTGGCGAGGTCATCGAGTCTGAAGTCTCTCGTAATTACACTAACACAACAA
Organism: Trididemnum nubilum; assembly: GCA_963965965.1. Taxonomy (NCBI): domain Eukaryota; kingdom Metazoa; phylum Chordata; class Ascidiacea; order Aplousobranchia; family Didemnidae; genus Trididemnum; species Trididemnum nubilum. The sequence continues at coordinate 438,334 of OZ014479.1, read as the reverse complement.
AATTAATTTCAATTTAACACAATTCCAGATAACGTACATTCCTACAAAAAAATATAGAACTGAACATTATGTCTTGCAGTACGCTAACAGTACTGGTACTGTAAATTTAAACCAATGCATTTTTTGGCATAGTTATCAAAAAATTGAAGTAATAAAGCAGATATGTGAAACAGGATTATTTATCTTTAAATGTTTCAAGTAATGCAATTTTAACTTTTTTTTGAGAATGCGCTTAATCCTTTGTTGGTATAATTTAGTAATCGAGTTAAAAGTTTGTTCCACAATTTGGTTCCACATATTTTGATTGATCTTTGAGTAAGTTTTTGGTTGACTTGGGATAAATAATTGATTTCTTTTTTTGAGTTTCTCATTTCGGAGTTATAAAAGTTTGATGTTGGGTATAAAATAGTTTGGAAAAGGTGTTGGCAGCATTTTAGTTTTGAATTTACACATAAATTTCAGTGTTTCAAGATTGTATATACCCTCAATTTTTGATTTATTCCATTTGCTATACAAGAAAGAGAGTTTGACTTTTTGTTTATAGGTTTTTGATAAAATACAAATCAGTCGATTTTGCTGTACTTGAGCTTTATTGATATAAGTTGCTGATGTTTTTCTCCAGCTTAGTAATGGCGTATTGTAAATGGGGGTAGCAATACTGTAATAAACTTGCTTTAAAAGTTGGAAGTGGCTAGTGTTACGTTAAGTAGCTCCCCTAAAGAGAATAAGAGAGGAAAAAGTAAGCACTTGTTTGCTCATGTACTCTTTTTATTTTTTAAATTAACGTTAGAGTTTGGGTTAGGATTAACGTTAGGGTTAGAGTTTGGGTTAGGTTTAGGGTTGGGGTTAGGGCTAGGATGGCATTTTTCTTATTCTTACGTCACATAACAGCAGCCTCCGCCTTAAAAGTTTTGGAGTCAAATAGTGTTGCAGTGTATACATGATTCCTCCGGCTATTCGTAGCTTTTTGGAGACTTGTTGCAAATGCTCAGCCCTGTTCAAAGTTTTGTCAAGACTTATCCGCAAGTAATTGGCTGATGTTTCTGAAAACAATTTTTTACCATCGATGTCTAGAACAAAATCGTGCTGTTGGGGTTTGCTTTTGTTTGAGTACAACATGCTTTTGTAGTTGATCCTAACAAGTGAAACGTTTACAAATAAAGTCAGTCTTTTGAGTAGTACCTGAGTGATTTCTCTGAATTAGCCTGTAACATCAGCAGAACTTCAAAATTTTCTTATTTGGTATGATTTGTTTTAGGAAGATCATCAAAAATCCATGCAATCAGAGCAAATCGTGCAACATGAAAATCGCTTGGAAAGCACTGATTGGTGTCAATGCCAAAACTGCAAGTTAATGCCTTATGCATACGAGTGCTTGTGTTGCCATGAGGTCAACCACACCAAAACAATTTTAAATGATTATGAGGTGAAAGGATGTATTACCTCATTGAATGATTTTAAAGCCCATATGAATCCTTCAGTTCTTCGTACATTCCTTAAAAATAACCGGAAAAACTGGAAGAAGATAAGCAAAGGAGTTGGTCCAGATGGAACATTGTCAAATAAGTAAGTTCTTTGCAAATTTCGGCATTTCAGTCGAATAATTTTTATTCTTAATCAAAACAATGCAAATTTATTTCATTGCCCAGTAACAGCATAAAGTAGAAATGAATTAGCATTTGTTTAAGAAGGAACAGAGAAGTTGCAAAATTCAGTAGTTTAGTTTTCACATTTTTTGTACTACCTGCATGATTTTGATTGAAAGTCTTAATAGTATGTTTATTGTTTGTTAACATTAATATATTCATGGTTAATATGCTGATTAATACTTCTTAACACGCAGTAACTGATTAAAGAGGGTGAAGCATCCAGCCAATTCCAGTAGTTTACGATAGTTAAAATTTAAATGTCATTTTTGAAAGTTTTCTCATTTTGGAGCTGCAGCTGCAAAGATTTCCCCATAGAGTCTTTGGAAACCCTGACTTTGTTCTCTCAATCTGAATTTCCAGAAAAAGGGATGGTTTACCGAAATTGGATAAGTCAAGTTATGTTATTGGAAGAGAAATGCAACTTAGTTTTTGTTTTTTTATGGAAATTCAGGCTGAGAGGACAGACTCAGGGTTTCCAAAATGTTTATAGGGGGGTGTCTTTTTGTGTTTGCTGAATATCTTTGTAATCGTAGCACCAAAATCAAAACAAAACATTTCAAAAATTATCTTTTGATTTTGGCTATTGTAAACTATCGGAATTGGTTGGATGCTTCTCCGTTTAACTTTCGTGAAGCATAAACGTAATCCTTTATGGCAATACAGTTCAGTCCTTATGGGTTCGACTTATAACAGGAAGTACTGGTGCAGCATTATTACTAAATAATAGTTGAAAAATTTTTTGCATTTACAGTTATATGGGAGCCAGTTACAATTTACAGTAATGGTTCAAAGGTATTAATTGATCTTTTAAACTATGATCTGCAGCTACTTGATGCTTATGGATAACAAGTGACATCAGTTATTATTGCAGACAATATCGACTTGTAGCGTATCGGCATATTTTGGAATGGGTTTTAAAAGACGAAGTATTTGGAAGCAACAAGCGAATGACCCTTCCATCGTGTGTTGTGTCTGTTGTCCGGGAAACATTTCCAAGTGACGATGGATCTTACGCTGGATTTAAGATTTCAACTGTTGAAGATATATAATATACGAGGCTGCCTAAGTGGAAGATGTACCCCTGCCAAAGCTGAAGTTAGTTTATGAACTAAAGCCTTCAAACGTGATTCGGATTGATTGCGCTGCGCGCCCAAAGTTTTTATCATTTGAAAGCGCAATATTGTACTGTAGTCTGTAGTTTTATAATAATTGTGTTTCATTTCCATCGCCATATGCGAGGTTTCTTTAGCTAATACTGTAACTTTCATTTTTTCTGTCAAAATTGAAAAAAAAGATTGATTTTTTTGCAATTTTAGTGCGACAGTTGGTTTGAGGTTTTGCCGTATGTATGTAACTGGTAACAAGTTAAACGAAACTGATATCAACAGCAGCTTGATATGGTGGTTGAAAATGTTATATTTTCGTCCCCTATGGGTGGCTGCTTGACATGAAGACCATTCGCAACCCTCCCATGCTGCTTAACACCCCCGGAGTATGTAACTGTGATACTATTAGTTATTGCGATACTGTTTTTCTTTTTCTCGCTAGTAGGTGTGAACGCAAGAAAAACATTTATCATTATCATCATCGTTGCAAACTGCGCGCATGGTCGTTTTTTTCTTTTATTATACTCGCTGTAATACGCCAAAGCATATAAGGAGTTCGCTGGGCCCATCTCCGCGTCACTGTGCCCGGGCAACACGCCAACACAGCTCTTTTTGAAATGTCGCAGCGGTGGCGAGCCGTTGTCAACATTGTGTTCGATTTGACAGGCCCGAGATTTGAACATCAGACCTCCCGCTCCAAAGACGAACTTGTTGCCACTTGACCAACTAAATTGATGAGTGGTTGGCTTATTTTGAGTAAGTAACGTTAGCGACCTCTCGCGTAAGTTGCCGACCTTTGATTCGTTTTTTTTTTCCATTTGTACTCAGTTGGCGTAAAAGCTTAAGCAACTTTGTTAGGTTTGCCAGTTTACGCTAATCAAGTAGAAGGCCTACTCAGCCTGAATCGACTTATGCTGCTTAAATTTTATCTCATTTTGGTGCTGGATTTTCGTTTTTCGACTTGGAGATAAACCTACAAAAAAAGATTTAGCAGTTTTTTACTTGTATTATTTTATTGCTCGTAAAATTACAAATTACGGTATTGTCACCGCTTTACTTTTAATTTTTTATTGCCTACGTTTTCACAATAACATTGCAAAACCGTATAGAAAGAGCAGATTTGCATTTATCAAATGCTTTGTAATTGTCGGTTGAGGTGCGTTTACACTGGATGTGAAGCGACTCAAAGCGATGTTAAGCAACCAAACTTAAACGTCATCGACAACTGCAAAAGGTTGCAACCGGTCGCAAACTTCGCGACTGGTTGCTTAACTTCAATTCGACGAAATTGTTGATGAGTGGATGGCCTATTTTAGGTTATGTAAGCGACCACTGGCGTAAGTTGCCGACCTTCGCTTCGTGTCCAGTGTAAACGCAACTGTAGAGTTTGCATTTTTTCAAGCATCGTTGCTTTTCGAAAGGGATAGTTATCCATTTACTTTAGAAATTAGCTATGCATAATTAATACATTACGATTTTTGACCAAAAACTATATCGAGACTCAGAAAAGGGGTGGGTCGACCACTGCAAACTGCGGTGTTGCGGTTCATGAATCTTTAGCTTCTTTCACAACAACGTTAATTTCGTTTTGTTACTCTACAAATGGTACCTTTGCTGCAATATTGAATTATGACGGCAGACTCAGATGACTGCAATTGTCTTTTCGCTGTATCGTAATAAATTTAATTGAAGTTCGACTCATGTTGTGTTAGGAACAATGCATGTTTTGTACATATCTGCACACGAAAAGGACTTTGTATTTGAAAATGCAGGAAGATACCAAATCATATTGCAAGAAAAAACAATGAACTCAAATAAAATCGACAGAAAAGAAATACAATCATCGGGCCATTCGTCTTCGTTTTGCAAGCAATTCTTCAAGAGGTGGCGCAGGTGTAGGTGCAATGGATACCGGTAATGCAGGTCTTCGTTCTTCAGAACCTTGTAGGGTAAGACCATCGCGTCGTGCGGTCAAAGCAAGATCAATCAGTTTAGAAATGTAATTACAAGTCTTCCTTTCATAAATGTGTTTTACGACCCACTCTTTTGCAGATTTTGAATACACTTTCTTAAATCTCAGGTTTCCTAAACAGATAGCAGAAAGTTAGTGAAACCGCGATCTAAGTAGCAAATAAATTAAAAACGCAAGATATTTCGATGTGACGTTGATCAACGTGTCGTTCTCGATAGTTTTGAATTTAGTAGCACATGCAAAGGGGGCATAACCTCCTCCCCACTGACCTTTGACAAAAATGCAGATTAAAAAAATACCGTGATTTTAGCTCTTTTGAGACAGTCTTTTACACTGGAAAGGACTCAAAAATGGTTTAAAGCACGTTTTGAAACATTTACGACGGGGACTGCAATTCGTCAAAAATAAACAATCACATTTGATCGCTTATTGAAAAACGCGAACATAGGTTTTACCCAAAAATACACAATTCAGGAATGGGGGAATATTCAGTACTATACTGTAGTTAATTACCATACTTGGACAAGTTAAATGCAAAACGTTAGCTTCGTAAACCACTAGTTCGTTAACGAACTTCATACGTTAAGCTAATTCGTTATTTTCAGCTTTAATTAACGGAAGTTATTGAAGTCCGTTAATTCGTTAATATTTTGCGTGTAATTTACATTTCTTTTCATTCACTCACTTCTAGAACACGTAACGACACAGTTTAGCTGATTGTAAAGAGAAATTTATTGCCATGGTGGTCTTTCTGAGTTTTCGAAGTTACATTATACAGTCTAACATCATTTCAAGATAAAAATGAGTTCAAATGCTCTAACAAAGCTGTAATCGGAAAATCTTTGGAAATTGCGAACAGCGATAATTAATAGACCTTTAGGGCTGCAGCTCATTATTTGCCCCCAAAAAAGAGCTCTCTTCTTCGTCTTTTTTGTTTTTAACTCGTGCTAATACGCAACAAGTGTAACCAGTGCAAACTGCTTTGTACAGTTACAATGAATGAATGGTGCAAGAAATTAACGCTAAAATCCTTAACGGAAGTTAACAAACCTTAGCGGAAGTTAATTTAGTACGTTAACATAAAAAAAAATTTAACGAGTCAACGAAAAAGTTAGCTTCGTTATTAACGGATTAGCAATTACCGGATTAGTGACCACCTATGTTAATTACCTGTCACTTCTCTCTAATCTCGTTCCATTGCCGCCGAATTATCCTTCTCTTTAAAATATACACAAAGTAGATTAATCCTTGTTAAAGTTTTTTTGAACTATAGGATTTCATGATTTACCAGTTTGTGCATAAGAGACCTGAAATTTTACCATTACTTAACTTCCACATAGCCCATTAATGGAACCAGTTTAATCTTGTTTTTGCACTGCTAATTTTGATGCCACCTTTTATAAGCATTAATTTTTGTCAAAATAAGCCAATTCTTTTTGCAAAAAAAAAAATTACATAATTTTTTTAGCATTGGAGGCTGATCTCGTAGTCTCCCACATTGCAAATTTCTAGCTACGCACTTGTTTGAATTTGTCTATTCTAAAAACAAGCACATAAAAAATGAACTTTTATTAAAAGCTTCCACGTTTAATTCTAAAACCAGAAAACGTGGCAACAAATAGTTCTTCACGAGATTGCCGAAAACAGAGAAACTAGATCGCCTTTTGGTTTTTTAAAAAAGTCAAACATAAGACACATAACTGTACTTTCGTTTTACCATGCCCAAACCTACCTTCTTTTGAAAAAGCTTTCGTTAGACCAGTATTCTCATTGTGATCCAAAATTGCTAAGCGTATCCTAGCAACCATCGTATCGTTGACGAAGTGTAACCGCTTTGGTGCAAATTTCAAGATCAAATTATGGAACACTTCCAAACTTCCTACAATTCACAGTGAATTTGCATCAAATCAATAATATTCTTCTTTCCACTCACTGTTTTGTTGAACCTGTCGAGTTCCTAGAGGCCTTCTCTGCAGCATTGCGCGAGAGCTAAGCGCTTGCAAGTTAGCACAACTTCTTACGAAAAGTTTATTGGTGACAAACGTGTCTAGTGTATACTGTTCAGCGTTCATTATTCAATTATTCATCATCGCATCTACAATCCTTTGAGCTGGAGAAATAAACTTGACGCTTTTATAAATCCTCACTAGAGCAATCGCGCTAACCACTTATCAAACAAAGAAATTCAGTTAGGCATTACTGCAGCGAAGTTTTGATTGACGATTGTTAACAATTATACGAATTGATTTGACTTACAGTTCTGTTTGAAAGTCACCTCAGTGATAAACGCCGAGTGAGTTACTGGAAAGAGAATTAGATTACTTAACCCAAGTTTTCTCTCCAAATCCTAAAGCTTTTATCTTTTTCTTGTAATCTGTCGTAACTAAGATTTACTTCTAGACTAAGAATTTCATTCGTTGCTACATTTTTTACATTCTAAAATACATTGGAGCACTGTAATCAGTCTCTGGACTAATATTTTTTGGTGAAATTAATTGAATATCCGAAGAAGATTCAACAATTGGGGGTAGTTATTGCAAATACTAGTATGTCAAAATCAAGTTTATTACTTACCAGTGTGCTTGAACATCGTCATTTGCTTCATGTCTCGTAAAAGCAAATGGTTCGTCACCATGCTACGCAGCGCTCTAAATGCATCGGAATCTTCTTGCATCCATTCTGTCGCATCTAATTGGTCTTGACCAAGGGGTTCATGTAGGCATCTAGCAGTTGACCTCGCACACCCACTCGTGGATGTTACGGTAGAGGATAGATAACCAATTCTGCCGTAATACCTAAACCAAGGTGCTCAAGATATTTTAATGCAACGTCATCGTCGTGTAATAGTAAATAGAAAAGCAACCTCAAAACAAGAACTATTCGGTATCGTGCATTACTTTTGTTATCTTGAAATCCAGTCAGCAGTAAATTTGGCAATTTTTCTCAATGCCTATTCATTCTAAATCGAATCAAAATGGCTGCGGAGGATCGCCCACTATCTTTACAATTTTTTACTAACTTAACAATAAAGCGATTCGTATTATGTAGGAAAAAATGATGACAACAAATTTAAGTAAGCGCAATTCGCGGCAGGAAGACCAAGATTAACAAATGAAATACAGTATATCATTAAGGAGTACGTAATTGAGTGCATCGTCAAAGGTTCTATACCTGTTCATCTCCTCCACATTCCTGGCAACACCACCACAAATGATTATTAATGCTACGAGACCACCGTAACAGAACATCGTTTCCTTTTTTTTCCCACTGCGGTGCAACTTTTTCTTTAAACCTGAGCAGATTAAAACAAAAATTAAACGCCACTGAACTTGATTAAAATCAGTTTGCTCTTCTTTTATCAAAATAAATCTCACGCTGAACAAGTAACGAAAAATTAAACATCTGCAAAAGAACACTACGCAATCAAACAATAACTGAAATTATTCTTTACGTCTTTTGATAATAAGTCATAGTTACAGCCGTTTTTAATTTGTATTTTTTTCTAAATGGATTGCTTTTTATACTATTCAGTAAAGATCGTAAAAAAAGGTCAATCATGTACATACTTTTACAGACATGCCAGATATCGAACTGGTGATGGATGTGGCCGAATTCTGTTGCCATAATCTTTCTGATAGAGGGAGATCTATCGGTCACGACCACGGCAACATTTACCCCCTTTTCGATCAGCCGGTTCAAACAAATACGAAAAGCGTCCTTTTCCATGGCTACACTGCTGGTCGATTGTGTGACTTGCAGTGTTTCCATGTCGATGATTTTGCACGACTTCTCTTCCATGACGCTGTAGGTCATATATTTAGCCGAATGAACTGGGGTGTCGCACCTAAGTTAGTAAGGTCTTATATGGCGAAATTGCATATCTACAGCCTAAACTACGTATGTAAGATAGGAGATAAATTGAAGCAGCATCTTCATTCTGTTAAGTCAGCGGAGATAACTTTCAATACTAGGGTTGTGCAAAGTAGAATAATGCAGTATTCTAGAATAATTCTAGAATAGACAATTCGAATCTGGAATTTCGAATACTATTCTAGAATAACTCATGGCAAACTGTGACAATACATTGTGACAACACAGTTTTATTGCAAAAATTAAAAAAACACAATCCTGACTCCTGACTTAAGTTAGACAACTGTCACTTCTTGAGTGCGTGCCCGCTTGTTTGAGTGCAATGCACTGTCAATGAAATGCGACTAAACAGTTAGGTTGCTTCAAATTGCGTAATACGTACGGTACCTCTCTTTGCGCTTTGGCAGCCCTTTCAAAGATTTTTTTCGAATCCAATTATCCGATAAAAAATGCGTTTTGAGATTCGCTTCTCCGGCGATTCGAATCTCAAGGATTCGAAATTCTACTTTGTACAACCCTATTCAATACACTGTTTTTTTGTAGAAATCTAGCATACTAGAATAACAATTGAATGATGAATATATATTATTATGCATACTGGAGAAACAAAGAAACTCGAGCCTGCATTGTTAGACAGCAGTTAAAAATTACATTACCGCATACAAAAAATAAAATTGGATCAAAACCAAGAACATTCCTAAAGTGTTTGCTTCAACGACGATTTATTAGGCCTATATAACTTACCGCCCATCTCCCATCACCGTAACTGAACTGCTTTGCTATGCTAGCTCTGCCATAATTCGATCCTGCTCTTCTTTGTAGAATTTGGAAATGACAGGAATGAGATAGTGAGCTTGATTTTTGTAATACGTCAAATGCGAGATGAATTGGCATTCGAGTGCCCGAAAAAATCCAGAGATCTCGGTAAACGTTGATCCGCTGAATAAAATAGCAGCGGAGCACAACAAATTCACTTCCGCCATTTGCCCAATGTCTGCTGACGACTGCCAAAGCGAAGTGTGCCCACTAAAGCATTTACTTTGTAGACGCAGCTGACAACCTTTAAGTTGTTGATCAATCGATTTCATCTTATCACCGCAAATCTGAAAAAATTCCTTTTAATATGCTGAAATATCTTACATAAATATTTTCAAGCGCTCGAAAGCAAATTCTACTATCATTTTAATTTTTATGCATCTAAAATATTGTACGCTTCGGGTCCTGCGCCGGTTTCCATTTTAAGTAAACCTTTATCCTGTTTAAGAATTACATGCTAGTTTGTGTAATAGTAGACAGAAAGATTAACATTACAAAATCGACAAATTTATACCTGGCATCGTCCAAACAACATCCTCATGCTTTTTTCGGCCACTAAAAACATTTTTGAATGTGATAGCGTTTCCGGAATGTGAGGAGCAGATGATACCTCACTAGCGATGAATGAGGACTCCAGATGAAAAGATTGGTCAAATGGTTCAGGTGGTGGTTGCAAAATAGATGATACACCGGTACCACCAGTACTGCAAGAACTTCCAGTGCCAGCAGATGATTGCTGAAATGTATAAAATACAAACTTAAACAAAAAAACATACACGTAATTCTGCGTTCGGTCACTTACAATGCAGTGAGTTGTTGGTAGCAACATTTTGAACTTTGCTGGTACGTTATCACATGTACTCCTTTTATTCCAAAAATAAAATAACTTTTGAAAGCAAAAAGTCAATAGAAAACTTATCTCTGGAACCAGTCAACCTTTGGAGTGCGTAAGTTTTTTTACGTCGTGTTAGCGTCCTGCTAGCAGTATTTGCCACAAAAAAGGAAATAAATGAAAAGATGCGATGTACCAGTAAAGCTCACCTTGTCAAACAAAATCTCAGCTAACACTGGTTCGTTAGCGGTGTAGACTGATGGATCTGCTAGCATCTGAAAAGAAACCGCAAAATGACAAAAGATTACTTTTAGATAGGATATTACTGTCTATCCAAGTTTAAAGTTGTTGAAGTCATTCGTGGATACCATACTAGAGAAGAATGCAAGCCAGGTCAACTGACCGCGACAAACTGACTGCGGACAAACTGACTGCGGACAAACTGACCGCGGACAAACTGACCATGAACAAACGGTTTTGTCACAGTGATTTGATCACTGATTTCGTCACAAAGTGAGGGTTTAGGCAAGATGGCTATGGGGATAGTAAAATATGCTTATGATTGCTCTTCTCAGCTAATCATCATTTGGCTCGCATTCAGTTGTCGTGGACTCAGAAGTATCTATGACCTCATCTGGAAGAGTACCATGATATCACCAGTCATCACTTCACCAAAGACAGTACCGTACTGTAAAACCAAATTTGAAGATAAAAAAGATACTCAACTACCACTACCAGAAGTTTGAATTCCTGGTACAGCTGAAATTAGGGTATACAATGCTTGCAGTGCTGTTTGATTTTGAAAATATAAAGTTTTGAATCAAAGCGATCAGACTTTAAAAGAAGTTGCAATTTAAAAAAAAACATCCCTGATTGTCCCATGCTATCTAGCCTAAGGTTACCAGTGCATAAACCAAGGGAAGACATGCTAGGCAAGAAAGCATGTAATCAATTACAAACAAAAAGCTTTGTAATTAAAATAATAGACTTGTATTTTGCAAAAAACATTTATTTACCAGTGATTGATCGTTTGCAAGTTCTGGCAAGATGTGGTCGATGCCCTCAGATGTTGGTTCAATAGAAGAAATGCTTGATGCACTATCTGCAGATGATTGCTGCAAATAGGAGAATGCAGTTTAACTATAAGAATTTGTTCATAGTAATATATCATCTCAATGATATATACCGTAGTAAACAGCATCTGACACACAAAAAAAAAGTAGCAACTTTTTAATAGCCAGATTTTTTGACATAAAAACCTATATGGTAAGTAAAAGTTTGCTGATACCCAATATTACCTATTGGAGAAATATTTTGATATTTTTTCAACCATATCAATGTTGATTTCAGAAACAAAATTCTGCCAATGATGCAAAAATTATTGATATCTATTCATAAAAACTTTAAACGATTACAGTAGTTATATTCAATGCCGTAATTTTTTTTTGAAAATCATTTGCATGTTTTTGAAACCTCGTAACAATATCCATGTTATTACTACTCTTACTGTTTAAATGAACTTGATCATTTATAAACAGTGAATAGTGAGTAGACAAAAGTAAAATGGCGCTAAAAGTCACAGATTACTAAGTTTCTTAATAACCCAAATTTTAATGAAAAGCCCAACACTGTAACAGGCTAGTAAGAATAAACAGGAAACTTTTTCTTAAAACCAACCTCTTTTTGAATTTGCACTTCAAGCGTTTGACCTCTTCTCAACAGCAATATTTATTTAACTTCTCAACAGCAAATTAACAGCACCTAATTACAAAATAGCACTAGTCTTAATAAATGTGGTGGTTCCAATTATAGGCATAGAAGGTTAGGATTTGATTTAGATTTTGGGTTGGCACACGAGTCCACGACTTTTCGGCACAACCATTGTGGTGCGAACCTTTTTCGGCACCAATTCGGTGCTTTTTGACTTACCCCAACCCTACCTCAAACCTGAACCCTAACCCTGATCCTAAATAACTGAACTGTCAAAGAGACCAAATTTGAGATGAAACGATCTGTGCTAAAAAGGACCGGCAACGAAATAGGTGGCGCTGAAATGGTCATGCTAAAAAGACGTGATCCCTGGCATACTACGTCTATTTCAGATTTAGAATTGCGAGCATACTTCTGTAAGTTAGTGCAATTAACTGTGCTAGCGACAAAGTATTTTAGGAGCCAGCTTTATCTTTTGGTTACAAAATTTCCCCTTTTGGTTGCTAAAAATATTGCAAAATTTTACCCCTTAGTTTGATAATTTCACCTAGAAAAAAAAGTCTCAAATAAGGGAGTGATTAAAAATTTTACCAAACAATTTTAGCTTCAAGAGAGTAAAGCAAAAATGAGGAATATTTATCTGCAACAAAGACAGAAATTTTTGGCAATATAATGCCTTCCAATACCTAAATTACCATAATTGAAAACAAATTTAGGTATGCACGAACAGGTACAGTATTCACACATTTTTAAAATTCAAAAGTAGAAATTCAAGTGTTAATTTCCTACCTTTTCGTAGTTTTCTTCTTGGACTGGTGGAACAAGAAAAATCCCGAAGATCATAAAAATCTTCAAAATTAAAATGCAAACTACAAACCACAACTGATTTGAAACTTACAAGGTTTGAGTAAGGAGGGTATTTCGGATTATTCATTGCAAGTAGCCATTTTTTAGCTTCCACAGGATCATTAGGAATGTGGTGGAAAGATAAAAAATTTTCTCGAGAACCAACATTAAAACTTTTGCTGGTACATCCATGAACTGCTCAATAGCGAACCATTATGGTATGATTAAAGCTTAGGAAATTTGACAAATAATAGCTTGTACTGTTTAGCAAAAATATAATCTGTAAAGTTTCAATAAAACAGATTACTAAAGTTTAAAGTAGGTAGCCTATACCACAAAAGTATACTCTGTGTTTGACAAATTTCAGCTTATTGTAACATAATAATAATATGATATTTCAACTTGCTACAACATTAATATATTTGCTCCAACTTTTTAAATCAAAAATAGTCTAATATTTAAATTAAAATTGACGACTGGGGACTGTGAGTCTGGAGTGTGAAGGGACCCAGGAAGAGTCTTCCAGTTAAAGAGCTACCGTATGCCTGTTTAGTACAACCCATAACTGGAAACGGCTAGGCCGAATATAACTTTACCTAGGCCTATTGCCTGTCATAATTTCATTATTTAAGCAAAGCTTACAAATTCTGAACTAGAATGTTACGGTAGTTTTAGATCTTAGATCTACGCTAGTCCACTGTTTCAGCCTCCAATATCATGTACGGTAATCACTTCATTGATATGAATAGATCTGAGGTTATCTCATAGCTGTCTCTGAATGTCTGATCGGTACTACCAATGGCATATGTCATTGGTACCACCTACACACTACCAGTACACAATGCCCTGCAGATTGAGCTAAGCAATAAATCTGAAATAGGCCTGAGGCTAGGCTTATTTTGCTTACTAGAATGCATAACTTAGCTCCATCTTGATTCATAATACCCTGTAAGCTCTTGGCAGTTAAAACAGTACACTAAACAGCTTGAGATAAGCAATAAGTGGGCTAGGCCTACTTTGCTTCATAGGCCTACTGCACATAGCCTAGCCCTATCTTGATTCCGGATACCCTGCAAGCTTTTGGTGGTCAAAACTTAAAACACTCTTTAAACAGAAGAATTCAAACAACAATTCCAATGATGTATACCGGCACTGCGTAACTACTAACTAGTAGCCTCGATACCTTCGACACTCACCTAGCTTCCAGAAACCCGCTAACTCGCAGACTCAAAATAGGAGAAATTCGCAGAAGAGATTTATTGCGCAACCCGCTTGAAACAAGATGTCCGAAATTTGGTTTCTAAGGGGAAAATATAAAATCTTTCCCCTTAGGCTTTCTTAACCTGACGAATTGGAGGAATTGCAATGGGGTCATGTTGGTTAACGCATTTTTTAAGATTTTTTCTCCGTTTTTCAAAAATCGGGTTGAATGCCCTTTTAAATGTGATTTCAATTTAATTTTACAGCGTGACTTGGGTAGATTTTGAATTTCAACTGGAATTGAGTTCCAAACTTTTACACCTTGATATTTGATACTTCGCTGAATCCTGTTACTTTTATAGCAAGGTATATATAAATTGTTGGGGTTAGAAGAAGATCTTGTTGTACGAGTGTTGACTTGACCTATCTTTGTAAAAAAATTAGAGAAGGATTGTGGAAGGGTATTATGCATAAATCTATGTACGAATTTAGCAATTTCAAGTTTATATAAGTCGGGGAGTTTTAAAATGTTCAGTTTTGAATAGTATGGAGTAGCCCTATCGAGGTAATTTCCTCCACCGATTAGTTTAACCGCTTTGTTTTGTAATATGTTAAGTTTTTCTATGTAAGAAGGGAAAGTTGAACCCCAGGCAACTAGTCCGTAAATCAAATAGGGATGAACCATAGCATAATATAATTTTAGAAGCGCATTTTGAGGTAATACTGGTTTTAGTTTAAACAATATAGCTAAGGACCTAGACAATTTATTTTCAATAACTTCAATGTGCTTGCGAAAGTTCAGATTCAAGTCAAGATTGATTCCTAGATATTTAAAACTATTTTCAGCACTAATAACGGTTCCATCAAGTTTAATAAAGAAGTCAGTTACATTTTTGTTCAATTTTGGAGAAATTGCAAGAATATGACATTTTTGTGGATTGATGGTCAATTTGTTAGAGTTACACCATTTACTTAAACAGGAGGCCTGAGAGTTTAAATCATTTTGTAGGGTCAAGAGGTTTGAATTTTTTAACATAAGGCAGGTGTCGTCGGCAAAAAGTGTTGTAGAACCCAGGACAGCATTAGGTAAGTCGTTTATATAAATCAAGAAAAGTAAAGGACCAAGCGTTGAACCTTGAGGTACGCCGAAGCTATTATGCTGTAGATCTGAATTGACATCATTAATTGAAACAAATTGTTTTCTTTCCAGGAACAATTTTATTAGTTGAAGACTTGGACCACGGATACCATAATGCTGTAGTTTAGCAAGAAGAATTTGGTGACAGACTGTATCAAATGCTTTCGTTAAATCAAGAAACAGTATTCCCGTATAATTGTTTGCATTGATATTGTCGTAAGTGGCCGTTAAAAGTTCTAAGATTGCATGAATTGTAGAAATATTTTTTTGAAACCCATATTGTTGTGGGGCTAGGACATTATTTTTTGATAAGAAGGAAAAAATTTGTTTATATATCATTTTTTCAATTACTTTTGATATGCAAGTCGAAATTGAGATCGGCCTAAAGTTGCTTGGATTATCTTTTTTCCCTTTTTTGTGAATGGGAATAACTTTAGCAATTTTGCAGTTATCAGGAAAAATTCCATTTAAAAAAGCATAATCAATTAAAAAGCATAGGTAAGGAGCAATGATGGGTGCAGCCACTTTCAGAAAATAAGCAGAAATGTTGTCATAACCTACAGCTTTGTTCGCGTTGAGAGAACCAATGCAGGCAATAATTTCATTAACTGTTGGAGGTTCAAAAAAAAATAGAATTTGGAACACAATGTCTTAAATATAACGAGTAGTCTACTGTTTGAAACAAAGAAACTTTTTTAGCTAAATCTTCCCCAACAGAGCAGAAGAAATTATTGAATTGATTCGCTTTTTGGAATAGTTTGGTTGGATCGTAGTTTTGTCCATTAAACATTTTTTTTGATGTGTCAGTATTGGGTAATAGTGATTTTAAAGTTTCCCAGGTTTTTTTTGATTTCCACTATGGTTCAGCAGTTCCTTTTCGTAATAAAGATGTTCGGCGCGGGTTTTCATTTTTGTCAATTTGTTCGAAAATTTCTTATAAAATATCTTGTGCACGGGATTTCCATTTAAAAAATGAGTTTTATACAATTTGCGTTTCATATTAATAGAACTCAGAAGTTCTGTTGTCAACCAAGGTTTTTTCTGCAGTCTTTTATGCTTTCGAGAGACCTTTTTTAAAGGGGCATGTTTGTTGACAACTTGCCATATTTGGTCTACAAACATGTTAAATATTTCATTGAAGTTTTCGTTAGTTATAGAGGGTAATTGGATGAAAAAATCATTTAAGTTATCGTTCATATTATCATTGAAAACATTCGGATTAAATTTTGATTTATCGCGATAAAAAGATTGTCTAGACTCCGATTTTCGAGATCGTATCGCGTCAATTTGACATAATATAGGGTAGTGGTCACTAATTTCAATTGTCTTTACGATACCAGGAATGATGCAGTGTTCATAATCATTAGTTATTATGTGATCTATAATTGTTGCCGAGTTATCCGTTATTCTAGTTGGTTTTGTAGTAAGAGGAAAAGCGCCACAAGAAAGCAACATATTCAGAAATCTTTTAGCAGGTGGGGATCGATTAATTGAGGAAGAATTAATGTTTAAATCACCCAGAATATAAAAAGTTGAGTTATTATTACTAAATTTAGTTAAGCAAGTTGTCAATTCTTCAATGAAGACATCAACGTCACTTGTAGTTGGGTGTCTATAAATGGTCCCCACTATATAAGAAGGTGCTTGATTGTTATCAGAGACAGAGATCCACAAAGATTCAGCATTGGCTAATTCATATTGCTCTGGGGAAACTTCAAATTTCACACTATCATGAATGTACATTGCAACGCCTCCTGCATTGGTTTTGCTGTTTGCATGAATAAAGCTGTAGTTATTTAATTCAATATTAATGAGAGGTTCATGCTTAATGCGGGTTTTAGACAAACAGATAATGTGAGGAGGTTGGTTTAGTGAGTCAATAAATTCGTAAAACAAGTCAAAATTTTTATGCAATGAGCGCACATTGACATGAAGTAATAACAAAGTATTTTTGGTTTCAGGGTTTAAAGTTTTACAACTACTGTAGAATCAAGATATTCACATTTTCTAATTTTGCTTGTTAAATTGCTAAAAATATTGTCAACAAGTTCGTCCTGGTCACGAAAAAATGGAGTGGCTGCCCGACTCAAACAAAGGAAATCCTGCAGATCTCCATCATCAGAGCTTGCAAGCGCCATTGATATTGATAAAGCTAGAGAAACGGAAGAATCACAGTAGATCAAATTACAGCGAGCACACGCGGCTGCACACTTATAAAACATTGGAACTAAACCGGCAGTCAGTAACAGCCACTGTCTGTACACATGCCCACCTTTTAGCACCGATTCATTGTGTTTCGTATCCGCTCACAAACTGTAAGGGAAAAAAAAAAGGCAAGCTTATAGTCACTAGAAATAATTTATAATCAGCCTCAAAAAGGTAGGCATGTTAAGCGGCGTGAACAAAAATCAGCGTGAAATGAGAACTGGACACTATGAGAAAGCACATGTGTACACTAAAACGTTCAAAAAAAAAACAAGACAAATCAGACATCAGGATAGATTATCGTCAAATCAATGAACAGGTAAGATTCAAACTCATAGCTGCCAACGTTCTATTCACCCCATTTGCACTAAACAAACATAACAAATAGACGGGTTAGAAAAAAAAAAAATTAGCGAGAGCTAGGATCGACTTTATTGTCATTTATGAAAAGGCAGTAAGAACCATTTGAGACTCCCCATCTGGTTCTATCACCAGCCTCTTTGAATTTGGACATTAAATTCATTTTCTGTTCATAAAATTTCTGCGGCAAGTGTTCAGCAACAAATACTTTCTTAGGCTTCATTGTTTCTGTTTTGTAGTTTGTCCTAGCTTCGTGGTCAAACCGTTTCAGTGTTTCATTATAGGGTTTCAAATGCTTAAGGTTTGCCATAATAGTTCGTTTATCCATTGCATTAAAGCTTAATTATAATAGTTCGGGTCACTCTTTTACCGCTTCTCGACACAGGGTGTTGTTTACAATAATTTTGATTAATTAATCCAAAAAAAGTTATCGCAGAATATACTGAAATTCTATGGTGCGAAACTTTTAGCCCAGCCTGTAGATATATTAGACTGCACACTGATAAGGCACGTACGCAGTGGTTTTTTCAATTTTAGCATAATTTAACAATATCAGTGAATGTGTGTTTGAGTCAAGATGTTATAAAATGATTCTAAGTAAATTCTGCATGGCATGATATTCAAATCTCGAAGTCTAACGGTTGTTGTTCTTTTTGATTAATTTTCTTGGATTTAACAAAAAACTTGCTACGTTACAATTAATAATTCATGACTTCTTGAAAGAATGAGGGGTTAGACAAGACTAAGCGCTATGTGGCAGTGATGTACAGGTCGGCCAGTTGTCATATATCGATTGAATATTTTGTTTATTTTGCTTGAATACTTTCAGAAAAACTTGTACACGAGTATTTTTAAAAAGTCCACTTTTTTACTTTTACTGCAGTGCTTTTTTGGTCAGTGCTTTGTACTTCACTTCAAGTAGTTTTTTTGTTAGTAACGAAACTTTAACTTGATTACAATTCTCGAATACTTTTTACATTACTGGTTACGGTTCGTAATAAAACGTCCATAACTTTGTAAAGACAACAAACGTTATCTTGTTTGGCTTACAATTATAAAAAAAATACATATAAAATTTCAAAAAGGTTTTTAATTGTAGTGAATGGTCGTGACTGTTGATTAACTTGTAACAAAATCTAGATATAGAAAAACATTGATAAACGGTAAATTTTTGAATTGATAGTGGGCTGGCTGGCCCTCGATAAAAACAATAACTTTTCGTCGCAACTTCACAAACCAAATTGCGATCAAGCGTTTAACGTGCGGATGACTAAAACGAGAAGGGTGCACATTTATCGTTTCAACTTACGCAGCTAAAAAATACAGTTTTCACATCTTTGCGTAGCAGACTGCCACACTATGCTTACGGAGAAAAAATTAATGACGAGTTTTTCATGCAATCAACAATACTATAGCGACCCTTGTTTGTTTTATACTTCTATGAATTTGTTTCTGCGATGTGAATTTGTTTTCAAAAATTCTTAAATATAGCAATTTTTCAGATTGAATGTGTTATAAAAAGTAAACAGCAATGCCCACTCTTGGTTTATATGGGTGTTATTTTTAGGCGGAACGAAATAAACAGGCATTTCTTTTACTTAAAACGATCTTAAGTTTTTGTAGTACTTGAATATGACGTGTTAATCAATATCCTCATTTACGCTTTCACCAGAGAACATATTAGAAGTGGTCGTTAGTTCATCCTGTACGTTGTTGAACTTAATTGTGTATACTGCACAGTGCTGCCGTCCTAAAAAATTAAGTGGGTTGGTTTAAACCTGCTGCATCAACAAGTTTCGAGTAACGTCTGGGGGTTTCAGACCTCCTTCAGAAATTGTTGTCCGCGTCAATTTAAGTCATATGTCTCATGTGAAAACAGAAGACATGGATTGCATAGCCATACCGTAATTCAAGCTACTTCAACAACTGTTGGTTCGACTCCCACCAGCATCCTTGTTGCTTCCATGGATGAGTAAATGCGTAGCTTTGCTAAGATTATATCTTTTGTTCCTAACGAGCAGTAAATAGCTGCAAAAGTCCAAATTCATCCATACTATCAATCATTCTCAACAACCTACTTCACAAAACAGAACAAATCGAACCAAAGCAAACCAGTATCTCAAATTTTGTTTATTGAAATGCAGAACTGATGCAAAGAATGAAATATACGGAAAAGCATAAAATGAAATACTTGGAAAAACTATTGACCAAAAATCACAAAAAATGCAAAAAAAGTATCACCGAAGTATCAACCAATTAATCCTGATTCATCGCATAAAAAAAAATTATGAAGAGTTTTATAAGGTTGGTTTTCATCTAACTTGGTAGTTTCCAAAGAGGGGTTCTCGGACCTTTTTGGGTTTGTGAAGCACTTTCCAGAAGGTCAGCGAAAGAAATTTGGTATAAGCGTTACTTCGCTCATAGCTTAATAATTTTGCTTTCGACTCTTGTGCGTTTGGGAGGTACGCAATCTATGCTGGCGAGATTTATTTTTTGCTTTCTATGCGTTCGTTACGATCATACTTCCCGACTCCCCCATGGCGTCACAGAGAGAAAAGATCAGTTTATCGGTCGCTACTGCTATAGTTAGCTACTCCTGTGGCCTAGCTGAAGCTCAGTCTTTTTGTACCTGAGTTGGTAAAGAAAGTAGTGGGCTTCTGAAAGTAACTGCACCCAACCCATTAAACTTCGTAAGTTACTGTATATTTTGCTCTGTGTGTAGGCCCTATTTTTCACTATACGGTACGTTGATCTTGTGATTGTGATAGATAATTTTTTACTTTGCAGAGAAGGGTGGTGACTTTGATGACCGTACGGTTTTGTTCATTGTTTCCTAACTTTTTGTATTTACCTGTGGTGCATTTAAAAAGTTGATGTAAATAGGTATGATACTGCACAAAACTAAAAACCCTTATCCAATAATTCAATCATCTTTTGTGGTAGGTTGTGCCTTCACTCAGGGATATCGAGAACAACCATGCCTAAATCCTCTTCTTCATCCTCCTGATGAACCCTGCTATTTGAAAAGCACTGGAGAGGCGAATCCAATGCACAACATTTAGTGTTTTAATTCCTTTTTCGTCTCTATCAAACGATAATTGCACACGATATAACAACTTTCTATCACCTTGAACGCATTACTTAGCGCTTAACGCCGAAAGCTCGAATAATTTCTGAGTGAAAATTTATTTAATAATAATAGTGTACCGGTCCAGCACAATTTTGTGACGATAAAATTAAAAAATACTATCGTCTATCATAGCGAATGTATAATACCATCATGCCAAATATATTCCATCAACAATGTGATCCAACTCAGTTCAGTATGAAAGAGACAGAAGTTTCATTTAGTAGCATCCACATCAAGTTGGCAATAACATATCCACAGTGAAAATTAAATTATCCAACACCAAGCAGTGCCGTGGTGGTGGTACTACCCTATCCCTTCCGAGGGATGGGATCGCAGAGGAACTCTGCGGAGACCCAACAGTCGGGCCACACCCCAAGGTCTGAACCATAGATCGAGAATAGAGAGAGAGGAGCCAAAGATAGATTTGCGAAGGGGTTCAGAAGCACGACAGTCGAGGAGGAGATGATTGAGGTCCTGTAGAGGGTGTCCACAGGCACTACAAGCAGAATTCTCCTTCCGACTGATCCTGTGAAGATATGAAGATAAAAGAAGACTGTGGCCATGGCAGTGAAGACGGGAAAGCTCACTGCGAATGGAGCGAGAAAGAAAAAGTTCCTTCGAAGAGACTTCGGGGACTTGGAAGTTCAGATGGGAGTGAGAGATATGACGTCTCCACTAGCGGTATTGAGAATAACGGACTTTGGCAATAACTGGGGGGAGAGGGCATGGGATCGCATCAGTGGGCAGAGAGGCACCAGTCTTGGCAAGTAAATCCGCTTTTTCATTTCCGGGGATACCTGCGTGTCCGGGGACCCATTGGAAGCTCAAAGTGGTATTGTTGGAGAGGGAGGAGGCGAGGGATCGAACATTCCAGAAGGACTCAGGCAGGAGATAAGAGGGGGCTGAAGAAAGGATACAGAGGGCTAATTGGGAGTCGGTTAGGAAAAGGACTGACTGGAATATGCAGGTCATCAAATGGCTAGTACACCAAACGAGACCTTGCTTGAGTGCAAAGGTTTCAGCTGTGAAGCTGGAGGCAATTGGACCGGAGAAAAAGGATAAGGAATTCGATGTGTTGCATTTGGAGCATACACTCCAGCGCCACCGGGACCAAATAGGGAGGGGACAGATCCGTCAGTCCATACTTGGATATCAGACAGGGAAGGGAGGATAGTCTGCTAGAAGCGGACTGGAGTCGGGCTGTACTGTTGCCTGTGCAGTCGGGAATGAAGGGGGAAACAGTGAAGTGGGTTGTAGACCATTGGGGAAAAGGGGGGCTTGATCGTGATCAAAGTTTCACGTGGGGAAGGGAATGGTTGTGTAGCTGAAGAACAGAATGATCTCCAGGAGGGTTTTTTCTTTAGTCGACAGGGAACGTTTCTAATTGCCAGGGCATAAAGGCTGGAGAAGTCGGGGGAGATGCAGAGCACGTTCAAAGGAGTAGAGGGTCTGATGTTCTAGAATCAGCTTTAGAGGAGGGAGTTGGCCTCGAGAAGGAGTCGTGAGGAGGGGGTGGAAGAGAGGCATCCAGTAATGACCCTGGATGCAGGTCTGCGTAGAACTTCCAGGTGATTGGTTGCAGTGTTGCAAAGGAATGGGAACCATCCTGGAGAGGCATATGTGAGCACCGGACAGACAAAGGCTTTGTAGAGTAGGGAGAGAGATTCTTTTGTGGGAGCCCAAGAGGCAGTGGCTATTGAGCGAAGGGCTTTGTGGCGTGGATAGAATTTGGAACACAGGGATTGGACGTGGGCCCCAAAGGATAGAGTCCGATCGAAGGTTACACCAAGGAATTTAGTTGTGGGATTGAACAAAAGAGGGAACCCCAAGAGGTTTAGCCGGGGCTGGAAAGTGGCTTGATGGGGATCTGTAGAGAAAAAGGACGACTCACACTTCTTTGGATTGAATGGAAGTCTCCATAAGTTGGACCATGTTTCTAGGACAGTGAGGGAGATTGGACAACAGAAGAGGCTTTGAGCGGGTCTGGAAAGGAGGACCAGATGGCCAGATCGTCAGCATACAGGGAGGCATGAGCATCCCGAGGTAAATCCTTAGTGATGTCATCAACAAACAGAACGAAGAGGACCAGACCAAGTACCAATCCCTGGGGGACCCCTCGTCTGATGCGGAAGGAGCGGCTGTGGGAACCACCAACCTGGATTTTAGCTCTACGATCAGAAAGAAAAGAGCGTACCCAAAAAACGAAGCGAGGGGGGAGTTTGAGCGAGAGGAGTTTGTGAAAAAGAGCCGAGTGCCAGACCGAGTCAAAAGCCTTGGAGAAGTCAACAGATGCCAAAATGGTTCGATCTGGAGGTTTTTTCTTTTGGAAGCCGTCCCAGATTGATTGAGACAGAGTAAAAATTTGGTCAAGGGGCGACCTACCAGGACGAAAGCCGGCCTGGCAAGTCGAGAGGAGATGATTCGATTCAAGGTGAAAAGTAAGGCGAGAAAGAATCAAGTGCTGAAAAAGCTTGGAAATGCAGAAGGTGAGGGAAATGGGGCGGAAAGAGGACGGAGAGGAAGTGGATTTTCCAGGTTTATGAATGGGGATGATGGTGGTAGGTTTCCAACAAGAGGGGAAGGTGTGAGAGTGCCAGGACCTGTTAAAAAGAGAAAGAAGAAGGAGTTGTGCTGGCTCAGGCAGGTGCTTTAGTAAAGAATAGGCAATCTGGTCAGGGCCAGACGCAGTGGAAGAGGAGGGATTGCAGATGGCAGTGGAGAGTTCAGTCAAGGAGAAGGGGGAGCAGAAAGAATTATGGAGGGAAGAAGCATCCTCACAGCTAGCTTTCCAAAGTTCATTCATGAACTGTCGTTCGGCTCTGTGCGAGGAACGGGGTGTCGCTTGAGATAGATGTGAGCAAAGATAAGAGGCATAGTGGTTGGCAGTGTCAAGAGGGGAAGTGCATTCGGGAAAAGAAGGGTCTTGGGAGGTGTTCTTTTTGCCCGAGAGGGCATTGAAAAGCCTGAAGACAGCACGAGGATCAGAACGGGGGGACAGGTTAGATTAGATGGCTTGCCAGGTTGCAGATTTGGCTCTAGAAATGACTGAGGACGCCCTACGAGAAGCATCTATGTATCTGAGGCGGTGCGACTCAGATCGGTGTGCCACGGAGCGGGCCCTCCGTCGTTCCCGAACTGCAGATTCCGCTTCCTGGGACCACCAGGCTTTGGGGGAACAAGCAAGGCGGCCAAAGGAGATAGAGGCCTTGGCAACTTCGACTAAGAAGAGGGAAAAGGAGCGGGCAGCCTGGTGGATGTTGAGTATATCAACATCAAGAGAGGGAAGGTGCTCAGCAATATATGATTGATAAACATCCCAACTAGCCTTGTTGTAGTTGAATTTGGGGGGACGAGTGTTTGGGTGACGAACTGGAAAGAGGGGGAGGACAATTTCAATGGGGAGATGGTCAGAGCCAAAGAGCAAGAGACGCAGGAGCTAATTGGATATCAAGGGATGAACGGCTCCCAGTGAAATGATGAAGGAGCGTGGGAGAGGCGGGGTCGTTCACAATTTCCAGATCGGGAAAAGTGATCCAGCGAAACAGGTCATTTTCGAGCGGGTTAGGGGGAATGAGTTTGTCCCAGGTTGGGTGGTGAGCATTGAAGTCTCTAAGGATAAAAGTGTCAGGGGAGTTAGGAAGGTTGTCAGGATAGAAGATCCTGGTGCGAGAGTCAGACAGAGTGTTTTTGATGGGAGGGGAGTAGAGGTTAAGAAATTGTAGGGGAGAGTGGTTGGAGAGAAGAACTTTAACACAGGTGTAGTCTGAGTAGGGGTCCTGGGAAGACAGAGAGGAGACAGAAACCGGAGAGAAAGCCAGGTCGAAGTAGATAAGAGTAAGGACACCACCACCAGTGTTATGAGTACCGGAGGAAACAGGGCCTTGTCTACCAATTGTCCGATCCGTGCGGAGGGTATAATAACCAGGGATTTGGAAGATTTTGAATGACGAAATATGGGTTTTTTGGAGGAAAATGAGGTCATACTGGTTGCCAGAAAGAAAGGCGATTAGTTCAGCACGATGAGAGGAGGAAAGACCGCCGGCATTCCATTGCAGAATTCTGAGATTGTGCGAGAGGCATGGATTTCTTTGAGGGTGGGGCGGCGAGTTGTGGATTGGTTGTGAGCTTGTGGGTGGTGGTGGTGAGACGGGTAGGGTGAAGGTGGAAGGAGGGTAGGTGTTAAGGAGGGGAGGATGTGAGGAGAGAGGTAGAAATGAATTCATGAGATCTGAGCAAGTTAGTGGAGGAGGTGGGGGTGGGGGCAGAGCTGTAGAGAAGGGGCGGGGGTACGCTTGCTGGTGGGTGGGAGAGGCAAGGTTTCCATTGAGACAAGCAGGACAATTCCAACCCATGGAGGAGCCAGCCGCGCAGATTTTGCGAAAGTCATCCCGGATCAGAGAAGAGCAGGAGAAATGCACCCACTTGGAGCAGGTGGAGCACTTTAAAGAGTCCTTACCTACCTCGAGAGAGCAAATGGAGCAAGGGTAACGTGGGAGGCCCCGAGGTAGACGTGATTGATAAAAGCCAGGCGGTAGTGGGGGGAACCCTGGGGGAGGGGGTGGAGGGGACGCAGGCTGCGTAAGGAGGAGACTGGTCTGAGTGGGAAGCCAGTTTTTCTTTGGGGATGGCACGCTGGGCATCGCCAGCCCACTGCAATGTCAGTTGCACAGATTGTGCGAAAGTCAGCACGGGTAAGAGAGGAGCAAAGGAAATGCACCCACTTGAGGCAAGCAGAGCATTGAACAGAGTCTCTGCCCACATCCAGATGGCAGATGGAGCAAGGGTACCTAAGGTGAGGATGGTTGCTGATTGGGCCCGGGTTAGGATAGACATTACCACTAATAAGGAGCAATGCCAGGATAAGGAGACGCCGAAAGGGGGTCCGGTCAACAAGAAGAAGAGGAGCCGCCCAGTTGTGACCGGTCAACAGGTGGCCCAGCAAAAAAACAGTCCGAGACAATGAGGGCGACCTTTCAGTTGAGCCCCTCGGGAGATCTGTCCTGCCATTTCGACCCATCCCCATTGGGGAGGGGACTGCACCACCACGATGAGGTGGCAGAAAGTTGGTGCAGAAGCAGTGCCGTCGCCAGAGTAAACGAAGTGGAGGGCACTAGTCAAAAGTGAGAAGGCACTAAAATAGACTGAACTTTTGCTGATAAAAATTGATATTGTACGGCTACAAATTATGGGCAATTTTTAAAAATCCATATTCATGTCCAAAAAAAAGAGATATATAAGGTCGGCATCGTTTCTTAGCTAGTTTCGCTAGTGGCCCATAATTGCTTAAAAAATCTAGTGGCAGCAGTGAATGTGATCAGACGTGCAACCAAGATTTTGCTAAGAGGCGAAAATTTAAACCAAAAGCAAATCTTTTTTTCTACAAAAATTGTCTAATTTAGGCTCCATGCTGAACAAACAAATGCAACTCAAGCGTGTCACAGACGAGATCCTGGGGGCGGATTGCTGGACGATTTCGCAGCAAAAAATAGTAATTTTAATCACAATTCGCACGTTTTTGAAGTCATATGAATAACTAAACAGCTAAAATTTGGAAGTCATTTGAAAGAATTAAATTGCCCAGCCCCTTCAGGCCCCCCTACTTCAGGTCAAACCCAAAACACGTTTTAACGCTCGTACTTAAGACAGTTGGTCTTCACAAAAATGTTGTCACGAATTGTTTCAGGTCATAATTACTGAAGAAGCACCGGAAACGATTCTGTAGCTTTATATATTTTTTCCGCGACACATCCGCAAAGGCGTGTTAATAAGACGGGTTACTGAATCACATTTATTATAACCGTTGGTTGGCAGCTATTTTGCAAAGAATCGAGAAAACGTCAAACGAGAATTATGTTTGAACATTATCAGTCCTTTTTCCATCATCGTCTCTTGTCTTGGTGTTGCGTGATATTCCAAAAACAGTATTTTGAGTAAACCGAAACGGGGGGCACAAGCAGCTGTTAGGGGGGCACGGCCCTCCTGGCCTCCCCGTAGCGATGTCACTGACCCTCAGCAACATTAAAGTTAATGTTGTACAAAGTTATTTTAAACCAAAATAGTACCATATTTATAAAAAAACAGCAAAATATTTTAAGTTAAGACTAAAAGCGGTAAAATATACAAGCCAGGCTAACTGTGAGAACAAACATTATAACTTAGATGTTATCCTAAATTAATTCAAAGCATACATTTTCTGTAAAAAAATCATAGCTTTTTAAAACAATTAGCAGACATTTTACATTGACAACTGGCACATAATGCAGCCAAGTACAACTAAACCAGATTAAATAAATTTGCAAAATTTGAAGAGCATATCCATCAATTATTAATAATAAATAAATAAACCAATTTAACTAATTATATAATACATGCAATATTCACCATTGTAAAACAAGTAGGCAGAGAATTAATGTCTCTTTTTTTGCCAGGAATAATAACAAAAAAATATCGAATAAAAACGGTTTTATCGAAAATGCTAATCAGTGTCTTGTTGCACAAGGATTAGATTTTGTAATCAATTATTTTCACTAAACTTCTCTGTTATATCTTCAACTCTAACAATCAAAGAGACTTAATGTTCTTATGATAATAACCGCACAACCTTATTGTGGCTGAAGTTTAATTGTTGCTCATTTTTTGACAGTTCAAACACAAGTATATTTGCTCGATAGTCTATATATAATTCTTTTTTTTTGTAAATCTTAAAAATGATGCTTAGACAGTTAAATGTTCATTTGCAGAGTCTTGCAAGCAATTAAAGTAATGTTTCGGATAGCAGTTGTATTCCAAAGCTAAATCTCATGGTCAGATTTCTCTAAAAACAAAATGAGGTGTAAAAATGTATACTTTGATGTTACATTGCACTTAACAGTTAAGAATTGCAAATAGATTTCGAAAAAGACTAAAAAAAACTACCTATAGAGGTTAAAAAGCAGTTAAAAGTTGTTTTTTTTTTTAAAAGTGGTGAAGATAATTAGTGCAGCCTGATTTACCTTCAGCTCTGAAAACAACTCATAAAAAAATAAACAACTAATGCACACAAACTAAACAAAAAAACATATATATTCAAGCTTCAAACCAGGAAACCTTGCCAATGTTGGCATTGACTGCATTTGATACCATTTCAGCTAAAGTTCTATGTTAAACCAAACAAAAAAACAAACTGGATGGGGATAATTTGGCATGACATTACAACATTATTATCAATAACTGAAGTCAAATAATGATTCTTCGAAAGAGACTCTTTAACTGGAAATTTTTATCTACTTTTTTATTAATTTTGATCCAGATCTAACCCCAAATCAAATTCTTACTCTAAAACTCACCCCAAAACTAACCCAAATCTTAACCATTAAAAAAGCACCAAAATAAGACACATTAAGTCACAATCTGAATTAGCCTCTGATTGTCAGAAAAATGACTACAAATGGGATTCCAACCCATGCCCGAAACAACCAGAGACATACACTGGCTTCAAAGTCGCAGCAGTTTTTCAACGCAGGACATGCATAACATCATGTGAGCTTGTTAACCTACTTTCTTCATGACCTTAAACAGGCAAATAAAAAAATGCAAGGATGAATAATGAAAATTTTTATTTCACTCACTTTAACTTAAAATTTTCCAGTGAAATAATCATTCTGAAAATTCTTTACACACTACAGTATATCTTTTCATATCAGCATAAACTGCCAAAAAGTTAGCAGATACCAGTAAGTTCATATTACTCCAACACTAATTCCGTTACCATTACATAAATTAGAATGTCTCTATAGTATGTAAGATCTACAACCGATCAACTAAAAGTTACAATGCAAATAAGCACAGTGAATCGGCAGTTAGACTCGACGCAAAGCAATTTTGGGGACTATTTGCTGATGCTAGTTAATCAAACGGTAACGCAAATGTCTCTGGAGCAGGAGGTCTGAGGTTCAAATCTTGGGTCAGCGAAATTGGCACAGTGTTGCCAACCGCTTGCCACCTGTGCAACATTTTTTCAAAAGCTGCATTGTCCAGGCTCAATGACGCAGAGGTGGGATCGCCAACTCACTACACACTTCTGCGCAATACAACAAATAAAATATTTAAGTTGGTGAGTGTTTGCTTACATCAGCGTTTACTAATTGTTGCTTATGTCCCTCACGAAGACCAGCAAACATTGCAAAGGTGTGATTTAGGCATTTTGCTGCTTCCGGTCTAAGAGCACCTTTAATACATATAAACTTTTCAATAACTATACAATCAATCAAGTGTTGTTTAATAACAAAATCAAAAAGTGTACCTGCTTGAGAACTTTTTAGTTTGATGAAATTCCTTGTTAACAGTCTTCCTTTAGTATCTACAAGCAAAGACAGATATTAATGCCGAGCATCAAGACCTGCTCGATCATGCCTCACACTGCTTTCAGACTATAATTGAAAAGTGCAAGACAAACCTTCTATATTATGGAGTAGCATTACAGTCATTTGTTAATAACTTTCACAAAACCATTACAGATTCTCAATTCAATACTGCACTGCACACCTTTAACAAAAGCCATCTCTAGCCTACAACTGTTTCAAAAATAAAACAAAAGTATGCACAAAAACATCAAATCAACATAGGTTATCTATCTCAACTCAGATCCTTGTTTCTGGAACAATTCCAGCAAAAAGAAGATCAAATATCAGCCGAGGATGAAAACTGCATGGAGCAGGAAGGCCAGCAAAAAGTTGCAAGAAGACCAAAGCAAGACGTCAGCATTCGATTCAACAGTGCGCCAACATGAACGTCATGCTTGGGAAATCCCACTAAAAAAAACTAGGTTGAGTTCGAAAAGACTTTATATACCAAATTTTTTTTCTGTGGTCATTTTGTGCGATTTGTAATTAAGGGTGACTTTTATCCTTTATGGCATCATAAAGCATTCAATAATTTGTTATTTGATCAACCTCAAAGTTTCCTAGTAAATCTCTTTTAGGTTCGTAAATGAGCAATTATTGATCATATACCTAAAAGAAATTTTTTCATTGAACATCTGGCATAGAAAATTAACTACTGTTTCACGACCATTTTATAGTAAAAAACTGTAAACGTTATAAAACCATGATGCGATTTAAATCCCATTATTTTGTTAATGAGTTATAGTATATGCTAAATTGTAAAATATCGGTATGTATCAAAGAACTAAATATGAACTTGGCTACCTAAAAACAACACCTACCTACCAGTTCAAATACAACCAATCCATACATCAGTCTTGCATGAGCTGCAAACTCTGTATTGGTATACTGATGCACTATCCAGTAGGTAAAACCAGATGTTTTTGTTAGCCCATGTCCACAATTTCACAAAAAATCAATTTAAGATTGCATACAAGGTTTCATTTAAACTTCTATAACCGAAACTCTGAACTGCTCGAGCTGTCATGTTAATCAAATTCGATTGTTAGTGAGCTTTGACTAAAAAGTAACCACAAAAACAAAAGATGATTGTAAGAATCCTAAAAATGTAGAACAGATGCTGGATGCTTAGTAGTTCTTGATGAAACTTTGCCAAAGAAACCTTCTAACTTCTTTGTTAACTGTTAAGCATGTACACAATCAGTATTCTTTTCCAGTTTCTTGCCAATAAATTGTACAGGATATCAGTGTCTGCCCACATTCCACATAGGAAATGCAATTTTCCGTCTTCAAAGGTCACGTAATAATGGTTATTGGTAAGAACAGGTGTCTGTATTGATTACAAGTGGTTTTGACTGGTTACCACAGATCACCACAACAGAAAATACCTACATTTTACAAATAAGACTACAACATGGGCATATCAAAACATTGATCTACTTGGTAGGCTGGGTAACATTTTAAGCCTGCAACGCAATTTTGTATTTTGAATAATCATAGAATACAACACGTAAGCATTTCTTAAGTTCAACAATCTAATAACTATTGTGTAAAAAGATTAGGGTACTGAACTTGAGCAGATAAGCCACAAATGATTTTTGGTGAGTTCGTGCGCATACGAGTCTCAAAACCAACGTAATTGTTTATTATCCTCACACGTAATAATTCAATTAATTTTTAACACAGCGAAGCAGCGGTATATATACAGCGAGTAAACAAAGAAAAGCGAAAACAAAGACACGGTAATTAAATTCCTTATGTCTCGCAATATCCGTTCATTACGCAATACCACCCATAGCAATGAGCGATATGTGCCAATAACCGGATACCGCAGACATAATTGCACAAGGACAAAATATATTAATTCACTCGGTCACCACAGACTTTCCCCTCAGAATGATGGGTATGATGGACGACAAAGCCCCCAAAGGCTGTCCAGCATACACATCAGTCGACAAAAAGAAATGCGGACTCGAGTAAAAAAATGACAAAAAAGACACGTAATTCTTCCACAACTGCAACATAGAAAACCGATAATGGGTTAAAAAAGGAGTAAGCAGAAACACCAAAACTGGGGATAAAATGTTTAACGCGTTAAAATCTGAAATAAGACTGTAGAAATGCTATTTTCTACGTCCATGCGACCAGAAATAAGTGACTTGGTCATTCCTCGCAGGATGACATAGCGCATTTTAGCGCGGAAAATGCAAACAACACAATATAGAGGGCTTTTCTCTTGCCCTTTAACATAATATAAAATCATCGAGTCTTTGCTCGGAAGTAAATAGTTTCATAAATGCGAAAACAACAATATAAAATAAAGATTCAGTAACTCTGCTGGTCGCACGAGATATATTTCGTTGAGTCATGGCATCCTTTAAACTTCTTCTACTCGAACAGAATTAGAATAGCCGTAACATTGATTATAACGCGAAAAAAAATTCAGCTGATACAGAGGTAAGAGGAAAATACGCAAATGCAAGTCATACATTGGAAAGGTCATTTATTGGACACCCATTCTCAGTAAAACTACGTTTACATTTCTAGCACAGCTTAACTGCGGTAGATAAGGAGTCAGGAATGAAAACAGACGTGATGCATTACAATTCAAAAATCATATAAGCTGTACTTGCGGTTGATAATCCCAAAACAGTTTAGTAATAATCACAATAATATTAAGTTTTTGTCAATTGGGTTTGGGCTTCCTTTTTGTTTTTTTACTTGCACAATAACAAAATTCAACTAATTAACGTTATTTTTAATCGCCTTTTACGATTCGCCATAACTTGGCGGCTTCACTATTCTAAAACCGGTGAGGCACGGCAGTTGTGGGAATTAGTTAGTTAGCGATGAGCGATATGTGCCTATAACCGGATACCGCAGACATAATTGCACAAGGACAAAATATATTTATTCACTCGGTCACCACAGATTTATACTACCTAATCTGAGATCTAGTAGTAGGTGTGGCATTACCATTCTCTCGACTATCAAGAAATTGCCTCAATTAACTCAGGCTCAACACCTTAAAATACTAAACAGGAAAATAAACCTAACTCAAGGCTTACTTGACCAAGCTACTTTACTGACCTGCCACCTGCCTAGCCTACTGTATGGTACACATCTGACATAGCCCTAGGTCTTCTTAACAATAACATTTTAACGTTAACACTGCAAATCAAGCCAAAACTGACAGCAAATTTTAATATAACAAGGATGGTGTAGTAGGCATAGCGTAGAACCGGTAAGTACCGTATGCCAACGCTAATTCTGAACTGAACAGTGAACCTTCAATCGAACCCAAACTTACTACGGTACTGTATGGCTATATCATATCTAACCTAGGCTACTATGCTTACTTGGATTTACCAAAATCCAGAAGCTTTTTGCTTAAACTTTGTAGAAAGTTTATTTACTTACTAGTTACTCTGAGCATTGAGCAGATGAATCAATCGAGTGATTAACATTAATGATTACCGGTAACTGACTCTTGCTCTGTCTACTATAACCTAGTCCATTCTGTATCCAAAAAGCAAGTATTTGGCTACTATCTGCCATTTACGAATACTAAATAAATACACATAACATGAACAAAACTTTGAATTGCACCAACATTATCACTATCTGACTACCATCACATTAGACATCCCTATGATATTATGCAATTACTTTTAATTTTTATCTAGTACTAATAGGCCTAATATAGCAACAATTGCTCAGATTCGAGTCAACAGCTTAACCGTGATGCTTGCAAGAACTTGTCAGACGCTGCCTAGATACTAGGCTAACCAAATACGCTGACATATTAGGCGTATTTACCTATATGATCACCAACCTATAGGCTAACCTGACTCTTGCATTAATTAGCCTGTGAATACAGCGGATCAAGCCAAAGTTGAGCGCGGAGTATGGATTGGACACGTATGTGACGTAATAAATCTGCAAAACCATGATAAAAAAAAAATTCGCTTCCTGCCCTTGGCCTCCAGAGGGTCTGTTCTCGGAAGGGCTGTCCTTGGCCTCGGATTTTTTTGTGTCCTTGGCCTAGAGCCTTGTGTCCTAGACTTCACCTCTGCGTCCAGTACAATACTTCTTTGCCCTCAAGCGCTGCAGTTGAAAGGCTCTTCAGCAGTGCTGGGCACCGCAAATTTAAGCTCTATTTCGCAACTGCAAATTCCACAAAATAGCAATAAGTGGTTCGCAACCGCAAATCCGAAGTTTACGATACGTTTGCGGTAATTTTTTGCATTTCCGCAAATGCAAATGACTTTTTACTTTCGCAAACTTGAACCACAAATTTTGCTGTTGTTTTTCCTGGTTTGATAAATAGAGGAGATCTATAGCAATATACCAATGCTTGATATTTTCCATATCCGCCGCAGACCTGTAATAAACATCCATAAGTTTTCAATTTATTTAATATCCTGTTTTTGTAAGTTATAATATACATGTCAGCAGCAGGGCGGGGTGGAAATGTGCGTAGGTTCGTTTAAACAAAACTGCGACCGTAGTTGGATTACGTCTGCTACTCTGGTGGCTGGGGAAGACACTTCAAAGGGAGTATTCTCATTTGCCAGTCACTTTCTTTGCTCGTTCTAACTTCTAACTACAGTATATTCGTTGAGTTGAAAATTCTTATTTGATTTACATACTTGTACAGTACATGTACTTGTCATGTAGGAAAAACAGAGATGCACAAATTTTGATTGAGTCGCGGAAAAGTAAAAACTCGAGACGCAGGAACTTGAGTTTTTGCGTTCTTGAAAATGATACCTAGCAGGCATTTAGGCTACTATTTACTGCTTGAGTGACGGAATGGGTGGGGGGGTGTTGTTGTCGATGTCACGTCCTGCTCCCTTCGTCACGCATGGCAATTTGCAGATCACGATTAAAACAACTTAGTTTCAAACGTATAATAGCAGTTACCATTTTCTTGTTTCTGTACTGGTGCAAAAAAATTTTAATTCTTTTGAAAGGTGTTCATATTAAGGCAAGCTTTTGCCAAGATGAAAATGTGCTAGGTGTAAGAAGATCAAGTCAAAAGTTCGGTTCCTTTGTTTAATTTATTTTAGTGGCAATACAGTCCCGATTAACAGAGGCGGAGTCCTCGAGGATGTGCTTTGCTTCGAGGACACATTTTGAAGTCCTTGGTTTTGTCTTCGAGGGTCAAGTCCTTGGCCTTGAAGCCTCCAGTCCTCGAACATTGCCCTGTCCTCGGCTCGAGGACAGCACTATTCTTTGAACCGTTATAATTATGTAATATTATTATTATTAATGGGCAGCGGTGCAAGCGGATCTGCTATCGTTAGGTAAAGTACACCTACACATTGCGTAGGCCTTATTTGAGCCCATTGCAACTGTAGCTGCTACGTTGCTGTAGTTTTGTTGGTTACTGGTCGAACTCGAAACCCTTCCAGCTTCCTTTAAATGCGGTACGTGGCCAGTTTGTTAATATTACATTTCGTTACCACATCGTGAACGGTGGTTTTGGCGATTCCAAAATATTCACACGAATATCTTGGTAAAGCTTGCAATTGTGAACATGATGATTTGATGTTTCGTCCTCTAGGCTACATTTTGGACACAAACAAGACTCAGCATGACCAGTTAAAATTTGCCCTGCTCAATTTAATTGAGATCTCTTAAGGTTAAGGAGACGTATTGTTTGTCGTAAAAATGTCCAACCTACAGACTCCTTCATCCTCAAGCAGTCTTTCCGTTCATTCCATGTAGATTTCCATCTATCTGTGAATCAGTCCTTAACCGTGCTAACTCAACTGGCTTACGGGAATGTAACAAAAGGTTCAGGACCATGCATTTTTTTTTTAATCCTGATTTGGCTAGATAGTCTGCCACTTTGTTACCATGTACCCTGCATGACCAGGAATCCAGGCAATGCTGACGTGGTTTTGTTTACCCAACTGATTTAGGTTTCTAATGCAGTTGAGCACTGTAATTGATGCTACAGTGCATTTTATGAGTGATTTGATAGCAGCCTGACTATCCACCAGCACAACAATACTTTGATTGTGCATTTTTTCCAAAAGCAGGTTCTTTGCCACTTCTAAAATAGCTAAGACTTCTGCCTGGAACACAGTGCTGCGTAATCCAAGATGAAAAACTGCATGTTTTGGGGAGGTGTTTTGGATATTCTGCATAAAAACCCGCACCTACTCTTCCATTTAGTTTCGAGCCATCCGTGTAAACCTTGACAGTGTTCTGATTTAGAACGCTTTCAGATCTGATAGCATTCTCTTTATCCATAATTTGACACTCGAAATTTCTCTAAAATGCAGTACCTTAGTTTTCTGTATTCGGTCAGCTGTCATTTGCATCAGATTTGGCTTTGTTCCAACAAGTCAACGCTCCACACGGCGCATAAAGTCATGCAAAGCAGTTTCCATGGAAACACCTGCGCAAAATCCGTACTGCAACGCAGAAAGCTTTGCATGTACGTTATTATCTTCATTAATATGATACAGAATTAGTCTTTCTAATCATTTCAGTTGGAAAGAAGCTAAAGTGATCATATGGAAGCATTTAGCTTCAAAATAGCTTTCCTTTCCGGGTTTGGCGAGAAATATACCTGTGCATTCTTTCCATGCCGATGGCTCATAGCTGTGTCTCAGGCATGCTTGAAAAATGACATGATAATATGCTTTCAGTTGATTGCTACCTTTCTGTAACAGCACGGGATAGAGTCCGTCTGGGCCTGGAGCTTTGAATGGTTAAAATTCGTTAGTAGTTGCTTCCATACGCTAGAATGAACGTACTGTATGTTTGCAATCATTTCAGTGTCTTTACACGAAAGGATTATCCACTAAACCGTACCTGGTTGCAAGATTTTCTGTCTGCTGGCTACACGGTGATGAGATATCGAGCTGATAGTTTAAAGTTTCTAGTGGAGACTTCGTGAATTCTCTGTTGTGTTTAATTACGTTGCTAACACGCACCGTTTCATTGCTTCGAATAATCTAAACCAACCGAGCCGTTGGTGTTTGACTATTCATGCTCTCTACAAAGCTACGCCATGAATCGCGCTTTGCTTTTCTGATAGTGTTTTTGAAATAGGCTAGGCCGAACTTTTGAGCCTCCCAATCTTCTTGTTTTGTTTTAGTGGCTTTTCTCCAACATGGCGAGCCTGTCTTCAAAGGCTTGCTAGTTCAGAATTCCACCAAATGTTATCTTTCTTGCAAACCAACTGTTGCATAGGGCAAGCAGCTTTATATGATTTAGTTATTGCTGAATAAACCTAGTTTGCCAGGACATCAATATCTTCTTTTGAGGAAGGTACTGGTACTGGTGATAAAATTCGTTCATTTAATTTTTATTCGAGTTCGTTTACATACTTGTTCCAGCACGTGCGACGAGCATTTCGAAACATTTTAGCTTGGCTTTGGATTCTGCTTTTAACCTGGAATCTAATATAAATGTGATCCGAGAATGACAGCACGTTGCTAACATGCCAGCCAACAATTCGGTCACACGCACACCGGTTCACGAAGGTGAAGTCTA
This sequence comes from Trididemnum nubilum, assembly GCA_963965965.1. Taxonomy (NCBI): domain Eukaryota; kingdom Metazoa; phylum Chordata; class Ascidiacea; order Aplousobranchia; family Didemnidae; genus Trididemnum; species Trididemnum nubilum. The sequence continues at coordinate 401,604 of OZ014479.1, read as the reverse complement.
GAACCTCTTCACGCGTTTTAGTTCTGAATGTTGGTTTATTATCTACATTACAGAAATTCAGGTCTGCATTAACACAATGCGCAAGCAGATCCTCTCCTCGAACGTTTATATCGAAGATCCCCATATAGTGTGATGTGCCTTTGCATCGGTTTCTACAATAGTAGGTATTTGTTGATTTTTTAATTATGAAGGAAAACGCCAAAAACCTCACTGAAAATTTTTGAAGACGTTTTTTGTTTTCCTCTTTTGGAGATCGCCTGAAAAAAAAAATTTTTGAAGAACACTTACGCCTGTGCCCTTGGCCCCGAGCATTCCTGTCCTTGGCCTCGAGAGGGTCTGTTCTCGGATGGGCTGTCCTTGGCCTTGGTATCAGACTTTTTTTGTGTCCTTGCAGCAGCGTAGCCAGGGGGGGGGCGGGGGGCAGTAGCCCCCCCATTGGCATCTCGACCAAAGTGCAGAATGAAAAAAACACTACGTTTTTAGCACTTTTGAGACCGTTAAATGCACCAGAGTGGACTAAATAGTGATTTAAAACATCTTTTAAAACATATATTTAGAAGGGGAGGAGGGGGGCTAATTTGTTGAAAATAAAACCAACAAATAAATGAAAGCTTTGAAAAATGGTCTATAATATGCAATCAAATTTGATCGCAAGTGTAAAAATGCTAAACATAGGTGTCATCAACAAATATACTATAAACTAAGGAATAGGGGGGGGGGGGGGGCTATTCAGTATTAGTTAATTACCAATCATTTCTCTCAAATCTCTTTTCATTAGCCCCCCCCCCCCAAATTATTTATCTCTATAAACTGTTTACGAAACAGAATACTCCGCGTGACCTTTATTGAACTATTCGATTTTATAATTTAACAGCATCTAAACAAGAGAACTAACATTTTACCATTAGCCACCTTCCAAAAAGCGCATTTATGCAACCAGTTTAATCATGTTTGCACTGCCAATTTCTAAGCCACGTTTTCAAATCATTATTTTTTAATCAAAATAGCCCTAAAATGAAGTTATTTTTGCAAAAAAATGCAAAATTTTTGAGCACTGGGGGCTCCGCCCCCAGACCCCCATTACCCTCCGGAGGCTAGGGGCTCCGCCCTCAGACCCCAAAACACAGTCCCTCATTGCGAATTTCTGGCTCCGCGCCTGGTCCTTGGCCTCGAGCCTTGTGTCCTAGACTCCACCTCTGCTGATTAAGGGTTACGTGAAATTTTAACGCTTGAACTTCTAGTCTAACTTTGGATGAAAGCAGTCGTTTAAAAGCTTTCAAATTGCATACAACATAATTACGGTGCAGAACTAGCAAACCTAAGAGGAAAGCTTCTGTGCCATGGCCTTCCCTTTAGACCTTAAAACTGAGATACGATAAAGCAAAACCAAGCAGTTCTAAAAGAATGTACGTTATTTCTGCATAAATGCAAAAATAAATCGATCTTTGTTTTGTTTTCTTCTTTCACAAATGACGTAGCTTTTTAATTCCGTAATGTTTTTGAAGCGTTTTGATTTTACGATTTCATTCTTCTAGTAAGTCTCGTAAAAGCATTATACTACAACGTGCTTCCAGAATGCACGAAAACGCGTGTTTTTAGTGTTATTTTGCAATTTTTTTCCGATGCATGCCCCCGGACCACCCTACAATGGTCTTGCCTTTGGCCAGTGGTGGGCAAGTTACTTTGTAAAAGTAACTGCGTTACAGTTACATGGCAAAAAAAGTAACTAAGTTTCAGTTACAGTCAGTGATGTGGAAGCGGTTAAATTTTTGTGGAAGCGAAAGCACTTTGATGAAAGAGGGTGAAAGCGGAAGTGAAAGTGTTGAAAAAGAGCTGGAAGCGGAAGCAATTTTTTCAAAATCAGGCGCTTCCAGATTTTTAAACTGGCTACAATCGTTGGGGTAAAATGTAACAAAAATAATATTATTTTTAGGTATCTAACAATGTATGCAAAATTTCCACTTTAGTTATTGCCACAATTTTTAACGTTTGTGCTGCCTTAAATTATCGTAATTAATAAAGAGCCATGAGCACACCATCTTCGCGAGAGTTCATGGGTGTGATATACCGTACGTGATATACCACCAATACCACCATGGCATCAGAGTTCCAGGGTTTACTGTGGCCAGCAGTAGCCACGATGTGGTTATGCTAGGCTCCTTCTTAGTTTGCTGTGGCCGCTGCACGTGCTGGTAAGTGGCACTGCCAAGTAAGCTCAGTAGTGTCACCTGTAGTTTATGAAACCTGTACTTAACCAGTCGCAGCTGTATGTACCCGCCCCCCATTGGCCTGTCAACCAAAATGCAGAATCAGAAAAATACCACGTTTTTAGCTCTTTTGCGAGTGTTTTTTTGCGCTGGAATTGACTAAAAAGTTATTCAAAGCATCTTTTGAAACATATATTCAGGGGAGGCTAATTTGTCAAACATTAAAGTCACAAATCAATGACAACTTTAAAAAATGCCCAAAAATAAACAACCAAATTTTATCGCTAGTGTAAAAACACCAAACATAGGTTTTATTAACAAACACATTATAAACTCAGGAATAAAGGGGGGGCTATTCAGTGTTAGTTAATAACCAATCACTTCTCTCAAATATCTTTCCATTAGCCCCGCAATTATTTTTCTTTGTAAAATATAGACGAAATTGATTGCTCCGTGTGAGTTTGGGATTTTATGATTTACCAGCATGCAAACAAGAGAACTGCAATTTTATCATTAGCCACTTTCCTCATAGGCCATTTATGCAACCAGTTGAATCATGTTGCGCTGCCAATTTTTATGCCACGTTTTAAAAGGATTATTGTTTATTAAAATAGCTCTAAAATTAAGTTACATTTGCAAAAAAATGCAAAAATTTCGAGCGCTGGGGGCTCCGCCCCCAGACCCCCAATACAACCCCCCATTGCGAATTTCCGGTTACGCGCCTGAATAGGTATGATAGCTTACAATAGGGGATACTGCAGTATAGTTACCGGTACATTAAATAAACTATGTTTACGTCTATAGCCCTTGCAGTATTCCGCTCAGGGCCAGGGCTAAGGCTGCTTGATCTTAAATTTTCATGATTTTTCAATCTCGTCCTTTTTTTATTTTCTTTTTTGAGAGCCAAGGTTAGGGTTTAAGTTTTGGTTAGTTAGAGTTGGACTTAGAGTAGGTTAGAGATTACATTTTAGGTTAAATTTGAGTTAGAATTAACAAAAAACTACTGCTAAATAGACATTAAACTTATCAGTAAAATAAAGCCTTCCTAAATTTTATTGGAGAATCAAAGGACACAAATTCTTGCTTAATCAAAAGTTGTCTTTTATTGATCATGATTAAAGTACTGCAGTGCATTACATAGGCGTAACCAGGATTTTTGATTGGAGAGCTCAAACCACAAATAACATGCAATGACGTCATCAGAAATTTTTGACAGAGGGACTTTTTGTGGGACAAAGATATTGCAGATTAGCAGATCAAAGGCCATGGTATGAGTGTTGGCAGATACCAAGGATTTTGCTATAGGGAGAGGGCTCAACCTCCCCCAAACAGTGTAAATTGGGATGCGTAATGAACAAACTAGCGTGTCTCAAACGTATCATAGACGGGGTCTGAGGGGGCTATGGAGGGTTTGGGGGCAAAGCTCCCAGCCGCTGGGCAATTTTTTGTATTTTTTTTTGGAAAAACTAGCTGTTTTAATGCCATTGGATCACAATTTGCATGTGTTTAGAACCATTTTAAAGAAGGAAATTTTTAACATTTGAAAGCCAATTGAAAAATTAAATTGTTCAATCGTCCTTTTACTTACTTTTAAGTCCAAAACACGCCTAAAACCTTGCATTTTGGGGTTAAATTTTGTAAGTGATTTGGCCCAGGTAGGGAAAGCAAGGTACATTGCCTCGAGCAATATTTTGCAGTACATAATAATTCACTCGAAGATTTTCCTTAGAGATTTTTGTTTTGTCAGAAAAATAAACAGTTTTAGGAGTACGTATACGACCAAGGGTCCCAGGCCCCCTCAATTCAAATTCAATACTTAGTATAATGAGCATTTCCCTTAGCTAATTTTTTTTCAAAACTATCTTGCAGCGAAAAACTGGAGAGGTGGAAATGGATTGTTATTTAAAAAATGGTACAATAGATAGTTACGCCTACTAACCATGTTATTGTCCGGGGCACTTGGCACTTTGGAGATTTTCTCAATATCTTTTAGCCAAACATAGGTGAAGACCAAAGTCTCACCATCTGAGCGTCGGGCCCCTCGCAGGAACTGCGCCATATTTTGGTAATTCGGCCCTAGTTATCGCATTACGTTCATCAAAAGGTTTGGTGAGGGCCTGAGATAGTAACTTTTAGGACAAAACTCTCAATTTTTCCGCGGTTACACATTTAAATTAGTTGGCACAAATAGGGCGGACTTAGGGCTTAGGGCGGCTCGGGGCCCCTGTATGGTTGTCAATATTGTTGTTAATTACCGTTGTAAAAGAAAAATGCTAAAAAAAAGAAAAACAACAGACTCTTTTCTCATATTTTGTTATTCGTGACATTTCAGTTGGGGGGGGGGGCGGGCCCCCTGGGCCCTCCTGGCTACGCCTATGGGGCCCTGCGCCATATGGTAAATCTAGCCCTGGTTATTGGATTACGCTCATAAAAAGGCTAGATGAAGGCCTGAAGTAGCAACTTTTAAACAAAAACATTTAATTTCACCCGGATTATACATTTAAATTGGTTGGTCAAATTTGAATTGAGGGAGCCCGGGCCACCTGGTCGTCAATATTATTGTTAATTACAGTTGCACGCGTGTACTGTTATACACAAACTTGCTAAAAGAAACTGAAGAAACTAGGCGTTTTTGTCACCTTTTTATCATTGGTGACATTTCGATAGGGGGGAGCCCGGGCCCCCGCCCTTCCAGGCTACGCCAATGGTGCATTAGCCATAATTGCTAGATCTTGGTTATTTTGTTTTGACATGCTAGGCTACTGTATAACAAAACCTTGCCTGCTTTTTTTTACACTAAATACAAATAGCAGTTTCATACTGAGCAGGGATGCAGAAGCTGGAAGCGGTTAAATTTTTGTGGAAGCGGAAGCACTTTGATGAAAGACAAGCGAACTCGGAAGCGACTAATTCTATCCGGAGCGTAAGTGGAAGCAGAAAATTCCAAAGATGAGAAAGCGAACTCGGAAGCATAAACTTCAAGAGGAGCTGGAAGCGGAAGCGTTAAAAATTTGACTGCTTCCACATCCCTGGTTACAGTTACTGTTTCCATTTTAAAAAAGTAACTAGTTAGACTTACAGCTTCTTTTAATAAATTTAATTACCGGTATGATTTAAGTATCGAAAATGTTGCTTTTGTACTTTGGCAACGGTGTTATTTCTTTATCTATTCATTTTCTAATTTTCATTACGTGCCTCTGCACAAGCTGCTAAGGGGCTGTTCATAAAAGACGTCCGCACTCAGGGGGGTTAATAGATTTGCGGACATTTGCGGACAAGGGGGGTTTCTGGAATGCGGACGTCCATATTTCAACTTTTTCCGCGACGGAAAATCGCAGATTGTTTTATTCCGTTTTCGGTTTTTCGGGCCAGTGTGAACCACGCATAAAACGTACAGTCATGTGATTTAAGGGCGCGAAGCGGACACAAAACAAATCACATGACTGTACGTTTTACGTCACCTTGCGCTGTGCTTGCTCTGTGTAAACTTTGTATTAAAACTTAGTATATAATTAAACTTTGTAATTAAACTTATTATATAATTAAACTTTGTATTAAAACTTAGTATATAATTAAACCGTCCAAACTTTGTATTAAAACTTTGTGTGTGTCATCATTATCAATACATGTTGGATCCGGTATTTTCCCCGTCGAAGGAGTTGGCCGGATTTCGTATGGTCATTGCCTTTACTATTCCTCGCCATTTCGTTCGATCACATGCATCTTCTTTCCCCAGTCCATTTTTCTTCATCTCATTCTCTACCTGCTTTTTCCACGTTTGTTTCGGTCTTCCTCTTCCTCTACTACCACTGACTTCAAATTTCAAAGCCTTCACTATCACATTTTCATCTTCTTTCCTCAAAACATGACCGTACCACCGTATACTGCTTGCTTTAGCCATCCTATCTAAAGATTCCTTTATGCCCAACATGTCCATCAACTCCTCGCTGTTTCTTCGATCTAATAGCCTCACACCACACATCGCTCGAATCATAGCTCTTTCGGTTCTTCTCAAAATTGCCATCTCTTTTTCTCTCAAGCACCATGCTTCACTTCCATACAACATAGCTGATCTTACACAACTTTTGTAAACCTTTTCTTTCATCTTTAATGAAAACCTTCTGCCTTTAAGTATTTCGCTGCATTCCCTGAACTTTATCCAACCAATTCTTAATCTAGCTGTTACCGCTGTTTCGCACCCACCAGTTGCATTCAATCCGTCACCTAGATAAGTGAACTTGCTCACAGTTTCCACAACATCACACAATTTTTCATCTGCTGATCCCTTAAAGTTCTTTACCAGTTCCCTTAAAGTTCTTTGTCAGTGTCTAATTAACGCATTTTTGTGTCCGCATGGACAAGGGGGAGGGGGGGGTTAGTCATTGTGGACATTTTGCGTACATGGGGGGTCAATTTTTTGCAATTTTGTGCGGACGTCTTTTATGAACAGCCCCTAATGGCTATTGTTGCTGTTGTTACAACAAAAATACACAACGTAACACATTGATGCACTTTATTTAATCGCCTTTCAAGAAAGCAAGCATCTCAAAATGATTATCGTCGAGACCAGAACGTTTGGGTTTCAAAATGTCGTTGCGCACGCTGAAAAGCAGTGCTAGGCACTTCCGCAACTCCACAAATTGCCTACTCAAGGTTTTGGTTTGCGAATTTGCTGTAAAAAAATTGAAATCTACCGCAAATCAACAACATCACTGAGATCGTTTCTGCAATTTCCAAAAAAATACGTTTTTACGATTCAATGTATCGACAGATTTGGGTGGATGTATTTCTAAAGCACAACACCCTCTCACCAAGTTCCTCTGCTGTGGAACGATTATTTCCGACAGGTGCTGCTATTCTTACAGCAAAATGAGTTAGCTTAAGGTCAAGAAACTTCCAACGGCTTGTTTTTGTGAAGGAAAACTGACTTTTTGAAGTGGCAAAGGGTTACACAAGACGACTTTGATGACATGCCCAGCACGTTCAGTAAACAAATAGGCTGCAGGCCTACCAACATTTTCAATCTTAGTTTTACCTTTTTAGACTTTTTGTTTGGTTGATCGTCTTTTTGGAAGGACATGCTTTAGACTACAGTAATTATTTTTAGAAATTTTATTTTGGAAATTAATATTACTGTGCGCTTTGAAATCCTGAAAAAGTCTGTATCCTTAATAACCTTGTGATATTTGGTGATGTATACATAATACAACACTTTGCTTTTATGATTTTCGAAAGTTCGTGTATTATGCTGATGATGCGTCAAAATGCTTAGCCTATTTTTATCTAAGAAACGGCATAAATTTTTGAGCAGTTGGCGGCGTTACTTCAAAATTTTCCAAAATTCGCGAGCAAAGTTAATCATACTGACAAACTTTTTGGCGGGGAAACTACTACGGCACACTGATCTTGTAGATTTTTGGCACCACCAACGAACTGGCCACTGTCAAAACAAATTTCTAATTTAAAAGTGTCCATATTGAACCTACGTTACATACCGATAACCAAGACTTAAAATCCAAGTTTTCTATTTTTGCAATTACCTTAGATGCTGAGTGCTGACTGCTCAGTGCTAAAGAGAAACATATAATTTAAAATGAGAGCAAGTTTTCAAACAAAATTAATGTCTGCACCCAGTGGCGTACGCAAAAAGTTTCCATGGGGGCCTAAAGTTTTGTCGCACTGATGTGACGCCACAAATCAAAATTATGGAAACTGCTGAAAGCAGAGATGGGCAGTAACTAGCTACTATTGTAACTAGTTACTTTTTTAGTAACTGTAACTTAGTTACTTTTTCAAAAACGTAACAAAAGTGGGAACTAGTTACTATTTAGAGACATTAAAAAGTTACTAGTTACTTGTAGGTTTGGTTCTGTTAAAAAAGATTCTTTAATCGTTAGATTTTGGTTAAATGAAACACTTCTATGTAATCCTTGCAGGCGCTACGGATTACGGATTTTTTATTGTGCACTAAACATGCTAACAGGAGCTATTGAGGACGTGCTAACAGGTACTACTGTGCACTAACGGGGCTATCAAGCTTAGTGGTGAAAGCGACAGTGACGTTAGGTCCGTAAATAACGATGAATTTTTTGGGTGTTAGTTCAACCAATCTGAACCAAAAAAAGATGCTGCTACAACAGATAGAAGAGGGGGTTCAGCAGTACCAAAAAAAAAGATAGACGATAATTCCTTTGCTGATGCAGCACTAAAGAAACTGTTCGTCCAGTACAACACTTCTTTGTTCTCGAGCGTTGCAGTTGAAAGGCTTTTCAGCAGTGCTGAGCACCGCAAATTTAAACTCTATACTGCAACCGCAAAATAGCAATTTTTTGCACTTCCGCAACCGCAAATAACTTTTTACTTCCGCAAACTTTGCTGTTTTTGTGGTTTGATAAATAGAAGAGACCTATAGCAATATAATAATGCTTGATATTTTCCATATCGGCTGCAGACGTGTAATAAACGTCTGTAAGTTTTCTTCGGTTTGTTTAATATTCTGTTTTTGTAAGTTACAATATACATATCAGCAGCAGGGCCGAGTGGAAATGTACGCAGGTTTGTTTAAACAAAACTGCAACCGTAGTTGGATTACGCCTGCAACTCTGGCGGCTGTAGTAGACACTTGGAAGAGAGTAACCCCACTTGCCGATTACTTTCGTCGCTCGTTCTAACTACAGTATGTTCGTTGAGTTGAAAATCCTTATTTGATTTGCATATTTGGAGAGTGCAAGTACTTGTCATCATGGCATGGTATGGAATGGAAGACGATTTTTCCATATTCCATATTGGCAATTTTCTTCCATTCCATTTCCATACCAAAAATCTTCCATTCCATACTAAAATTTTCTTCCGTATTCCATTCCATGCTAAAATTTTCTTCCATATTCCATTCCATACTTCCATACCAAAGAAATTTTAGCCTGGAAGCAATGCAACGTTTATTTTGTTGCTTTGCACCTTTGCAATGTTGTAAGCAACCGTTCGTGAAGGTGCGCCAACAATACTAAGATGCAACGACCGGTATCTGGTATGCATATTGCACATGGTTTAATGCATAGGCGTAGCCTGAATATTGAATTGGGAGGAGTGCTACAGTAAACCGCAACTCATGCAATGACGTCATCAGAAGTTTTTGAAAAGAGGGACTTTTTATGGGACAAAGAATGAAAGATTAAAAGCTGGGCGTCTGATTTGGCTCGTAACCTGAATTTGCTATAGAGGAAGGACTAGAACTGCAAGTTAAAAATTTTGCTATCCTATCAAAATTGGGAGACATGGTAAGCAAAGTAGTGCAACTCAAACATGTCATAGAGGGGGCATGGCGGCGGAGCCCCCAGCCGCTGGGCAACTTTTTGTAATTTTTTGGAAAAAATTGGCTATTTAAATGCGATTCGGATCACATTTCGCACGTTTTCAGAGCCATTTGAAATGTAACGTTTGTGTCAAAAGGACGCGTCCCAATGCGGTCAACCGGCTCGGTTGAACAACCTGTCGAGCTACTCTCCGGGTTGACTTATTAATCCTTACATCCAGTTTCACGTTTACTTGTGGCTACGCTGGAGCTAACGCTACAGAAAGAACAAAATTTGTGATGTTTAAAAGCCAACTGAAAAAATCACTCCCTTTACTTTAGGTAAAGTCCAAACACCTTTAAAATCGTGCATTTTGGGGTTAAATTTTGTGACTTGGTCTAAGTCAGGAAAATCAAGGTACATTGCTTTCTGCATCATTTTTAGCATTAAATACTGCACTCGAAGATTTTTGTTTTGTAATGAAAATAACCAGTTTTTGCAATATATGTACGACCTGGGGCCCAGGCACCCTCGATTCAAATTCAATAATTTGTTCTATAAGCATTTCCCATCAGTAGGTTTTTTCAAAAGCATTTTGACGCGTGAAAACTGACGAGATGGAGGTGAATTGTTATTTAAAGTAGGTGATTTAAAGGCGGTGAATCATCCAGCCAATTCCGGTGGTTTACAATAGCTAAAATTGAACTATAATTTTTGATATTTGTTGTTTTAATTTTGGGACTGCGGTTGCAAAGATATTCAACAAATACAAAAAGATGTCCCCCGAAAAAAAGTTTTTGGAAACTCTGAGTTTTATTCTTCCCGCCAAAACCACAGTAGGCCTTAGAGAACTGTGGTAGGCCTAATAGTTTAGAGATAGTTAGGCCTAAAAGTTTAATAAGATTACAGTAGGTCTAATAGTTTAGAGAACTGTGGTTTTGGCGGGAAGAATAAAACTCAGAGTTTCCAAAAACTTTTTTTCGGGGGACATCTTTTTGTATTTGCTTAATATTTTTGCAACCGCAGCCCCAAAATTAAAACAAAAAATATCAAAAATTATAGTTCAATTTTAGCTATTGTAAACCACCGGAATTGGCTGAATGATTCACGCCTTTAAAGTTGCTACATTAGATGCCATAAATGGTTACTAATTATGTTGTTGTAATATAAAAGTTAGCTGGGGGCCTAAAACATATTATTGCATAAACAAGTTAGATGTGTGCCCGAGATTGCACCTAATAGAACAAAAACGCTGAATTTCTTCCGGCTTGTACACTTGAATTAGTTGGTAAAAATTTAAATTGAGAGGGCATGAGCCCCCTGGTCGTCAATATTAATATTACCGTAAGTTATTGCTAATTGCCGTTGTACGCATGTACTGCTGCAAACCAAAATGCTAAAAAAACAACTGAATAAATAGGCTTTGTGTCATCATTTTTATCATTGGTAGCTTTTCAATTTGGGGGGAGAGGCAAAGGGCCCGGTCCTTCTGGCTATGCCTATGGTTTAATGATTACCGTACAAGTTTGCCCTCACATCAACTAGAACATTTATCATAAAAGAAATACCAAGCTTTAATATCTAAAATAATTACTACAAGCTTAAAAACTAAAAATATAAACAAAATTAAGCTGAAACGGTCATGAAATAACAAATATGAGTTTTCGTGACGATGTAAGAAAACAAAATTTACGACTGGGTAAATTGTCAGCCTCAAAATAAAAAAACAGCAACGTGTCAAATCTATCAAGGTCGTCAACTGTAACACCAATGCTGCTATTAAATTGCAATGTGCTTACAATGATGCAATAGTACACTGTTTGCGCAATGTGCACAACCAAAGTAGCGCGATTTGTCGACAAGTAATATGCGTAGATATTGAAGTTGAATACTTCTGAGACAATATTATTTATCACAACCCGACATCTTTATGTATTTTTCTGTAAATACAAGCACGAACCCTAATATGGAATTGGTATGGAAGATTGTCTTCCATTCCATTCTTGAAATCTTCCATTCCATTCTGACATCTTCCATACCGAAATTTCCATTCCATACCATGCCCTGCTTGTCATGCAGGACAAACAGAGATGCACAAATCTTGATTGAGTCGCGGAAAAGTAAAAACTCGAGACGCACGAACTTGCGTTTTTGAAAATGATGCCTTACATGCATATAGGCTACTATTTACTGCTTGAGGACGGAATGGATGGGGGAGGGGTTGTTGTCGATGTCACGTCCTGCTCCCTTCGTCACGCATGGCAATGTGCAGATCACGAATAAAACAACTTCGTTTCAAACGTGATAATTGCAGTTAGCATTTTTTTTGCTCCTGTACTGGTGCAAAATTTTTTTTTAATTCTTTTGAATAGCGTTCACACAAAGGCAAGCTTTTGCCAAGATGAAAATGTGCTAGGTGTAAGAAGAACAAGCCAAAAGTTCGGTTCCTTTGTTTATTTTACTTCAGTTGCGTTACAGTCCTGATTAATGGTTACATGAGATATCAACGCTTGAACTTCTAGTAGAAGCTTGGATAAGAGCAGTCGTTTAAAAGCTTTCTAATTGCATAAAACATAATTACGGTGCAGACACTAGCGTTGTAGCGCCGTTTTGATGTTTTTGTTATTTATTTATTTATTTACTTTGTGTGAGTTTCAAACATGGTTTTATTGCTTTCGTTAATTTGCATTTGGAAGCCACGACTCGTTTTTCAAGCCAAGTATTTAATCCGTTGAATCGGCGCAAATGTTGAAATCTGTTAAATCCGGTTGCCGTGAAGATGTTCTTGTTTCTTTTTATATGACGTAAGTTAGTAATTTTCGAGTAGACCTAATTGAATGCAAATTGTAAACTTTGCAAGCTGAAGCTTTGCAATGTCAAAATCACTATTGAGTTGAGCGTCTGCGGTAAGCAGCGATGATTTTTTTACTAAATTTTAAAGGTTGAGTCAGCTAAGAACTACAGTTTGAAATTTGAGATATCGCTGCCTTTGCAGCTCGTATTGGAGACAGCTGATCTTCTGTACGATTTATTTTGAGTGCCAATTGCCTTGGTCTCTAATTCAAATAGTTCGCGGACTCAATCCTGACCAGTATTATTTTCCAACATTCCCTTTTTTTGTGAGCATTAGCTGCAGCGAGTTTGACATCGGCCAGGCTTCAGTTTACATACTCAACTTTTGATTTGATCGCATTTGGAATTCTCCGTCTGCATTGAAAAATTCATCAGTAAGTACAATGTATTATTTTGTTAAATTGTTTGTTAATTGTGAAAATAGATTCTAAATTTGAATAAGTTAATGAGATAAACGAGTTGTGTGCTGAAGGTCATATTTTGTTTTCGTTAAAGCATTAATTTCAATTTGTTTTGTTTTTGGTTCAAATTTATGCTTGAATTTATTCCGTAAAATATTTCATGTGTTTTTTGAGTGTCTAAATGTTTATTTATTTTTTCTCAGAAACCGCTTTCCGTTTTCGCTTTCGCTTACACCAACAAATAAAGGACGAAATTTCGAACAAGAAAGACGTGTTACGAATTCCGAGGCAGACGGTAGACAAATCGAATCCGTAACAAGCGTATCTAAGAAGAAGGCCACTGTGCCATGGCCTTCCCCTCATCAGAGCCTAAAAATGAGACACCATAAAGCAAAACCAAGCAGTTCTAAGAGGATGGATATACATCATTACTGCGTAAATGCAAAAAATAAATCGATCTTTATTTTGGTTTGTTTTCTTCCTTCACAAATGACGTAGCTTTTTAATTCCGTATTGTTTTAAGCATTTCGATTTTATAATTTCATTCTTCTAGAAAGTCTTGTAAAAGCATTATACTAAAACTTGCTTCCAGAATGCACGAAAACGCGTGTTTTTAGTGTAATTTTGCAGTTTTTTTCCGGAGCATGCCCCCGGACCACCCTGCAATGGTCTTGCCTTCGGCACTTTCCATAATATTGATTTGGGCTCACAGTGCGACAAAACTTTAGGCCCCCATAGAAACATTTTGCGTACGCCACTGCAGGCGCGAAGCCAGAAATGCGTAATGGGGGGGCTGTTTTGGGGGTCTGGGGGCGGAGCCCCCAGTGCCCAAAAATTTTGCATTTTTTTGCAAAAATAACTTCATTTTAGCGCTATTTTGATTAAAAAATAATGATTTGAAAACGTGGCTTAGAAATTGGCAGTGCAAACATGATTATATTGGTGGCATAAATGGGCTTTTTGGGAGGTGGCTAATGGTAAAATGTTAGTTCTCTTGTTTAGATGCTGTTAAATTATAAAATCGAATAGTTCAATAAAATTCACGCGGAGTATTCTGTTTCGTATACAGTTCATAGAGAAAAATTATTGGGTGGGGCTAATGAAAAGAGATTTGAGAGAAATGATTGGTAATTAAATAATACTGAATAGCCCCCCCCCTATTCCTTAGTTTATAGTATATTTGTTGATGACACCTATGTTTAGCATTTTTACACTTGCGATCAAATTTGATTGCGTATTTTTGACCTTTTTTCAAAGCTTTCATTTATTTGTTAGTTTTATTTTTGAAAAATTACCCCCTCTGAACATATGTTTCAAAAGATGTTTTAAATTACTAGTTAGTCCACTTCAGTGCCTTAAACAGCCTCAAAAGTGCTAAAAACGTAGTTTTTTTTCATTCTGCATTTTGGTCGAGATGCCAATCGGGGGAGGGGGGCTTCAGCCCCCCCACCCCCCTGGTCACGCTACTGCGCCATTGGGTGCAGATACTAATTTTGTTTGAAAACTTGCTCTCATTTTAAATTATATGTTTCTCTTTAGCACTGAGCAGTCAGCACTCAGCATCTAAGGTAATTGCAAAAATAGAAAACTTGGATTTTAAGTCTTGGTTATCGGTATGTAACGTAGGTTCAATATGGACACTTTTAAATTAGAAATTTGTTTTGACAGTGGCCAGTTCGTTGGTGGTGCCAAAAATCTACAAGATCAGTGTGCCGTAGTAGTTTCCCCGCCAAAAAGTTTGTCAGTATGATTAACTTTGCTCGCGAATTTTGGAAAATTTTGAAGTAACGCCGCCAACTGCTCAAAAATTTATGCCGTTTCTTAAATAAAAAATAGGCTAGCATTTTGACGCATCGTTAGCATAATACACGAACTTTCGAAAATCATAAAAGTGTTGTATTATGTGTTGTATTAAAATCATAAAAGTATTGTATTATGTGTTGTATTAAAATCATAAAAGTGTTGTATTATGTATACATCACCAAATATCACAAGGTTATTAAGGATACAGACTTTTTCAGGATTTCAAAGCGCACAGTAATATTAATTTCCAAAATAAAATTTCTAAAAATAATTACTGTAGTCTAAAGCATGTCCTTCCAAAAAGACGATCAACCAAACAAAAAACAAAAAGTCTAAAAAGGTAAAACTAAGATTGAAAATGTTGGTAGGCCTGCAGCCTATTTGTTTACTGAACGTGCTGGGCATGTCATCAAAGTCGTCTTGTGTAACCCTTTGCCACTTCAAAAAGTCAGTTTTCCTTCACAAAAACAAGCCGTTGGAAGTTTCTTGACCTTAAGCTAACTCATTTTGCTGTAAGAATAGCAACACCTGTCGGAAATAATTGTTCCACAGCAGAGGAACTTGGTGAGAGGGTGTTGTGCTTTAGAAATACATCCACCCAAATCTGTCGATACATTGAATCGTAAAAACGTATTTTTTTGGAAATTGCAGAAACGATCTCAGTGATGTTGTTGATTTGCGGTAGATTTCAATTTTTTTACCGCAAATTCGCAAACCAAAACCTTGAGTAGGCAATTTGTGGAGTTGCGGAAGTGCCTAGCACTGCTTTTCAGCTTGCGCAAAGACATTTTGAAACCCAAACGTTCTGGTCTCGGCGATAATCATTTTGAGATGCTTGCTTTCTTGAAAGGCGATTAAATAAAGTGCATCAATGTGTTACGTTGTGTATTTTTGTTGTAACAACAGCAACAATAGCCATTAGCAGCTTGTGCAGAGGCACGTAATGAAAATTAGAAAATGAATAGATAAAGAAATAATACCGTTGCCAAAGTACAAAAGCAACATTTTCGATACTTAATTCATACCGGTAATTAAATTTATTAAAAGAAGCTGTAAGTCTAACTAGTTACTTTTTTAAAATGGTAACGGTAACTGTAAATCAGTTACTTTTTTTGCCGTGTAACTGTAACGCAGTTAGTTATACTTTTACAGTTTCTTTTACCTTTTACTTTTACGAAGTAACTTACCTACCACTGCCGGTAACAATTTTGCAGGCTTACATGTCTCTTCCGCGACACATCCGAAGAGGCGTGTAAATAAGACGGAATATTGCGTCAGATTAATGTACAGCAGTTGGTTGCCAGCAATTTCACAAAGAATCGAAAAAACATCAACGAAGAATTATGTTTAAACGTAATTATTTCTTTTTCCATCATTGTCTGTTGTCTTGTCGTTGCGTGATGTTACAAAAGCAGTATTTATAGTAAACCAAAATGGGAGCACAAGCGGCCGTGAGGGGTATGTCCTCCCTTCGTTAGCGACGGTACTGGTTGGATCCATTACTTTTTTCAATTTTTAAATTCAAATTTATTAACTTTAAAAAAACTAAATTCATATTCGTAGATTTTGCAAAAATCGAATTCAAATTCATCAATAATTCGTGAGCGGATTCAAATTCGAAATTAATTCAGCCCTAGTCATTATAATATGCTTGTCAAATACACTAGCAACTTTAAATATGTTTGGGCGGTTTATTTTGACCTTGTCTTTAGAAATCAAATGTTGAGGTAACCTATGTAAGTTAAGTCAGTCTGACTTGTTTAGTAGGATTTAGTTGTAAACCCTCAGGTCAGAATTTGTTTTAAATTGCTTCTGTTACGTCTCTTTTTTCCGAAGCTACAGATTTATTTTCAGAAAAGCCGTATATAAGGTTTAAACGTTTGTTGCAGGCTTGTTTGCTAATTTGTTCTCGTTTGGATTGTAGTTTGGTCAAATTCTGCTCCTTAGTTCTTCAGCTTTTTTTTCTAGTTGATGAAATAATGTCAGGTCAACTTTCCGATTGATTTTCATGTGTACTTCATCACACCGCTTTGTGAGTTTTTTTTTCTAACGTTTCTAGATGTTCATTAATATCTTAAAGTAATTCTTCTAAGTTGCTGATTCGGGTGTTCATAGCCTGAATAGACTTTAATATCTTATCAAGTTCAGCGCGAACAGATCTCTTGTCTGACATTTTGACTTTGCCTATTTGCTCCAGTTTAATCAAATTTTCTTTAATTATTCAAAATTGCTTTCTAGTTTTGCTGCAGAGAACAACTAGCATATGCACTGCATAAAAAGTGTTCTGAAAGCTTACGTTGAATTGCAAAAGCTTACATGTCGACTTTGTCATATCGACTTTGCTCCAAGCTATATTCAAATTTAACACCAACATTCTAAAAACTAAACAGTAAAACACAAATTATGTAACAACAGTTGCGGAAAAGTAAAACGCGACCAATAAGAAACCTAAAATGCCAATGAGCACAACTTAATACATCGCAATTTTCCGAACAAATGCCACTAGCATAAAGGTTGGTACAAAAGTCAAAATAAAAGGTGACCAATAGTGCACGAATCTTTAAAACTTTTAGTTCAAGATGAAAGCTTGGCTTTGTAAGAACATTTTTTGTGAATTCATACAGCTGATGAAAAGCCAAAAAAAGCATATAAATTGTAATTAAGAGCTTGTAAGATGCTGCTATTGTGCACCTTTTTGAATTGTCGAGTCCACAAGCAAATTGTTCAGTAAAATATTTCAAAGCTACTTTAGCTTAGAATGTTCCACCTAATATCTCACGGCTTCATCAACACTTTGGACGAAATAATCAATGTTAGAAGAGTTGAGTCCGCACATGTTGATTCTTCCAGAACTCATCAAATAAATGTGCTTCCTTTGAATCAAATAATCGACTTGCTGTCCTAAAAAATACGCATAGTTATTACTTTTGAAAATCGGAAATAATTTTGTTTATTCTAAAAACAAAAGTGATTGCCAGAATAGAACTAAGCAGAGTAATTTAGTAGACGCGCTTCGCTTTTAACTTAATAGGGGCATTGAACGTTGATCTAATTCATTCGTTTATATTATATGCCAAGCAAAATTTCTACGCCTAATTTTGATCTAATTCATTCGTTTATAAGCAAGCAAAATTTCATTCGAGCGCTTACTTCTGTAGTCATTCGAGCGCTTGCTTCTACAGTGAACAGACGTGTTTCATGGGCTGTTAGTTTCTAACAAAAGCTAGCTGTTGGTTTCACAACAACTTTGCGTTGCAGCTATCGTTCAACAAGCTTCGTTCAGATCTACCGCAGCAGGGGTGCCGATCTTTGTTGAGCATTGGGGGGGATAATTTGCAATTTTACCCTAATTTTTCCCCATTTTCAACATTGGGGGGGATGAACCTCGACCACGATTTTTTTTAGTTGAGCAAATTAAGTGAAAACCAAAAAAAAAGGTTTTCGCCAAAAATGGAACACTTTTTTTCCCCGAGTTTAGGTAAAGACAAAAAAAAGTCTTCACCAAAACTGGAGCACTTTTTTCCCGAATTTTAGTGGAGACTTGCGCTCAAATGCACACCCTGGCGCGTAGCCAGAAACTCGCCATGAGGGTCTGGGGGCGGAACCCCCAGCCGCCAGAGGCCAACGGGGGTCTGGGGGCGAGGCCCCGAGCTGCCGAAGGCTGGGGGTTTGGGGGTGAGGCCACCAGCCGCCGAAAGCACGTGGGTCTGAGGCGGAGCCCCCAGCGCTCAAAAATTTTGCATTTTTTTGCAAAAATAACTTAATTTTAGAGCTGTTTTAATAAAAAATATTGCAAATAAAACGTGGCATAGACATTGACAGCGCAACATGATTCAACTGGTTGCATTAATGGGCTATATGGAAAGTGGCAATTGATAACATTGCAGTTCTCTTGTTTACTTGCTGGTAAACCATAAAATCCTATTATTCAATAAAACTAACACGGAGTAATCTATTTCGACTACATTTTATAAAGAAAAATAATTGGGGAGGGGGCTAATGGAAAGATATTTGAGAGAAGTGATTGGTAATTAACTAACACTGAATAGCCCCCCTCTCCTTATTCCTGAGTTTATAATATGTTTGTAGATAAAACCTATGTTTGGCGTTTTTACACTAGCGATCGAATTTGATTGTCTGTTTTTGGGCATTTTTAAAAGTTTTTAATGATTTGTGACTTTAATTTTTGACAATTAGCCCCCCTGAATATATGTTTCAAAAGATGCTTTAAATCACTTTTTAATCAATTCCAGAAGAGCCCTCCCCATTGGCCTGCCAACCAAACTGCAGAATAAGAAAAATACTACGTTTTTAGCTCTTTTGAGACTGTTTTTTACGCTTGAATTGACTAAAACTGGCTACGCTACAGTGCACACCAGAGTCAAAGAATTGGGTGGGATGCAGATGTAGACCATACTCAAATTATTGGGGGGATATATCCCCATCCCTTTCAGGTTTCGGCACCTCTGACCGCAGTACAACCAAACTAAGTTACCAGTATATTATTTGAATTACTGTACAAGAGTAACTGAAATGAAAAGAAAATTGATTTGCTGTTAGAATCTGTCAATAAATTACTACAAAGAATGGACAGGTTTGAAAAAAGGTTCTGCGAAGTTGAAAAAATAGCAGAAAAAAATGAAGAAAAAATTGAATGTCTCAGGAAAAATCAGACTAATCCTGAAAATGCTTTAACTGAACTTCGCGAGAAACTTGACCACTTAAAAGCAGAAAACGAGAATATTAAAAGGCAAGTCAAGCACGAGTTACTGAGCCGCGATCTATACAGTAAAAGGCTCCACTACATTATTCATAGCGTCGATGAAAATCCCAGTAATAAATGGGAAACTCGCGATTAAACCGAACAGCTATTTCGAAATTTTCTGCATGAAGGCCTCCGAATAGAAGACCCAAACTCGATAGCAATTGCGGACGTTCATCGGCTTCCGCAACACCCAATCTTTAATAAAAATCGCCGAAAAATTAATCGACCTATTATCGTAAATTTTTTAAACGTATTCGACAAATATAAATTTACTACAAATCTCAAAAACTTAAAAAGTTACAATGAGAAAAGACGCTCAAACAACAGCAATTCACCATGTTTAGGCAACTGAATATTTGCCGAAAAAATTACAACTACAACGAAGTAAATTGATTACCGAGTTCCGTGATGCAAGACGTAACAAACGAAAAACTACGTGGAAGCTAATTGATAGTGAATACTGCCTGCTTATGGACGGTAAACGCGTGCACCCACCAGAAATTGATAAACTAGATTCCGGTACTAGTACCGATTCTGAGAAATAACTTTTTTTATAACCCTTAATGTCATGTGCTTTAGTTGCTTTTGGTTAAATATGAGGCACGTTTCGGCGGGGATTGATAAGTCAAGAAAATCCGGAACATATTCGAGAAATCCACGTTTAAAGTAATTTTCATAAATTTTCATTGAGCCTTATTGTTAAGTATATCACATCAAGCTATATTTAGTACCGAAAAATGATTACAATTAAAATAACATTTACCCAGGGAATATATTTTTAGCATTGTAAATAACTTGAAAAATCCGAAAACGTATTTTTGGTGAAGTGTTACTCTTATCGAGTTTTGCTCCTGCGTGCTTCGCTTTTTGCAAATTGATTGTTTTTTTTTATAGCTAACTGAATGAAAGACAAGTCTGAATAATTGTAAAATTGTATCATCTACTGCAACCGTAGAGTTTTTGTGTAAACTAACTGCTGATATCTTGTTTTCTTTTTGTTACGTTTTATGGAATGTCTTCAGTTTGTTAATAATTTTTTTGACTTTGGTTGTGACCCAATGGAGTGCTTTCTGCCGAGTCAGGCAGCCATGACTAATGATGATGATTTTCACTTATCCCGCTCTGATTTAAATCAACATATTTCTTCCTGTAAGTACTACTACCCTGATCACCACATTTTTTCTTCCAGACCACAAAACTCCCTATTTTTATTGCATTTAAACGTAAGGTCATTAACAAAAATTTTTCCTCTTTGAGAGAAATACAAGAAACTTTTCCTAACCCTCCAGAAATAATCTGTATCTTTGAAACTTGGCTTAAAGCTGACTTGATAAAAAACCTTTCAATTCCTGACTACACGTTTCATCACTCTCCAGCAGTTATTACTAATGCAGGTGGAGTTGCAATGTATATCTCGAACAAATTCCACTTTGAAACCATTCAAGAATACAATATTGAAAATGCCGATTGCGAAAATCTTTGGATAAAATTGCAGAATTCTAAAAATAAAGCGAATTATGTTGTAGAAGTCGCTTATCGCCACCCAACCAGCAGACATGACGATTTTATTGATGCTATTAACTGTAGTATTGACAAAATTGCGAAATCAAACCAAACTTTTTATTTCTTGGGTGATTTTAACATAAACACTGCCCTAAATGCGACAAATTCTTTTGCGGATAAGCTAATTAATATGTTATTAAGCAACAATTGTCACCCGTTAATAACTATACCTACTCGTGTTACTAACACCTCACACACTATCATTGATAATATTATAACCAATGACCCCAAACTGTTACTTCCAGAAGTCATTTAAACCGACGTGAGCGATCATTATCTTGTTTTCTCCTTAACTCTTAATTACTCTATCCCCAAATCCAACCCTGAAAACATTTTTCGTAGAGATAAAAGTACATTTAATCCTGAGGCATTTCGTATTGAGCTAGAATTGAATCTTCAGTTACTTTCTCCATTATTTGCTACAGCTAATAAGAATAATTTTAATCAACTTTTTTTCGAGTTTATCAAGATAATAGAAAATACCATTGAAATTCATGCACCACTAAAAAAACTTTCAAGAAAGCAGCGCAAACTTCAAGCCAAACCTTGGATTACAAAAGAACTTTTAAGTAAAATCCAACAAAAAAGAAAATTGTACAGAAGTCATTACTTGAATGGTGATGAAACAGATCTACAAAAATTTTGCTAACAAGCTTAACAAAGCTAAAACCAAAGCAAAACAGATTTATTTTAGAGAACAATTCTTGAATGATAAAGACAATCCAAAAAAAACCTAGCAATTAATTAAGTCTGCAATCCCTTTCAGCAAACCAAAAACGGTTAACAGAAAAATCGACCAATTAATTTACAACGATCAAGAATTAGCTGAAAATCAACAAATTGCAGAGAAATTTAATGAACATTTTACTTCAGCTGGAATCAAGCTGGCGAACAAAATACATTCCCCGGCTAATTCTAATCGCAAATTTCTGCCAAAACGCAAATTGCCCTCCATTTTTCTTGAACCACCTCGATATAATGAAATCTATAATGCAATTCATTCCCTCGGCCTTCTTAAGTCTTCCGGTTATGATAATATTGATGCTTATTTCATTCGTACTGCAAGCCACATTATTAATCCGTATTTAACTCATTTATGTTTTTTGTCTTTTGAATTTGGTATATTTCGGAATGTCTAAAAATCGTTAAAGTTATACCTATATCTAAAACTGGATCTAAGACGGAGGTGAATAACTACCGTCCTATTTCCATATTATCTAACTTCTCGAAAATCTTCGAAAAACTTGTAGTTGCTAGACTAACTAATTTTCTTAAAAAACTGAATATTTTGCACGATAATCAGTACGGTTTTCGCCCGAAATTATCTACTACGCGTGCAATGCTTGACGTTATAAATGGAATAAGCACCAATATGAGCAAAAATCAATACACTGGTTTAATCTGCCTTGATTTGAAAAAAGCGTTTGACACCGTATCACACTCCATACTGTTACAAAAGCTTGAACATTATGGCATAAATGGAAACATGCTCGACCTACTTACTTCCTATTTGACTGAGCGTAAACAGTTTGTTTTTGTAAATGGTTCTTGCTCATCAGTAAAAACTGTAAAAACCGGAATGCCTCAGGGATCAAACCTTGGCCCTATACTTTTTTCAATATACGTTAATGACATCTTTAATCATTTCAAATCAACCCCAGTTTTGTACGCGAATGATACATGCTTAAACGTGAAAGCACACAAACCCGACTTACTTGAAACTCTAATGAATCAGGAAATGGAAACAGCACGAAAATGGAAGCTTGCGAACAAATTGACAATAAATACAAGTAAAACTAAAGCCATGATAATTTCTCCCAAAATGAAAAAATCGATGTTTGATTATCCTATTGAATGTGGGAAGTCACTGATCTCTGTACAAAAAAACATCAAATATCTTGGTCTGAATATTGACGACAAACTTAATTTTAAGGAGCACATAAAAATAGTAGAACGAAAAGTTGCCTGCGCAGTCGGCATTCTTGCAAACTCGAAGCATTACCTTCCTCGAGATATACTATTGCAACTTTACCATGCTTTAATCGATTGCCACCTAATTTATGCAATTCCAGCATGGGGTTCCACCTTTCACACCTATTGCGATAAATTAATTGCTTACCAAAATAAAGCTGTAAAACTATAGCTAAAGCTAAATGGAATGATTCTCCAAGTCCTCTGTACAACCAATTAGGTATACTTAAACTTGGTAAAATATATCAGCTCGAAGTCGCAAAAATTATGCACCGCATCGATACAAAAAAACATCCTCCTTCTTTTACAAGATATTTTCAAAAGTCAGGTCTGTCACATTCTTACTCAACTCGTACAGTTAGCTCTTCTCAATTGCATATCCCGTTATTCAAAACTACCAAATTACAAAAATCCTTCCTCTACCAAGGTGTTAAAATTTGGAATTCTATACCCTCCAACATAAAACTGTTATCTTATCCTAAGTTTAAATCATTGTTTATTCGACGATTAATAACGTGTTTTTGTCTTCTTTTTTTTATTCTGACTGCTACATTATATAACTACTTAAACAGCTCTTAAACTTATACTTTAACTCTACTTACCTTTATGCTCATTTATTTAATGTTTCAATCTTTAGTCGGTGGCTGTTTGACTCAAAGACTCCTCGTGGGTCCCTTTACAGTCCCCGGTCGGAAATTTTTATTTTAACTACTTGCTATATTTGTATTGGATATTTAGTTTTTGACAAATAAATAATTGGATTGATTGAATTTCAGAATTCTGCGCCTCTATATTAAAACATATTTGCGTTTTTTTTTCCACTTTTTGTCGCATTCCATTCTTTTTGAAAATAATTTTTGAATTACTGATTTGTGAGTACTCATGTTGTCATGGTCTGGACGCTAAGTATAATCGTTATTTATAGGCCTATCACTACGGTACAGCTCCTACCACCATTAGCCACCTATTACTACCAGTAGACTTCAAACCATAAAAACCTAGCCCAAGTGTTTTTTGAGACAAAGTTTAACCCTTGTAATTACAACAAACAACTACTGTAACTTAAATTATCAGTAGGCTATGCTAGCTTACCAGCTCGAGCCTATTTTTTTGTTTTTGGTTGTTTCTAAGCAAACCAAATACGTTTAGGCTGAGAGCAGCAAATTCAAACCAATAAGTGTAATTTTACATTTAAAAAGCAATTTGCCTTGTCAAAGCCGCAGCAGAAACTTATTCTACCCAGAAGCCTACAATCTGACTATAGACTCTTTATTAGTAGATTGGATACTGACAGTTTTGTCCTTCTTTCTTCACGGTTCACTTGTTCTGAAATATGCTGATTTGTTCAATCAGCGTGGCTTTTTTTCAAGACGGTTTACTCGTTCTTCGAATATGTCTAATTAAATCATTGGAATACGTGTGACCACAAAAAGAGCAAACTTTTTTCTTCAACGCTCTTTTTTTTTCCTACGCTGCTGTTTCTAGTCTACTGAATAAAGAATTTATGATCTGACAATGCTCGTTTGAAACCACTAATTGGAACGACCGACGCTTGAGTCGCGTGTTCCTCTGTTTTTACTCGGCCATTTTCCAACTAACGAGTGCGAAATTTCAGACTTTTGCTTATAAGTCGCAAACGGTTGGGTCTAGTTCAACGAAATTTTGACAGCAGTTTGAGATTAATGAGTTGTATGCTTGTATCAAATTTCGAGGCAATCGGTCACGTGACTTTGATTTTAGAACCCGAAAACCGCCCAACAAGTTTGGCGTAAAAAGCGGTCTCAGTCAAAAACGGCTTAAGTACGGCAAAAAATATTTTATAGGGCTATATGCCTCAATATACCCTTTCATCCCGATCAACCCACTTTTGGCCGCGATAATTTTTTTTGTTCCTAAATTTTGTACGCTCTTCTTCTCCTAAACCACAAAACATCGAAATTTAATTTTTGTGTAAAGTTGTTAAGCTGCAAATGCAATTTTTTCTCCCGAAATTTTTTTGGGCAACTGCCCCGGGACTCCCTCAAAATGGGGCCCCAAAAATTAAATTCTTGAACGGCTTAAGCTAGGGTACTAGTTTGTTTTGATATCAGTAGATATTTTACAGACAAATATTTTGACATAGTTTGGGGGTGCCACCCCCCAAAAAATTCATTTTTTGAACTGCTCAATTAGGGTGCCAGTTTGTTTTGATAACAGCAGATATTTAACGGACAAATATTTTGGCGTAGTTTGGGGGTGCAACCCCCCGGGAACCCTCCAAAATCAATTTTTTAAATGGCTCAAACTAGGGTGCCAGTTTGTTTTGATATCAGCAGATATTCACCACACACAAGTATTTTGACATAGTTTTGGGTTACCTCCCCCCCTGGGGACCTCCCAAACATCAATTTTTTTGAACGACTCAAGCTAGGGCAGTAGCGTAGCCAGGGGGGGGGGGGGGCGGGGGGGGCTATAGCCCCCCCCATTGGCCTGCCGACCAACATGCAGAATAAGGAAAATATCACGTTTTTAGCACTTCAAAGACTCTCTTTTGCACTGGATTAGACTAAAAAATGATTTAAAGCATAGTTTGAAACGTTTATGGGGGGGGGGGGGGGGATAATGGACTGCCAACCAAAATGCAGAATAAGAAAAATACCACGTTTTTAGCACTTCTAAGACTCTCTTTTGTACTGGATTAGACTAAAAAATGCTTTAAAGCATAGTTTGAAAAGTTTATTTAGGGGGGCTAATAGACTGCCGACTAAAATGCAAAATAAGGAAAATACCACGTTTTTAGCCAGTAGCGTAGCCAGGAGGGGGCGGGGGGCTATAGCCCCCCCCCCCCCCCATTGACATGTCGACGAAAATACAGAATGGAAAAAAACACTACATTTTTAACACTTTTGAGACTGTTTTATGCCCTGGAGTGGAATAAATAGTGATTTAAAACATTTTTTGAAACATATGTTCAAGGGGGGGCTAATTTGTCAAAAATAAAACCAAAAAATAAATGAAAACTTTGAAAAATGGTAAGAAATAAGCAATCAAGTTTGATCGCAAGTGTAAAAATTCTGAACATAGATGTCATCAACAAATATACTATAAACTAAAGAATAGGGGGGGGGGGGGGCTATTCAGTATTTGTTAATTACCAATCATTTCTCTCAAATCTCTTTTCATTAGCCTCACCCAATTGTTTTCCTCTATAAATTGTATACGAAATAGGTTACTCCTTGTGAGTTTTATTGAACTATTCGATTTTATAATTTGCCAGCATCTAAACAAGAGAACTAACATTTTACCATTAGCCACCTCCCAAATAGCCCATTTATGCCACCAGTTTAATCTTGTTTGCACTGCCAATTTCTAAGCCACGTTTTAAAAGCATTATTTTTTAATCAAAATTGTCCTAAAATGAAGTTATTTTTGCAAAAAAAAATGCAAAATTTTCGAGCGCTGGGGTCTCCGCCCCCAGGCCCCCGTGCCTCCGGCGGCTGGGGGCTTTGCCCCCAAACCCCCAGCCTCCGGCAGCTGGGGGCTTTGCCCCCAGACCCCCGTTGGCCTCCGGCGGCTGGGGGCTCCGCCCCCAGACCCCCAAAACAGCCCCCCCCATTGCGAATTTCTGGCTACGCGCCTGAGCTAGGGTGCTAGTGTTTTATGATATCAGCACATATTTAACTGACAAATATTTTGACATAGTTTGGGGGTACCCCACCAAGAACTCCCCTCCCCCAAAATTTGATTTTTTGAATGGCTAATATTATTAAATATTAAACAAATATTTTGACATAGTTTAAGGGTAAAACTCCCTCGGGAAACCGAAAATTGGACCACTCCAATATCAATTTTTTTAAATCACTTGTTAGTGAGCTATTTGTTTTTAATATTTAGTCTCTAAAAAATAAATGATTTGGCATGGTTAAGAAGTAATACCCCTCCCCGGGAAACCCCTAAATACATAGATTCTCCAAATCTTTACTTTTCATTTAAGCAAAAAACCGTTTTATTTGTGCATATTTGTTAGACAAAAAATTAAAAATACAAATAGTCGTCTGTTCGAGATAGAAGTTTAGAATTGTTGCTATTAAGGCAAAAACATAGATCTGGAACCAATACAATGCAGAGTGTCTTATGTAAATAAATAAATAATATGTAACAGACATCACACGATAGCTTTGTAAGCATTTTGAATTTACGCTTGAGCTATGATATATGTATGTATAGTACTGATGGACGAAGCGTTGACAAATTGTTGTTGATCACTTAAGATGTTGGCTTAGCACGTAATTTGATATGATAGGATTTTCACTACGCCATTAAGATTTCTGTATTTGTTGTTCAAGTTATCTTAATCTAAAGCAAAGAGCAGAAATGTTCGCTCACGTTTTGGCTCTTTACTTTATATTAAATTTAAATTAATTGACTTTGAAAAAACTAAATTCAAATTCATTATTGACTTTGCGAAAGTTGATTTTAAAATGTGTTTTTACTTCAATTGGACTGACGTAGAGTTACGTTCATATCTGTAGTTACGACTTCTAAATTCATACAATTCGACAATTCAAACTTACCCTATTTTTGACAAACCAGACTATTGAGAAACTAACTTAGATAGGATTACGATAAGAAAAAATTAACATTTTCGAGTACCACATTTATTCCAGCATAACGCTCACTCGTGTATACCGCCCACCCTTGATTTTTGAACAAAAATTGGTATAAAATTTTTTTTCACTTCTTCTCAGCTTAGACCAAGGATAGTATGTGACAAGTGCTATTGAAGACATGCGGCTGCGAAAAAATATTTATTTTGAAAACATATGGTACACTGGCAGGCGCATAGCAAGGATTTGGAAAAGGGGGGGCTATTTTGAAAGAGTGAGACGTGTGCAAACGACCTTGACCCGAATTTTCATTGTTCTTGAATCAGTTTCACACTGTTTGTCCGAAAATTGAGACGAAAATTCTCGGAAATTCAAACGTTTTTCCGCCCAAAAACTGGTGGTCTCCAAAAAAAAAAAAAAAAGGTCTTCACCGATTTTGAGACTGATTTTTCGGCTGAAATCGGTAATTCGAACGTTTTTTCCGCCCAAAAAGAGGTGGTCTCCAAAAAGAAAAAAGGTTGGGGGGGTTGTTTTCCAATGGGGAGGCTATTTTCAATTTTTCACAAAAAATCGGCCTCAAAACCACCAAAAAGGTGTGATTTTGCATACTTCACAAGCCAATGGGGGGGGGCTCGAGCCCCCCCCGCCTAGCTACGCTACTGTACACTGGTAAAGCAAATCGCCAGTATGTACACAATTCACAAATAAAATTACAATTTAAAACCTTTCAAAATCGGATTCATCATGAGATTCACCAATCATTTGTTCGAAAATCTTTTACTAAACAGTAACTGTTGTCCAAGCAAAACAGTTTGTCCTACGCACGCTCAGCTGACGCATGTGCGTGTGCGCACACGAAATCGTCTCGCATTACTGTGTATGTGCAAGAGCACACGCACAAATTCGAAAAAAACACATTATCAAAAAGACATTTTGCTACAATCCTCGCACTTACCACGCTTCCTTAATTTTTAATCGAAAATTGATACAAAATTTTGCGCTTTATAGTCGAATGAATTGGTAGTTCTTGGAAGTTGTGCAAAAAAGTTTTACTCAGGGAATCTGTAGAATTAGGTAGGCCTAACTCACCGTGTAGTACAGTACCATTTGTACCAACTCATAATTTTTATCAGAAAAAAATAATAAACGAAAAAAAGACACAATAAAAGCAGACGCAGTGGCGACTCGTGCCTATTTGAAACGGGAGGGCTGCAAATGTTTTTTCGTCATATTGTACAGAGCTTGCTTGCGTCTTTCGTACGAATCTACAAAATGAAACTACAGTATTTTTAGTAGGCTAAAGCCAACCTGTAAACTTTTCGTTATATATCAACTTATTTTTGCGTTTGCTACGGTGCTTCGTTACGGTAACATGATTGTAGCGCTCCTTTACAAATAAGTCTGAAATTGTTGATGGGGAGATCCAAGGAATCCAACCCAGACCACAGAAGTACAAAATGACGATTTAGTGGAGACATTTCATTTAATAAATAATGATGAAACATGGAGTGTATTCCCAAATCAGTCAATAGTGCTCAAAAAGTACCAAAGTTATTCAAAATTCCACAAATGATAATACCGATCCCTGACGATGGTCCTTTGAGGCCGGGCTTACGCCCGAACCCGAAAAGGGATTTGAAGCCAAAAACAGCCAGAAAGTTACTTAAGTTTCATCTAAAACACAATTATCCAAACCCCGGAGCCCTAGATTTCGATATGAACTGGCAGAGAAATTTTGCGAGGAAACAAATCAAACCTCTTTCACTTCGATTGGCAACCATTTAAAATCCCGACAAAAATTGCATTAAAATGCAAAAAAAACTTTTTTGTTTTGATTTTTGTCTAAATTTCCGCCAGTTTTTACATTCACTGATTGTGCGATCAGCTCAAAGTCACTGTAACCCCGTTCCTCGAAAACTTTGGGCATCCCTGGTCTGAAAATTTGTATACGTGATTGCCCTTATGCGGATAAAAGTTACTTATTACTGATCAATTATGACGCTTTAACAATTGTGTCGTAACAATCGTATTGATCAGAGGTGGAGTCCTCGAGGACACATTTTTAAGTCCTTGGCCTCGAGTCCTCGAAAATTGGCCTGTCCTCGGCTTGAGGACAGCACTATTTGTAGACCAAATATGGCAAGTTGTCAACAAACATGCCCCTTTAAAAAAGGTCTCTCGAAAGCAAAAAAGACTGCAGAAAAAACCTTGGTTGACAACAGAACTTCTGAGTTCTATTAATATGAAACGCAAATTGTATAAAACTCATTTTTTAAATGGAAATCCCGTGCACAAGATATTTTATAAGAAATTTTCGAACAAATTGACAAAAATGAAAACCCGCGCCAAACATCTTTATTACGAAAAGGAACTGCTGAACCATAGTGGAAATCAAAAAAAAACCTGGGAAACTTTAAAATCACTCTTACCCAATACTGACACATCAAAAAAAATGTTTAATGGACAAAACTACGATCCAACCAAACTATTCCAAAAAGCGAATCAATTCAATAATTTCTTCTGCTCTGTTGGGGAAGATTTAGCTAAAAAAGTTTCTTTGTTTCAAACAGTAAACTACTCGTTATATTTAAGACATCGTGTTCCAAATTCTATTTTTTTTTGAACCTCCAACAGTTAATGAAATTATTACCTGCATTGGTTCCCTCAACGCGAACAAAGCTGTAGGTTATGACAACATTCCTGCTTATTTTCTGAAAGTGGCTGCACCCATCATTGCTCCTTACCTATGCTTTTTAATTGATTATGCTTTTTTAAATGGAATTTTTCCTGATAACTGCAAAATTGCTAAAGTTATTCCCATTCACAAAAAAGGGAAAAAAGATAATCCAAGCAACTTTAGGCCGATCTCAATTTTGACTTGCATATCAAAAGTAATTGAAAAAATGATATATAAACGAGTTTTTTCTTTCTTATCAAAAAATAATGTCCTAGCCCCACAACAATATGGGTTTCAAAAAAATATTTCTACTATTTATGCAATCTTAGAACTTTTAACGGCCACTTACGACAATATCAATGCAAACAATTATACGGGAATACTGTTTCTTGATTTAACGAAAGCATTTGATACAGTCTGTCACCAAATTCTTCTTGCTAAACTACAGCATTATGGTATCCGTGGTCCAAGTCTTCAACTAATAAAATTGTTCCTGGAAAGAAAACAATTTGTTTCAATTAATGGTGTCAATTCAGATTTACAGCATAATAGCTTCGGCGTACCTCAAGGTTCAACGCTTGGTCCTTTACTTTTCTTGATTTATATAAACGACTTACCTAATGCTGTCCTGGGTTCTACAACACTTTTTGCCGACGACACCTGCCTTATGTTAAAAAATTCAAACCTCTTGACCCTATAAAATGATTTAAACTCTCAGACCTCCTGTTTAAATAAATGGTGTAACTCTAACAAATTGACCATCAATCCACAAAAATGTCACATTCTTGCAATTTCTCCAAAATCGAACAAAAATGTAACTGACTTCTTTATTAAACTTAATGGAACCGTTATTAGTGCTGAAAATAGTTTTAAATATCTAGGAATCAATCTTGACTTGAATCTGAACTTTCGCAAGCACATTGAAGTTATTGAAAATAAATTGTCTAGGTCCTTAGCTATATTGTTTAAACTAAAACCAGTATTACCTCAAAATGCGCTTCTAAAATTATATTATGCTATGGTTCATCCCTATTTGATTTACGGACTAGTTGCCTGGGGTTCAACTTTCCCTTCTTACATAGAAAAACTTAACATATTACAAAACAAAGCGGTTAAACTAATCGGTGGAGGAAATTACCTCGATAGGGCTACTCCATACTATTCAAAACTGAACATTTTAAAACTCCCCGACTTATATAAGCTTGAAATTGCCAAATTCGTACATAGATTTATGCATAATACCCTTCCACAATCCTTCTCTAATTTTTTCGCAAAGGTAGGTCAAGTCAACACTCGTACAACAAGATCTTCTTCTAACCCCAACAATTTATATATACCTTGCTATAAAAGTAACAGGATTCAGCGAAGTATCAAATATCAAGGTGTAAAAGTTTGGAACTCAATTCCAGTTGAAATTCAAAATCTACCCAAGTCACGCTGTAAAATTAAATTGAAATCACATTTAATGCAAGCTTATCTAAAAGAAATAAATTGATTTTATCTTGAACATTTGCGGTTAACTGGTCAGCTTTCAACCTGGTTATGACCTTCTAATCGTCTGTTCTATATTAAACCGTTAAAAAGCAATCCGGGTGGCTGCTCGACTCGAAGACCGAGAAGGTCCCTTCGCAGCCTCCCAGTTTCCATTCGTGTACCTAATTTGCTTGTCAAATCCTTGACTTTGTTTTTTGTTTGTTTTTTGACGCGAGTGGCGACAAATAAACTTCTGTTATCTTATCTATTTTTTGAATTGTTAAAATTTTGTGGAGCGCTTGAAAAATTTTTTGGAAAATGGTTCTTTCGTGGAGATCGCTTGAAAAATTTTTGTGAAGATCTTTTTTTTTTGATCGCCTGAAAACTTTTTGTGAAGACCTTTTTTTTTGGAGAGCACTTGCGCTTGTGTCCTTGGCCTCGAGAGTGTCTGTCCTCGGAAAGGCTGTCCTTGGCCTTGGCCTCGGATTTTTTTGTGTCCTTGGCCTCGAGCCTTGTGTCCTCGACTCCACCTCTGGTATTGATGCTTAAACGAAGTCGTCATTCTATGTTGCAAAGTTATTTTAATTATGTTTCATAGCACCTCAAAGTCTAAAACACAAGGCAAGTACGAATATCAAGCCCGATGTCGATTTTAGCCCGAATCCGACTCAAAAATCCCGGTACGACTTACGATTATGTTGTAGTGACGTAGTGTAGTTGCACTTATTTTTTATAAGAACAGTTCCATACGAACCCGAGGTTCATTTTTGCTTAAAATTTAAATATACATTAGGATTAATGCCATCCACAGCACTAAAAACAAAAGAAAAGACAAAAGACAAACTAAAAAGAAATTTTAAATCTGAAAAAAACTTAAAATTTTGTGTCTATTCAAAACGATGAAATTTTAGTGATTTTCCAGTTTGCAAGCAAAATTGCGACGATTCCGAGATTATAGAGTGCTAATTGCGCATTGTGAAGGCATTTAAGAAAACTTTTGGTTATTGTTCAAATCGCGCTTTTCTAATTTTACGATAATAATTACTGGTTCTTGTAAAAAAAGTGTACTTGAAAATGAAGTTCTATAGGCAGTACCCAGAGTCTTACAAGCACAATCAAACGTATGATTAACAGCCCAAGACATACTGTTTCGGAATCGACATTCGCCTTTTGTTCCTCGTCAGTATAGCTAGGACTATAGATATCAACAGGAGCGTAGAAAGGCAAACACTCGCAAATTAACCAGATTATAACAGAATACAAGTATACAATGTTTTATTAATCATAGGTTTGATTGTTCTTCTAAGACTCTAGATACTGTTTACAGCGTATCGTTAATTTCCATAGATGGGCAAGTTAATGCAAAACGTTCCCAGCAAACATTGACACGTGAATCCACGTGGTTTTCTGGTGGAAAGTCGTGAAACTTGTGTTTCGTTCTTAAACACAAGTTTTCCACAAGTCTAACACGAGTTTTGAATAAAGAATTTTCATGCAACACGAACAATAAAATTTTAATTTGCACATGATAACATTATGATATATTAAAAAAAAAGTCACTAATTTAGCTTGTTATGGCATACTGGTGGAAAACTAGTGAAACTCGTTCTTGTTTTTATGCCACAAGTTTTGAACGTGTTCTCAAAAAATTTTTTCCTGTAGCTGATACTTATTTTGTACTTATTAGTTGTTTGTTAGTCACCACATGACGTACTTTCAAAGAAAAAACTGATTATTGACATGTGTCGTGGTAAACTGGTTGATAACTCGTGAAACTTGTTTCTCGTGTTTTGTTACGAGTTTTTCATAAGTTTTTTCACATGTTCTTTAAAATTGTTTCACAGAGGTTTTTATGACACTTTTTGTACCTGTATATTGGTTTGCAAGCTATCGCATTGTATCGACGAATTTATATACAACAGTCACCTATTGAGATCAGGAGGCCATGGTTTGGCTTAAAATTTGACACATTAACAATACCGATAGATAATTAGGTCATGAACAATATCAACACTCAAAAGAAACAATAGTTTATCAACGTCAATTTAAAACATTTATTTAAATATTGAAAAGATATAGGGGTAGAGATTGATCATCAACATTCAGTGCAGTTGAGTTTTAGAAATATGATTAGTTTAGTCCAATATTTTAGGCAAGTCAAAATTAACTACGTGGTTAGGACTAGTACTTAAATTGTAGGAGGGACGTGTCTCCCCATCGAGAGTTGGCATCCCCCCATACAGATTTTAGCATCCTTCCAAACGAGATTTTAGTGCTCTCTCCATTGAGAGTAGGGATCTGGATGATTAGACAAAAAAGTGGCAGTCAGCACAAATAAATCCCAAATTCCGGCCGAATACAGTACTATATTGCAGTGAAGACTTTTTTTGGTCTTCGCACAGTTTCAGCAACAAAATCCTTCAATTTTCGGAGATCTTTTTTGGTCTTCAATCGAATTCGGGGACAGCATCTGAACCTGAAGCATAATTTCCACTAAATTTTATCCATATTTCGAATGCGTTTGGTCAAGGCTGCGAAAGCATCCCCCCATGCAAAATTTCACGGTTTTAGTACTGGCTATGATCATTTAGCAAAGTTCAAGTTATTTATTTGTCGCAAACCTTCAATGAACTTAAACATACAGCTGAAAATAATAGGCTACTCAATATGCAATGGCTGCAACAGGACCGCTAGGTTTTCGAGTGAGCAGCCACCCTATCCGTCACGTTAATAACATATACGTGATATACTGTAAGTCACTGAAATTTCGTAGCTAACGAAACGACAAACAGAAATATTAAAGAAACATAAAAAATCACAAAAAAACAAAGAGCAACAACAACAACAGAACTGGAGCAGCAGCAACTGGTACTGGGCACACCACAGCAAAGGTAGTAACACTTTTTTTGATACGAATTTATGTTTAGACAAGAGACAAAAATTTTCACACAGTACTGGACAATAAAAAAATTTTATACTCTTTTTTGAAATTAAGAAAAGAATAGTTTCTTATGTACTCTGGAATAGACTTCCACAATTTAGCTCCAATATATCTGATTGTTCTTTGAGATTTGAATAAAGGAATTATTAATTGGTTGTTAGATGAGAATCTTGTAGTGACACGTTTAGACAAAGTGAAGTAATTATCAAATTGAAGAACATAGATGCAATCTACTATGGAAGTAAACAAATTTAGCAGTTGAAGACGGCAACAACGAAGGTGCAGGAAAAATTTTAAAACTTGATGAAGAGGAAAAGCGTTTCCATTCCAATTATTTCCAGTAACTATTCTAATGGCTTTAGTTTGCGGTCTATGTAATTTAGAAATTCAAGTTGGAAATGTACAGTATTACCCTACACAGTAAGCCCATAAAGAAAAATATGAATGCACTAAAGAACGGTAAAGTTGCATTAGGGCATCTTTTCGTAGACATACGCTTATTTCAACTTATATAAAATTCCAGCTGAGCGTGCAACTTTAATTTTGACCATTTTAATATGATTCAGAAAATTTAGTAGGTAGTCCACGTATATACCAGGGTATTTAAATTTGTTGACAGAATTAATAGATCCAGCGGAGCAGATTAAGTTCATTACAGTAGAAGGAGAGCTTAATTTTGGATTAATTACAAGTAGATTTGATTTCTTAGCATTTAATGCCAGTTTACTGGCTATTATCCAGTCGATAATTTTATTTATTTCAATACTTAATTTGCTTTTTAATTGATATAAAGAAGATGAATTGACAAGTATGCAGGTGTCATCTACGAACAAGTAAGGTACACTATCAACACTGTTAGGAAGATCATTGATACATAATAAGAGCAAAGGCCCAAGGGTTGAACCATTGGGAACTCCATGTTAACATCACCTAAAGTAGAACAATTAATGCTCAAAAATTGCTTTCTATTTTCCAAGAAAGATTGGTGAACTTGTACAACGATCCCTCTATACCATAGTGCTCAAGTTTATGCAGTAGAATTTGGCAATCACCTGTATCAAAAGCTTACGCCAAATCGAGAAACACCAAACCAGAGTACATTTTCTTTTCAATATTATCGCAACAGGTATTCAGTCTATATCAAGTACAGCATGCTCTGTAGAAAAACTGGACCTAAAGCCATATTGAGTTGGACTTAGCACCAAGTGGTCATTCAAAAATTTGGTAGGTCTGTCATATACGACTTTTTCCAAAACTTAAAAAAAGCATGATAATACAGGGTGTCCATAAAGTCCGTGTGCACTTTAAAAAATTTATAACTTTATTTTTGTGTACAATAGAAATAATCTGTAATAAGGATTTGAAAGAAGTAAATCGATATTTTGTAATGCTTTGTTGAAATTTTATTTAAGTTTCCACATGTCGTCCATCATTAGAAATACAAAGAGTAATACCATTTTGCAATTCACGAAAAACCGTGGTAATTCACGAAAAACCAGACCGTGGTTTATCATGAACAGAGCCTGTCTCTTTAAATTTTTTTATCCATTTAGCAATGGTGTTCCTATGAGGCGGTTCTTTATTGTATTCAATTCTAAACTTTCTTTGTACAGCAACAGTAGATTTCAGTTCAGCCAACCAAAGGACGCAGTTTACTTTTTCCTCAATTGAAGCCATGGGATTCAAATTAATTGTGAAAAACAAAAGAAAATAGTTTTACTTATAAATTTTACTTATACAAAAATTGTTATAAATTCTGTAATGAAGAATTATTCAATAGTTATACTAAAACTAGGTACATGACACTTTCAAATCCTGTTTACAGATCCTTTCTATCACAAGCACAAATAAAGTTATAAATTTTCTAAAGTGCACACGGACTTTATGGACACCCTGTATAAATATGGGTTTATAATTAGCTACATAGCTTTTTTCTCCGGATTTGAAAACTGGAATAACTTTGCCTACTCTAAGAATTGAATGAAACACAAAAAATTTAAGAATGCATTAAAAAGAATAGACAATATAGGAACGATCCCGCCTTTATACAAGAAACATCAACCCCATCCGCATCGCAAATTTTGTAACAGTTAAACTGATTAGATTAAAGATTTTAGAAACAGTTGTTAGATGCAAAAGCCAAAAACATAGAAGAGCAAACTTTATCGGTAAGGTATTGGTTAAAATTAGGCTGGTTGAGATTATTAGACTCATCAGACAATTTCTTGCCGATACTACAAAAATGTTAAAATTCATGTGGTATTGCAACTGGAGTGTTTATAACGGAGTAACCTACAATAATGGATCAAGGATAGCTTGCTTTAGTATTTTGAGGGCAAGAGATTTAATTATTTCTCAAAAATTGCGCATGTCATGTCTGGTTTTAACAATTTCACTTTGAAAGAACAATTTTTTAGCTAAGTTTTTATTTTAGTTAGCTTGTTAGAATATGTTTTGTAAAAGCGCTTGTGCACAATAGACCCATTCAGAAAATGAGAAACATAAAGTTTTTGCTTTCGTCGAATTGAAATATAAATTCCTTTCGTGATCCACGGTTTTTTGATTCGTTTACGTTTTCTACGCGAGGCCAATATTAAAGGAGCATGCCGATTAATGCAAGAAATGACAACACTAACAAATTCAATAAAACAATTGTTAGTTGATTCAGATGAGTTTATAGGTATTAAGTGGAGCAATTCGCAAAGTGATGCATTCAAATCATCAGAAAATAAGTCACAGTCAAAACACCTCTTATGACGAATAAATTTTGGCTGTTCGGAGCTCCTACTTACATTATGATTTTGAGAATTAATAGCCGCAAAACAAGCAAGGGGAAAGTGATCAGTCAAACCATTACGAATAATACATGGATGTAAGATACAGTACTGAACAAATAATCAGCTCTTTTTACAAAAAATCAATCATTTTTGTTTTATTCTTTTTTAATAGCATTTAAACACACGTTTTGTTGACATATGCTCATAAAAACTGAAAAGAAAAACATACTGCTTAATGCTTTGTTTCGCCTCCTTTAGCCTGTTTTAATGCAGCAACTCTTCTACGCATGCCATTAATTAAAGAAACACACAACGCCTTTCATGGATTTTATCTTTCAAAACATTCCATAAACTTTCTATAGGATTCATATCAGGTGAATTACCAAGCCATGGCAGTAATTCTAAGAGGTCCTTTTTCAACCAGTTATGGACAATATTAGCAGTATGGCATGAAGCCAAGATTTACTGGAATAAGTATGGATTACCTCCAAACCATTTATGGTTCTGTGGCTTCAAACGTGAGGTTCGCACCGCGATGTATTTTTTGCATTCATAGTGCCTTCAACAACAAACAACCTACTGGTGCCATGCATAGAAATAGCCCCCCACACCATAATTTTAGCTGGTAACTTGACCGTCTTACGAATGCATTCTGACCAAGACTCTTTTCCACTTCTTCCTCTGTCTAAATTTTGTCATCCAGCACAACTATGATTGATTCATTCGAGAAAATAACCTACCAAATAGTTTTGTAAGTGTAAAGTTGAAATCAAAGCCAGAGTGCACTAAACAAACTTTCTTTACCTTCTCCCAATCCGTTAAAGTTTAGTCACTGTGCTCCACAGCCCATGCATGACGACTGGCTTTTACTGTTTCTGTCAAACTAGGTTTTTTTCTGGGTATGTAGGCTTTTACACCAACTTCACACAATGTTCTATTAATCGTTCTTTTATGTACCACAAACCCTTAAGCAGCGAGACATAGTACTTAAATTGTAGGGGGGACGCGTCCCCCCATCGAGAGTTAGCGTCCCCCCATTGAGATTTAGGCGTCCTCCCATCGAGAGTTGAGCGCTGGATGAGCAGAGGAAAAATAGCCAGCCAGGACTAAAAGATCTACAAATTTCCTGCAGAAAATGGTCGCAAACTGCAGCGAAGACCTTTTTTTTTGTATTCACCTGATTTCAGGGAAAAATGACTTCAATTTCCGGCGAAGACCTTCTTGTTTTTGGTCTTCATTCACTTTCGGCGACGGAAATGCATCATTCCCACAAAACTTTTTGTAAAGTTGGTCAAGGGTGCAAAAGCGTCCCCCCATGCAAAATTTTACAATTTAAGTACTGGCTAGACAATATGAAACTTTTCTGCATGAACTACTTTCGTTACTAAGAAACAGCTTTACTATCTATCTGTCAAGTCTGGTGGTAGTTTTGCGTTTTCTCCGCTTTTTCTAGTTCTTTTTGCCTCCAAATCTTCGTTATTTCTCAGTTTCTTCTTTATTTGACCAACCGTACGTGTCAAAACGTTTAGTGTCAACGCTTTTTCGACTATTTTTAAAGAACTGTGCACCTTTACTTGCCCTTTTTGCGCGGACTCAAGTCATCAGCTTTGCTCATTTTCAACTATCACATATATTCAGAGCAAAACAAAAAAGGCTAAAGATTGTTAATTTTTTGCATGCTTTTTTGTGTATTACAGCACATTGCGTTTAAACCACTTATATAGATAATAATTACATAATAGCCTAGTCATAAACCATTTTTAAACTGTTTTTATAACCTTGTTAGTCATATATGCTCAAAAAACAAAACGGGCTAATAATTTGTCCAGTATTGTATTATTATTGTGATTAGTAATAATGTGATCGATAATTGCACTACAAGTATTGGTTACTCGCGTGGTCATCAATTAGTAGAAATGCTTCATTACTTGTAAACATATTCAGATAAGCATCAGAATAAGTAGACTGGGTGCTCTTCAAGATATTTATATTGATACTAATGTCACCCAATATTAATACTAATGTCACTTGTGCTTCGAATTCATTTTTGATAATTAATTGTTAAAAGCATCTATAAAGTTTTTGACATCAGTACCTGGACGGCGACACATCACACCACTAGAAAAATCTCTTGTGAGTTTTTGTCAGAAATCTGTAGCCAAATATCTTCACATTCAGATTTTAACTCATTTTTGTTCAAAATTTTTAACGAGAATTTATTAGCAACATAGACACCAACGCCGCCAGCATTTGTCAATTAATCGGCATGCTCAATGGGTTCAAAACCAAGTAAAGTAATGCTAGCTAGAACACAATTCTTAAGTTTAGTTTCAGATAAACAGATTACATTAGGTAAATAGGAAAAGAATTGTAATAATTCATGATTGAGGGAACCAAGGTTTTTGTAAATTGATCGAATGTTGACATGCAAAAGAAATAAGCATAGGTGGGCAAGTTAATGCAAAACGTTAGCTTTGTTAACCACTAGTCCGTTAACAAACTTCACACCTCCGATAACGTTAATTCGTTATTTCCAGTTTTAATAACGAAAATTAATAAAGTCCTAATTCGTTACATTTTGCGTGTAATTTAAACTTCTTTTTATTTACTCGCTTCTAGAACACGTATTGACGCTGTTGAGCTGATTGTAAAGAAATATTTATTGCTATGGTGATCTTTTTGTGTTTTGGAAGTAATATTTTACAGTTTAATCTAATTTCAAGATAAAAGTAAGTTCAAACGCACAATGAAGCTGCGATCGGAAAACCTTTGGAAATTGTGGACAGCGATAATTAATAGACCTATGAGACTGCAGCTTATAATTTGCAAAAAAAAGAGCTCCTTTCTTTGCTCTCTTCTATAAAACTCGTGCTGATACGCTACAAGTGTTACCAGTGCACACTGGTTTGTACCGGTACGATGAATGAATGGTGCAAGTTATTAACGATAAAAACCTTAACGGAAGTTAACAGAACTTAACGGAAGTTAATTTAGTCCGTTAACATAAAAAAACTTTTTAACAGATCAACGAGTTAGTGAAAAAGTTAGCTTCGTTATTAGCGGATTAACGATTAACGGACTTGTGCCCACCTATGGAAATAAGCT
The DNA here is from genome assembly GCA_963965965.1 of Trididemnum nubilum. Taxonomy (NCBI): domain Eukaryota; kingdom Metazoa; phylum Chordata; class Ascidiacea; order Aplousobranchia; family Didemnidae; genus Trididemnum; species Trididemnum nubilum. Next base: position 361,190 of record OZ014479.1, on the reverse strand, counting down.
TTTGCTTTGAGTAGAGATAGGAAACGGGTTGCTCATTTCCAGGAATCGGCAAATTTCAATATTGTTTTTCATTGAATTATACAAAGCAGAATTCAAGTGAACTTTTTGAGTCGCGTTTAACAAGGTTTCATTGTCTCTAGTGTCAGCAGCACTTTGCATTGAAGTGTTTAGCCCCGTTCCACGATGCGCCACTTAAAAGTACCAAAAACGTTCATCAAAAAACAAAATACAGTGTAACACGAGAAAACAGTTTGATTCCTTTGAAACCAGATAAACAGAAAAAACAATACCGCCATGCAGGCACGTAGAAAATTTATTTAAGATCACATACTACATTCATTCATTTTATTCTTGACAACAACAGCAATTGCGAATGCATAGTAACACAACAATTAGACGTAGAGTCAGGAAGTGGAAGTAGCGACATAACGTCAGACATTAGGACATGCAGAGGATACGATTTTTATTTGCATGGTGCTACACCTTTCACACAAGTTGAAATATGCACAATGTAGGCCTAGTCAATCACACTCTTCAACGTACACATGCAGTTATACAAGATAGAAGTAAAACTAACGGCTGGAGTAAATTATTCCAGTAATTGATGAAGAGGAGAGAGGGTCAGTGACCAGTGCGAGGCCAGGCACGGTTATGTAGGTGGTTAATGGGTGGCGCAACCAGCCCAATAACTAACTTTAGCTCAACGGAGCAAGATGAAGAAAACAAACACCTTGAAAATGATACAAATTTAGTAATTAATGCATATGCTTTATAATAATTTTATACCACATGTAGCAATAGTGAGTCACACAATCCACATTGCGTTTATACGAACCGCAGGTACAAAATATCATAGGTTTTAAACTTAAATTTAAAAATTTAAGCTCCGATAACTCAAACAGAACACAGATATGCTGATTAAGCACGAGAGGTACCAAACATGTGTCAACGCATTGCTAATGGAGTGTATCTCAGATCAGTTAGGCATAGTCCGGTGTAATACTCAAATTAAAAGGTAAGGCACTACATTTCTTGCTTTGCGAACTACTGAAATTCGCGAGTATGCAGTTAATTGCCTCCTGTTATTGTGTAATTTTGAGTTTTAATTCATCGTTAATTTATCGAATTCTTCCAGTTTTGCACTAATGTAAATATCACAGGACTCTGCCAAAGCATTCAAGTTTGTCATAGTTGATAATACCCAGCAACAAAAAAAGCAGCAATTTAAAACAACACACAAATAGCAAACAAATGAATAAGGATGATAGAAACTATTTTACAGAGGGAACAATAATATATGGTAAAAGCAGATCGGTGATAATCGTTTCATAGAGTATAATTGGCCATGCCCTGGCAAGAAAGGATATAAAACAGTTATTCTGACTGGATGTCAAAAGATCTGGATCGGTATTTCATAGACTAAATATATTGCTATTGAGATCTATAATCAGAAAAAGATAGATGGATTTAAAAGTTCAGGGTAAATAGCCACACAACTTCAGTTCCTGATGCTTTGCCGAGTTAAATTTGTACCGCACGAAGCCACAACCAAAAGATCCTGCTTCCCACTATGGTTGTCGACTCAAATATACAACTGAAAAGAAGGAACAAAAGCAGGAAAAGAACACGAGTTTATAGAGACCCATACGCCGAAAAAAAAAACTTTCAGAGTATTCGCGAGATTTCATAATATACTGTAACCATGAAGCAAGGATACTTTTCGAGACTAGCCTTGTCCAAGAGGCAACAAAACGACCAAAAACAGCAGGATGATTGTTTTTAAGGGAAAAAGCATGAACAGCAACAATGTCCTATAAATCAGACTAGCATTAAATCTTTATTTAAGTTTTTTTTCGCAAATTAAAGGATACTATTGTGAGACTCTGGGATTTGAAAAAAGTTGGTACTTCACTCCTTAGGGCTGGACCTTGGTGAGAGATAGATTGTAGGCACATATTGGTTGAACTAAACTTTGGTATTATGTTGGAATTATTTCTAGTTAATCGTTTGCGTGCTATCTGGCCTAAAGGCTACCAGCGCGGAAGCCTAAGGAAGAGTCACCAGAACGCCGACTACTTAAAAGCAAGCAATGCGAAAAAGTTGTCTTCCTGCAGGAATCGAACCTGCAACCTTTGGATTACCGGTCCACTGCTCTACCACTTGGGCTAGAGAAGACGTCTCCTCGCATGCTTAATTTTGCCTATTTAAACCCAGCAACTTAATGCTTGATTAATGATGTTAATAATAATTTAGTTGTGATGTTTTGACGTTTGCTGGCCAGAGCTTTTATAATTAATCGTTTGCGTGCTATCTGGCCTAAAGGCTACCAGCGCGGAAGCCTAAGAAAGAGTCACCAGAACGACGACTACTTAAAAGCAAGCAATGCGAAAAAGTTCCTTCCGTGCTGGTAGCCTTTAGGCCAGATAGCACGCAAACCATTAATTATAAAAGCTCTGGCAGCAAACGTCAAAACATCACAACTAAATTACTATTATTTCTAGTATTGTATTGCGAACGATTAGTAACAAAGATTTTCCTACATACCACAAAATTTAAATTTTTGCTCTGTTTATACATAAATACAGTTATGTCTTTAAATAAAAGTTGATGTGGTATTAGTATTTCATATCTTTGTGCGATGTCTGTGATGTCACTGTAACGGTTTCGACCACATGCTAGCCTACTAAATTTGTCACAAACTTTTTGTAACTTGTTGGTAATTGCTGTGTTGCCATAGCACCAAATGGAGCAGTAGCGTAGCCAGGGAGGGGGGCGGGGGGCTATAGCCCCCCCATTGGCCTGTCAACCAAAATGCAGAATAAGAAAAATACCACGTTTTTAGCTCTTTTGAGACTGTTTTTTTTGCGCTGGAATTGACTAAAAAGTCATTCAAAGCATCTTTTGAAACATATATTCAGGGGGGGGGCTAATTGTCAAAAATTAAAGTCACAAATCAATAAAAACTTTTGAAAATGCCCAAAAACAGACAATCAAATTTGATCGCTAATGTGAAAACGCCAAACATAAGTTTTATCTACAAATATATTATGTACTCAGGAATAAGGAGAGGGGGGGCTATTCAGTGTTAGTTAATTACCAATCACTTCTCTCAAATATCTTTCCATTAGCCCCCCTCCCCCCCAATTATTTTTCTTTGTAAAATATAGACGACATAGATTACTCCGCGTAAGTTTTACTGAATAATATGACTTTATGGTTTACCAGCATGTAAACAAGAGAACTGCAATGTTATCATTAGCCACTTCCCATATAGTCCATTAATGCAACCAGTTAAATCATGCTACGCTGCCAATTTCTATGCCACGTTTTAAAAGCATTATTTTTTACTAAAATAGCTCTAAAATTAAGTTATTTTTGCAAAAAAATGCAAAATTTTCAAGCGCTGGGTATGCCCCCAGACCCTCATGCCTCCGGCGGCTCCGCCCCCAGGCCCCCAAGACAGCCCCCCATTGCGAATTTCTGGCTACGCGCCTAAACTGGAGATGCAGTACTGCAAGTGACTGCCCATTACCAAATGATATAACGTGATTAGTGATCCGTGGTTCAAGAAAGGTTTTACTCTTTTCACAGCTGCCAAACCAGATCTCAGTTTGTTGAGCACATGCTTAGCATGAACTGACCACGTTAAATGTCAATCCATATGAACACCAAGAAATTTCAATGTGCTAACTTGTTCAATATCAAGTTTTCTAAGTGAGATAGATTGTCCAGAATTTGGAGTTTTTGATTTAGTTAACATAAACAGAATACATTTTCAGAAGTTACATAGCATATTAAAAGCTGTTTTCACAACTCTAGGATAGCATTTCCTCACATATCTGCTGTCCCATTAAGCTAGTGTTTCATCAGCATCTGAATTCACACATAGCCTATCCTGGCAGCCCGCCCGAACCTTCAAACCACACACGACGGCAATTTCTGCACTTGCCATCGTCCCTCTTCTCAGATTACTCTGATCAAAGTCTTGACAACAAGGTCACCAAAAAGAGGATTATCGACCAGTATCACACTGGCACTACACATAGCTCAACCGCATTTCGCTTGCATCACTCAGCATGGACACCATATATGACATCACATTAGCAATTTACCACAATAGTACGCTACATGCATATTTCAAACTTGTTTGTTATCGTCAGGCGTACACAACTGTGTAAATGCCTACTACAAATTTTGAACCCCAAAAGCCAAAATTTAAACTACAGGTACTGGCAACTAGGTTAATTTTGGCTTTTGGGGTTCAAAATTTGTAGTAGGCATATACACAGTTATGCACGCCTGACGATAACAAACAAGTTTGAAATATGCATATAGCGTACTATTGTGGTAAATTGCTAATGTGATGTCATATATGGTGTCCATGCTGAGTGATGCAAGCGAAATGCGGTTGAGCTATGTGTAGTGCCAGTGTGATACTGGTCGATAATCCTCTTTTTGGTGACCTTGTTGTCAAGACTTTGATCAGAGTAATCTGAGAAGAGGGACGATGGCAAGTCCAGAAATTGCCGTTGTGTGTGGTTTGAAGGTTCGGGTGGGCAGCCAGGATAGGCTATGTGTGAATTCAGATGCTGATGAAACATTAGCCTAATGGGCAGAGGTGGGCAGCGCAAGTCATAAAAGTTGCGCCGCAAGCGCAAGTGCAACTACTCTGAAAATCTTGCGCCGCAAGCATTTCCGCCAGCCAAAAAAAATAATAATTGCGCGGCAAGCGCAAGTGTGACGTTTTGAAATGTATAATTTTAATTGACTCGCTGCTCAATCTCACTAGGTTACGCTACGAAACCAATATTCAAAACAAATCAAGCACGCTGCCAAATTAGTAAACAAAAAATGATTGATTTCCTTTAAAAAATACAAGCATTTAATAATGCGTATCGCTTAACCTCTTTGGGCAAAGAACATCTTTATACCTAACGAAAAAAATTACTCTCAACACTCGCACTCAGTTAAAAAATTCCACTAATAAAGTCTGCATGTGGTGGTAAGCGAACGACTTTGGAGTCACTGTTTTTTTTTGTAAATGGCTCCTCAAGGAAATCCTTTACAAGCTTCGATACATATTTTGTGCTTCTGGAGCACTTAGCATCACTCTGTGACAAATGGAGCACGTTAAAAACTCATCCTGTTTTTGTTAAAAGAAATTGAACCATTTAAGTATTACTTATAAGAGCTTTACCAATGTTGTCACTCCTGTTTCCAATATCTTTTAAGTTTTCCCGGACTAGCTAAAAACTAGTAATCAATAATTTTTGCTGTTTTTGAATTACGGTAAAAAAGACTGTCACAATTTACGCGGTTAATTCCCAAAGCAAGTTCAATTTTCTCCATCTCTCTTATTACAGTACAGTATTTTTCCCGCCACACACTTATAACTTCGCCTTTCCAACATGCGTGTTTTCTGTACGCATGCATGACGTGTGTGCACTATAGTGTGTACGCTCTGTACCGATACGTTACTTTGATTAAACTAGTGACAATCGGTGAGGGGCATCAGGGTATTCTTAGAATACCCAAATAAAATCATCTTATCTGTATTTATTCAAAGTACAGTAGTATACCTTTTCAATAGCATTCTTTATTTTGGTTATTTTTGCTTTCATGGCTAGTTGGCCACAAGCATAGCGTATTCTGCATAGCAATTGGCAAAACCTAGTGGCAGGCAGTCAATTATTTTTTTCGATATTGTGGCGCTAAACGTTGATATGCAGTCGCTGTAGCTTGACTGCGCTGGAAGGTATCAAAGCGAAGATGTGAAAACCCAAAATGACGTAGCAAAGTGAAACCATGTAACGCCCCGCCTCTGTATTGACCAATCAAATTTGGTCAAGTGAAGAAACGTCACGATTGACGTCATCCTAGGTTTTCAGATAGCGAGCGTGATTACCTTGCCTTCAGCTGCCTGCGCCTGTGGTTGCGCGATCAACCGTTACAGACCTGTCAATTAAATTAACTACCCTGAAACATCATAATACTTTCTCTGTATCAAGCAATTGACAGTAAAAGACTTGCGAGGTTTTTTTAGCAAAAATAACCTACTATGAGGAAAACTTAAAACTCGACAGCAATACAACACAACGATTGCTGTGGATAGTTTATAGGGATGTTCCTTCACTCAAAAAACTTTTGAAGGAAAAAAAAGCAATCGTTGATGCCGGAAGACCCAAACCGTTGAAAGATCGTTTTCTTAAAACGTATCAAATCATTTTCTCAAAATAAAATGGAACCAGACAGACTTTCAGATTTAGGCCTTTTATCCATCGAGTCACAATTCCTGACAGAAGTCATGGAAACCAAATCTTTTCAGGATTCCGTCATAACAGAATTTGCTTCAGCAGAAAAGCGAAGGGAATTTACTTTTAAATGACTTTCTTGCATCTGCAGTAATTCTGAAACTTTGCCGATTTTAGTGCTATGCCCTTTGTAGTAAACAGTTTTGTTTGAATTGCTAATTAAACGACCAAAGCTGTTTCAGCTTGTACCATTTCTTTGCTTTTTATAGACAACTGATCATTGGATGAGGTAAGGGCGTGTTAAAAGTTTTAATCAATAGCTTGAATTAAGTGTAGCATTGAATGTAGAAGTTATAGTTTTTTCTTTTTGATTTTTCTACACCTCCTCTATACTCATTTCACTCAACAGCTGAAGCAAGACGAGAAAAATTAACTTCAGCTACGCTACCCTCAATTCGAACCAAAACTTTTTACTCCCAAACGTGTTTTTGCTACTCCCCCCAGTCAAACTTTGTCTTTCAATTTTTATTTTTAAATGGAACAGTACAAACACAGTATAAATATCAAATGCCACCTGTACATATGGACATAATTCTATATGCGCAGACCGGATGCGCAATTACTTCATGTACGAAAATAAACGACGCAATAAATTTGTAATTGAATACCCAAAACTTTTTGCCACTGATTGTCACTGGATTAAACGTTACTTGAACTGCTATTTACTTTGTTATGCTGTACCACCGCTTGTATATATTGTTACATACTATACTTAGTTGTACTGTCACTTGTACTGTCACAGTACTGTACTTCGTTTTGGTTTTACTGCCAACGACACACGGTTACTTCGGTTAAACGATGAATTTGACGGTATTTGAACTTCTTCTGGTATACAGCGTCGATTCAGGCGCAGTTATGGCGACTTCAGTTTTTATGACCATTCGGATATTATGACCAAAATGGTCCGGTCCCAAGGTGGCCCCCCACCCCCGTCTGGTCATATTAAGCGGCGCCTACTTTATCACCCGTATTCATGACAAAACAAAAATTTCCCAAGGCAAATATTCGATTGATTTATTACTGCTAAAATTATTGCAGGAGGCAATGTACTTTGCTTCTACAACTTGGGCCGAGTCACTTACAAAATTTAACCTCCAAATTCAAGATTTTAAACGTGTTTTGACTTGATCTGTAAGTAAAGGAAAGACTCACTAATTTGATTGTTTCAATTGGCTTTCAATTCTTAAAAATTTAGTTATTTTAAATGGCTCTAAAAATGTGCGAAATGTGATCCAAATGGCATTAAAATAACTTTTTGTTCAAAAAAAATTCCAAAAAATCGCCCAGCGGCGGCCCCCACACCCCCGTCTGTGATACGTTTGGACTAAACTAGCTTGCTCACCACGCCTCCCAACTTAGAAAATTTTGGAAATCTTTTAAACTTTAGGTTCAAGTCCTTTTTCTTCAGCAAAACCCAGGTTACATGCCTACCCAGGCACTGGCTTCTGATCCCCCATTCTATGGTATTTTTGTCCCGTAAAAATCTTTTAAACTTTAGGTTCAAGTCCTTTTTCTTCAGCAAAACCCAGGTTACATGCCTACCCAGGCACTGGCTTCTGATCCCCCATTCTATGGTATTTTTGTCCCGTAAAATTTTTTCGAAAAATTTTGATTAAGTCATTACGTGTGATTTGCGGTTTGGCCTCCCCCTGCCAATCAAAACTTCTGGCTACGCCTATGTACCTCGTCAATGTTTTTTTGTTAACTTTAATCACACTTGATTGAAAAACAATCATTCATGATCGTATTTGACTTGTGCTTGTGCGATTGCACTCAAAATTGCAAAAATACTTGCGGCGCAAGCATCAGCGCAATCGTTTAAAAATAACTACCGTGCAAGTGCTATCGCAAGTGAAATAGTTGCGCCGCAAGTGCCCACCTCTGCTAATGGGATAGCAGATATCTGAGGAAGTGCTACCTCACAGTAATGAAAAAAAGAATACATTTTGTTTCGAAAGCATTAATTGATAATTTATTAGCAATCATTCACTGATCAATGTTATGGAGATCTTCCTGTGTATTGGCATAAAGCAAATGATAGTTTTTGTTTTGAAAGAATACACTTGTGTCATCAGCAAACATAGTCGAATTACCATATTTTAAACAATTTTGGAAATCATTAATATAAATACGAAAAAGAAGTGGGCCAAAATTTGACCCTTATGGTATGCCTCGTTTCACGGGATTGACCAAGTTTGATAATATCCCAGTGCATTCCACTTGTTGGGTTCTTCCGGTTAAATAGCTTTTCAGCCAGTCAAGAGCTATGCCTCTGATTCCGCTTTGTTCGAGTTTAGATAGCAATATCCTGTGATCGATTATGTTGAAAGCCTTCGATAAGTCTAAAAAAACTCCAATGGTAGGTGTTTTGTTTCCAAGAGATTCAGTTATGTTGTAAATTGAAAAGGACAAGACATGACTTGTGCCATGGTTCTTTCTGAAACCAAATTGTTGTTGGAAGAAAAAGTGGTGCCGTTTTAAAAAGGAATACAACCTGTATATGATTTTTTCCAAGATTTCTGATATACTGGACAGTACGCTGATTGGTCTGTAGTTGTTAATATTTTTGCATTTCCCTTTTAAAAGACAGGATATACTTTGGCAATTTTAAAGTCGTTTATGAATTCGCATTTATTTAAAGATAAATTAAATACATGGCTAAAAGCAAGTAAAATATTGTTTGAAGACGATTTCAATATCTTAGTTGGAAATAAATCTATACCAGCACTTAGTTTGTTTTTTATTTTTAGTAAGATATTGGAGATTTCTGAGGAGCATGTAGGCCAAACATACATTGAGGGCAAGGAAGGGGCGCTTAAATATTCAGAGAAAGTAGTGTCACTTGAGGGGAGAGAGTCAACTAGTTTTTTTAACAGCAGTAGAAAAATGATTGTTAAAATGATTTGCAATTAACTGTGGCTCATTTACCGCACTGCCATTAATTAATAAAGTAAAACCATTAGAATTGCTTTGTTTTCCAAGTCAAGAGTTGATGAGTAGCCAAGTACCCTTAACATCACACTTGTGCATTTAGAACATAGTTTTGTAGTAAGCCTGTTTTTTTTTAACTGCTCTGTAATAGAGATTTCTAGCTTGAGTAAATAATGCTTTTGATCTACAAGTTTTGTTTATCATGTATTGTTTGAATAATTTTTCTTTGCACTGCAGTAAATTTTCAAGCTTTTGGTCAAACCTAATTTTTTGCGGTTTCAGTCTGGAAGGTCTTTTTTTAAGGGAAAATGCTCCTCAAATTTATTTCAGTAGTCTTTGTAACATTTGTTATATGCAGTGTTTGAATCAGTTTCGTCTAAGACACGGGTAATATCACGTGCAGAGAGAGATTTTGAAAAGGATTCAACTTTTGAATCACTGAACAGGCGATAGTACTCACCAGGGCCTGCGAGAGGGGGGTTCAGGGGCTACATCTTAAACGGGCCCGGAAGAGTTCAGGTTTCCACGTTAAGTTTTGGTATCGCACCATAACACCGTAATCAAACTTGCCTACAGCAAAAATATCAGTCAGCATATTGAGTACTGGTAATTGGTCGCAATTTTTGCTACACAGCCTTTAGGGCATCATATCGTGGCCGATTCGATTAAAAAAAGAGGAAAATGTATCAAAAGCCATACACTTGCACCGAAATTAACGTTTTGTTACATTTCTCTGACTTGAGAGCCCTAATTCTACGGTATAACAATGTACGAGGGCCCACATTTCCAGAGATCCAAAAGCATTTCAACCTCAAAGAGCGGAGTCAAAGTTGACATACTATCCTACTATCATTAAGTAACTCACTCTATCTGTATGAGTTTAATAGATATTTGGGTTTGTGAAGTCTATGATGGCAGATGACTTCATAAAACTTTTATCAGTAAAATATTTGGATTTGCAGTATAAAAGTCACTATATTGTATAATATTGTGTCAATGTCATCATCCCCCACTTCACATACTTTCTTTCATGTATATCACGTTTTCTGTATGTTAATTTAAGCAAGTTTGGTGCTGGGATGTTGATCAAATGCTGTATTTTACCCTCGAGAAACATAAAAAGTGCTAAAGCTTTCGAGGCTCAGCCCCGGACCCCGCTGGGGGAGCTAACAGCGCTTGTATCAATTTTATGTCTAGTTGTGTTTTTCATTGGTCCTAACTGTATGCAAATATCGCTATTCGCTCACTTTTAAATGAAGATCTACACCCATTGAACAAAAATAATTTAACGGAACGAGCCCCGATAAGGCTTGGGGGGCCCAATAAGATTTGGGGGCCCGGTATCGACCTTCATACCCCCTGGAAATTTTTCTCTCAGAGGCCCTGGTACTCACTACCTGTTTCAGAGCTTTTATATTTGTCTTTGCAATGCACATCATTGTAGCTAGGTGGTCTGAAGTTGAGAAAGTTATGATGCAGCTTTTTACTTTTTGTGGTGTGTTACTGTTTGGCCATATTTGGTCAAGTAGTGTAGAACTATCATCTGTTATTCTCGTTGGCCTATTGATTGAAGAACTGAATCCATGATCATACATAACATCAATGAAATTTGTCACTTTAGGTTCGTCACCGTCTAAAATGTTGTGATTGAAATCACCTAATAAAAAATTTCCCTTTTATTTATTTTTCTTAAGAACTTCATCTAAATCAGTAAGTAACATTTTTCGCGCATTTCCATTATTACAAGGAGAACGATTTATGTTCCAGCAAGTTCTAACTTTATCTTGAAATTTTCTGTCTGCAAAGATAGATTCAAATATATGTCTAAGTCTACGCAGTGAGTCCACTCAATGTCGTCTTTAATGTAAAATGAGACACCACCTCCACGGTATTTTGATCGAGGGTTTGAGAGAAAAGTATAATCGGATAGATTGGTGTGGGGTCCAAGTTGGTCAGGTTTGAGCCAGGTTTCAGTAACTGCAATGATACAGGGTTTACAGGTAAGTGCTGATGAAAAACTTTCAAGTTTTGCAAAATTTTTATAGTTGTTTAAAGATCAAATGTTGACACTAATGGCTGTAAATTTAAAATGGGAACTAGAATCATGTATCATTGTTTTGTTAACTAAATTAGTTGTTATGTATTGTGTATTTGACTATAGTTAATGAGTCATCGACTTCCGAGTATTATCAGTATCAGTATCATTGATTGTTGTATGGTCACTGTTTATAATGTTGTTAAACAACAAATTCAAATCATGTGCATTAAGTGTTTTGTCATATTTGTCCTCAGTAGGGTTCAAAATGTCATCGAATTCAACTTTAGAGCAAGAAGCAAAAGGAAACGAGATATCACAGAGGCTACATCTCCAGTCAGTGGTTGTCGTAGGTTTAATTTTGGGGTTATATTGATTTTTTCTGCCAGGGCACTTTATGTGCTTAAATTGTAAGCATAGTGAGCAAGTTGGTAGCTTTTGATTTTCTAATTATTCTTTAACAGTCAAGACATGTTTTTGAAATTTGCTTTGGCATCAAGGGTATCAAATGACAAAAAATAATTGTACTAATAATAGTAATAACAATGATAATAAGAAAAAATAAAAAACAAAAAACAAAAGAAAAAAAAAGAGTAAGGAGCAAATGTAGTCTTGAGAATGCAACAAGTACAAGTCGACAGGTAGAAATGGCTATACATACTCAGGGGTAGGGCTATAGGTTTCTATCAAAAGTTAAAGTTAAAAAAAAATTAAGGGAAGAGTAACAGCTTATTATTTTAGAACTATGACATTAATTAAAGAGTACACACCATCTGATTCCTAGTACCACTGGGTTAGCTAGTTTGAAAATAATGTTCAATCTTAATTGATATGCAAAATGTACAAAAAGAATGTAAAGCTTACTTCAATGTCGAAAATAAGGTAGCCTGCATTCCAATCAATATTTTCACAAGTGACAGAAAACTGATCATACATAGAAAATAGTACATTAAGTCGATAGGATTATTTTGCTAAAAAACGGTTAGACTTATGCAATTTAAACATATTTTCTAGATCATAAAAAGCACTTAAAGTACCAGAAGTATTTAAGAATTTGATGGTGTATTTCATGCTCAGGTGCACATTGCATTTACTCTAGTGCGCCTTATAAAAGAGATTAAAAGCAATAGAGGCCATAATGATAGAGCGCCTAATAGTCTAAACTTTATGATTTACAAATACACCAGTGCTGCAACTACATAATTACAATACAAGAATCTAGCTATCCAATAATATCTCCAAAATCATCAATTACATGCCTTTTGTTTTTGAAGAAGCAATATACATTACCATAAAAAGTAAAAACGCTCTGAAACCCAAAAGCATTTTCTGGCCTCCTCCGCTAATGCCAACCGCCGTTTTGTGAAAGACTCGGTGATAGACAACTTTTCTGTGTTCACTTTTTAGGATTTCAAATTTTTCTTCTTAGAGCTGTAGATGGAGTCCCGCACTGACTGCCTCACGAACTTGATGAGGATGGGGATGAGTCTTTTTTCCTAGAAGAAAGAATATGGCAAGTATCAATGTCGAAGGTCTTAATACGGTAACTTATTCCTAGCCTAAGGTTAAGCTTATTCACTACATAAGTTTCGAACTCAGCATAGGTACTCTCCTTTTTTGGAATATCTCGACATCCATGTAAGATTAAGCAGTTGTGCCGACTATACTGTTCCAGGTCATCGATGGCTCTTTTGTTCTTGTTAGTTTGTCGTGCAATCTCTTTCACAGTAGTTTCCAGTCGATTGATTGTTTCTCCCTTCTTCTTAGGCTGCTGACCCTGGATTTCGAGATTTGCTCTGTCTGTAATTGTTTCGGTGTTACCTGAAATAAATGAGATCTTATGGGCAGCACAGGAAGATTTCGCATCTAAATATTGCTGTGCATACCTTTTTTGAGTAGCCTTGAGTTCTAAGATCTCAGCCATGACCTTCTCAAGATTACACCTACCACTACCATCAAAAGTTCCAGCCATTGTCTTTATGAGCCTGAATAAACCGCAACTTAATACACTATTTTGACAAAATCAGAAAAATGATATTTAGCCTAGGTTCATAGCCTATTGTTAATAACTATAGCTAGTTCTACCAATCAACTTAATTCACTCTTAACCAATCATCTGAAACTTATTCAAATCGAATGAACTTATTCAAATACATACTATGTATTAGAGAAATAACACACAAAATGTAATAGAAGAAACAAATGATTTATCAAACTTATTTAGTTTTTATCCAACAAGGATTCGCTAGGGTCAGCTTTTACACCATCGATAAATAGAGCGCGCATTTACCACCGTCAATCTTCCACGATACTTTTTTTGCCAGATTTTTGGACGTTTTGTATAGAGGAAGTAGACTTTGTTTTTGAAGCTGCAATGCTCTTGGCAAATGTTCAGTAACAAACACTTAGCCAGGAGATTTCGGGACACTCTTATGACTTTTGCTATAAGACCTTAAATGCTTTAGGAATGAAAAAATCAAGTAGTTATCACATAAATTAGTCAATTTGATTATCACGGGGCACACAATCTTCCTACCAAATCAAATGACTGAGTGCTGACGTAAGCAATGAACGTCAGCAAATTTGATCAATTGAGGATTTTCACTTTTTAGAGCATTTTTAAGAAATCAAGCACCAATTCTTCGTTTCAGATTTGGCTTCCCAGACTTTCAGCGAGTTTTCTTTCAGACCATGAATTAAGATATTAAATCTTGTACTATATGTTTCATTCGCTATCAAATCTCCCTGATTTTTGCTTCTTGACTATGTGAGGTTATCTTGCAAATCAGTCAATTGCTGTTGAAAAGCAGCTAATTCCTGCTTTGTTTTGGTTTCAAATGCTTTCAGCTGTTCAACAGTAACTTTATTTTCTTTGATGTTACCAATTTCATTTTCAATTTCTTTAACGTTTGTTTCAATACCAACATTCTACTGTCGAAAGAATCAAATCGTTTGGTCAAATTAATAACTCAATCTGCCAGAGAATCAACGAGCTCAATTAAACTGAGAAGCTTAATTTGCACATCTTTTAGTAGCAACTGCTGTTCGGACATATTTGATTTTGTTGAACTACTTTGACTGACTGACGCTGGAAATTTTTATCGACCGCACACCAGCTCGAATTTTTTTCATACTTCAGACTTTTCGCTTGTTACTGAAGCTACGTTCGTTTTCCCAACATAATTTTGACCACAACTGCAATTTAACTGATACACAACACCAGACGGAATGTACGACAATAAAGATTAGCAACCTTAATATGTAAATAGTTTGCCAATAGTGAAGCTACTATGAGACATAATCGATCTGATATCACACACACAATAAAGGTCACATGTAAAAATTGCAGCAACTTGTTGAAATCTTGTTTGTAGTCGGCAGCCCTGGCAGAATTTTTAAGGGAAAAATCTTTTCTACAGAGAAATCTAAATAGTTATATCATGGGAACAGAAGGTCGCAAAAATATCAAATTTGGTGAAAGTAGTCTTTAAAGCTGTCAAATTTTTTGAGAGAAAACCAAATAAAATATTTTTCAACTTATATGGCCTTGCAAGTGTCAACAACCATCTACACTACAGTACTTTAAAACTAATTTAATCCGTTAAAGTTTCAGAAAACCAACGTAAATGAATTGACAGTCTTACGATTGAGACCAGTGTAGCTGAACATTCCATACTGATTGACAATATGATCCCAGTTTCCAGGTGTTCCCATTATTCGAAGCTTGCAATGAAGTAGGCAACGCATTGCTTTAATCCGATCAACAATTGATTTCAAATTCTCCAACCTAATCAAAAATTACTGAAAGTTTTTTGGGCTCCACGTGTCTTTGCTTGAGCTGCAAATTATCAGCGTTTTAACATATCCATTTTTCATGCCTGGTTGTTGGTTCCAGTGCTGGCATATTGCTAAGTCATGCAAAAAAATTCTGAATTACGAAAAAACGAGCCAATCAAAGAGTTTCTTGAGATGACATGTAAAATTGTACATTGCACAGTGTACAATTGCGTAGCTACTATCTTTTGATATATCTTTTTCCGATAAAAACTGCACTTGCTTTCTATAGTTTTTCTTTGCATTTTCGTTATAACTCATCTAAAAACTGTTGACTGCATTGATGTCAGGGAGAATCTTGATTTAATAATCTAACAGTTTTCGGTTCTAGCCGCCATTGCGCACATATTGTAAAATGCAATGTTTGTGTATTATTGTTTGTTGTATGTGCTATAGTTGGCAAAAAAAACAAAAACTCCCTGTCTATCTGCTACTTGTCGCCTGGTGTAGCCCGCCCAGCTACCTAACCTACCCAACTTGTCACCTGGACTAGCTTACCCAAAGCCTAGCCCAACTGCTTTGAGTCGAGGCTCTACTCTTATACAGATTATAAGGTGTTTTAAAATTAGCCCCCCGTTCTATAGCTTACATAGCAAGTTCAATAACATATGTTTCTGCTGAGCTATTTCTCATTTTAAAATTCATTTATTTTGTCATATAACTGCATTAAAAAAACCCATATATCGAAAATGCTAGGGCGAAAAATTTTGATTTAAGATTATCCCCTCTCAAGAACACAGCCTATGGTGGAGGTGGTGAAGGAGCCACAAAATACCAGATTTGGCAAAAATTTTAAGTAAATGCCTACTCTAAATCTGCAAAATTTTAGTACTTTTTGAGTAGGCTGACTGATCAGTGATTAACCTAAGCTATTCTTCCCGAATTCCTTTCCAAGCACAGCAAATCGAATACATTTTTGCTTAACCCTATAAAGTTATCAAACAATTTTGAAACATCAACTTGGTGTTTTTAAAAAGATTTTTAGCAATTCCGTGTAATCCTATTTATTACCAAATCGTTCATTCATAAGCAGCTAGTTTAATCAATTTCTTGAACAATAATCGTGCATAACAATAAAAATGAGCGGCATTGTTTCACTCGTTTACACTAGAATTGGAACAAAAAGAGTTCAATTTAGTCCGTTGCTTGGAGCATACTTCTTGCTCTAAAATGATTTATAAAGTTTTGATCCGAATTCTCACGAAACACTTTGATGGATATGAATACAATCGTAGAAAAAAAGAAAATTATAATTAAGACATTTTGATCATTTTCTCAACAGAATCGTTCCTGTTTTCTTCAGAGAAATCATGGACTATCGGTTTTGCAAACGAAAGTAGAATTTATATGAGATAAATGGACAAGCAAAAGGTGCTTTTGTTAGTTTTTTCATGAATTGATTAACAACAAAAACTGTAACAAAAATGCATAACAATACACAGTTGTTTAAAGCGCCGCAAAATTTTGATGATTTTCTATTCTGGTTGTGTAAACAAAATAGCTAAATCCAAATTTTTTGTTCTTATCAAGTACTAGATAAATTTGTGGATGACGCAGTTGCACAGTTCTCTTCAAATAATTACTTGGTCCCACGATATTGCGACATGTTTCTCTTTTATTCATTTCTTTTTCCATATGCAAATGAACTAGCACTCTGCGTCTATCTAATCACAACGCCTAGCATTAGCACCTTCTTGGGTGTCGTATGACAAGCTTTTTGTCCGGTAGGGCTACCATGACAGGAAGTTTGCATGGCCCATTAAACCAATCATCGTAGTTTATAAAATTACAAAAAAGTCTATAATATCGGAAGATTGAAACAACCACAACTACAGGAGAAAAACCCTCACTGCATTACAAAATGTTTAAGAATAGGTCTGGTGGCTTCAAAGCAAATTTCGTAAATAAAATAATTTGTTTCTAAGTTTGCTCCAAATTTGTTTGTGTAATAAAAAGATTTGAGAATATTTTTTTTTTGCTGTCAGATAAAACTTGCAACCGACAAACATGTACTTGAAACAATTATTTAAAGTTCAGATATTTTTAAACCATATATTTTTTGCTGTTTTTCATGCTGTTACAGAGCGTTGTTATCTGATGAGGGGTACAAAAGAGCAATGCCCTTTGTGTTGGCAAGTCTAAAACACTCTAAACTCCATATATTACTTAGAGTTACGTAATGACAAATAAAGTTTTAAGTTTTGGTCCAAAATTACATTTACACTTGAAAAATTAACTGTTTTTTCTATCAAACAAAGCACAACAATAATGTGACTGAAGCAACATCTCATAGTTCAAGTTTATTTATTTTTGCCACAAAATTCACATAATGTAAACAAACAATTAAAATTAAGGAATTATTTAGGCAAGAGAAACTGGAAGTTGACCTCTCGATCTTCAAAGGGTGTAGCCACCCCGATTACCACTCGAATTGTTGTAAATTAATAAAAAACATATCATTGACACGAAGCATGTGACGAATTTCACACAAATTACAACACCAAGACGAGACAAATTTATTTCATCTTTCAGTAATAGCACCAACTAGAAATTACAATCAGCATTCGTTTAAGAAGGCGACAGGGAAGTTGCAAAGGACCTTACGGTCATTGAGTCAAGCAACCATCCTCTTGTCAGAGAGGTAATCTAAGCCAGTATCATGGACGGTTTCCATTACTTTGTATAAGTGAGTTTTGACATTTTGACGATTTCAATAAAATGATGACCAGTCATCAGCTAGAACTTTTTCATGCTACCAAAGCAGACGTCTGCTTCACTATATCATGGAAAAAATATTCGAAGTGGGGAAACAAAAAATCCTTAATGCTAATATTTGCAGGAAGATGATAGAAAATTTTTGTAGCAAGATTTGAATTTTTGGGCGAGAATGCCCTAATATTGCCCTATCCCTGAATTATTAGAATGAACGGAAACGAATGACCCGCTTATTTATACTTATGGCCACCGGGGCAGCCAAAAATAAAGAAAGGGGAGGGACAAATTTTTTTTCTGTGATTAAAGCATATACAAATCGGAAAGTTTCTATTTAGACAAATTGTATCAAACTACTGTACAAAGGTTAAGCGATAACAGGTTAAAGTGCTGCCGTTATTCATGCAGCAGACGCATAAAAAAAATAAATGAAAAAGAGTAGAATTAAAGTGGTTTTATGATTTTACTTTATTTGACGATGCAACAGCGGATACAAAAAAAGCGCGATTTTTCACGTAGGCCATACGAGAAAATTGCAAATTGCCGTTATTATTCAAGCAAGGTGGCATAATAATATAATAGTTGTTATATCAGAAGTCTGGAAACTCCTTAAGAAATTAAATTATTCCTGAAGTGAATTAGGCAGAACTAATTTAATAGTTCACAGAGACATCACGTCTTACAATCCTACTTCATTTGACAACACCTTAATGCTGTCTCCGCGTCGAAATGGGTAATCATTTCAACCCCTAGTGATGCAGGTGAGGCGGAGCCCCCTATCGTGGGACCATTTCCTTGTTTCAAAGTCGACTGACTTCATCATCAGTGTGAAGAGAAGTCGACACAATGCAAGGAATTTTGATCCCTGAATTAGGCTAACTCAACCGGTAAATTTGAACAACCAAGCTATGGGTATAGGCTATCGTTTTCATCGCGTAACTTCAGCTGCTAAAAAGGCGGGCCTTTTTTTTTCTTTTTTCCCCACGTACTGTTCTGGACTCGAGTTTTGCGTAATACCAACGCTCATCGGCAGAGCTGACGTTCAAACCGAAATTCAAAAGCTAAACTAAGCTGGCCTGCAAACCGAAATTCAAAATCTGATTGTGAAACATAATCGCAATTGTGACCATGGTAACCCGGAAAAAAAAAACTCTGGACAGGGAACCAAGTGGACCAATAGACCGGGATGAAAAAATTATTTAAAAAATGTTGTTGCTTGCACCGCCACCTAGTGTTGGTATCCTAATCTGGCTAAAATTACTCTTTGGAGGTATAGGCACAGCATAGAGAACAGTAGTTTCACTCTGCCAATTTTGCGTCTACGATTTTCAATTGGTGGCCGCCACTTTCCTGGCTGCCAACACAAAGTGAACATGCAAACTTCTCAACACTAGGGGCGACAAAGTATTTTCGAATATTATATTTTGTTTTTCGTTGGGTAATCTTCATCGCTAGTTTTCGCTTCGTCGGTATTACATGAAATACGCTATAAAACCTGAAAGTGTTGTATCAGTTCAAGGCACGTTCGAAGTAGTTGCGATGCCATTATGACATTATACTGTAATAACCTGGCAAATAAGCTGATTTTAAACGATTTCAGCGCAATTACTAATTGCAAATCAATGCAAGGTCTTTTTGAAGCGCCTGACATTACCCCAAATTGACGTGATCGAGACGCTGTTGTGACGTCACAATGTATAGACAGTCTTTTATATTGTATTAATTTTTATCATAAAAGCTTTTTAGTGCTCGTATTGAATAAATAAAACAACGAACTTGAAACTGCTAAATCGGTTCGAAGTAGTTGTATCACGACATCATAAATGAAGTGACAAAATGCATATTTCGATAACTTTAACAAAGTTATTAATCATAAATTTAATTTCAATGTCTTTCTTACGATTGAAAGTTTCATGTGTCAAGTCGAAGTGGCGTTTCCCTTCCCGAGATGTTTTTGTGACATCATAATGCATTTACGGTGCAAGTAAATTCATAATAATTGATGCACTGTTGATTAATTTAATAGTGCTCGCATTTACTACATCATTTAACAAAACTGTATGCGCAAAATTGGCTGAAAGTATTAGGGACTCAATTGTGACGTCATAATGTTGTTTAACAAATTTCTGGTTTTAAGGGATATTGAAACAGTTATTCCTCATAAATTATGTCAAAATACTCGATCGTTGCATGTCAAAGTTTTGCACCTACCAAAGTGGTCGAGATGTTGTTGTGATGTCATAATGAATTAGCATTTTTACAAAATTTATATTAATCCTTGCTGTTGAACAGCATTTTAGTGTTTGCATTGAAGAAATTATAAGTAACAAACCTAATGGTGCTAAATCGGTTCGAAAGTCGAGAGAGTACTATGACGTCATAATGATGTTAACGACATTGCTTATTCCAAGTGTTACTTATATGAGTTATTGATATTTAACTCTACTGGTATCTAAAGGATTCATTGCAGTTGAAGGTTTCATACAGATTCGATAAAGGTAGAGATGCTATTGTGGAGTGAAAATGCATTTACGGTTTTACCTAAATTCATACTAATTGATGCTCTGTTGATAAACAGCTATTTCAATAACGAAATTGGACATGAAAAAATTGCCTGGATGCAGTAGTGTTATATTATGACGTCATATTGTCATTGAACAAATTTGATAATTTCAAGCAATTTTAGATTGCAAGTTGTTGATGGTAAATGACATTAAGATATTTCTCGTTGCTTAGAAGTTTCACACCAATCGAAGTGATCAATTCGCTGATGTGATGTCATAATAATGAATAAGATTACGTTTTTTTCGACATTTTCGGTTGATGCCTGAGTTTGAATTGTTTCAAGTCATTGGTTTGAACAAACATGGAAGCGCTACCCTACATTGTTTCGAAGCATACGACAGTGTACTATGACGTTAACAAAATTGCTAATTGAGATACTTACAGTAAGTACTATCGATCATTTATTACAGTATCAAAATAGGTTTGCTGCGAAAAAAAGTTTAAGACGAAAACATCATCATTGTTTATTTTAACTTGTCAATCACTAACAATGTGAAGGGCAATGCCAAGCAAAAATAAAATTTCTGTTCAACAGCAAAAATAAACTTTAATGCTGTTCTGCAGCAACCATTAATATAGATTTCGCAAAAAAGCTAATTTATTATGACACCACAACAACATTAACATCTCGACCTCTTTGGTTGGTGCAAAGCTTTGACATGCGATGATCAAATACCTTGACATGATTTATGATGAATAATTGTTCTAATGTTCCTAAAACCAGAAATTTGTTAAACAACATTATGACGTCACAACAGAGTCCCTACTACTTCTAGCCAATTTTGCACCTTCAGTTTTGTTACTTTTAGTATTGTCAATATCGGCACTAGAAAATCAATAAACAGAGCATCAATGAATACGAATTGACTTAAACCGTAAATACGTTATTATGACGTAACAAAAGCGTCTCGGGGAGGGGAGGCCACTTCGACTTGACACATGAAACATCTATCGTAACACAACAAAGACATTGATGAAATTCATGATTGATAACTTTGATAGTTCGTCAAAATAAGCATTTTTGTCACTTCAATTTGATGTCATAATAAAGTCACAACTACTTCGAACCGATTTACCGTTTTCAAGTTTTGCTGTTTCATTTATTCAATATGAGGACTAAAAACGTCTGGCAAGCACAAACGCATAAAAAAAGCAGTTAATACATTGTGACATAGCAATAGCATCTCTACAACATCGACCTGATATACTCTGGCAACTAAGATCTTATTTAAATTTATGATCTTTAATTGCTCCAAAATCGCTTGAAAATAGCAAACTTGTTAAAAACATTGTGACATTGTAATCGAGTCATGACTACTTCCAAGCCGATTTACTCGTTTCAAGTTTATATAATCAATATCATAAAAACGTTCAGCAGTGCATGAACTATTTTACATTTAAGAAAACCATAAATGTCCCATAAAGTCACAAAAAGCAACAAAAAAAAAAACTCTCATTGAGTTGTGACGTCAGAATAACGTCTCGATCACTTAGACTTGACGCAAAAATTTCAGCTGCAGCAACATGATCTGTATCAATCTACGTTCGACAATGACACTAAAATTGCTTGAAATAAGCAAGTTTGTCAGGTTATTATGACGTCATATTGGAATCCCGACTACATCGAGCATGCTTCGCGCCGATACACCACTTTTAGGTTTGCAGTTTATTTTATTCAAAACCGCGACAAAGCGAAAATCAAAATATAACATTCGAAAATACTTTAGCGTCTCTAGCGTTGAAAAGGTTGCATGTTTACTTTACATTCAGTGGCGGCCACCAATTAAAAATCGTGGACAATGGAATCAATGGGAGTGAAACTACCGTATGTTCTCTAATCTCTAGCCTATACTTTGCTGTTGCTATAGGACTCCAACACTAGATGGCGGTGCAAACAACGACATTCACGTGATTATGCGTTTAGTTGCCAGACTAGTACTATAACGACTATGACAATATTTCAATTTTCGAATAATCATAATTACATTTTATTCACCAAGTTGCCACGGCCAGAAGACAGCAAAGGGACCTTTCGGTCTTCGAGTCAAGCTGCCACCAGCCCATCTGTCTAGCACTGTAAATTCTAACAAATTAAGACCAAATGAAATGCACAATTCGCAAAAACGTAAACAATCCCCGCCTACACCCGAAAAGGATTAGTTTTTGAAAAATAAGTGCTCCCTATTATTATTTATGTTAGTTGACATTTGACACCACATACTGCTTGCTATCCTCAGTGGGCAAGTAGAAAGCGCATCTGCAACTGTAGCGATAGACTCGGGTTCGATTCCCGGTCATTTCAAACCAAAGACTGAAAAAATTGGTAGCCACGGCTTCCCTGCTTGACGTTCAGCAATTAGAGGGACAGTGTGAAGCCTCTGCCGTGTGCAGTAGACAGGTGGCAACTTGATTCGAAAGGTCTCTTTGCTGGCCAGGAGACAGGTGGCAGCTTGACTCGAAAGGTATCTTTGCTGGCCAGGAGACAGGTGGCAGCTTGACTCGAAAGGTCTCTTCGCTGTCTCCTGGCCAGCAAAGAGACCTTTCGATCTTTTAACAATACAATAAAGCTTTTTGAACGAATTTCACAATGCAAATTATTTCAACAATGGCTTTGTTCAATTACGAGATAACGGTTATTATAAAACAAAAACAACTTCATATTCTGCCTTGTAAATCACGGAAAACTTTATAAACATTTTCCAGGACTTACAAACAAAATTCAAGGACTTTCCAGGACAGCAAAAAAAATCCAGGACTTTTCCAGGACGTGGCAACCCTGTACAGTAGGGTGCATTGAAAAAATACAAAACTTTGAATTTCACTACGGTCGCTTGTTGGATTCTTGCTGTGAATAAGAAAAGCGTTTTTGCCGAATTTCGCATCAAAATAAGTTCATCTTCTCTACCGACTTTTTATGACACTTTTTGGGTAATTTGGCATTACAATATACATACAGTATATTTGATACAATTTATTATGCATCATTAAATGGAATACTTTTTTTTACCAAAACACATTTCAATTGCAATTAACCACAAATATAAAATTCAAGAATGTGTATAAAACATCGTGCCCTCTGCATCGTTATTGAAGAGTTCTATCCAAAAACTATTTGCGAAAAAGTTGTGACGATACCAAATTTGTATGGTAACATTTGTTGAAACTCGATTGTTAACAAATGTAACTGTATTTAATTAATCAATTTTTAATTATGAAAACGCATTTTGTTCAAACACTGCGTCTTACCATGACTACGTTTTATTGTTTAGCAAATACTAACTAAAGTTAAACTGATTCTTGGTTTGAAACATAAGCATAATGCATCCGCTACTAAGTCGCTGTCTGATGTAGCCATCTCTTGCCTTATGACAAGCCACATCGGTGCAAGCTTCAGTCTCGACCCGGATTCCTCTTTCAACTGTGTGAGTGTGGTTTGGCTATTTTGGAACGTTCCGAGATTCTTTAAGGATATGTTAAACTTCTTCATCACTTAGGGATGTCAAAAAAGGAGGCTGAGTTTTCAATTCAGTGTCCAGTCAATCATGTGGTTGTAATTTTGTTGCATGGAAGTTCAGCTTTGGTTGGATTACTTTTTTAATGTTTCGGACGCTTTTTCACGTGATATTTCTGTCGCAGCTGCATTGTCATCTACTTCATCATCAGTCGGTATTAAAAGTTCTTCATCAATGTTGGGCCTCTCAACATCCGCTTTAACATCAGCCAATTCTTCATCTTCAGTGCGCGGTATGCAGTAACCGCGTAGCTTTCTGACTTGATTAACAGCTTTCCTTCCGACTGCTACATCTTTATCTATACACATGGCAAGTAGGAGTTGGTCCAAATGAGCAAAAAAATCGTTTCTTTGCACCACCTCTTTTACAATGTTTATCTCAGTGTTGTTCAAACGTTTCAGCTACTGCAAGGATACGAAAGTGTTGTGTGGGCCATCTACCATGTACGTATGTTTATTGTTTTTACAAGAACTAGGGTCATGGATTTCTTTCCATTAAAATATAAAGATGAGAGTCTCTTTAAATTTCCAAACTCTGCTTCTCGCCTCACTTCTCTGCATAGTTTCCTCTCGTCTCTCAGTTTCTGTGGTCCAATAATTTGACGTGTATTCACGTAGGTTATAATGCTGTAATCAAACAGTGTGGCCGAAGCTATCACCAGCATAATTTGACACACCATACCCAGAGATGGGCAGTATCGAGATACATGTATCGGCGATACGTATCGCGCGATACTTTTGTATCGATATCGGTATCGCTTTAGCTACTTTTCAAAGTATCGTGTATCGGTATCGCTTAACTCATATTTTACGTATCGCCGATACAAACTTTACAGTGACGTAATAAAGGTTGAAAGTTGGTTGCCATAAAACCGTATGTTGCAATTTCAAAATCAAATCAACATCAAAGAAACTAATTTCAGCACGTGGTAATTAGAGGTGCTGAACTTTTTAGATTTTAGGAAAAAAAGCTGCTTTTAGAATTGGAAGTCAAAAGAAGGTTCGGGCAGATGAAAGGAGTAAAACTTATGAGAATGCAACAGTTTTGAGGGTGAATGCTAAAGCTTCTTTTTAAGTCAATATTTGTGGCCAAAATAGAAAAATACAAAGATATAGCTTAGGTGAAGGTGAGGTAGGGGTAGTAGGGCTGCATATTTCCAATTCGTTCCACATTTCAGTGCATAAGGCTATTTTAACCTCAGTTTAGCGCTATGTCACAATACAAAAACTGCTCTTACTAATAAAATTTGTCGTTAATAGTGTAATGCAAGGTTCCGAGAATGTTTTCACCTACTCTGCTTTGAATATTAAGCCTATTTCCTTCAATAAATAGCCTACTCTCAGCCACTGCTCTCACGTCTGCAAAGGGTGAGAGTAGGCTATTCATTGAATGTCATAGGCTTAATATTCAAAGCAGAGTAGGTGAAAACATTCTCGGAACCTTGTATTACACTATTAACGACAAATTTTATTAGTAAGAGCAGTTTTTGTATTGTGACATAGCGCTAAACTGAGGTTAAAATAGCCTTATGCACTGAACTGTGGAACAAATTGGAAATATGCAGTAGGGCTAGGTTGCTTTACTTACATCGAAAAAAGTAACAAAACGGATAGAACATTATTTGTAGTAAAGATTTAATAGGTAGGAAAAAATAAGAAAGGTACGGTAAGTAGATTCTATTTGACAAGGCAACTTGGTTGTGAGATGGCTTCATGACAAATAATAATAATAGACTAAGGCTAATATAATAGTAATAAGCAGAATATAATAGGCGATGAAGCAGTGTGGTAAACGGCCGACCAGTTCAGGTCCGGATTTGAAAGAAGCCTTAATCAGGCCCGAAAGTTAAGTTGATCTAAAACACTCAAATGTGTAGGTTTGTTTCTTATACGTTAAGTGCTTTATAAGTTAAGTTATAAATTTGGTCTATGACATTTATTATAACTTAATTAATTTTTTCGCATGCTTGCTTTAAGTAGTCGCCAGTCTGGCGACTCTTCCCTAGGCTTTCGCGCTGGTAACCGATACTGGATAGGCCAGAAAGAACGCAAACGATTACCGGTAAGTATATTCGTAAGGCCCGAAATTTTTCGCGAGCTTCGGCTCGAACCTGACTTAAACAGCCCGGCCCGATTTATAACTCAGCACTGAAGTGTTTCGTATTTGTCTACCTCAACATGGAGAACTTTTAGTATGTAAACTTCTCCATCAGCGAAATAGTGCTTCATATGTTGATTGTCAATATTCAATAATAATCTAGCAAACTTCAGAAAATACCGTGATCGTTGTGGCAAAGTCAATAGATTAGAATATTTTGCAGAAGTTTTATAATTGATATAATAATGGATGGCAATGCTTGTTGTAGTTCTAGTTCCGATGAACCAGTAGTTATTATTACGGAACCTGACGAAAGCGTGGCTCATTACAGCCTATCAAGCGAAACAATTGAAAATTTTAAAAGTGTGAAGAGCACGAATTGGTCAAAGTCGCATTTCATCTCTAGTGAGAAGTTTTTTAAATTATCGAGTTGCGACAAGAACCACAAGCTTACATTTTTATGTGCTCTGTGTCCTTCAAAACCGGGAGTTCATATAAATGCTGATCCTTCATCATCTGGTAATTTGAGAGTTCACATATCGAGAAGACATAAAGATGCTTTGAGTGAATTTGACTCGATGAGAAAAAATCGACCCAAAAAAAGATGTAGTGAAGTACCGGTAATTTCGTCAAGCGAAAGTGGATCACAGCTGGTGAAGAAGTCAATGATACAAACTACAATCTTTTCTAAAACACCAAAGGGCAACGAAAGTGCGAATAAACAAAAAGAGTTTGAAAAGGTATTGATCGAGTTAGTGGTTGATGCCATGCTTCCTCTATCAATTGTTGAAAACGCAAAATTCATCGGTCTGTTTTCTAAAGTATGCCCAACGCTGAGCGTCCCATCAAGGACAACTCTAAGTCGGCGGATATTTAACGTAACAAGTACAGTAAAAGCGCAACTAAAAGAGATTCTGCATGCACAGAATTATTTATGCACGACGGCAGACATATGGTCCAATAAGCATAGAAGCTATATGGGCGTTTCGGTACATTGGATCAATGCTAAAACATTGCAGTGGGAAAGTGGCGTTCTTGGCTATTATCGGTTTATCGGCAGCCACACTTTTGATAGAGTTGGAGAAATGCTGGACACTATCCAGAGGGATTTCGGTATTAAAGAAAGAAAAGTGGTTGCAACCGTTACAGACAATGCCTCAAACTTTGTCAAAGCTTTCAAAGAGCTTGGTATAAGAGATGCAGAAGTAAGTCATTCAAACTAAATTACTTCTATATTAAACACAAAATGGTAAAAAAGCTTCTTGACTGAAATCAGGGGCGTCGGAAGCTAGTCATGAATCATGATCAAAGGAAGAGGGGGGAGCGATTGAGAGACCCTAATGTATTACTGTACAAAGCAGTCATTGGGGGAGCGACGGCCCTGATCGAAAGACACGATTGTCATTCGACCGGCGACTTGGCCGAGTAGTTAGAACGCCCACCTTCTAGCCGGGAGACTGGGGTTCGATTCCCGGTTGGGTCAAACCAATGATTTGAAAAATGTATTTACAGCTACCCTGTTTGACGCTCAGTATTAAAGGGATAGTATGAAAAACAAGCCGGCAAACTCACTTGTTGAGCCCTTGGGAAAAGCACTTAGCATGATTTCCTATCTGTGACTGTGGTAGATAGGTGGGTGGCAACTCCTAAGCGAGCTCGTAAAGCGCTTTTCTGTCGCTTTCTCGCAAAGGAGGATAAAAATATGACTAAATAAAAGATAAATAAATAAAATAGAACATTGGGCGTTTGTTGCAAGTCTTACATTTGGCAGTGTGTGATATGTGAATGTTCTTTTTTGTTGCTTAACAAACGTATTCAGTTTATTCGTCCATGTGCAATTTCTATATTTTTGCATTGTTATGATTGCGACGACTCACGTGACCCTGTTTGCAATCCCAGTATTAGCTCAACTCTCTATCAGCATTTTTTAATTTTTTTTTTTTCAGGAAAATGATGATGGAGCTTGCTTCCAGCACGGCGATGAAAGCGTACACTCATTAGAAGCAAATGCCGGTAGTTTCACAGAGCATGAGTTTCAAAACGAAAGTTTCCAAAACGCTGAATTTGAAGACACAATTACTTTAGCAACACATTTGCGATGTTGCTCTCTTACACTGAGTTTGGTCGCAACAACTGACAGCAAAAATGCAGGCGATAAGTCTAGTTACGGAAAGTTACGCCACAGCTTATTTGGAAAATGTTCGGCTCTTTGGAATTCGGCCGGACGTCCTAAATCATCAGAGAAGATCGAAGCAGTTTTGGGTCACCAACTAAAACTTCCCTGCGTCACTTGCTGGAACTCACTATTTGACAGTCTTGGTGTTCTAATTGAGCATAAAGATAAACTTGATCAGTTAATGACGACTTTGCATTTGCCTTTATTCAGGGAAACCGAATTAGAGTTTATGGAAGAGTATGTCCTGGTTTTGCAGCCCATTGCCACTGCTCTGGATAGATTGCAAGCTGATAAAGCTTGTTATTACGGTTGCACTATTCCCACTCTTCTGGCTGTAGAAAAAAAACTAAGGCAATTGAATTCCAATACTCTACGTCACTGTCAGCCTCTCTTAAACGCAATTCTTCAGGGGTTTCAACGACGTTTTTGTAAGTTTTTGATGCTTCATCCACCAACAGAGGTAGAATGCAAATATGCGGTAATAGCGGCGGCGTGCAATCCGCAATTTAAGCTGAGATGGTTAACTATCAATCCACAGCACAACACTTCGTTGATGAAAAAAATGGTTCAAGAAATGCTGCTTACGGCTATGAAAAATTGTAACTGCTCGTCTGTTTGTGAAAGCGACGATGCTAAGCGATCTCCTCACAGTTCCGATGAATTTTTTGGTTATGAAGAGGCACTCAATAATAATGTGTCTTCTGATGACGGCTCAAAAGATGAAATGGAATTATAGCATTATCTTGGCGATAATCGAACCTCCATCTCTTCACTTGGGGATTATCCAAGAATTCGACGAGTGTTTATAAAATATAACACTCCGCTTCCCTCGTCAGCTCCTGTAGAAAGACTATTCAGCTTTGCCGGACATATTTTCGCTCCAAAGCGGGGAAAGATGTCTGATAAGATGTTTGAAGGACTCATTTTTTTGAAGGGCAACTCTTCCTATATGAACCTGTAGATCTCGATAAGATGTTTGAAAGACTCATTTTTTGAAGGATAACTCTTTTCATATAAATTTTTCAGTCCTCTTGCTGAGGTGAAGAATTTGGCTGATTCTGTTGTGCACTTTTAAGTGCATTAGTAATTAAATAGAAAATTTTTACAATTACGTTTGTGCTCTGCAGTGACGTATTTCGTAGTATAGACGTATTACAGCTCGTAGCCTACGATTAGCTGGTTTTACTAAGACTTGCTGTAACCAACGAGCAGGTTACATGCCACTAATAGTCAGTCAGTTCGGGAGTGGGTTCGAATACCACTTGTAATCGAATTTTTCTGATTTTGCTTAATCGTCCAACACGACATCGGAAGAGTTGTTTGGATTCTAGTAATATTACAGATGACGTACCAATAGGACTACAGTTGCAATTATTTTATTTATCACTAAATTATTTTTTAAAACTTCAGAAATATTTGGTTCTAACTGTTTTGATGATTTAAAATTATGGTTTATTAATTATGCGTTGGATATTCTCCATAAAAAAATGCATTAGAAAATCTGAAAATCTAATCCCTATACTCAACCTAATTCTGAAACGTACGGTAGACAGAGAAATATCTTGAATAATATATTAACAAAATCTAGTTTAACATGCAGCTCAAACACAATAAAACGCCCTGATGAAAATGTTTCAAGTCGCATCTTTTGGCTACGCCTCCAATCTTCCATCAATGCTATCGCCTATCATTTTGTCAACTTTTGATTAGTGGTAGAATCTGTATAGTGGCGTAACAGCTAGTCACGCCTATCCCTCATATAGCTTTGTTGTTCACAATTGGAATACTGTATCGGGAAAAAAATAAGCTTCTGACAAAAAAGTAAAGGTTACTGAGAAAAAAATCGCTACTGCATTATGATGTCAAACTTCGCAAATAAAACTCGTTACAAAAATGTATCGAGATACATGTATCGGCGATACTGTATCGCGTATCGGTATTGCTAAAGTGGTGTTTCAAAGTATCGCGTATCGATATCGCTTTAGCCCAATTTCAATGTATCGCGTATTGGTATCACTTAACGCAAATTTAGAGTATTGTGCCCATCACTGACCATACCTATCGCAAACTGAAGCAAGATTAGGATGTTTAGACAAGTTTCTTTTTGAACTGCTGTCTGACATGGTTGTTTGAATATAATCTTCGTCCAATTTGCTCTTGTCGTTGTTGCCTGCATCGTCAGCACTGTCATCAAAGAAATTAAGCTGCACTTGCTCCTGCCTGAACCCAGTTTGACCTTTTCGATTTCAACAGCCACCTTCATGGCCTTGTCTCTTGCTGCCGCTCGGGCCCACATCTTGCTAACATTCTTGTCGATATCAAATATTACCATCTTTCGAGTACCACGCTGGTCAAGCAAGAATGGAATTTTACGCTTAGAAACCTTCACTTCACGCTTACTAGCCAAATGGAATCCATCACAGTTCTTTGCTATGCAATTTACTCGGAAACAAGAGGCAAATGGACACACGCAACTACATAGTCATGTTTGTTTTAGCACAAAACAACACACAGCACACAAAAGCAGGGAGATGAATTGAGACAGGAAGCTGCGAAGGGACCTCTCGGTCATCAATTCGAGCAGCTACCTATGAACGTAGCAATCGTGCAGTGCGAATGTGTAATTTATAAATTAAGAAGTAGCAATGAAATGGACAAAGAGAAGCACCAACACAACCCGCGAAGACCACCCAGCGAACACGCCTCCACCCTCCTGGTCAGCCTCGCTTCACCTTCAATGAAAACATTCAACAAAAAAATTTGTTAGGTAAAACGAAGCGAACCCGAGCGAAGAGACGCAACCCACCAGCCAGCCTCCAGCATGGTCTGGGGACGAATCCTTATGTGGTATAGTTACTGGTGCGACAATAGTCACAAAAGATAAAGTCATATCAAAATTACGAAATTAATAAAACTGAAAGCATCAAGTATAATTTGACAGCAAATGCTTCTTATCTTATACCACAAATGTCAAAAAATTTATTCATTTCCATTTTAAACTCGTTCAACTTCCTAAGATTTCGCTTATTTCTGCTAACAATCAGTCCTTCTCTATACAGTCTTTTCAACTTATCCTGCATGCCTTTTTGATCCGCAAAGGAACAGCTGACTGATCTCCAATCGCTCCAGCTCAAATTGCAGAAACATCTAAAGCAGCTTTCTTTACAACCTCATTCACATCTGCAAACCGTCCAGCTTTACATATTTGTACCTTAATACATCACCAATTAAGGGAAGTTGATGAGCAGAAAGAGGATGTGCCTGCCCAAACACAGCGTGCTTTGTGTCTTTCGTGGTTGTTCTTTTTCTTTTAGTCATTATTGCTAATTGAGACATTTTCATAAAATATTGTGATCCTGAAATATCAATATAATACAAATTGAAGAAGTGTCGCAATTACTTGATATTTTGTCAAAACTGTAAAAATATGCGTGACCATTGACAGCTGCATAATACAAAAGCAAAGAAAACTACCATTATCCCAATACACCTGATCGTATCCTTTTGGTTACAAACAACAACAAAGCTATCTCACAGTCAATCTTGGTAATAAAAATACTAACATTACGTCTAGAGTAACAACAAAAAAAAAAAGAAGTTACAGCGGAACAAGTAAGTAATTAAGTGCTGAAAATTTGCGTTACACATCTGATGCGCGGCATGCTAATTGGCATTGAATCAAGAACGCATGGCTGATACAGTATCGTTTCAATGTAGTTTTCATAAAACAGCGCAAAAATGTCAATTTTTGATCCAAAAGTCGGCAGGCAAAACTTAATTTTATTTGTCTAAAATTTGGGGTGTGGCTATCATTTGACAAGTACAACAATCCACCAAGCGACCACTAAAATCTGTGACTAAAGTGCTCCCTACTGTACAGAGCTAGACAGGTGGGCTGGTGGCAGCTTGAATCGAAGACCGAAAGGTCCCTTTGCTGTCTCCTGGCTGTGACAACTTGGTGAATATAATGTAAGTACAATTACAACGAGCGTTTTTAAACAGAAAAAAATGCGCTGTATTGTAGTTTGCCAATACAAAGTTTCGTGTAATTGATTACTGTACAGTTATTATTATCATTGGTAGGAAATAGAGATCTAAGCATTAAGCAAGAATAATGCCATAGCGACGGACCACTTCCGTATGTGCGGTGGTCTCAATCAAATAATGTTAATCTGAACGCAGCGTTCACGAAAAAATGGTCAACGAAAAACAATGGCCTTATTTTTGATCATATGGTATGCCCGCAAACAAACTGTGGTTCACGCCGAAAACTGCAGATAGAATGCTTTCAGAGTGAATTTGTTTAGGCTCGGCCGCAACATTGTGAACGTACACTGTAGGGTGCTGCAGTTGCCCCGAACTCTTCGGATTTTTTTCTACATTCTTCAAAACAGGAGTTTGCCAAAGAAAATCAAGAGTATAAAATTTGAGAAAAAAAATAGAGGTTTAGGGGTCGCACAGAGACGTTTTGTATTCAGAATTTGGCATTTGTTTTGTTTTGTGCCGCTAGATGGTGCTAAGTGAAATCTTTGCTACTAATGAGTCATTGCAAACTTGAACATTAACTTTTGGTCTTATACATTCAAAAAAACTTCACTACAACTTCTAAAACTGTTTACATTGATGTTTTATGTTCCTTTCAGAATTAATGATGGTCAAAATTCATCTCGTTTCTGTGCTGGGAAACTACGACAAAAACTCTATTTCAGTTAGACACCTACAGTATCTATTTTGGCTGGCTGAGTGAAACAAGAGTAAAACATAGCCTACAAGGTTACTTTCTTAAAGCATGACGGTGCAGACTATGCTTTAGACCTAAAGATTGAAATCTATTAAACTGCAGGTCTAACTTAACTACTTTGCTGGGTAAGATACGGAGTTTGGTGCAATATACTCAGTATGAGCTCTCTAAAACATGAACAATAGTAGATCTACTAGCAATAAGCCATTACTAGATCTGTAAATACTTGCAGTTGGCTTCCAGGAATTAGACCTAATAACAATACTATCAAAAGCACATGTTTTTCCACCACGAAGCTGAAATTCCAACAATTCGTTAACAAAAATTATTGAAGGTGTAAAGAAGCTGGTGGATAAAATAAAAAATTTGTGCAAATGCAACTTTAACAGAATAACCAGTAAAAAAGCAAACAAAACCATCGAAAACTTTAAGGAAAATTATCTCTCTCTTCATTGCCCTCTTTTTCGTGAGGGTTGCGGAGGCAGCAGCTCGAGATTAAGCTACCACACTTAACGGTCTTCCATCACCCCCTCCATCCAAGATCATCAATGTAATATTGATTCATCAACAGTAGTTCCGGGTCGTCCAACTGTTTTTTTTCCCATTTACATTGTCGGCAGCGTGGCCGAATGGGTAAAGGCGTCGTTTTTACGACGACCCTGATCGAATGATCTGGGTTCAACCCGCACCCTGGTCACGTTGTTGCGTCCTTGGATAAAACGCTTTACGATAATTATCTCTGCTTGGTGGCTTAGAACAAGCAGCAAATTCAGTGGACTAGAATTCGAAGAAATCCACAGGAACATTGGATCATCGGAAACTCCTAAGCAGGTGCGGATTCCTCCAATGACGAAGTAGTCCTGGTAATGAAAAGTGTGCGGATGTCCAACAAGTTAGCGTCTGACGCTGTCCGGTGACAGGAGGATAAATATGTGCTACAACAACAACAACAAGTCAATTTTGTTTGAAAATTTTTCTTAAGACCTTTTGCTTACATAGCCAAACCATCTACGCTGAGATCTTTCAATTTGGAGAAGTAGCGGCTTTGCAGATTTGCGAATCTCAAGAGATGTGCACCTTGTCAATAATGTAACTCCTCTGATTTTTTGGAGAAACCTCATTTTGGATACTTGCACTTGCGATCGCACCCATACAGTCATTACCGAATTTTCATGACCATACAGAGATAGCGCAGGAGAGAAGGGACAAAGAGTGGTTCAAAAATTGAGAGCTTTGCTTTTTTTCTACAATTCTCGTCACACAACAACTGAATAGTGCAAAGTTTTCATTACTGCACTTGCCTTGCCAATCCGGATATCCAGTTCTTCATCATGCCTTCCGTCACTCGTAAATGCAACCCCAAGATACGTGTTTCTGTGTCAAACTTGTATACGTGTTTCTGTGTCGCTGTATTCAGTTGCAACAAGCACTGATTAGGGTTTCTTGAAACATAAAGTTTTGACCGTGCTCATTTTTATTCCAGCAGTGTCATAAGCAGCTACAAACCTATTTAATGTGCGCTGAAGGCCAGATTCTGTAAAAGCAGAATCAAATCATCAGCTTATAGCAGGCAATTGATTTTTCAATTTCCTATCATAACAAACTCATCAGCTTAGTTGCATTTGTAGATCCAATTCATGAGAAGAAACAAAATGCACCCTTGTCGGAGTTCAACAACGCCTATAGGGATAGTAGGGTGTTTCATTTTTTACGATTTTTGAAATTAAAAAAGCTTGGGTCCGCATGTGATGGGATTTTGGACACTGATTTCAAATCTGTGATTTTTATTGGATTATGACGTCATTGAGATGTGGCACCGTGTGTTCAAAACTTCCGTGGGGCGTAAAATGAGGAATTTCCGGTAACTCACAAACGCGTTGTCCTAGGAAGTCAATATTGGTGTCAAAATGCGCAGAAGGGTCGGTTTTCTGTACCCTCTCAAGAGACACCAACGTCGTATCTCCATCGTATATCGAATAAAATCAAAAAAACTAAAATTGACGTATTTTTTGAGTGTCAAATTGCAACGCATTTCGTTGCTGGCAAAAAATAAATTAGAGCTGTTATTTTGTAATAAAAAACATTATGACGACACACCTGTAACGTTCTAAAAGTGCTTACTACAACTACTTAAACATAAAGATCAATTTTAAGAACCATTTTACTAGTTGTTGCAAGTAGTACAGCTCAACGCAAAATCGAAGAGAGTTGAGGATTGAAATGGATAAAATGGCTACAAGGAAATTAAATGACCTAAGTTATGCGAGAGAGATGAGAAGGAATGCATTGACTTTGCAGAAAGAAGTTATCTGGCATTTCGAATATTTGAGAGGCAAGCTTAGTGAA
The DNA here is from genome assembly GCA_963965965.1 of Trididemnum nubilum. Taxonomy (NCBI): domain Eukaryota; kingdom Metazoa; phylum Chordata; class Ascidiacea; order Aplousobranchia; family Didemnidae; genus Trididemnum; species Trididemnum nubilum. The sequence continues at coordinate 325,930 of OZ014479.1, read as the reverse complement.
AATTCTGTAAAATTTCAAAAGAAAGCATCAGATTATAACAATGTGGGAGTGCAGTTGTTGGATGACATTATCGGCTATTCTGTAAAATTTCAAAAAAAAGCATCAGATTATAACAATGTGAGAGTGCAGTTGTTGAATGACATTATCGGCTTGTGGGTAAAATCAGGTTTGCCAGACTTAAGCAGGATTAGGGTTGAGACAAAACTAAAAGAGATGTTGCAGAAGTGGAAACTTGCATAGAAGAGGGCAAGGAAGAGCAAAGGTGACTTGACCAACTGTAACTGGCTAAACCAACTATTTGATATATGTAAATGCAAGTGCAATTGTGAAAAAGTAAAAGTCCACCAGGGAAAAGTTCTCTGTTCGTGCTCTTTTGAAGATCGAGTTCCTGCTGTTGAGATTGATTTTTTGATGGATCAGCGGGGCGAAGGAGAAATGATGTTAGGATGGAGCAAAGACATTAACTTTACCAAGAAAGCAATCGAAAAAAAGAGACGAGAGGGAAAAGAACCTGATACTCGACCCTTTTCTACATCCAGCACAAATAGCAAAGCTGTAGTTGCAACTTATGTCACAACCACAAAGCTGGGAAAACCAAATATAGCGGAGGTTGAAGAAAGTGAAAATGCAAGTGACGCCGAAAATGTTAGTGTTTGCCAAGCTCGCGAACCCACGTTTTAGCCAAAACCAGTTACCGAAGGCAAAAAGTGCGTAAAAGTCAAGACGTCAAAAGTTAGCGCAGAAAGTTGCATTCTTGCTGATCACCGCCTGACCAGCATACGGCAGCAGTCTGATCAACTCTTGTCGGTAGCTGGTTCTGCAATTGTAGCTTCGCCTTCAACCATTCTTCGCGAACGTGAAAAAATTCGAATGACCGCCTTAAAAAATTCTGAGGCCTTGTTGAATGGTTGCGATTTTTTTCAACTATGTTAAGATGGGCGAGTTGTCAATAAATCTGATAGATATGTTTTTCTTGGACAGTTCTTACAAGCAGATTGCAAAAAAGAATCAGTCACAGTGATTAAATCTTTTCCCAGTGGTACATCTGTTACGAGTGAAGTCTTGTTTAACACCATCACAACTGAAGCTTGCGAGAAGTTACAGGCTGAAGTATATTCGGTGGTGGCAGATACAACCGCAATAAACACAGGCAAAAAATCAGGGGTAAACAAACGTTTGCAAGACCACATCATGGAAAATTTGGGGCACGATATTCATACTTTGGAATGTTTATTTTATGTCAATGAAATATACTTCACGCATGGGGTGTCACTGGTTGAAGGGAGAAAGAAAGGTCCAGGGATGATGCAGGAGGGTGCTTTATTTAATAAGATCAAAAGCATCACAAAGCCAGAGCCAACCACTGAAATTGTTCGTGAAAATTTATCGAAAGTTTCCATCACTGGTATAGCTTTGCTTCACCTAAAAAGTAAGGTAGAGTGGTTTGCCGAACAGAAAAGAGGTGGGTTTGAGCAAAAAGATAATTTCAGGACAGATTAAATGTGCATGCTAGTGCTGGCTTGCTCCACCTTCATGGATGTGCCTGCCGCTCTGAAATCTCTTTTGCTATACAAGCAAGAAACCTTGTGTCACTCCAGATGGATAACCACTGCTAGCGGTTATCTTTGCTTGTACCTTTTCAATTCAGACCAGCTTTCTGATGAGGAGAAAGTCAAATTGACTAAATTGATCTCATATATCGTGTCGGTCTATGTCCCTTCCTTTATTATGATTCACCTGAAACCAAAAGCATGTGATGGGACATTTTTAACTCTTTTCAAACGAGATTTGCTTTTCGCAGAACGTGAGATTGATGAAGAAGTGGCAGATGTGGCTTTGAAATATTTTGTTGAGCACGGATCGCAATGGTTGTCTCCAAAAAACGTTGCATTAAGTCTATTTTCTGATTGTCCACCATTCTCCCTCAATGCTGTGAAAACTTCTAGCTCATTGCCTGCAGATGTCGATACCCGTGTGCAGTTGCAATGTTGAGCAGCAAGACTCAGAAAGTTTGTCATCGTCCAGTCTCAACGAGCACAGTGTGTTATGCGCAACATATACCTGCAATGTTCTGGAAGACTATTGAAAACAACAATCGGTGCACCGAACGGCGAATAGGAAAACTCAAAAACATCATTCAAGATCGAGTTTGTGATGACAAGAGAAACCCAAGGAGATGGGTCTGAGTGGGGGAGCCAGTTGTCTTTTGGGGATGGCACGCTGGGCATCGCCAGCCCACTGCAGTGCCAGTTGCACAGATTGTGCAAAAGTCAGCACGGGTGAGGTAGGAGCAAAGGAAATGCACCCACTTAAGGCAAGCAGAGCATTGAAGAGAATCTCTGCCCACATCTAGATGGCAGATGGAGCAGGGGTACCTGGGGTGAGGATGGTTGCTGATTGGGCCTGGGTTAGGGTGGACATTGCCACTAATAAGGAGCAATGCCAGGATAAGGAGACGCCGAAAGGGGGTCCGGTCAATAAGAAGAAAAGGAGCCGCTCTGTTGTGACCAGTCAACGAGCGGCCCAGCGAAAAAACAGTCCGAGACAATGGAAGCGACCTTTTGGTCGAGCCCCTCGGGAGATCTGTCCTGCCATTTCGACCCATCCGCATTGGGGAGGGGACTGCACCACCATGTTGAGGTGGTAGGACGTTGGTGCAGACAAATTAGGCTCGTCGCCGGACTCGCTGCTCTCGTAGACAACGAGAACATTGTTCATAATCAACACAGCTATATGGTGTAATGTAACAAACTCCAAAAAAAAACAAGCTCGCCTGGGGTTCTTACAGAACGCGTGCTGCCATGGATCGAGTTCTCCTTTTTCAGAAACAAAAGATCAAACGAATAAATAACTATACCACGCACAGCACGGTTTCAAATAAATTTGAAAATCGGTGAGCGAAATCAAAATAACTAAAGCCCAGCTGGCTTTAGTAAATAGTAGTAGTAAATAAATTATTTCACGAGCAGCCCAAAAAGCATAAAATATATCAAAGTGAATAAACAATAAAATAAGCAGCGCATACTCATCAGGTGGCTACGAGTGACCGAAGTCTTTGAGTAGTAGGCCCCCTGAGTGATAACATAGAAAAAAAAGCATAATATTTATGTTAAAACAAGCAAGAACCTCACGAAGTCGGCTTTGAACAAATAAGCCGCCCTGCCCTCCAATATGCTGCAGCTTAAAGTTAGGTAAATGAGCAACAAAACAATAATGAAACGTTTTACAAAGAACTTAATATTGTTGAATCATGAAATTTTGAAGTTGGTTTTTGACTAGAGAAAAAGACATATTTTTTAAGTTCAATGGTAAATTATTCCAAATACTTATCTCCTGGTACTTAAAGAATTGCTGTAATCTTGCAGTTTTAAAGGGAGGATTGCTGTAGTTCTTACTTGTAACACTTCTGGTATTATAAGAATGGGTGTGAGAGGATTGTTGGAACATAATGTGTAAATCAAAATAACTAAAGCCCTGCTGGCATAACCAAAACATGAACGTTAACAAAATGTACCCAACACAAGTAACGTCATTTTAAAACGTCTGACCACCAGGTTATAAAAAAGAATGATTTGAAGAACGCTTGCCATCGCATACAAAAATCACGAAGCTTGATTACATGCAAATTCAAACTCGCTCAAATTTTAGCGATTTGTAACAAGTTTCGAGCTAAATTACAGCAGCTGCAAGATTGCCTTGTAGAACGGTTTCTTGCGTGAAGACAAACAAATCAAAAATTTGAAAATGCAATACAGCAAATCAGGATTTCATGCTATGACGTAACACTCATGCCCATAATAAAACGCAGCCCATAACGCAGACCCCTAAAAACATTTGCCTATAATAATAAACATGTCATAGCAAAGGCAAACAATTATGATTGACTGTATATATCACATAATAGCATCATGACTTATACAGATCGGTAACACAGAATGTGAGCGTACTTATATCTAACAATGGACGCTTTACAAACCAAACAGTTTTAACACTACAAAATACAGTAACATAAAATGGAATACAGTAGTTAACTAGGGATTCACTCAAAATTACACATAAATTAGCAACTAGTCTTTTCATAGTTGTTCCTGGGGTTTTCAATAATACAGTTGTAACTATACAATGCTTTACCAGGGTAAGTTTCTCATACCCTTTCCATGACCCACTTAGACCTATGCTGCATGCTTTTTGCAAGGAGTACTACGTCACCGATTTGGATATTTCGCTCAGGTTTAAACCATTACTGTCTTTAGGTCAAGTTTGGCATAAATTCATTTACCCATCTGCACCAAAACTGATTACTACGAAATTGTACTTGGGCCCAAGCCTACGAGTGTAACAATCCTTTTTTGAAAAGAAACCAGGTGGCAAATTAGCAGTTCCTAGTAACAGTAAGAGATGATATGGCGTCAGGGGCTCATTTTGAGTGCTGTCGTCAAACATTATCTGGACAAGAGACCTTGAGTTTATCCCTTCCACTTCTGTCATGAAAATGGAAAAGGCTCCATTATTAGGGGTTTGGTCTTGAGTTAAAGTCGTAAGGATTTTATGAACAAAGCGGATCATTCTCTCCCAGGCTCCACCCATGTGGTTAGCCGTGGGAGAATTAAATGTCCACTTTATTGCTTGCTGACAACAAAACTGATTTAGAGACTCTTGATTTAATTCATCTAGAGATTCGCGCAATATACGATTTAGCTTCTACGAAGTTTGAACCATTCACTAAATGTGATCGGTTTTCCCTCTTCTAGCGATAAAACGACAAAGGGTGTTAATGAACGAGTCAACGGTCAAGGAATTCCCGATTTCAATATGCCCCGCTCTCATTCATAAACAAGTAAAGAGACAACCGTAACGCTTTACAAGACAGCGTTTTTGCTGAATTAAAAAAAAGGTCTGAAGCAATCTACTCCGACGCTATAAAATGGTGATTCATTGACTTGCAATCTACATGGCGGTAAATCTGCCATATATCGTTTGCTTTAAGAAGAATTACGTTTTTTGAACAAAACACAGTGCCCGATGGAATTTCTCACCGCCGTACCTCCCTTAATAATCTAAAATTTTTGTCTTAGAGAAGTCCAAGTATGACTGGTGCCAGAATGTCCCACCAAGGCGAATGCTCCCGAATTACCAATTTGGTGAAATGAGAACGTTGCGGGAGAATGACTGGATGCTTGGAAACAAAATCTACCGGGGTTCTCCCAAGCCATGGGCCCACACGAAGCACGCCATCCAAAATAACTGGATGTAGTTTTTGCAGATAATGCGGTAAATTTTTTGTAGCAATTTGTTCTACATGCTTCGACTGAGCGAATACGCCAGGAAAATGAGCTCGTTGTAAAAATTTGATAAGTTCAGACTCGGCATTGTGCAACTCATCAACTGAAAGTGGCAAGTGAGGTGGCTCTAATTTTGAATTCTTTGTATGACGGGAAAAGTTAGTTTAGCAACGCAGCAGCCAAGCCATTAACCTTTAAAGCTTATAAAGGCTCGAACAACGCTCAATCAAACGTGACACAACACAATCATCCCAAGTCACAATGTTGGAAAAAACGGTCAGATGTTTTAAAGGAGAAAATTTTTTTTGAATTTGAGCATAGGATTAACGGGAAACTGAGGCCAAAGTGCCTTTGACTCCCACAAAAATTGTAGACCCTTTAACCAAGAATTTAAACAATCGATAGGCTTATCCATTAATCCACGACTCGGCAGATCAGCAGCGTTTAATTTAAAAGTACAAAATGCCACAAGCAGGGTTTGGTGGATTATTCAATGATAGCAAGCCGGTTTGCTACAAAAGTCGGAAATCTCTTAGATCTGTTCAAAATGCTCAATAAAACAGCAGTGGAGTCAACCCAAAAATAAGATTGACAAACATCAATATTTAATTCTCCTTTTACTAAAGTGTTCAGTCGCACGGCCACAACTGCTGCGGTTAGTTCTGAGCACGGAATTGATATTGCTTTAATTGGCACTAAGCGTGATTTAGCGATGATGAATGTGCCAAAAATATTATCGTCGGTGTCCACCAAATGCAAATACGAACAAGCCGCATAAGCATAGGAAGACGCGTTGGCAAAATTGTGTATTTCAATCGATTTTAGTGTCTTTAGTTTCTTCGACGTAAAACAAACTAGAATTAGAACTTGGCTAAGCTCTTACAGGCGATTCAGCCAGCGCTGCCATTTTTCTAATTCAGGACTGGAAATACCCGCATCCCAGCCAAACTTTTGCTTACAAAGCTGTTGAAACAGAAGCTTTGGCTCCAACACTATTGGACAAACAAAACTAAGTGGATTATAAAGACTAGCTATGGTGGACAAAACGCCCCTTGGGTGTAAGAAAATTCCCGCAAATTCACGTTAAATGTAAAAATGTCCTTTTCAATATCCCAGTGAATGCCAAGGGCACCTTCAGAAACATTTTCAGGAAAAGAGTAGCTTTGCAGCGCTCCATTCCGAGAATTTGATCCAGGACTTCACTGCTGTTCGACAGCCACTTTCTTAAACGAAAACCCCACATTGAAAGCAAGTCACAGAGAGTGTCCGAGCAGTCACAGCTTCTGCAACGGAAGGGAGTGACACGAGGCAGTCGTCAACATAAAACTGTTTATTTAAAATTTCCGACATGTTCGGCTCGAACAAATGCCCAAATTCAGCAGCCGTTTGTTTCAGTGCAAAATTAGCACACATGGGTGAGGACTTGCCTCCAAAAATATGATCCAACATTCTGTGGAAAACGGGTTTTTGGTCTATTTCCCATTAGGCCACCATAAAAAACACAGTGCATTGAGGTGGCAGGTTTTACAAACACCTTGGAGTGTCAAGCACGCTCGTCCCATCTTGAAAATCAATTTCCCATATTTGCTTGACCAGTGCAACTTCAGATGGCTCGTCCAGCGAGTAAAGTTTATGAAACAATTTACTGTTAAAAAAGGTGACAAAGAGAGACCCAAAAGAGACCAACCCAAAGGTGTAAGAATTGCTGAAGGAAGACCACAAGGCCCTTTATGTGTACTGCTCGGAAAAAAGACAACTCAGGGTTGTCTGCTCCGAGAAGAAGGCTGACAGTGCCACCGGGTACGGTGTCAAAAGTCACATCACTTAGACAAGTCTTTGTTGACCGGAATTGCATTCGGTTGGATTGATATCTCGTCTATCGATAGTACTTTAGACAAGTTCAATCTTTCTTTACCTTTTAAATCTGATATATTTAAGTCAAACCAAAAACCTTCATAAGACTTAGTGGGTGTGGCAAGAGTTTGCAGAGAAATACTTTGTTCACTACAAGTAATTCCTAGCTCGTTTGCAATTCCAATGTCACAGAAAGAGTGAGTGGCAGAGCCACCAAAAGCGGGGGTAGAGGGGGACAATAACCCCGGGGACCGTGGACTTTAGGGGGCCCACGAGGGGGCCTATGGGCTTCAGGAGGGACCACTCAAATGACACTGTGAAATCAGCATGTGAGGCCTGAAGACCTTTTTTTTTTGAGATCACGTCATTGCGGCCGGAAAAACCGTCAGAATTTTGGTGAAGGCCTTTTTAAAGCCACATTTACTCCGTCTATTTTGAAGTTCACGCAACCAGAAGTCCAATATATTTGAGCTGGCCCCGGGCCCATGTTTGGCTCTCGGCGCCCCTGGTGAGTGGACCCCTGGTCTAAAAAAGCGTAAGTTCTTGGTTGCTTTCCCTGCCATTTTATGATAACGAGAATGATACAGAGATACACGCTAGGCCCGGAAAGTTTAAACTTACATGCTGAGGAAAAGGCTCCCACCTTTTCCGACTCTGAAGTGGATGTGCCCACATCCACAGTGAAACTTTTCCCTTTTGATTCGGTCTTTGCAAAATGTAATAGCGTGTGGTGGAGGGGTTTTGTCGTTTACACTCTGGTGTCCTATGTTTAGGTCTCAAGCACTTAAGACACAGTAGAGATGATTTCACAAAAGTAAAACGCTTTTCAACAGGTTCAGCGCAAAACTTTTGACATTTTGCTAGTCTGTGAGACTTCTGTTCACAGAACCAGCAAGCACCTGAAGCAAAATTATTTGGTTTAGAACTATTACCTTTCGCCGAAACATTTAAAGGACAAAGTTTTAACCTTTGAATCGCAAGCCGAAAACCGATTTCGCTTCTTCAGACTCTGCCTGAACAAAAGAAACGAAGTCCGAAAATCACGCTATTGAATTACTGGCATTTTTGATTTGAACGCTTTTCTTTACACATCGCCGTTTTAGCGCATCGGGCAATTTTTGCACAAGCTGTGTAAGAGTATCCAAAGAGTTAAGGCTATTTAAATACTTTATACTTTGTGAAATAACTAAAGTCTTATCCAGCAAATCGTTTTAATTCTTTAGCATCTCCGTGTTTTATCGAAGGAAAATAAGCTTTTGCTGACATGAGTCCGAGACCACCCAAGGGGAACCGTATTCCTTTATAAGCCTTTGCTTTGCCGACTGATAGCAAAGCTCACCCTTCTCAGAAAAGTGCTTAATTTCATCCTTAATGGGGTCCGTACAACGTTGAACAAGAAGACAAAATCAAGTATTTTGGTCTGTGACTCGTGACTCAACGTGAGTTTCAAAATTACTCAAAAAATTTTTAAACTCGAGTGGGTCACATGAAAATTTAGCAAACTCAGGCCGGGTCAAAAACAGGCTCTCATAGCTAAGATTTGTTTGCCACGGAAAGGGAAATGTAGTGGAAGGAAAACTTTGACGATTGTAGTTTAAAAACGAATTACTTTCTGGATCTACACCCCTTTCCGATCCAGTAGAGGGGTTGATTTTATTTTTTGGTAAAACAGTAGATGTTCCTGGCCGAAACTCAAGGGCTGTCGTGGTTAATAAACTAGAAGAGGCCTTTTTATTAGTGGTTGTTGATTTATTTCTCTGAGGAAGGTTAGCCAGTTTTACCGTGTTGGTTTTTGGTACCGCAGTAACACTTTAAATATCCGATTCAAAAACATTACAAGGTTTTACTTGACAAGGCATGTCAATTTAGTCTTATGCTCGGCAGTGCGAATGGCAAAAGAGACCTTAATTTTAGATCTAGATGTAGTGTCACGCTTAGAGGATTTTACCGACCTGGTTTCGCACCATACCTCACACAGGACAGAGGCCAATTCTAGTTTATGCAAAGCCTTGCGTTTTCAATTCGTTGTTTTAGTTCGTTTTTAATTGTTTTTAATCGTTTAGTGTGGTAGGTATGTGCAGACAAGTCGGACCTTTGTACTTTGGGCAGCCGCTCATGAAGTGATATGTGAGGTTTAAATACTCTGGTCTTGCTGCAAATACCAATTGCTGACATATGGGTCATAGTCTCACCACACCGTAACGACCTCGGCTGGTCGGTTAAATTATGTCAGTATAGTTTGTACCACGTTAGAAAACTGTGGGAGAGACTTCCGTCTCGAGACCACTCAGGTATTAAAACTGAGCTTGGAGGTACGCAAGGGCATGCTCTCCATAGAAATTTTGCCCCAAAAACGTATGGTCCACTGAAAAATAAAAAATAAACAAGTAAAAGATAACAGCGTAGAAAAGAGTCAGCCCCTTGAGCAGGCTGTCTTGCTCGGTTGGTTGAGCAGTCACTCCAGGGTTACCACTGATCGTGAATCTACAAACTGGAGCGCTGGGGCTTTAGGCAAAGGGGCTCGTTTGAAAACTCAGCGACATTCTCCTATTAGACTTTGAAATTGGAATGTGGGAAGTGTTTGTGGAAGAGGTGTGGAGGTGTGTGAAGAGTTGAGGAAGACGAAAGTGGATGTATGTGGCTTACAAGATGTAAGGTGGAAGAACAAAGGTATTCAATTTCTCGGAGTTTTTGGACGAAGGTATAAATTGTGGTGGTCTGGAAACAGCTCTGGTATCGAAGGGGTTGGAATTTTGGTAAAAAAAGAACTATGTGAGAAGGTGGTAGATGTCTGGAGAAAAATCAACAGAGTTATGGTGGTAGAGTTAGCATTTGGAAAGCAAGTGATACGAGTAATATCAGCGTATGGACCACAAGCATGAAGGCCGCTCGAAGAGAAGCACAGGTTTTATGACGAATTGGCAGGCGAATACAAGCTACAGAATCCTAGTGAAGTGGTATTCGGACTGGGAGATTTTAATGGACATGTTGGTGATGAGATAGAGGTTGTTCATGGAGCTTTGAGGGTGTTCATGGAGGAAATGGAATAGGTAAGAGAAATGCGGAAGGAAGAATGCTACTTGAGTTTTGTGACGAAAAATAATTGTGTGTGGCAAACACATGGTTTAAGAAGACGCACAAAAGAAAAACGTTTGAATCCGGCAATAATGAATCTGAAATTGATTTCATTTTATTTAGTAAAGCAAACAGAAAATTTGAAAAACGTATAGGTAATTCCATGGGAATTGCAACATCGACTGCTAATTGCCGATGTGGATAAAAAAAAACTAAATAAAGTTGTCACGAAAAAATCAAAAGCAAAGCGCATGGTTTGGAAATTAAAAGGGAAATGCAATAAAAATTTGTAAAAAGGACTGAAGAGTTAGTTGATGTTGAAACAACAAATTTGTGGGAATCTCTTAGAGATACAGTTATGACGGCATGTGATGAGCTATGTGGGAAGAAGAAAGTCAGATAGAATGGAGGAAATAAATGGTGGTGGAATGTAGAAGTGAGGAATGCTATAGCAAGAAAGAAGAAAGCATTCAAAACGTTTGCAAAACTGCTTTGGAAGAACACCAAATATCCTAAAGGAAAATAAGAAATCAAACTAAGAAAGTGATTGCTAAAGCAATGAAGATGGAAGCTGAAAAGGAAATGGAAGAAATGCGTGAAAAACCAAACAAGATTTTCAAATTCGTTAAATTTATGATAAGGGATGGAAAAGATGTTGAAGGAGGAAAATGGATTAAGGGTAGAGATGGAAGAATTGGTTTTAGTCAAGAACAGCGATGTAAAATATGGAAGGAACATATGGAGAAAATCATGAATGAGGAAAATGCTTGGGACCACAAGGAGGACGCTGTTATGGTTGAGGGGCCAGTAGATAAAGTTTCTCGCAAGGAAGTGAGAGAAGCGATCAGGAAAATGAAACAAGGAAAGGCTGTGGAGCTCTCTGAAGTAACAACCGAGATGATTGTTGCAGGTGGTAGAATTGCTGAGGAAGTGATGTTTCAGCTTTGCCAATGAGTTTTGAATGAGAAGGAAATCCCGGATGAATGGAAAACCAGCGTTGTGATACCAATTTTTAAGGGAAAAGGAGATGTGATAAACTGTGGTTCGTATAGATGAGTGAAGTTGCTGGAACATGCATTGAAAATTATTGAAAAAGTGTTGCAGAGAAGAATACGAGCATTAGTTGATTTTTATGAAGCACAGTTTGGTTTCATGCCTGGAAAGGGAACAACGGATGCCTTATTCTTAGTACAAAGATTGCAAGAAGAACATCGAGCAAAATACAAAAGAATGTACATGTGTTTTGTTGAATTGGAAAAGGCATTTGACAGAGTACCAAAAAGAGTGATGGAATGGGCCATGAGAAAGAAAGGTTTGCCTGAAATCCTGGTCAAGGCGGTGATGAGTCTTTATGAAGGAGCAGAAACGAAAGTCAGCATTAGATCGGGCTTGTTGGAAAAATTTTCTGTGAAAGTTGGTGTATACCAAGGATCTATGTTGTTGCCTTTGTTGTTTGCAATGGTGATAGATGAAGTAACAAAAAATGCAAGGAAAGGTTGGATAAAGCAAATTCTTTATGCAGACGATTTGGTCCTAATGGGGGAAACTATGGAAGAATTGAGAGAGAACTTTGATAATTGGAAAAACGCGTTTGAAAGCAAAGGGATGAGAGTCAATCTTGGAAAGACAAAGTTGATGGTGAGTGGGATGGAGGAAGAAGCTTTCGACAGTAAGATTGATCCTTGTGGCGTGTGTGGAACAAGAGTTGTTAGCATGGTCTAACTCGGTGTTATGTGAAGCATGTGGAAAGTGGTTCACGCAAGATGCACAAATAAGAAAAACGTTGCAGTTTATTTGAATAAAAATTTTGTTAGTAAGCAGTGTAAAAGTGTGGAAAAGAACTTCAAGGGACCAGATGAAAAACTGTGTGATGATGTGGAAACTGTAAGCAAGTTCACTTATCTAGGTGACGGATTGAATGCAACTGGTGGGTGCGAAACAGCAGTAACAGTTAGATCAAGAATTGGTTGGATAAAGTTTAGGAAATGCAGCGAAATACTTAAAGGCAGAAGATTTTCATTGAAGATCAAAGGAAAGGTTTACAATAGTTGTGTAAGATCAGCTATGTTGTATGGAAATGAAGCATGGTGCTTGACAAAAAGAAATAGCAATTTTGAGAAGAACAGAAAGAGCTATGATTCGAGCGATGTGTTGTGTAAAGCTGTTAGATCAAAAAAACAGTGAGGAGTTGATGGACATGTTGGGCATAAAAGAGTCTTGAGACAGGATGGCTAAAGCAAGTAGTATGTGGTGGTATGGTCATGTTTTGAGGAAAGAAGATGAAAATGTGATAGTGAAGGCTTTGAACTTTGAAGTGAGCGGTAGTAGAGAAAGAGGAAGACGAAAACAAACGTGGAAAAAGGAAGTTGAGAATGAGATGAAGAAAAATGAACTAGTGAAAGAGGATGCATGCGAGGCATGGTAAAGACAATGACCATACGAAATCCGGCCAACTACGTCAACGGGACAATACCAGACCAAACGTGAAATGATGATGATGTTTTAGTTTGTTTTTAAGATGCTCCTCTTTGGGTTTTACTTCATTTTTACGGAGCTCTTCCTCTAGTTTTAATTCATTTTTACCGTGACTCAATTCAGACTCCAATTCAAATTGTGTATTTTCTTCTTCTGCCAGTTCATCGAGCTGACTTACTTAAAGCTGTGCGATTTTTAGCCATTCTTGGGCTTGCATGCAGTTTACGCTGATTTTAGAGGACATCGAACTTGGCCTAGTTTTACTGGTTACACTAGCTATAGTTGACGAGTTATTGTGAACGTCTTTATAAAAATCCTTTTTAATATGTGCATTAGTAGCTTGGTTACCATCATAGAAAACAGTTTTTGCTTCGTCACCTATCCCACTTTCCTCGGGCACAACACTTTTAGTGTTGTTATCTTCCTCGGAAGTTTGAAGAACATCACGAAGCCATTGTTTAACGTGTTCGTTAAACTTTTGTTTACTTTGTGTAAACACAAACGAAATAATGGTTGCAGATTCGTCATTAACATTTTTAACCATTTCAATTAGTTTAGAACTATTGTCACTGACTTGGCGCATAATCTTTTCCAGTGTTCGAAATTTGGATTGCACAAGCTCATGATTTTTTTAGCGGCCAAATAATTGGCGTCAAGAACAGAATGCAATTTCTCAATATTTTGATCTAGCTCCCCCCCCCTTATCAAGACAGGGTTCAGAAATTTTTGACTCTGGCATGGTTAGAGGGCCAAACAATCACAAACCAAATCTAACGCATACAAAAAGTTAATTAATGTAAGCATAGAACACTTCGTGAACAGTGGATAGGTTGTGATGCTCACTCGAACCTTCTGCAAGCACTTTGAAGAATATTTTCCCTCTTGGAAATGAAACATTTGAATATCGAACGCTAACAAAAATAACGATTGCAGATGATCTGAAAGTCACTAAAAAAGTAATAGTTTACATATACAAATTGGAACTAACCAGATTGTCCCTTTCTCGCAAAATCTTGTTTGAACAACAACAACAAGTTATGAATGTTGAGTTGAAGGCTGCGTGTACTTAACGGATCAAATAGGGATAGAATTCGCCGTTGGTTACTTGAAAGAGACAGCGCAAGAACTCAGCGTTGCAGTCGGCAGAATCGCCCGTGAAGTCAGAAAATCAGAGACCTCTTAAATGTGGAGCCAAAGGAAGCCAAATCGAACTTGTTCCAGCGCAGCCAATGAGAGTGAACACACTGAACTTCCAATTTAATGTTGATACACTTCCTCCAGTCAATGGACAGAAATTTATTTGAAACTTTCTCCAGACAAAGGACAGAAATTTATTTGAAACTTCCAGCAGCCACTGGAAAGAAATTTATTTGAAATTTCTTCCAGCCAATGAAAAGAATTTTATTTGAAACTTCGTGTAACAAACTCCAAAAAAACTAAGCTCGCCAGAGGTTCTTACAGAACACTTGCTGCCACGGATCGAGTTCTTCTTTACTCAGAAACAAAAGATCAAACGAATAAATAACTATACCACGCATAGCACGGTTTCAAATTAATTTGAAAACCGACGAGCGAAATCAAAATAACTGAAGCCCAGCTGGATTTAAATCAAAACACTAAAACCCTGCTGGCTTAACCAAAACATGAACGTTAACAAAATGTACCCCACACAAGTAACGTCATTTTAAAACGTCTGATCACCAGGTCATGAAAAAGAAGAATGATTTGAAGAACACTTGGCATCACAGACAAAAATCAAGAAGCTTGCTTTCTTCATATGTTGTGCATAATGAAAAAACAAGCTTGATTAAATGCAAATACAAATATGTTCAAATTTTAGCGATTTGTAACAAGTTTCGAGCTAAATTACAGCAGCTGCAAGATTGCCTCATAGAACGGTCGCTTGAGTGAAGACAAACGAATGAAAAATTTGAAAATGCAATACAGCAAATCAGGATTTCATGCTATGACGTAGTAGTAATATGCGGACATAGAAATTGATTGACGGAGATTTCCTAAAAATAAATTAGCGTACCATTTACTGTAATAAACATTTAACACTGCGCAGATTGAAGGTGTTAGATTAATTCAAACCGGCCGATCGCCATTCGCCAACTCCAGCTGAAAATAAAATTAACGGATCAAGTTGACATCAAAGTTTCATTTTTGGTAATTAACAAAAACTTTTTGAGCAATATTATTTTGATTTTATCGTTTTTCAGATAAACGGGCTCACTAGGTGGTTGGTCCAAATGTAAGCCTACAAAACCCGGTTTAGACCAATGAAGTCCAATATCTTACAATCAAAAAACAAAGTTTAGAACCTCATTACCCACATTTTAGAGCTATAATTGTTGCCAAAAGTTGTGTTTTCAAAAGCTAGAATTATTGGAAAATGCAAATTCGCAATTTCAATAAATTGCAAAAACAGTTTCTTGATCAAAATTATAAAAAATAAACACAAATCTGGAGTTTGATCATTTTATCAAGCAAAGTGAAGTATGATCGTTATTGTTTGTAAGCTATTATGTGACTGAGGCGCGTGCCGGTAGCCAAAAGAGACTTGATCTGCAATTAGTACATAAGTACCCTTGCGTTACTGCTAATTCACCTTTATCAATTACTTACATCTTCTCAAACTCTAAAAAAACAGCAGGTTTAATGTTCAATACCAATGTTGTAAGCAACACATCAAAAATAAAACATTATCACTGTAAAGCCGCATTTACACAGGCGACTATTTTGCAACGCGATTCGACAATTTTTTATGCGTGAAAATCTCTCTCGCATGGTAGTTACTCACATGAGGCAAGACTCGCTTGCCACGATTGTGTTTGGCAAGAATCGCTGCCGTGTAAGTAACACCTGCGATTTGCGATGCCGATTCTATTTTTGCGTGACTCGATGCAACAATCGTTCTCACCCATGATCACTTACACGAGGTCGATTTGAGCGTCTCGAGAGTCACAAGGCAAAGTCGCGCTCGTGTAAACAGCAAATCATATGCAATTGACGAGTCGCCCAGGCATAGCGCAATGCACAAATGCTTTGCGAGTCGCTGGCTGCGATTATCTAAGTTTACTTCATAAAATATTGTGTTCATGGTACAAAATAGTCTGTAGTGCTTTTACCGTAATTAATTGTGATTGTGATATTAAATTTACTTTATATTAGTTTGAAACGAAGAAGAAATAATTTTCTTGTTGATGCTGGCACTGGTCTACTGCAGATACGGCAGTCATGAGCTGATTGCTGATAACTGTGAAGCCAATCGAGCTGGGCTTTAACCCTTAATAAAATGTATCATAAATTAACCACAGGAAACAGTACCTTAATTCTATTTTGTTTTTATAATACCGTAAGTACACTGTTTTCATAAGAATCAGTAGATTTTGAGTTGAGGCTAACTGTTCTTAATTTTTTGCCAATGTTGAGCATCAGTTGCTCTTAATTGGTTCTTAAATTTTGAGATCATTGATGTCAATTATAGCGACAATGTTTGTTAATACCTAATGATCTGTCTGCTTGTTAACGCCTTTTTAGCTGCTTTTGCAGCATCGTAAAATTGCGGAAAGCAAAAAAGCAAGCTCTAATTTTCGTTTGAACGAGAGCCAAAAAGTTTTTTTGTAACCTGCCCAATGCGCAATAGCACTGTACACTCTCGAAGTTATTCAAGCTCTTTTGTTTTGAATCAGTACAGAATTTAGTTTCTTTTTTGATTTGGCATTTCTTCTTTTTCGGTTGTTCTTAACCCTAGAATAGCTAAGACAATAATTCACAGTAATGGCATTTGTACAATATATTTTGGAAATGGAGGTGCTTATTGTTACAGAAGCCCTCCGTTACAATATGGAGCCTTCACCGTGTCCGTCTGGGCAAACCACAATTGAAATTCTTCAAC
This sequence comes from Trididemnum nubilum, assembly GCA_963965965.1. Lineage (NCBI taxonomy): Eukaryota > Metazoa > Chordata > Ascidiacea > Aplousobranchia > Didemnidae > Trididemnum > Trididemnum nubilum. The sequence continues at coordinate 309,343 of OZ014479.1, read as the reverse complement.
TTGAACTGCATTGTTCAGACAAAATGCATAATTTTGAACAGTACGACATGGCAAAATATATCTGAAATTTAGCCTGAAAATAATGAACTTAAACAGTGCCATACGAGCGGTCTTGAAAATCTGTTTGCCACTTGCTCGAATGAAAAGGAATGCCAGAACAGAGGCAACTCGGCCAAACACAAAGGCGTGCAGGAATTACCAAAAAGCGCGTAATTTTTAAAGCGTTTGCTGCAGGAACTAAAGTGAGGCGCACAAACTGAGCAAACTAAAAGGAAAAAGCGGCCGGATCAAAAGTAGAGCGGGGCAACACATAAAAAGTCAATTGGTGCTGTGACAGTGCTGGCAGAGTAGGCTGATAGGCTCACATCTATGCTCACTCATTGGGTCCAGCACTTTGTATACAAGTACCATCCACTGATTTTTGTCGGCTAAAAACGTGTTAGCGTTTGCTTTCTTTTCTGACCCGAGATTGCTAGAGCCTACTGGCAATTCTTGCGGTTAAAATAACCACAGTTAAGTGGAGAAGCACAACACCTACTGCCACGAATATTGTGATTAAACATTAATTTCATGAAAATGATGTTTATAATGAAATCATGTTCTCAATTTCGAGTGGTTTTATGAGGCTTTTTTATTTGAATAACGCCAGGAATGAGTTTTGACATGAAGTCACTGGAGTATTTTTGCGTTGTTCATAATAATTCATCCTCCGCACTATACTTACTGTAACTGCCTAGCGTTTAGCAAATGCATGCGCTGCTTGTTTTATTATTGTGGATATTGGTGCTTTGTCACAGCTGTGGTTTAGTAGCTTCATAAAAAAAATTACTTGAAAACACATATTATATGAATGCTATGTGGATTTTTTGAATGTTGGTTTAATTGAAAAAAAGCCAGTACTTCTGTAGTGACAAAAGGCGCCGGGTATTACTGCAGAAGAACTCAAAAAGTAAACTTCTAAAAACAAAAATAAAATTCAACCATTAGCATTTCGTATAGTATATGACAGCACAGATCTCCTACAAAATACTAAAATACTTGTGCACTATTTAGTAAATAAACAATATGAATTTGTCAGTTACACATGCTTGCAGAAAAAGTAATTTCAAAAGTGTTTTTAGAATTAACTGCACAAAAATGTTGATAAATTTTATTGTTTTACCAAACATTATGCATAACCAAACAAGACACACAGTCAGAGATGGGTTGCGGTAGAGAAAAACCAATACCAAAAGGGTAAAGGACAGAATTTTATAATAACTCATGAGCATTAATGCCCGCTTGCCTTTGCTCCATCCAAGCCAACTCAAAATACCCTTTACGTATCACATATTCGGCACGAGCAGCACGCCGCCGTTGCTGCTTCATCTTTCACCTCCCATTTTCATTGCAAGTATTGGGTATCCTTACACCTCGCAGAAAAACATTTCCCCGAAAATCATTTGCCAGAAAAACATTTTCCTGAACTTTCTTTTTCCAGAATTAACATTTGTCAGAAATCACACTTGCCAGAATGAACACTTGCCTGAAATTACATCTGCCAGAATGAACATTTGCCTGAAATTACATCTGCCTGAATGAACACTTGTTTGAAATTACATCTGCCAGAATGAACACTTGCCTGAATGTACATTTGCCAGAATGTACATTTGGCCGAAAGTACATTTCCACGAAAACTTATTTTCCAGAATTTACACTTGCCAGAATGTACATTTGGCCGAAAGTACATTTCCCCGAAAACTTATTTTCCAGAATTTACACTTGCCAGAATGTACATTTGGCCGAAAGTACATTTCCCCGAAAAACTTATTTTCCAGAATTTACACTTGCCAGAATGTACATTTGGCCGAAAGTACATTTCCCCGAAAACTTATTTTCCAGAATTTACACTTGCCAGAATGTACATTTGGCCGAAATTACATTTCCCCAAAAACTTATTTTCCAGAATTTACACTTGCCAGAATGTACATTTGGCCGAAAGTACATTTCCCCGAAAACTTATTTTCCAGAATTTACACTTGCCAGAATGTACATTTGGCCGAAAGTACATTTCTCCGAAAACTTATTTTCCAGAATTTTTACTAAACAAAATTTACGTTTGGTCGAAAACACATTTCCCCGAAAACTTATTTTTCAGAAATTACATTTCCACAAAAATTCATTTTCTAGAAACTATTTTTCATTCGAAAAATTATTCTATGTTTAGGTTATTTATTTCCAGTAAACAGAACAAGCTTTTAGGTGAAATTAAGAAACGTTGCGATAACAGTTAGCTTGCGGAACGAGAAATATAACCTAGCTTTTTAGTCAATTTGCTATCATAAGTTGTGCTTCAAGCGTAACGAAACTTAGCAATTAAAAATCGATGCAAGCATGTTCACAGAGGCAAAGCAAGCTTACTTTTACCCAGGTTACACTTTTTTTAGAAGAGCCAATAAATTTTAAGTTGAGTTGGCTTCTCATAGTTTTTTGCCAATTTGCTGCTTCATTTGTTCTTGATATTATTCCTTGAATTCTGAGAACGTTCATGTCAATTTAAACGACCATGTTTTTAAAGTTATTTTGGAGTCCAATTCCGAATGCTCTGTCAGCTTGAGCAAAGACTTTTTTGCAGCATCATAAAACTGCAAAAGCGAAAAAGTACGGAGTTTTTTTGTTGACTTGAGAACATCCAAATATTTATGAGTTGCTTACGCTGTTTGAAGCAGCACTCTGTAATTTTAGAATCGTTGCAATATTTTGCTTGTAAATACTGGAAAATTACTAACATTTCATCGTTTTGAATTAGCGCAGAATTTAGTTGCTTTCAAGATTTGAAATTTATTCTTTTTTGTTTCCAATCTTTTTGTTACTGATGGAGGCTGGCATTTTTTAGATTCTGAGCAACAATGAGCCTCGGGTTTTTTTGAAATATTATTGTTATAAAAAAAAATAGTGTAATTCGTCTTGCGTTCGCAACAAAATTAAATCTGCAGCTGTAGTACGAAGTACGTAGCCAAAATCTACGTCAAACAACACTTGTTGCATTCCTCGGCAAAAGATTTCGCGCTTTAGCTTACCAACACTCAAGAAAGCAGCAATAGCGTGTATCCGCAACCAGCTTCAAAGAGCTTTTGGTTGAAACCTACCGAGAAAGCCTCTTCTACGGAAAGCTCATTATGATGTCAATTCCCGCCATTCACATTTCATACAATTTAGAACATTTCATTTGCAGTTCATGCGAAGGTAGCAAAAAGATAAGTAATTCCTTCAGGTGACGTAACAATTAAAACCTACGAGTCTTCCTGTAGCAAATACTGACCGCATAATGCAATGCCACTCCCAGTGAATTTTCACTAAATCTAGTGAATTTTGGTCCGGTCTAGTGACCTAGTGAATTTTACGATCTAGTGAATGTTTTTGTAGAATGTGCAAATACCTGAAAGCTGCTAATGTTTGCTTCCAAATTTTTGGTTGCAGTTTTATATCATTGCATGTTTAAATGTGTTGTTCTTTTCGCTTGATGAGACCCTTGAGCAAGGTCAAAACGCGTCGCGATAGCTCATTCGCACTGTACATTACAATAGTAAATTGTATAGATGAATAACTTATGCTTCTAAATGTTAGCCGTGAAGGTGGCCTAAGTTACTGGTCGAAACACGAAAACCTATAATTTTAGGTTGACAATCATTGAATAGAAAAAAAAAATTTTAATGAACCTGAAAGACCTTTTGTTATTTTTTAGAGATGACCAAGAAAATTACGCGAAAACCGTGCGTCGCTGGCGTGAAGACCTTTTTTTGGGAGATCACCTAAAAATTCACGCAAAAACTACGATCGGTGGTGCCACTCCGAGTGAATTTTATTTACATCTAGTGAATTTTATTTACATCTAGTGAATTTTGGTCCGTTTAGTGTCCTAGTGAAACGATCTAGAGAAATTTTTGTAACTTACCAAGTGAAGACCTTTTGTTGTTTTTTTTAGATCATCTAAAAAGCAGTCTTATTGTCTTGTTTTTAACTCAATTTTAAATTAAAAGCACAAAGCGTTGTGAAAATTTTTGTGTTTCACAAAATTCTAGTGAATTTTGAAGAGTAGCCTGTGGCAGCATTCAGTGGCGGACCCAGAAAATTTTGGTGGGGGGGATGACAAAATTTATAAGCACGGATTTTCTATAGGCCTAATCTCAAAATTTAGGATGTTTATGATTAATCTTCTTGACGTCGCGCAAATTTGCTTGGCATATTTTTGATCAGGCGCGTGGCAAAAAATCTGCAATGAGGTGGCTGTGTACGGGCCTCCAGTGGGCGGTGGCATTTTGCGGTGTGGGAGCGTAGCCTTTAACCGCCGGAGACTGGGGGTCTGGGGAAAAAACCCCAGCCGCTGGAGGCACGGGGGCCTGGGGGCAGAGCCCCCAGCGCTAGAAAATTTTGTATTTTTTTGGCAAAAATAACTTAATTTTAGGCCTAGTTTAATAAAAATTATGCTCTTAAAGCACGGCATAAAAATTAGCATTTGCAAAAGCATGTTTATACTAGTTACATATATGGGCTTTGTTGGAGGTACCGGTAGCTATTGCTAGAATTTCAGTTCTCTTATTTACAAGCTTGTAAATTATAAAATCCTATCCCCGTAGTTCAATAAAACTCTCAAGGAGTAATCTATTTTGTCCATATTCTATTGAGAAAGATATAAATAGGGGGGAAGGGGGCTAATGGAAGGAAGTTTGAGAGAAGTGATTGGTAATTAACTGCAGTACTGTAATACTGAATAGCCCCCCTCCCATATTCCTGAGCTTACATATTTTTGATGATACCTGTGTTAAGCATTTTTCAGTAAGCATTTTTAAATAACATTTTCCTGCCCCCTCCCTATGCCCCTACCCTATTGGCTTTAGAAATCAAGTCACAGTCGCACGGCCTACCAAGTATTCACTGACGGCTTTTTTTCAAATATGTAAGCTTAATATTACACATAAGCAGGATGCATGTTATGTTTAGGCTGGTGGGGGGATGCATCCCCCCCCTAAATCCGCCACTGGGTAAGGAACAACGTAAAATGAATGATCTTGTCGAGATTGTTGTTGGGGAGGTAGCTGTACTGCAACTGCATAGAATGAAAATTCGAATTTCCTGCTGTTGAGAATTCTCTGCTGTGTACTTTTGACCAGAGAATTTTGAGTTAATATTTGTTTGCTACCAGGCTCCTGTCAATCTTTCGAATTGAACCATTTTACCAATTTACACATTGCTGTCAGAGAAACATTAATTTTTGCTTTAAATAAATTTTCCCTCAAGGCGCGTAATGCCTACCTCAAATCAAAATGACAGTTCCGTACGGTGTTTTTTTTATTCTTCAAATTTATTTATACGAATAGGCCTATTTTATTATATTATTGTATAAATATTGGGAGAAAACGCTCACCTAACGAGCTCCATTAAAGCAAGACTGTGGGCCAGTGCTTCCCAATTTTTCATGACCGTGACCTATTTTCTATTCGAAAATTTTCCATTGCCCACATCTAAATCGCTAGCTTAATCGCGATTTATCAATTTTCAGGTGATCCCCACAAAAAAAAAGATATGGTATTCACGCCAAAAACCGCAAATTTTGTGCTGGCTCACTCTCTAACGAGCCCCACAGCCCTAATGATTAAGACAGTTTTTTAACCGAATTTACAATTACCCAAATAGCTCTAGCCCACCACAAAATGCTCCTATGGCCCGCAGGTTGAAAACCGCTGCTGTAGGCCATACGTCAGCGTAATGATCGTCAAATTTCATTTTCGTCTTTTCATACGTCTAAATCTGCGCTAAGGTCAGTAGCGTAGGCGGGGAAGTGATGCAGTGCCGTCGCTACAGGGGGCCATGTCCCCCGATTTCAGTTTACTCAAAATGCTGTTTTTGCAACATCACGGAAAGATAAGACAATAGTCAATCATGGAAATATAGCAATAATAACTTTTAAGCATAATTTTCCTTGGACATTTTCAGATCTTTTGCCAAATTGTTGGCATCAACTGGTGTACATAAATGTGACGGAATAACCCGCCTTTTTACTGTAACACGCCTATACAAATGTGTCGCGGAAGAGGGATATAAGACTGCAGAATCGCTACCGATACTTTGTTAGTGATTATGACATAAACAATAGGTGAAAACATTTTTTTCAAAGAGCAGCATCTGTTTTTGATCTTTGAGGCACACTTAACATTTTTAGGTCGCAGTGAGTGGAGCACCATTGTGAAAGGGCCTAGGCCCTCTTAGCCAAGTCACTTAGAAAATTTAACGTCAAAATATAAGCGTTTAAAAGTATTTAGACTTGACCTGAAGTAAGGGGGAGAGGGCTAAAGGGGTTAAGCAATTTAAGCCTTTGAAATGACTTCTGAATTTTAGCAATTTAATCATTGACGCCGCTTCAAAAAGTGCGAAAGGTGATTAAAATGCCGTTAAAATTGCTATTTTTGTGCTGTAAAATCTCAAACATTGCCCAGTAGTTGGGTGGCTCCGTCCCCAGGCCCCGGTCTGTGACACGCTCGAGTTGCATTAGTTTGTTTAGCAAAAGGCCTAAATTAGACAATTTTTGTGCAAAAATAATTTTTGCTTCACCTCTCAAGCAAAATCCTGGTTGCGCGTTGGGCAGCATTCACTGCTGCAGATAGAGTTTTCAAGCGATTACGGCAGGGCCACAACTCAGGGGGGGCCAGGAGGGGCGACGCCCCTCAAACAAAAATTTCGCCCGCCCAAACCCCAAAGCGACAATAGGAGAAAATATTGGTAGGCCAAAGTAGCCTATTGTAAGGCTGTTGAATAATGATTTGAACTGATGTGAAATATTGCGTTTCGCAAAACTTTTATAATCAGTACATTGATTGTGGTGCCACTGGCACTTGGTATGCATAAGCCTAACGCATAATCGCAATCCTTGCTTGATTTAACTGACAAGCTACAAATTGTTAAGTAAGTAAAATCTTTGAAGAATATTGCAAAATTTTATTGTGACGCAATAGCAACTATTTTACAATCAAAAAATTGACGTTAAATGCGGTTGCGGTAGCACCATGGTAGCACGCTAGCATTAGCATTTAGGCGTCATTGGCGCATTTGGCAGTTTTTAATGATTTAATATTCCTTAGGGAATTGAATCACTATCCTCACGATGTTATCAGAGCAGCTGAAACCAAATCAATGCTTCGTCATTTATGGTATTTTTCGGAACGATTAGTTGTTTCAGCTTTCTTTGATGACCGAGTTTCAAATAAAACTATAGAGTTAATGGCTAAAAATTTGCAAAGAAATCCTACAACCACAAACTTGGCAAGGTTGAATGAGAAAGATTTTGATTGCACACTGGGATTAGAAAATTACGTTACGAGACGGTCAATGTGCTTTTTTGATCTGATTGAAGCAAACGGACAAAAAAAAAGCAAAATCATTCTTGTCTCAACCTCCATCAACCTGCCTGACAGACAAAAATTATACAGAAATGAAATTAACTGTGCATGATCTGAAAGTAGTAAACGATACAGCACAAAGAGGTGTTGCTCTCATTCAGGCATACAGTGGCAGCCTTACTCGAGACAAAGAACAACTACAATACTTGCTTCAAGTAGTTGCAGCTCATCGTCAAGCTGTTCCCCAACCTACCAAAAGATATTTTACATGACTGAGTTCATTCAATCCATCACTTGTGTTTAGAAACTTGTTTTTAGTTTTGCTTATAATTGCAATTGCATTTGCATATTTGTATATTTTATACCCATTTCGTAATTTCTGAAGTGCATTTATTTTTTTCTGATGTGCAGCATTGAGTCACAACATCTATTGTAATGTTAGACCATCATATTTAGTGGGTTTTTTGAACAAAATAAACAAAACTTGGATGTGAGTACACCTTTTAAAGATGTAAATAGTTTTTTTTTTCTTGAAAATTTGATCAGATAGCTTAATAAAATGTATTAAACACTTATGGAAAATCATATCTTCTGCATCTTTTGGTTTTTATTTGAAGTTTCTATCTCGAGTAGTAGTTAATGAGATATGGCAATTTTGTGATATAGGGGGGCACGCTTAGAATGCGGGGGGGGGGGGGGGGGGGGTGCGCGACCCCTAAATGTTAATTAAAGTCAAAAAAAATTTACATGGATTATTTTTGCACCAAAACACACCTTTTAAGCCCCTTCGAGAAAAACATATCGGAAAAAAGTTTTTTTGGACAACCCAAAGCCCCCATACCTATTTCCGAGTTTTAATTTTTTTTTGATGAATATTCATGTTCAGCATTTTTTAGCAAGCGATCAAATTTGATTGCTTATTTTTGCCAGTTTGAAAGTTTTTACTTATTAGTGTATTTTATTTCTGACAAATCAGTTTCCCCTGAATAATTGCTTCAAAAGATGCTTTAAATCATTTTGAGTCCATTCCAGGGCAAAAGACGGCATTCTCAGAAAGCTATAGCCATTACCCCATTGCCGTCGCCAGGGCAAACGAAGCGAAGGGACACTAGCCAAAAGTGGGAGGCACTAAAATAGACTAAACTTTCGCATATTAAAACCGATCTTCACATCTGGTACGGCTACAAATATATATTTAAAAATGCAGTATTCAGGTCTAAAAAAAGACGTATAAGGCCGGCAACGTTTCTTATCTCGTTTTCGTCTGCGGCCCCAAATAATGGTACAATAGATAGCTATGCCTACTAACCATGTTATTGCCCTGACCAGATTTATATTGTGCGGGGCCCTTGGCACTTTAACGATTTTTGCAACATCTTCCTGTCAAATATAGGTGAAGATCAAAAAAGTCTCACCATTTGAGCGCGGAATCCCTTGCTAGTACTGTGCCATATTATGGTCAATCCGGCCCTAGTTATTGCATTACGTTTACAAAAAGTTAAATGAGGGCCTTAGATAGGAACTTTTAAAACAAAACTCTCCATTTTTTCTGGTTTATATATACATTTAAATTGGTTGGCTAAAACTGAATTGAGGAGACCTGGTTGTCGTTTATTCTTATTAATTACTTTTGTAAGCAAAAAATGCTAGAAACTGAAACTGAAGAAACAAGAAGCTTTTTTGTCACATTTTTGTCATTGGTGACATTTCAATTGGAGGCGGGGGGCGGGATCCCTGGCTACGCCTATGTGCTGGGCAGTTTGTTTTAGAAATGAGAAAGGTTTTAGCAACCTCTGAAGCTGAGTTCAATTCATTGGTTGGTGCGGGTATGGGTTCGAAACCATTCGGGACAAAAGCAGCGGTTATTTTTGCCTTTCGGGAATAAATTCAAGTTTGGACGTGAAGGAGCAAGAAGGTTAAGCTAAACAGGGGCACCAAATGCATGTGCAGATAATTAAGTGAAAGGAGTATCGGTAGCTTCAGAAGAAGCAGGATTCGGACCGAGGTGAGGGTCTCTAATACTTCTCATGACGAACCTATCCATTACTGCCAAACAAGACAAAACGCAGTGTACAACAGTTACTAAACTACTTTTTGGCCAAAGTCAAAGTGACCCCGTGCACTCATTGCTAATGCTAGCGTGCTACCATGGTGCTACCGCAACCGCATTTAACGTCAATTTTTTGATTGTAAAATAGTTGCTATTGCGTCACAATAAAATTTTGCAATATTCTTCAAAGATTTTACTTACTTAACAATTTGTAGCTTGTCAGTTAAATCAAGCAAGGATTGCGATTATGCGTTAGGCTTATGCATACCAAGTGCCAGTGGCACCACAATCAATGTACTGATTATAAAAGTTTTGCGAAACGCAATATTTCACATCAGTTCAAATCATTATTCAACAGCCTTACAATAGGCTACTTTGGCCTACCAATATTTTCTCCTATTGTCGCTTTGGGGTTTGGGCGGGCGAAATTTTTGTTTGAGGGGCGTCGCCCCTCCTGGCCCCCCCTGAGTTGTGGCCCTGCCGTAATCGCTTGAAAACTCTATCTGCAGCAGTGAATGCTGCCCAACGCGCAACCAGGATTTTGCTTGAGAGGTGAAGCAAAAATTATTTTTGCACAAAAATTGTCTAATTTAGGCCTTTTGCTAAACAAACTAATGCAACTCGAGCGTGTCACAGACTGGGGGCCTGGGGACGGAGCCACCCAACTACTGGGCAATGTTTGAGATTTTACAGCACAAAAATAGCAATTTTAACGGCATTTTAATCACCTTTCGCACTTTTTGAAGCGGCGTCAATGATTAAATTGCTAAAATTCAGAAGTCATTTCAAAGGCTTAAATTGCTTAACCCCTTTAGCCCTCTCCCCCTTACTTCAGGTCAAGTCTAAATACTTTTAAACGCTTATATTTTGACGTTAAATTTTCTAAGTGACTTGGCTAAGAGGGCCTAGGCCCTTTCACAATGGTGCTCCACTCACTGCGACCTAAAAATGTTAAGTGTGCCTCAAAGATCAAAAACAGATGCTGCTCTTTGAAAAAATGTTTTCACCTATTGTTTATGTCATAATCACTAACAAAGTATCGGTAGCGATTCTGCAGTCTTATATCCCTCTTCCGCGACACATTTGTATAGGCGTGTTACAGTAAAAAGGCGGGTTATTCCGTCACATTTATGTACACCAGTTGATGCCAACAATTTGGCAAAAGATCTGAAAATGTCCAAGGAAAATTATGCTTAAAAGTTATTATTGCTATATTTCCATGATTGACTATTGTCTTATCTTTCCGTGATGTTGCAAAAACAGCATTTTGAGTAAACTGAAATCGGGGGACATGGCCCCCTGTAGCGACGGCACTGCATCACTTCCCCGCCTACGCTACTGACCTTAGCGCAGATTTAGACGTATGAAAAGACGAAAATGAAATTTGACGATCATTACGCTGACGTATGGCCTACAGCAGCGGTTTTCAACCTGCGGGCCATAGGAGCATTTTGTGGTGGGCTAGAGCTATTTGGGTAATTGTAAATTCGGTTAAAAAACTGTCTTAATCATTAGGGCTGTGGGGCTCGTTAGAGAGTGAGCCAGCACAAAATTTGCGGTTTTTGGCGTGAATACCATATCTTTTTTTTTGTGGGGATCACCTGAAAATTGATAAATCGCGATTAAGCTAGCGATTTAGATGTGGGCAATGGAAAATTTTCGAATAGAAAATAGGTCACGGTCATGAAAAATTGGGAAGCACTGGCCCACAGTCTTGCTTTAATGGAGCTCGTTAGGTGAGCGTTTTCTCCCAATATTTATACAATAATATAATAAAATAGGCCTATTCGTATAAATAAATTTGAAGAATAAAAAAAACACCGTACGGAACTGTCATTTTGATTTGAGGTAGGCATTACGCGCCTTGAGGGAAAATTTATTTAAAGCAAAAATTAATGTTTCTCTGACAGCAATGTGTAAATTGGTAAAATGGTTCAATTCGAAAGATTGACAGGAGCCTGGTAGCAAACAAATATTAACTCAAAATTCTCTGGTCAAAAGTACACAGCAGAGAATTCTCAACAGCAGGAAATTCGAATTTTCATTCTATGCAGTTGCAGTACAGCTACCTCCCCAACAACAATCTCGACAAGATCATTCATTTTACGTTGTTCCTTACCCAGTGGCGGATTTAGGGGGGGGATGCATCCCCCCACCAGCCTAAACATAACATGCATCCTGCTTATGTGTAATATTAAGCTTACATATTTGAAAAAAAGCCGTCAGTGAATACTTGGTAGGCCGTGCGACTGTGACTTGATTTCTAAAGCCAATAGGGTAGGGGCATAGGGAGGGGGCAGGAAAATGTTATTTAAAAATGCTTACTGAAAAATGCTTAACACAGGTATCATCAAAAATATGTAAGCTCAGGAATATGGGAGGGGGGCTATTCAGTATTACAGTACTGCAGTTAATTACCAATCACTTCTCTCAAACTTCCTTCCATTAGCCCCCTTCCCCCCTATTTATATCTTTCTCAATAGAATATGGACAAAATAGATTACTCCTTGAGAGTTTTATTGAACTACGGGGATAGGATTTTATAATTTACAAGCTTGTAAATAAGAGAACTGAAATTCTAGCAATAGCTACCGGTACCTCCAACAAAGCCCATATATGTAACTAGTATAAACATGCTTTTGCAAATGCTAATTTTTATGCCGTGCTTTAAGAGCATAATTTTTATTAAACTAGGCCTAAAATTAAGTTATTTTTGCCAAAAAAATACAAAATTTTCTAGCGCTGGGGGCTCTGCCCCCAGGCCCCCGTGCCTCCAGCGGCTGGGGTTTTTTCCCCAGACCCCCAGTCTCCGGCGGTTAAAGGCTACGCTCCCACACCGCAAAATGCCACCGCCCACTGGAGGCCCGTACACAGCCACCTCATTGCAGATTTTTTGCCACGCGCCTGATCAAAAATATGCCAAGCAAATTTGCGCGACGTCAAGAAGATTAATCATAAACATCCTAAATTTTGAGATTAGGCCTATAGAAAATCCGTGCTTATAAATTTTGTCATCCCCCCCACCAAAATTTTCTGGGTCCGCCACTGAATGCTGCCACAGGCTACTCTTCAAAATTCACTAGAATTTTGTGAAACACAAAAATTTTCACAACGCTTTGTGCTTTTAATTTAAAATTGAGTTAAAAACAAGACAATAAGACTGCTTTTTAGATGATCTAAAAAAAACAACAAAAGGTCTTCACTTGGTAAGTTACAAAAATTTCTCTAGATCGTTTCACTAGGACACTAAAACGGACCAAAATTCACTAGATGTAAATAAAATTCACTAGATGTAAATAAAATTCACTCGGAGTGGCACCACCGATCGTAGTTTTTGCGTGAATTTTTAGGTGATCTCCCAAAAAAAGGTCTTCACGCCAGCGACGCACGGTTTTCGCGTAATTTTCTTGGTCATCTCTAAAAAATAACAAAAGGTCTTTCAGGTTCATTAAAATTTTTTTTTTCTATTCAATGATTGTCAACCTAAAATTATAGGTTTTCGTGTTTCGACCAGTAACTTAGGCCACCTTCACGGCTAACATTTAGAAGCATAAGTTATTCATCTATACAATTTACTATTGTAATGTACAGTGCGAATGAGCTATCGCGACGCGTTTTGACCTTGCTCAAGGGTCTCATCAAGCGAAAAGAACAACACATTTAAACATGCAATGATATAAAACTGCAACCAAAAATTTGGAAGCAAACATTAGCAGCTTTCAGGTATTTGCACATTCTACAAAAACATTCACTAGATCGTAAAATTCACTAGGTCACTAGACCGGACCAAAATTCACTAGATTTAGTGAAAATTCACTGGGAGTGGCATTGCATTATGCGGTCAGTATTTGCTACAGGAAGACTCGTAGGTTTTAATTGTTACGTCACCTGAAGGAATTACTTATCTTTTTGCTACCTTCGCATGAACTGCAAATGAAATGTTCTAAATTGTATGAAATGTGAATGGCGGGAATTGACATCATAATGAGCTTTCCGTAGAAGAGGCTTTCTCGGTAGGTTTCAACCAAAAGCTCTTTGAAGCTGGTTGCGGATACACGCTATTGCTGCTTTCTTGAGTGTTGGTAAGCTAAAGCGCGAAATCTTTTGCCGAGGAATGCAACAAGTGTTGTTTGACGTAGATTTTGGCTACGTACTTCGTACTACAGCTGCAGATTTAATTTTGTTGCGAACGCAAGACGAATTACACTATTTTTTTTTATAACAATAATATTTCAAAAAAACCCGAGGCTCATTGTTGCTCAGAATCTAAAAAATGCCAGCCTCCATCAGTAACAAAAAGATTGGAAACAAAAAAGAATAAATTTCAAATCTTGAAAGCAACTAAATTCTGCGCTAATTCAAAACGATGAAATGTTAGTAATTTTCCAGTATTTACAAGCAAAATATTGCAACGATTCTAAAATTACAGAGTGCTGCTTCAAACAGCGTAAGCAACTCATAAATATTTGGATGTTCTCAAGTCAACAAAAAAACTCCGTACTTTTTCGCTTTTGCAGTTTTATGATGCTGCAAAAAAGTCTTTGCTCAAGCTGACAGAGCATTCGGAATTGGACTCCAAAATAACTTTAAAAACATGGTCGTTTAAATTGACATGAACGTTCTCAGAATTCAAGGAATAATATCAAGAACAAATGAAGCAGCAAATTGGCAAAAAACTATGAGAAGCCAACTCAACTTAAAATTTATTGGCTCTTCTAAAAAAAGTGTAACCTGGGTAAAAGTAAGCTTGCTTTGCCTCTGTGAACATGCTTGCATCGATTTTTAATTGCTAAGTTTCGTTACGCTTGAAGCACAACTTATGATAGCAAATTGACTAAAAAGCTAGGTTATATTTCTCGTTCCGCAAGCTAACTGTTATCGCAACGTTTCTTAATTTCACCTAAAAGCTTGTTCTGTTTACTGGAAATAAATAACCTAAACATAGAATAATTTTTCGAATGAAAAATAGTTTCTAGAAAATGAATTTTTGTGGAAATGTAATTTCTGAAAAATAAGTTTTCGGGGAAATGTGTTTTCGACCAAACGTAAATTTTGTTTAGTAAAAATTCTGGAAAATAAGTTTTCGGAGAAATGTACTTTCGGCCAAATGTACATTCTGGCAAGTGTAAATTCTGGAAAATAAGTTTTCGGAGAAATGTACTTTCGGCCAAATGTACATTCTGGCAAGTGTAAATTCTGGAAAATAAGTTTTTGGGGAAATGTAATTTCGGCCAAATGTACATTCTGGCAAGTGTAAATTCTGGAAAATAAGTTTTCGGGGAAATGTAATTTCGGCCAAATGTACATTCTGGCAAGTGTAAATTCTGGAAAATAAGTTTTCGGGGAAATGTACTTTCGGCCAAATGTACATTCTGGCAAGTGTAAATTCTGGAAAATAAGTTTTCGGGGAAATGTACTTTCGGCCAAATGTACATTCTGGCAAGTGTAAATTCTGGAAAATAAGTTTTCGGGGAAATGTACTTTCGGCCAAATGTACATTCTGGCAAGTGTAAATTCTGGAAAATAAGTTTTCATGGAAATGTACTTTCGGCCAAATGTACATTCTGGAAAATAAGTTTTCGGGGAAATGTACTTTCGGCCAAATGTACATTCTGGCAAGTGTAAATTCTGGAAAATAAGTTTTTGGGGAAATGTACTTTCGGCCAAATGTACATTCTGGCAAGTGTAAATTCTGGAAAATAAGTTTTCATGGAAATGTACTTTCGGCCAAATGTACATTCTGGCAAGTGTAAATTCTGGAAAATAAGTTTTCGGGGAAATGTAATTTCGGCCAAATGTACATTCTGGCAAGTGTAAATTCTGGAAAATAAGTTTTCGGGGAAATGTAATTTCGGCCAAATGTACATTCTGCCAAATGAGCATTCGGGCTAATTTACATTCTGGCAAGTGCATGTTCAGGAAAGTATAATTTCTGGAAAGTGCACGTTCAGGAAAATGTAATTTCTGGCAAATGCACATTCAGGAAAATGTAATTTCTGGCAAGTGTATGTTCAGGGAAATGTAATTTCTGGAAAATGCACGTTCAGGGAAATGTATGTTCGGGATAATGTAGTTTCGGCCAAGTGTTTTTCGGGGAAATGTAATTTCTGGAAGGTGTTTTTCGGGGAGGTGTATAGGATCCCAAGTATTGACATTAGCTGCTTAATAGTATTCTTCGTATTTCGTTTTACGCTTGCGTTGGCTTCATTCATTTTCTTTTCAAAATTCCAAAGCGTGATTGCTTCAAATGCAAAAGCTGACAAGCGGCGCATTTGAAGTGCTTTTGCAGCAGTTCGCTTTTGCAAATTCAAAACCAGCAACCGCGCTTTGAAACTCTCTCGCACCGTGTAAGTAAACCAGTGCAATAGCGACTCTTCCGCCGACTCTGTTTTGCGAGAATCACTGGCACACAGTCTCAACGTGTGACTTCAGCGAGTTGCAATCGAATGCGAGCGCCTCGTTAAAATCTCTCCTGTGTGAGTGACTGCTACGATTTGATTTTTCGGGGGGCGTGTCTGGCGATATCGCGCAGACAAAATCACACGTAAATCTTGCGCCGTGTAAGTGACCTACGCGATTTGAGAAAGAAAAAAGGCAAAATGTCGATTCTCGCAGCTAAAAGTCGCCCGTGTAAATGCGGCTTAACACGCATGGTCGCATACACAAAATCATACCGACACTGGATTCAGCCATCCAAAAAATAAATAACAAAACTCGGACCATACGTCATTCATTGTGCACAATACGGGACATGAGTTCAACCCTCACCCTACACTAAACAGTTCCACACACTATACAGCCTTCCATTGACTTAGTCAACTGACAATCAACCATTCTCAATATAATTTTGATCTATTTAAGTAAATGACCAAGATGCAAAATACTGAGAGCAAAAGATTACTCAGTTTTATAGCATGGTAAATTTTAACGCAAGTGAGATCTAATATTCACCACCATTATGATAGGCTACAGACTGACAGCAGCTCAATGAAAAATTGCCAGTTACTATATTTTAACCTACTGCTGTAGCCATTTTTATTTTAATTGCTGTTATTAACACACATTACTGATTTTAAATAACCTTGGCCAACTAAATCTAGCAACTTAATTTAAACACAGAACACCGCCAACATTTCACAATCATGGCAAGTACAATTTCAAACTTCACTGATTTTGCTAAACATCGATCGTTTTTTTACGAAAAAGATGGAGTTTGATCGTTTTATCCCTGCATACGCATTTTTCAAAGTCGTTTTTTGAGCGATATGGATTGCTCTTCTGCTGGAGCGATATTTCATATGAAACTCCAGAAAAAACTGCATCATTTTGCGCAAAAAAACAGAAATCGCAAAAATGGTGTTTGATCATTACGCACCTGGACCCTTCGTATATAAATACGCGTGATCGGTAAAACGGACCTAATACAGCACAATAAAAAATCAATTTCGACGCTCAAGTCATTCTCTTGGAAAAAGATTTGCTTTTCTTCTGCGATTCGTTGTTTTTTGCGAATGCTTTCAAACAAAATATTCTCGAAATTTATTAGGGTCAAAAAACGATTCGACTATGGTGACATTCAATTCTTGTACTGATACACGTCAGATCTTGGCCGCCCCAAATTCTCGCCGGTATCTGATTCTACGTGTTCTATTTTGGAAAATGATGAGTTTTGAAACAAATGGATTGCGTGCTTTTGAGCAAAATTGCTCTGCTTTCTGCCTTGTTTGCGTTCTCCCGCAAAAGCAATGCGGTATGCTGACGAGACATTATCATTCCAAGACAGCGCAATAAGGGCTACGCAATGATCTTACTTTTTCATTAAATATCAACACTGACTATACACGCATTCCTACTTTCCTGGTTTGTGTCTGCCCTGTGGTGCAAAAAGACAACGTGGCTTAATTCTTGTTTCGATAAAATCAAGTTTTTATGCGCAAATGTTATATTAATGTGACGTAATAGATAACTTTTTCAATCATTTTCACCAAAATTGATTTTTTGATAGTAACTCATTTCCACTGTTACGTTACCAATGATTCAGTTTGCCTTTTTGCTACAAATGTTTTTTCAACCCGAATATCCCGGAAACAATGCAATCTAGAGGGCTGAAATTTGTTGTAAAAGATAGAGAAACCCATGACGTTACAAAAAACTTTCAAAAAATGCATAAGTTTCGACGTTGCTCATTTGCAACTCAGGATAGAATTACAATTAAGTTGAGTGTTCTTAAATTACTCTTATTTTTTGACATTTTATTTTTTAAATAATTTTTGTGAAATTGTGCACTTTCAAAAGGAGGGGAGACTGGTCCCCCTAATCGCCCTCCCCTCTTGGCTGCGCCAGTACTTATGGCAACAGCGCTTTAACGTTCCAGAGAAATCGTCATTACATCACAATAGAAAAAGTATAAAAGCATATGATAACAAAGTCAGGTCAAACCGCAACGTAACATGACGTCATACACTTCAAGCCTAAATATAGCAATCAAAAGTAGTAAACAGACAAGTAACCCGGTGACTATAAAAGATCGTAGAATATACTAGAAAATAATTATCTCAAACATTCCAAATTAAAAAGGCGGCGAAAGCAGTAAAGCAGTCACGGCTAAGTTAAGGCAGGGGAAATAATCATAACAAACGCATTCCAAATCATTATGCATGACACTAACGCCCAGACACTGTTTTAGAGACTAGTTGGGAGTTTGCCAGCAAATGCAGTGAATGACCGATGCATAGCTAATGATGTGACACTCAAAGGTCCTTTTCGTCTACCATGAAATCAGCAATTACTAAAAAATATCTAATTTTGGAACCTACAAAAAAGTAGAAATCCCAAACAATGTCAAAAAATTATCAATGTCATTGTTTCTGATCCTCAAAAAAATAACCCGTCAGGTTAAGCCATTATAAAGTCAATTGATAGTGTCACAATGCGTCAGCACTCTTTAAGTTGAAATATCCACCCGATGTCGCCAGACAATTGTGAGCGATTGGATGGAACAATAAGGAGGCTTTTGCAAAATACGTTTAAAAGCTGAGAGATCGCATATTTTGCTTAAATCTTTTAACCAACTTGGCTAACAAGGGAGCTTTAGTTTTTTTAGTCTCCCCTGACTCTGTCACTGATCAAAGCATATTTTATTTTTTCATAAATCCTCCATAAAAGCAAAATGTTTAGTTTGCTGCTACAATAGTATAGTTGCGAGTAATGTAAAAATACAAGATTCTGCACCTATAACTGCAGTTCAATAGCCCATTGCAGTTGATACACAAGCTTATTATGAATAATCTACAACCAGTCGAAGTGTATTTCAACATACTACTAAAGTTTCAACTTTTAAGATAACTCCGCCCTAATCAATTACATTTATTCGAATGCAGAACACCACGACCGAAAGCGAATCAGACACCAAGCTAGAATCCTTTTGCATAAGCATCTGGTTTGATTAGGAAATTGTCAACCACTTGTCAATTAAGGACTCTGATGAGCAACAGAAAAAAGAAAAACACACTAGAATGAACGTTTATAAGAACAGTTTATTAGAATGTTCCTCCCAAAAAAGTTAAGGAGAAAAATACAATCGGTAACATAGACTTAAACCTAAACACTTAGCAATAATTTTTGTTGTATGGTAATTAACTATCAGAGCTGTTTTAGCTTGTTCTATTCAATTGCTTTGTAGCTCTCTATATGACTTCAGTTGAAGGTATAAATGGTAAAGTCTTTGTTTTTTTCATTTCTACTTTACTACGAGTTCAGACGGCATTTATCTTTCAACCAAAGCAATCAAAAAATAGTATTAGAATATACATTTTGATCACTTTTCATCTTTTCAGTCAGAAGAGTTAATCCAG
The DNA here is from genome assembly GCA_963965965.1 of Trididemnum nubilum. Classification (NCBI taxonomy): domain Eukaryota; kingdom Metazoa; phylum Chordata; class Ascidiacea; order Aplousobranchia; family Didemnidae; genus Trididemnum; species Trididemnum nubilum. The sequence goes on along the minus strand of OZ014479.1, from coordinate 290,066 downwards.
TGGTTAAATTCGCATGGGCTTGCAACTAGCCGCACAACCAATTATAACCCTAGAGGAAGTAGCGAGTGAAAAAAGTAACGTGGTGTGATTGGGAAGGCTATTTTAGCAGCATTGAATTCCCGAAGTTGCCGACCTCTAATTGGAAATTGTTTTGTTTGATGCATTACATAGTGTGCGTTCGTTACCTTGCACTTCTATCAATTGTACCCAGAGGTGGGCACAAATAACATTATATCAAAAGCGCAACGCAACAAAGCGCAACGATCTTTTCAACCAGCAAAAGCGCAGCGTAAAATGCGCAAGTTAATTTTTTTGCTTTCTGAAGCGCAACGCAACTTCCGCAATGAACTTTTTGATTCAGTTGAAGCGCAACGCAATTCCGCAATTGCGGAACGGTATTTTCGTACCAAGTTAAAGCGCAACCTAACTTCCGCAATCGAAATTTCACAACACAACGCAAATACTGCGTTTTTTTGCAATTTCAGACTGAAAAACAGTAAATAATTTGCTAAACAAGTCCGAAATTTATCAATATTACGATGGAAATAGAGCAAAATTAAGTTCAATGTATAGAATTGCGCTTTTAACCGAAAAAAATTTTGAAAGCGCAACGCAATTAAAGCGCAACAAATTTTAAAGGCTTTATTCCGCAACGCAACTTCCGCAATGTTTCAAAATAAAAAATTAAAGCGCAACGCTACTTACGCAATTGCAGAGGTTGCGGAAGTTGCGCTTTGCGCTTCTAATTGCGCTTTGCCCACCTCTGATTGTACCCTACATAAGAGAATGTTTATGCATGCTCGTCATTCAGTAAATGGAACCACTTTTGCCGTTTTGGTCAAGCCTGGCCCTGTATTTGTAAAAAAACATGTAGGAAATAAAGATGAGCCCTTAGCTGAAGAAGCTAAATTAATCGAATTTAATCCTTCATATGCACATATTCGTGAAGTAATGGGTGTGAAACGACTGTGTCTATTTGTAATGTTACTCCCAGAGTTCAAAATGATGCTTATGAATAAGAAATCGAAAGTGAGAAGTCTTGTGACAAATCTGATTCTACTGTTCCGCGATTACGCCACGATTTTAGTGTTTTTGAGTTCTCAGTTGACTCGAATGCAGATGCTAATAATCATACTCCATTTGAACGTGTCGATAATGATGTTCCACTTGAAAATGTTCTAAGGCATTCTACACATGCTCGCGAAACTGTTATATGATACGAATCTGTGCCTTATGAGTGATATTTATAAATTTAATTGTTTTATCACGTGTTATGAGCTCTTTTTTAGTAGGGGAGATTGTGGTAATTTGCATACAATTTTGTACGCTGTTCATAAGATTGAATTTCAACTCCCAGTCGATTAACAGTACCTCAGTGCTGCAGAGTTCGAGACCAGCTATTTTGAGCGTGTTTGTTTACCAGTGTTTATTTATTTGATTTGCAGGTTATTTGTTCATTATGTTGATTATCGAGCCCAATAAAGGTTAAAACAAAACTATTATGACTACGACACTGTTTTTAACTACTTTTTTCAGTCTGAACTTCCAGAAAAAAATCAACACTAAATAATATTTACTCTTCCAGTAACATCACGTTATCTATCCAATTTCGGTAAACCTTTCCCTTTTTCTGGTATTTTACCCAGCGAAAATAAATTCAGGATTTCTAAAAACTTTTTAAGGAGTATTTTGTTGTAATTGGTGAACATCGTTGCAAAAGCAGTCCCCAAAATAAAAACAAACGGTTTCAAAAATTATACTTCGATTTTAGCTATTATAAGCAACCAAAATTGGCTGAATGCTTATAATACCTAAAATGTAGCCAGCATTTTTCAAACGTATATGCAAATTTATGATGTCAGGGCAATTGCAGTCCAATTTTCAAAGTACCTATATGCAGTATCCACAATTCGATATACTGGGCAGACGAACAAAACTAAATTTTAGTTTCTTACCATTCGGACCTCAACGTTGGATTGTTTAAAATTGTTGCAACAAGCCTGGCTCCATGGCTGGGGGGGTTCGAGTACATTGTCCGCACTATGTGTTCGACTTGTGACCTGCACTTTGCCTGTATCTCAGCACTACACAGCACCAAAATCAATGTCCCAACCCTCTCATCTGCACAGTCAGTAAATTGTTAACCTGTAAACTTAGCAGCAAGCCAGTAGCAAAATCTAAGAGCTGTATTTTCATTTGATTTTTTGGCTCTGCAGGTGAGAGCAAACAAACCTAACCTATACCTTTATCTTCAGTATGCTGCTCCATCATATTTTATCTCTCCAAACCCTTTTTTTGAAATAAAGTCAGGGAGAAAAATGAACATATTGAATGCGCAAAACGGAACAGCACTGATACCAATCTATCAAGAAATTATTCACACAATATGCACAATAAAAACTACTGATTGATATGTAAACCTGGTCCCGGTCTAATTCGTTTTTTTCAAATTCGATACCTATTTTCGTATTTTACGCAAAAAAAGTGAACTTCGTAAATAAAGCATTGAATAAATTGGTTCACATATGGTAAAAACAGTCTTAAACTACTGTAAAATCAGCTTTTCTGCTTACTGTAGAGGCCAAACGTTTTTGCAAACGATTGACAAACCAGCATTTCAAATCCACTTTTAACAAAATATCGAAGACTCCATGCATCAAGTTCAGGATCACCAGTAGCAAATCCTTGATAAGCACAATCAAAAACAGGAAAAAGACGTCTTTCGTAACATATCTGCATTCAGATAATTCATAAGGTCATTACATCTCAGATCACCCAACTTTTTTCAATTTTTAACCCTACCATGTCCGATTTGCTTGAAATTTGGTTTGCTGGTAGAGAATATGGAAAAACTCTCATTATTTAATTTTGTTGAAATCGGGGCTGTAGTTTTGGAGATATAACCCTTCAACAGTTGGGGTTGGGGCAAAAAAATAGGGGTACCCTCCAAAATTTAAATTGTGATATTTCCGCAACTCCTGAGGCGATTTTAACAAATATGGTATCATTTTGAAGAAAATTATGTTAAAAATGTTAAAAAGTGCCAATGGATTCCATTTATGTTAAAAAATGCCAGAATCTACACGTTTAGGGGCATGACTTTTTGACCTTAATTTTGACTCTGAATTTGACCTTGTGGATAACGTGACACATAAGCTTTGAAATGTGGAAAAAATCTCTGTCATCCTCCTAACAACTTTCAAAAATTTCAGAGAAGTGATATTTGTGGTTTAATAACAGTCTGCATTCAAAGTAGGGCCATTTTCTGGAATTTCTGTAATTTACAGGAAAACCACCATCATGATCAATTGATCATCCAATAATTTGTATTACAGTATTTATACATAGATTAGCAACATACATAGAAAAACATGTGCATCAAACTAAAAATAACATTGGTAATCAGTTAACAGCTGAAGGAAAGCAGTAAACTAGCACCAGTGGTTCTAAAGTTTTGTTTTCTGAAGTAAAGTGAACGGTTTAATTCAGAAGCTTTGTATTACGCTAAAACGCCTGCAACGCTTTTCTGTTATTTTGTAATCCTTATTGCATTTCTATCTCTGCGTTAAACGCAACATTTTGCTTAAAGATTAGTTGCTATTGTGCAGTTGAACTGACAATAGATTTGCAGTACAGCTAAAATGTTATTATAATAATTCAAATGCAATGTTTTGACGTTTGCAGGCCAGAGTTCTAATATTTAATTGTTTTGCGTGCTTCTGGTTTAAAGGCTACCAGCGTGGAAGCCTGAGCCACCAGAACGGCGACTACTTAAAAACAAGCAATGCGAAAAAGTTATCTCTCCACAAGATTCAAACCAGTAATCCAAACGCTGCAGATTCGAATCCTGTGGGAGGATAACTTTTTCGCATTGCTAGTTTTTTAGCAGTCGCCGTTCTGGTAGCTCTTCTCTAGGCTTCCGCGCTGGTAGCCTTTACGCTAGAAGCACGCAAAACAAATAAATATTAAAACTCTGGCCAACAAACGTCAAAACATCACAACTAAATTATTATCAAGATCATAGAACTGGCTTTAAATAGCCAAAATTAAGCATGTGAAGAGACATCCACTATAGCTCAAGTGGTAGAGCAGTGGATCGGTAATCCAAAGGCTGCAAGTTTGAATCCGGTAGAAGGATAACTTTTTCGCATTGCTTGTTTTTAAGTAGTTGCCGTTCTGGTGGTTCTCCCTAAGCTTCCGCGGAGGTAGCCTTTAGGCCAGAAGCACGCAAAACGATTAGAATGGTATTGCTAGTGCATAACATTACAGTATTGAGTTACAGTGCTTAATATAACCGTACTATGAGTCTTACAATATGATTTGCTATTTTACTGTGATGTACTTATTATTTAGAACTTAAACTTATTGCAGGCGTAGTTACGTTATGGCTTGTTAAAGCCCATCATTTTGTGACTCGTAACAAATACATTAATAAAATGTTGTAGTGATGAATCGGCTTCATAACAATTTAGCACGCTATAATGAGAAAACTTATGAAACCAGGGAGACTTAGAATAGATCCCAACAATCAGGATGCTGCTCAGCAATGAAAGCACTGGGCACAAACTTTTGACAATTATTTGTAGTCGTAGGAACAAGAACGATGAGGACCCAGCAATTAACAAGTTAAGAATTCCGACAATCCGCGTTGATTACAAAGTATTCAAATTCATCAAAGATTCGAGCCTTTTGACATGGCTATTGCCTCATTGAAAGCTCTGTACATTGGAACTCCGAATACCAGTACCGTGTTTGCCGGACACAGGCTGGCAATGGCGAAATAACAACCAGGTCGAATGCTTGGTAAGTTTCTTGAAAAGTTACAATCTTTAAGTAAAAACTGCAGATCTCAAGCTGTCACGGCTGAGGTCTATCGCTGAGAGGCCTTTATCAACGGCCTACTGTTCAGTGCAATTCGTCAAAGACTTTTGGAAAATCGAGAGTTAAACTTCGACACTGAACTTACTCAAGCTAATTCTCTCGACTAAACAACTTTTCTCTTTAAGAGTCATCGGAGCTTGATAAATCTATTGCCTAATGCTGACAATATAATTGTGTCTGATGGTAATGTTGATAGTTGTTCTAAATAGCCAGTTGATAGTCGTTCTTAAAGACGTGCACAAAACTCCAGGTAATTCTCCATTTGTTCGTAGGACTACAAGAAGTTAACAAAAGAATACCCCACCACATAATGGAAATCCAGTATCTTTTTAAGAAGGGGTGATTGTGGTAAAGTGTATCCATGGTTTAATGTAGTAGCTGTGTATTATGTTAAAACGCCTGCAACGCTTTTTTGTTATTTCATAACCTTTATTGCACTTCTAACTCTGTGTTAAACGCAACATTTTGTTGAAAAGTACTTTGGTTGCCACTGTGCAGTTGAAATGACAGTAGATTTGCAGTTAAGCTAGAACGCTTTTGCTAGTGCATTAAGTTACAGTGTTTATCATAACCGTACTCTGAGTCTTACAATGCTGTTGATGTTTGGTCTGTTAAAGTTATTGCTATTAGGTCTTAATTCAGTTTAACTCGAATTAAATACTATTTTCTAGCCAGTTATTAAAGATATCACACCTCCGGGCGGGAAACTATAGTGATTCAAATTTGCTGAAAATTGGCAAATCGCCTAAACTGAACCTAAGTTATGGAACGCTGCCTGTATTCTAAAAAGGCTGAAGTCCATTTTTATCATTTTAAGAAAATCGCAAAAAAAACTGTCCTTGGCAGTGTTTGCAATTATTGCTTTTGTGTGGTTTAACACACCAGCACTTGCAGTGCTTAAACTGGAAGTGGTATATACGTTATGATAACTCACAAAATGATTTTTCACGAGGTGGTGCTATAGTATTTTTTGATTAGTCGTTGGACTTGGTCTTTCTTGGTTTGAAACAACTTACTAACCATTTTTACATGACTGGACTTAAACCTAAATTCACACATTGTTTACTGCAAATGCAATCTGAAAAAGTCAAAAGAATTGTTATCATATGCCATTAATATGTCACGGCATAATTTTTTTGAACTAATTCAATGCAGTATATTATATTGATATATATACCAATAGTTCTGTACATGCATCAAATCACATTCTATCACTTCTTCTTGCACAGTACCAGTGATGTAGTACTCGAGTACAGTACTCGTACTCGAGTACAACTCGAGTACCATTTTTTGAGTACTCGTACTCGGAACCCCAGGTACTCGGCTGGTACTCGTATTCGAAGGTCAATTTACTCGGTACTCGGTCGAAAAAAGAGCCGAGTAAACGAGTACATTCGGCCTTCACTAAAAGTAATAAACAAAATGAATATTTGATAGTAAACTGCAGCCAATAAAACCTGCTAATTTATTGAGTTGCTTTTGCTTGAATCCGTGCAGACCGCAGCTGAACAAACAGCTTTTTAATAATGAGATCGAGCAAAATCAAGCGTTGGAATGTGGTAAAGTGATTAGGTCGACAGCGCATAGTATCGTTTGACAACAAACGCCTTTCTGCTGCAGAAAACGTGTGAAAGTTGCCGCAAATTTTGATTTATTTAGCAATTAAAGTTACATACCACAGAAATCGAGCCATACGTGTTGTACAAAGACGACATCAATTGGGTTAGCATTTTACGGTTTCAGCTCAAATGTTGATAGATTATTTTCTACAGTAGATGTATCGCTGTAATCTCCCAATCCCAAATAATAGTTTTACTGTGGTAGTGGAAGGGGTATCCGAAAAAGCATAGAGTTAGATTTGCAGGCAATATTTTCAGTGTTAAATTTAGGTCAGATAGAGAGAGCTTAGTTGCATTGTTATTCTGTAGCTGAGTTGCAACTGTAGCCAAAGTTTTACTTTTTTTTTGCAAAAAATTGATAAAATATTAAGTCAAGTCTTTTGATAACGCATGTAAAATGCGTTTGAAATATTAATATGACTAAGCACTAATTAGGATTATTTTATAAAAATGGATGTTAGATCTGAAATTAAATAATAGAACAGTAAACAGGTAAATATACAGCATAAAAATACCACTCTAAATTACAGCTGTAGCTAGTAGCTGATATTAAATGGCAGCATTATTTTATGCTCACTTTACTTAGTCACCTCCTTTGAAATGCAGCATTATTTCGAGAACATTTACTACTACGTTATTTGCAGTTTAGTTTTACAAGTTTTAGATAGTCTTTGATTAAATGCATAGAAGGGCACAAGTCCGTTAATTGTTAATCCGTTATTTAAGAAGCTAACTTTTTCATTAAATCGTTAATCCGTTAAAAAGTTTTTTCATGTTAAAGGATTAAATTTACTTCCGTTAAGTTCCGTTAAAGTTTTTATCGCTAATATCTTGCTCCATTCATTTATCATAATGATACAAACCAGTTGGCACTGGTAACACTTTCTGCGTATTAGCACGAGCTTTATAGAAGAAAGCGAAGGAAGGAGCTCTTTTTTGTGACAAATAATAAGCTGCAGCCTCATAGGTCTATTAATTATTGCTGTCCGCAATTTCCGAAGATTTTCCAATTGCAGCTTCATTAGTGCATTTGAACTTATTTTTGTCTTGAAATAACTAGATTAGACTGCAAAATGTAACTTCCAAAACACAAAAAGACCACCATAGCAAAATTTTTTTCCTTACAATCAGCTCAACAACGTCAATACGTGCTCTAAAAGCGAGTTAACATAAAAAAATGCATATTACACGCAAAATATTAACGAATTTACGGACTTTATTTAGTTCCGTTAATTAAAGTTGAAAATAATGGATTAATGTTAACGAAGGTGTGAAGTTTGTTATCGGACTAGTGGTTAACGAAGCAAACGTTTTGCATTAACTTGCCCACCTATGATTAAATGTTAATTGAATATAATATTTAATCGCAAAAGCTCTCAAAAACTTGTTGCGGGTAATCATGTTTGGAGTAGAGGACTTTGAAAGCTTATTTGTGATTGAAAGAAGCATACGGTATACGAGGTGTCGCTATTAAATAACAAGACTGGTGACATAAAACAATTTTATTGAAGAAAAAAAGGTCGTTTTATTTTGTTTCCCCTTTGATGTATTCTCCCTTAGCATCAACACAGCGTTTCATTAGGATTTTTATAAAAAAAAAACGAACATGACAACACCCTTAACATAAAAAAAAAACAATTGACATTGCCTTGAATTTTGATTTTGCTCTATTTTGCTTTTTTAATTTAAGGTGAGTTTGCAGTTTTCCAATGCATGGACTGCCTCTTTGTCTCTAGGTCGTACTGGAAAATTCATCTCTCATCGCATGTACAGTAATCACTGTCTAAAAATTTAGGGTTTTCTTCAATTTGTTTTGAAATGTCAGCGCAAATCTCTTGGCGTTTTTTCTTTTTGATCGCTAGTTAAAAGCTTTGAAACAACTTGTGCACAGACCTTTGTCACACGCAAATTTTCATTCAGTACTTGCCACACTGTTTCTTTGTCAATGGACATCCTCTCTGCTATCAGTCGAACACTAAGCCGACGATCTTCTCGAACAATTTTTTCACTTTCTTGGTTATTGTTAAGGTTTTTGATATGGTTGGGCGTCGTGAACGTTCATCATCTCCAACATCAGTCCGGCGCATAAGCGTAGCCAGGGGGGGGAGGTAGCCGTGTGGTAGCCGGGGGTAACGCATAAGCGTAGCCAGGGTAGCCAGGCCCCCCCCAATCAAAATACCACTAACGACAAAAAATTATGACATCATAGCCTGGCGATGTTTAGTTGCAGTTTTTTTTCAGTAATTACGCACATAACAGTGATTAACAATAATATTAATGACAACAAGTGAGTCCCAGGGCCCCCAACTAACAACCAGGGGGCTCTTACTAACAACTAGGGGGCCATGGAATTCTTAAACGACAACCAGAGGGTCCGGGACCCCTAACTTAAAACCAGGGGGCCCATAACTGACGACCAGGTGCCCCAGGGCTCCTAACTAACAACCAAGGGACCCCAACCAACAACCAGGGGGCTCCTTAACTGACAATCAAGGGGGCCCAGGCCCCTAACCGACTACCAGGGGGCCCCTAAACGACAACCAGGGGGCCCCAGGGCTCCTAACCAACAACCAGGGGACCCCGGAGTGCCTAACTGATGACCACGGGGCCCGGGGCCCCTAACTCACAACCAGGGAGCCCCAGGGCCCTAACTAACAACCAGGGGGCTTCTAACCAACAACCAGGGGTCCAGGAGCCCCCTAACCGACAACTAGGGGCCCCAGGGCCCTCCTAATTGACAACCAGGGGGCCCAAGAGCCCCTAACCAACAACCAAGGGGTCCTGGAGTCCCTAACTGACAACCAGGGGGCCCCTAACTCACGACCAAGAAGCCCCAGGGCCCCTAATTAACAACCAGGGGGGCCTGGGCTCCTAACCGACAAGCAAGGGGCTATGGGGCCTCTAACTGGCAACCAGGGAGCCCAAGGGCCCCTGATTCACGACCAAGGTTCCTGGGCCAGGGGCCCCTTAATGCAAATTTTTAACAATTTATATGCAAAACCTGTGAGAAATCTAAGAGTTTTGACCTAAAAGTTGCCACCCCAGGCCCTCGTTTAACGTTATTATAAACTTAATTATTTACTGCTAAAGTATTGCAGGAGGCAATGTTCGTTACTTCCCCCTATAGACCAAATCACTTACAATTAAAAATTTACACCATATTGCAAGATTCTAAGCGTGTTTTGGGATTTAATTGCAAAAAGAGGATTGAACAACTAAATTTTTTCGATTGGCTTTGAAATGTTAAAAATCTAGTTCTTTGAAATGGCTTTGAACTCGTGTGAAATGTGATCCAATGGGATTTAAATAGTTTTTTTTCCAAAAACTTACAAAAATCGCCCAGCGGCTGGGGGCTTTGCCCCCAGACCCCCATAGCCATCGGCGGCTGGGGGCTCTGCCCCCAGACCCCCGTCTCTGATACGTTTGAGTACACTAGCTTACTCAACACGTCTTTCAAGTTAGACTTTTACACTTTTCAACAATTAGTTTTCGCCCTCTCCCTTTACCAAAATCCTGGCAAAGTGCCATCAGGCTACGGCTTCAGATCTTCCATTCTACGATATCTTTGCCCCACAAAAAATTACTTTTTCGAAAATTTCTGATGACGTCATTGCGTGTGATTTGTGGTTTGGGCCCCCCCAATCAAAAATCCTGGCTACGCCTATGGTCCGGCATTCATGAAATCTTTTGTACCATTCAAAAACGCGGGTTCTTGACATGCATTCTTTGCTGTAAACTTCCTCAAAGCTTGAATTTTACCAAAAATTTCAAGTTAATTCTTTGCTCAGTTTTAGAGTTAAACATTTTTCTGCGGCTGCAACAGAACTTCTTGCAACAATGAGCAATTTGCTGCTTCTGCAAGCCAAGGTCTTTTCCGACGCGCAAAAAAACGTGCACTTGCTTTCAACGTCAAGGTACCTAATTTGTTTAAAATATAACAGTAATTTTGCGTGTAACTTAGCAGAAAATTGTCGCCTGCAGTTGTGCGCTTTCTTAACATCCCACTCACAAAAAAAAAACGTATTCGTTTATGTTTTTGCGACAAATTTTGAGCTGTTACAACTTAAAAAAATTTTTTTTAAACTTGTAAGAGTACTCGTACTCGAACTTTTTTACGGTACTCGTACTTGAGTACATTTTTCAATATAGGTACTCGTACTCACACTCGAAGTTTTTTGCGGTACTCGTACTCAGAAGTTGAGTACTCGACTCCATCACTGCACAGTACCGACATTATGTACTGTGACACAGTAAAACATTACCTCGACTTTGCTAACACAAATAAACCATCAATCTTTCTACGCTATTTACTATTACGATGTGCACTAATTCTTTACAAGACAGAAGTATACAGAGACTTTACTCTTTTCATCCGAAGCGGGCTTTCTAACACTTGTCGCTAAAACCAAAGAACTTTTGCTGAAGGTGTCTTTTGTTTATCACTTTCTACATCAATTCTGCTTGACCGATTTTCACAACTTTTGCTTCGACTAAAAGCACTTGAAAAATGGTATCCGCATGGCCAATTTTATCTAACTAAGACCGAAACCACACAATCAAGTTTTTTGCACAATTTTCTTGCATCAATGTTTTTAAGCTATATATCTAGATGCAATTTTCCTGCTCAGCTTCTTGCCAAGCGGAAATGTCTGGGTTTTTCAGCAAACAAAATGCCGAAGCTATCACACATGTTTTTTTTGCTGTAAAAGCATTTACACAATATCTAAAGAATTTCTTTGAACTTGGCTGCGTTGATAGTAATACTATGCGCTGTGTCGATTTATTGTAGCTTTTGCCAAAATGATACAAGCATGTTGACAAAAGCGAAAAGCTGCAGCTGTAGTAACAAATAACTACTTGAGTTCTGCTGCAAATTGCGTGAATTTTTTTTTATCGACCTGCAATGAAAAAAAAATAGAGTAAATGGAAAATGTCAAAATACCTCTGCTTGTGTGGAGCTCTTTAGCGTACAGCGTAGCTTTGTTTATGCTATGTCACTATCACGAATAAATTTGCAAAACATTGCATGATTGATCAAGCGTATTAAACCAGGTATGTTCTTTGCGGTACTTGCGGTTTCAGAGGGCTCAATAATTAGATGACAGGGTAACTTGTAACTTTATCATTTTTAAATAAGAGCGTTTTTGTTTGGTTTCTTACAAAATCAAAAACAGCTAAAAATTATCTACTGAAATTTATCTTAACTGCTTAAAATGCAACAGGCTGTTTTGCCAGTGGACATGTCAAATTTTAACCAAAAAAAATACTACAATCATCACAAATTCGGCACTAGCGAAAGATAGGCCGAAAACTTTGTCCGATCAGAAGGAAATTTTCAACATCTTGATTAAAACCAGATCACACATTGAATACTCATTGCTACTATTTGCAGAAGTTTGAGTTGCAAAATTTCATTTAAACATGTATAAAATTGCTCATCACGTTTCATTGGTTTTCAAATATCCAGAAAAATGAAAAAAAAACCTTGTGCTTGCTTTTGAAAAAGAATTTCTGATCACATACAATTTTGACAAATTTTGACCTAACCCAAAATTCTGACTACATTTTTACCTACAAAATCTACCTAAACTGGCTCCAGAGCACCCAAAACCAATCTTGCTATACGTTTGATGATATAAGAAAGACCTGAAAAAATTTGGCTTTATTGACTATTGCGGGCCCCAGTTATAATACGTCATTGTTGATTAAATCAAAAATGATAATATTTCTAACAATATTTTACGTAATAATTGCGACGCATTTGTTTTTTGCATTGACTTCAGTGGTATTTTTTTGTATTCTGCGCCTCAATATTTTCAAAGTCACAGCTAAAAGCTTAGTTTTTTTTGTTGAAAACAGCGGCTTTTCGAAAACTTACTGACAAAATAGAGCTCAGTTTTAACTCCCTTCAAGAACTCAGCAAGACTTTCTAGACACTGATTTTCATTCTCACACGGCTGTGCAATAAAATTGCCGACAGATGCCTGCAATAGTGAGTTAAAAACCTGCGCGACCTTTCACACGATTGATGCAAGAAAATTGGGCAAAAAACTTGATCGTGTGATTCCTCCCAACTTGCCACAAACTGCGTAAACATTAAGCTTTCTGAAATACATAAACATTGCTGTTTGCCGAGCGAAGAGTATAGCAAGTTTGACAACAATAGCAAGCTTAATCAAGTATTTGGCATTGTTGTTAAGGCTAGCTTGCTTGATGCCAACTTAAAATTCTATTAGGTTTAAAATTCAGCTAGTTTACACTTTTCCTCAAAATCCAATGATTCAACTGCAACTCGTGCTGGAGATGATCAAACCGCTTTACAGCTTTATACTGCCCTCCAGAGGCAACTTCTATGATAATCTTTTATACTTGAATAAGTTAGCTTCAAAACATTTTATTGTAAGGAAGAAAACGGGGAAGTTACGGGAAGTACAATTTCCGCTCAGGTTTTTTGTTATGAAGTCATGGGAAGTACACTTCCCTATTGGATGGAAAGAGTAAACTTTATTCTGGCAGGAACCTTAATTTGTAGAAACTTATATCGTGAAATCTGAAGTAGAAATTTCTCAAATTTACATTTAATGGAAAATATCCAATCTAATTTTAAACCCAACTAAACAACTATAGTCAGTTAGTCAACAGGGCATTTTAGCAGGTCTTACATTTCAAGTGCTGTCTAATTGAAAGTCAAATTCAGTTTTGGTTTCTGTATACCCCTTACTCTACAAGTCAAAAAAACTATATTGGTCACTTTGTGTTGTGGTTTGTGAAATATACTGTACAGTAATTTGGCATTAAGATATCGCCGAAAGTTCCATCCCTAATCACTGAAAATTTACTCAAAAAGTATTCAAGTAAAAACTGAGTGACTAATTATCTGTATCGTTCTAAGACTTAGCTTATCGGTAATAAGTAAATGATGTTAATGACTAGCTTAGAACTTGCCACAATCAATGCATATTTTTTTGTACTGAAATATCACCAACCAAAACAGCTTTTGACATCTGGTACATCTCTTTCTCTACAAGTCAAAAGAAACATTACAAGTCAATAAGCTCTCCTTAAAAGTTGCATCTGTATTCTGTAATCACTGCAAATTTGTTTAAAAGTCACTAAATAAAAATTGCGTGATTACTGGACAATATTATCATTCTAAATTGGGTTTAGCTCATTGGTAAAAAGTTGCATACTGATATTTACTGGTTAAAAAAGCACTTGCAATTTAAAAATTGCATATTTTCTCGACTCAAATATCAGTAAATAAGTTATATTTTCTGACACCATCATCATTCTAACCTCGGTATTAACTCATCGGTAAGAGGATGCATAATGACTAGGGTAAGCTTTTGCAACTTTTTTTTTACAGCTTCCAACAGCTTCCTAAATACTAAGAATTTATGTAGTACAATGTTCTAAGCTGTTTTTAGGAATTTTATATTGCAACTTTTTTCTTTTTTACATGCAACTTTTTACTGCAATTTTCATTAAGAATGGCGCAAAATGTTACTGTGAATTAAAAAGTATGCTATAAAACTATTTCAGTACAGTTCTATTGTCTTTTGATTTGTGTAACAAATATTGTATAATTTGTATGATGTGACGGATTACCTACGTTTCAATGTTAATTATGATGCAACAGGTGGCTTACAACTTCTTGCACTGTGAAGAAAAGTTTTAGCATGCTTCGCAAACTGTTGACAAAAGATTTCCATTTCACCCCAAGTAATGCTTGCAAATACTTGGCATTATATATAAATAAATCTCTTGAGTAAATCATTGCCGTGTTTAATGTTTATGAATAAATGCAGCTTTTTGCAACTTTCACTAAACATAAATGCAATTTTTTCAATTTTTTAGTGCAACAAAAACTAGACCTAATAATGACTGTTCAACAAACTTGTTATAATCACTGAAAATTATACCACAAGAAAAACTAGAAAAATGACACATGAAGAATTTCAACTTGCACATTAAAGTCACTGCGAATTTACTATCGAAGCAATATGCTACTTTAATGCACTTAATAAAAGCATATTTAGTGACTCAATTAGCACTTAGCAATAATTGCACTTCAACAACTTTGCTATGCTACTGGTACTTCAATGCACTAACTAATTTTCAAGCAACTGTACTGCGCCTGTTTAATGCACTTAATAAACTAAATTAGAACAGCAAATCGCTTACTACGTTTAAATGCAATCGATTTAAAACATAAAACATGGTAATTTTTTTTCAGCAAAAAAATTGTTTCCTCACACGAGTACGACACAGCATCATAATGGTAAACAGTCGATTTATGGTAAAAACAAATTTTACATCGATTTATGTTTTAAATCGATTGCATGTAAATGAAGGTCGTAACTGCTAGTTACATTTTCTTTTCAAAAGTAAAAGCAGTTTATGCGATTAATCATAACTGTGCAAGCTTCATAACTTATACCGGTACATTGTTCTCACTGTTTGACTAGGCTCTAATACAATGTCTTGTGACAATGTCACCATATAGAATTAAGGCCTATGCAAAACCACATTCAAAACACGGTATAACAATCACAAACGTACCTTCAGACACCAAGATAACCGTCACTCGACAGAACTATCCAAAGCATACTGAAACGCGATAGAAACGGCAAACATCCAAACGTAAAATGAAGCATAGAGAAAAGAGCACAGCCCTATCAAAACAGCTCTAACAGATGTAACCTCTGTTTAAAGGAAAAAGTTGCAATATTACAAGCAAACCGGGCTAACACCCTCAACCAAAGAACCAAACTTGTATCAAAATGTCAACACAAAGCCAAGTATAAACTGAGGAATCACCAACCTAACTAAATTACATTCAACGCAAACCGCTTAATCACTGTGACGTAAAATGCCACTTTGTATCTCCAACAGTGTTTGAAATTTCAACAGTGTTTCTGCTACGTTTGACAGATGTGCAGCAGCGCATAGGCAGTGTTAGATTACGATACCTCCATAGTTAGTGCTTACAGTGTTTTGTACCAGCCGCGGCTCCTCACCACTGACCCGCGTTACAACTACTGGTCCTGGCCGGTCCGTGCCATGATTAGCCCCAATAGCTGGCCTGGGTTCAAACCGGCCACAAAGCTTCTGGTGAGGGAAGGGGGAGAAATGGTTGATATGCTGAGGTACATTATCGTTTTGTTTCTGTTTAGTTTCTACCCCGCCTGACAAATCCTTTAAGGGGAAACAGACTGCAGAGGGTTTTTTCAATTTTTCATGATTTTAATTTTTAACTGAACTTCCTGCATCGTAGGCAATAATATATTTCAAAACAATTTAAAAATTATAGGTATAATCATTTCTCATCATCGGTGTGTTCTAGTTGTTCGTGCAGAAAAAACATGCTGTATTAGCAGCTCTAACACAAATAACTTTTTGGACAAAACCCAAATGATGCTATCGAACGCCCAGTTCCAGGCTCGACTTGGAACATTATTAGATCGCGCTGTCCCCTTCAGAGTGGCTGATCTGAGACTCACTGTCTGCATTTTCTTTTAACTCAATCACTAAATGTCAAAAGGTTGATGATATAAGGGATCTGGCATGTCCTGACTATTAACTGGGGTCAAGATTTAGGCCATCGATGTCAAATTCTAGGTCAAATTGTTGAATCTCTTGGTTGCCTGCATTTTCTTCGAATTCAATGGCGAAAAGTTGATGATTTGAAGGGCCTGGAACACTCGGACAAAAAGTGGGGTCAAAATTTCATCAATATTAGATTCCTGATCAGTTGGAGTGTGTAAGCTTGTGGGAAGTACAAATCTTTGCTGGTCATCTCTAATACTCTGTTCCGTTGGCACATATGCTTTATTTATGGAAGTTATGCAGTTGTCTATTAAAAATTTCACCCTTAAGGTCGTGCTGTATAACCTTAAAACGATTTCCTGTAGATTGTAGAAGCAATTTCTCTTTAAACAAGAAAATATTAGAATACTTAAGAGCCTTGTTTTCTTTTGTCAAAATATACTCCTTGAACATATATAATGTCATTAACAATAATAAAACACTTATAATAATATTATTGAAATAATGCCCCCAATAGGCTGTTTTGTCTTTAGGCTCCTCAGGGGGATGGTGGCAGATCTAAAAAGTAAACACCAAGTAAAGTCTAGCAATAAAAGAAGTAGAAGTTAACCATCTAGCAAATTCCCACATATTCCATAACACAAATTCCCAATTGAGGGGCAAATACCAAAATTTGGGATGCCCATTTTAGAATAATTACGCATTCTAAAATAATTCAGAATTTTTTTTCGAATCCAGAATTCCGAATCCTTAACCGAAATCTAAATCTATAAAATGGCCGTCTGTACTATTTTGATATTACTTCAGCACTTAACTGTTCATTTACTGCAAAACAAAAAAAGTCGAACATTTTGTTTCATTTTTAATGAATGTATAGCAAGTGCAAGGATTACAGCACTATAAATCACCCGATTATCGGATAGTTTCATTCTGCAATGCTTCATCAATTTCTCTGATTTTTTCGTTTTTATTTTAACGTTCATTTCTAGTTGTTTTCAGGGAAAAACAGGCCCGCAACCAGGAGGGCTTAGCCCTTCCAGGAAAAATCACGCCATTGTAACATCTGGGTCAAATCGACGCGGTGGACCGGCTCGGTTGAACAAATTTATCACTTGCTGTTTTTCTTCACAACTAAACCAAATTCTAAAAACAAAACCGGTTCAAAAAAGGAGTCGGTTTCGTAGGATTCGGTATTCTGAAATGCACATCCTTAACCAAATTATAAGGCATTCTAAAAGAGGACATGCCCAGCATACCGGATGAAAGTTCAAAAAATTGAAGAGGATACGCTCAGTGATTCAACGGTTTGGAAAATAAAGCTGGTTGCAAGTTTGTACAATCTGACATTATGGATTTCTATCCGTCAATAACACATAACCTACTTCTCAAATCCATTGAATATGCACGCAGAATAACAGAAATTGGTGACCACAATGTAGAAACAATCATGCACTGCAGGAAGTCAATCTTGTTTTCCAACAACTAGATTTGGACTGAGAAAAATGGTGAAGACTTTGACGTTTCCATGGGTTCCTACGATGGGGCTGAAGTCTGTAAACTGGTTGGCTTATACTTGCTTAGCCAGATTACAGAAATAACTGG
Organism: Trididemnum nubilum; assembly: GCA_963965965.1. Lineage (NCBI taxonomy): Eukaryota > Metazoa > Chordata > Ascidiacea > Aplousobranchia > Didemnidae > Trididemnum > Trididemnum nubilum. The sequence goes on along the minus strand of OZ014479.1, from coordinate 272,415 downwards.
CAAGGACTTCGCAAAGCTTTACAGAGATGACGGACTTGCAGTTTCCCTATCCACTCTGGGACTCAAACCCGATAGTCTTTGGAAAAAGAGTTATCAAAATATTCCAAAAAAATCAACTCAAGGTCACGGTTGAAACAAATTTGGTACAAACGGATTTTCTTGACATTAACCTTAACCTCAACAGTCGAAAATATTTGCTATACAGGAAACCAAACGATAATCCAATTAACATTGATTCACAATTCAATCATCCACCTAACATCAAAAAACATCTTCCAAACATAATCGCAAGCCGAATCAGCCATAACGCCTGTAGTGGTGAAGAATTTCAAAAAGCCGTGCCTTTGTATCAAGATGCGCTCAAAAATAGCCATTTTGATAACCTGCTTGTATATCAACAACTGAGGAAAAAAAACAAGGAACAGGAAGCGCAACATACTCTGGTTCAATCCACTGCAAAATGAGCAAGTATGCACAAATGTTGGCAGAAAATTTCTGAATTTGATTGATAAGCACTTTCCACCTCAAAGTCAACTCCATAGGCTTTCAGACCAAAAAAATATAAAAGTAAGTTATTCCTGCACACCCATTGTTGGATCTATAATCAACCGGCATAACAAAAGTATTTTAAGAAAGTACAACGAAGTCAAAAAAACCCTTAACATCTTGAAGTGCAGAAATAAAGTTAGTTGCCCACTTAAAGGTAAATGTTTTGTGAGCTCCGTAATATGCAAGGCTGTCTTGTCTACTGGTGATGGTGAGAAAGTTTACTACGGAAGTTGTTCCACCATCTTTAAGGCAAGATACTACAATCATGCTTAATCGTTTCGAGAGCGATTTTTTAACAAAAAAATAGCCACTTTAGCGGCATTCGAATCAAATTTTGTACTTGTTTATATCGATTTCGAAGAACTAATTTGCCAAAACATTCGAGTTTTGCATTCGAGCTGTGCAGACGTACTTTTTTGCGCTCAAAACAAGTAAGCTGCAGCGAGCATTTCAACAACGTTGGTAAACAGTTTTGGTTTACTAGTTTACATTAGGAGCTGACTACACCAAGTGACCTAAAGAAAAGCAACAATGGAGACAAAATTCTGCAGCTAACAAAAAATTAACGAAAAGATTTGGTTAAAAAAAATGGTACTGGAAGCCACTAAACCTCTACAAAGTAAAATTATGGATTCAAAACCGAGGTTGCTCTACTGCGTGAACGCCAAGAATTTTTCAGTGGTCAAGATGATAGTCTCAATAAAAGCTTAAACAATGCCGTGAAGGCAAACAACAAGCAACGGCAAGAAATCAGGAAACTAAACCAGTGCACCAATGACCTTAAAAAACAAAGAAACAATGAAGAACTGAAAGTAGATGAACTTGAAGAGTACGACAGAAGACAAAGTTCAAAACGAAAACGTAACTAAAATCATTTCATCCTTGGCAAGTAAACTTTATGTTTATCTAACTGCGAACAATATATCTATTGCACATCGGCTCCCTCTCAAACGTCCAAGACCAAACTGCGAAAGTGTGAAACTAGACGTCATCCTGGAACAATAGTTCGCTTCATTAGCCGACAAAAACGAAATGAAATTCATTCGAACAGAATGAAAGCGAAAGATATCAGTGACTTTTCTGGTCATAGTATGAACAAATTATACGTGAATAAGAACCTAACTCAGCGTCGCAAGCGTCTTTTTTAGTTGGCTACACAAAAAGCAAAAGGACTCGATTACAAGTTTATCTGGACATCAAACAGCCAAATTTTCATTCGTGAAGACGAAAGAGCAAACAGTCTAGTAATTAGAACCGAATAAGATCAAGACAATTTGTAAATTTACTGTAGGCCAATGTTTGTAGTGATTTGTTTACAGTTATGTTTTGCAATGAATGATACTAAATTTGTCGTTAATAACATGGTCTATACAAATGACAACCTGCATAACACGAACGCAAACGCTGACGAACTTAATGATTTCGAAAACACAAAAACTGACATTGCTTGTAAGAAGCGTTGACTGAAAAATTAACACCATTAAAGTATTATCAACCTGGTCAAAAATTGCCAGTAGCTCAAAACAACAGAAAAAATTTATATTAACATGCTTATGGCTGAAAGTTATTTCATTTATTTCCTACAAGCCTGTTTCAAGCGTTACCGCAATCATCAGAGAGTAGATCAAAACAAAATAATAACAAATGATTAGAAAAGATAAAATGGAACTCACCAGCGACGAAGCAATCCATTATTTCATCTCAACCCACCTTTCTTACCAACCGCGTGACGGATTGGCTATGTGGCGACAACGAGCATTCACGCCCAGAAAAAGAAAACGATGCTCGCTCTCCCCACACAGCCATTAGTCCTACCTCTACGCTGACAAACCCAAAATGAAATTACAGTACAATATGTTATGAAATGTTTTTGGATGGTTGTTTCTGCATAAGTACGGAATTATTTGTATAATGATTATATAATGTTTGTGACATAATAAAACATGAAAATTTAGCAGAGTAGAAAAATAAGATGCGTTTTTAGTAGGAAAAGAATTACAACAAAATAATATAATAATACACACCGGAATGAACAAAAAGAAGTGATAAAGGATGGAATAAATAAAGCAAATCAATCCAAATTAGAATATGGGCAAACTTTACCCTTGAATGCCAGTTGCAGTAATGAAAAATAAAGACATGAATGATAATGCAATAAAACATAATTAAAAATGGAAGTTGGGTTTACGAACCTTTGAAATTGCGTAATTTGAATTTATTTTTATGTCGACATTTAGATAGGATTTCTGATCGCTTATTGAGGGTTCTTTCTTTATCTGACTTAAGGATTGCGATTTTCTTTTCTAGGCACAAATTGCAGCGTCCGCTACCACAATCGTAGGAACGTGCCGATAAATAGATATTTCATTTTATGCTCGCTTTGTTGTTGTGAATGAGGCAGTTCCAATAGCATTTTGACAATTCGATTGCATTTGATTTGTTTCTGCTGCGGAATGAGTAGGTGTGGTTATTAAATCTGGCTTTAAAGTTGTTTCACAGCTTCCTATATAATTCATAATTTTGCTCTTGTAAGCTTTCTTTTTCCAAGATCCAGTAGTGTTGGTAGCATTAGCTGCAGTTTGTGAAAGCAGCTGTGGTGTTACATTGTTTGCCGGCTGTTTCATGGAAATGTCAGCAGCAGTTGAAGGGGGTGGGGGTTCTTGTGGTGTCACTGTTGCTGTGTATATGATTGACTTTACGTTACATCGCCCATTCATCGGACAGTTGGACGTGTCGCAGCAATTGCATGGTTTTTCCTTGGTCGTAACGCTTTCTTCCAAGATCCTTTTGTTGTGATTCGATAGGAATATAAATGAAGTAGTGTGAAACAGAAAATATTAATGGGAATATAAATGAAATAAATCGGAAAAAAAATGAAATAGCGTGACGCGTGAAACAGGCCTGTAGGAAATAAATGAAATAACTTTCATCCATAAGCGTGTTAATTGAACTGCTCTGGCCCTTTTAGAAACATTGAGCACTCTTCTGGTTATGCCAGCAACACAAATTAGTTATATATATACATAATTATGCTTCATGTCAACATTAGATCTCTTCAGAGAAACCGGAATAATCAAAACCATGAATTGCTACAAACACTACCATATCCACCGGACATTTTATTTCTATTTGAAACTAAAATTAGTCACCTTTAACAAATGTTAACCTAATTGGGTATCAACCAGTTATTTTAGCTAACTCGCAACTAATGCAGGCAGCATAGGAGTATATGTTACTGATAAACTAACGGTGACCCCTGTACGTAAAAGTGAACAGAATTCAAATTGAGAAAACATTTGGCAGAGATTATCTAATAAAATTGAAAACGATTTGTTTATTGTAGAAGTGATTTATCGCCAGCCTAAAAAGGATGTTAACAATTTTTTGACTGCAGTTTAATAAAAAATTGGATCTTTTGAGCAATAAACAATATTATCTTATTGGAGATTTCAACATTAATGACAATTCTGCAGTGAATAATGAAGGTGGTCTGAATTATCTAAACACAATTTTTAGCAATGGAGCTTACTCACTTATAGACAAACTTACTCGAGTTACAAATTCATTGCAAACCACTATTGATCACATTGTCACTAACGATTCAAGACATGTAATGCATCCTATATTTCTAAGTGATTTAACTGACCATTATCCTATTGCTTACAGAGTGACCAGAGGTCCTAACAGAACTAAATTGAAAACCAAGCAGGATAATCATTACTGCTTCAAAGATACTGGTCAATTTAACTGCAATTGGTTCAAAATGGATTTGCAAGAGGCGATCGAAGCATTTTTAAATACAAATAAACTTGCCTCTTCTGACCAAATTGATTTATATTTTGATAATTTTGTACCTACGTTTAGTAATTGCCTCAACAAATAAGCACCACTTAAACGTGCTTCAAGAAAAAAGCGCAAGTTAATGCCAAACCTTGAATAACTAAAAGAATTTTTATTTCCATTCGCCAAAAGCAGAGAACTATACGTCACTCATTATCTTAAAGGTAATGAAATTCAAAAGAATTTCTACAAAACTTATGCAAACAAATTGACCAAACTTAAAAAACCCTTTCTAAAAAGTTGTATTTGGAATCTGAAATTTTAAATTTGAGGCAAGATGAGCGAAAATTTGAGAGTATTATAAAAACCTTAACACCTGAAAAACCTCATTCAAACGCACCTGACCTTATTGAAAATGAGAATGGAGCAATAGTTATTGAACCAAATGAAAAAGCAGAGAATTTCAATAAACACTTTTGCAGTATAGGCAAAACATTGGCAGCAAAAAATAATTGTTCTCAATCGAATGATTTGCATGATTATCTAACACATTCAGTGCATTCTTCGATGTATTTGCGTCTGACCTCCCCTTTTGAGATTTTATGCATCATAAAACAACTTAATTGTAACAAAAACTGTGGATTGGATGGAATTGATGCTAAATTTGTTCAATTAGCAGCTGAAGTTATCGCTCCTGCACTATGTTTGCTATTTAATGCATGTTTTAAAAATAGCTTTTTTCCTACGTGTTTGAAAGAAGCCAAAGTCGTGCCTGTACTTAAATCTGGTCATGGACGAAAATTAACTAACTATAGACCCATATTGATACTGTCCTGTTTTTGAAAATTTTGGAAAATATTGTGTACTCTCGAACAATCGATTTTTTAAATTCCAACTCAGTGTTGCATCCGATTCAGTACGGATTTAGACCAAAACAATCAACTGTTCATGGTATTTTGGATATAGTCTTAACTTGTTTTGATAATGCGGAAAATAAGAGAGTTACTGGTCTGCTACTATTGGATTTAACTAAAACATTTGACACCGTTCAACATAAAATACTTCTCGCAAAATTAAACCATTATGGCATTCGAGAAGTTGTAAATAATTTTTTTGAATCGTATCTTACAAACAGATCTCAAGCTGTTATAATTCACGACAATCATTCTTCGAAGTCCAATATCGATATACGGGTCCCTCAAGGCTCATCCCTAGGGCCGCAACTATTTTTACTTTATATAAATGATTTAACAAACTGCATTAGTAGCACTCACCGACTTTTTGCTGGTGACACCAACATTTTCGTTAAGGCAAATACTTCAATTGAGTTGGAATACTCTCCCAACTATGAGCTAGCAAAAGTCACTAGTTGGATCGTTGCCAATGAACTAACATTAAATGCAGCTAAATCTAGTACAATTATAATAATACCGCAACTCCATTCTCCACTAATCAAATGAACCTTAGCTGTTAACCACAGGATCAATTAAAGTAGTAAGCAGCACTAAATATCTTCGTGTTTTTATTGGCAACAAATTAAATTTTCAAGAACACATTAAACACTTAAAAAAGAAAGTCTCGAGCTCAGTGTGAATTCTAAGTAAACTAAAAAATTATTTACCAAATCATGTATTGTTTAAACTGTATTATTCGTTAGTGCATTCGCATTTGCTTTATGGACTTATAGTTTGAGGAAGCACATATCCAACCTATCTCTCCAAATTAATTACACTTCAAAATAAACTTCTCTGGATCGTTACGAAAAGTGGACGGTATCAAAATGTTTTGCCTCTTTATCAAAAGTTTAACTTGTTAAATCTACTAAATTTACATAAATCTGATACCGCCAAATTCATACAAAATCAAATCAACCTGCACCCATCTCAAAATTCTAATATTTATTTTAGTTTGGCTAAATTCTTGCACAGTCGGCAAACTTGTTCTAGTGCATCCTCGAATTCAATAATACCTCTTTACAAAACCAAAAGAACGCAACAATCAATTAAATATTTCGGTACAAAAATTAAAATTCCATTTCCAATAATATTAGACCTCTCATTAAGAAAGTTTTTAAAAGAAACCAAACAAATTCTTTTGAACTCCTTGTGATAATTTTCGTATCTCTATATTTTAAACTATAAAGTGGCGACTTGAATAACGTTTGTATATTACTCGCGTATAACCTTTCAAAAATTATAAGTTAATTATTTAAATTATTTTCTAAAAACACTAAATTTTAGCATCTTTTAGCCAGCTCATTACTATTGTAGCTCTTGTTTTGTCTTTTATGCTTTGTGTTTTTTTAGTTTTCTTTCTTTCCGTTTTTTTACGTCAGTTCTTAGTAGCTTGAAGATGCCATATTTTTTATTATGGCTTCCAAGAGTGGCTGCAGACTCGAAGACCTCACGGTCCCTTTGCTGTCACTTAGGCACGGCTTTCTTCACTAATAATAACATTATACATACTCTGTTTGTTTTTGTTATTTAGTGGCGTAAAAAATCAAACTTGAACTTGAAAGCCAGTTGAATAATTAATATGCGCAGCCTTTTCAAGACTCCCTACTCACAGGTTTAGTCCAAAACATGTTTAAACGCTTGTAATTTTGACCTAAACTTTCTAAGTGACTTGGCTAAAAGGGGGGGGGGGGGGGGTTGAAGCCCCATTTAATGGAGATACAAAGAGAAACTTGAAATTACTCAAGGGTAACGTTATCTGAACACACAATTATTGTGTTTCTGCTTTACTAGGAAGTGAAATGTTTGTGATAGGTTGTTGCTTTCAGGCAATTTCTGTCTGTGCTGGTTCACCCCTCTTCTCTGGTTCGCCCTTGCAAAATTTTCATGCACCTTGGGGTGAACCATTCCCCTTTCAAGAAACACTGACATAGGTTACCAGTAAACAAAAAAGCTTTGAAATTTTTGCAAAAACTTAAGCCAGATTGGCGGAGTTATTAAGCTTTGAAGAGCGCAATACGCAAAACTTGACTAGCTGTCGAATGGTGTCATGAATGAACAAACAGTCAGAAGCGGATTCTGTGTAAACAGCGGGGAGTATGTTTCCGCGCCATAGAAATTACGTATATGGGTAATAAGCTATGTAGCAATGATATACGAGAAATCAAATTTCTTGCCAAGTTTTATTAATCAAAACTGTTGGTTGTGCAAGTTCATACAATGAATCCTAGGTTACTTATTGTAATCAATCCCAATAAACAGAGATTACTTATTGTAATTACATGTAATTTAAAAGCAAGAGTAGCAACAAAAAATGACCTATAGGTAAAAGGTGGAGTCGAGGACACAAGCTTCGAGGCCAAGGATAGGAAAGGTCGAGGCCAAGGACATAATTTTTCTAAATTAAGTCGGCAAATTTTCCATAACTTTTTAACGCAAAATTGTTTAAGATATTGCATTTTGTTAAGTTGTTGGTGATAATTCAAAAATAGTAGCTTTAAAAATATTAATGATTACCATTTTGAAATATTACACGTTAGCAGTTGATTTTGATTACGTACCGTAGCGGTAGCCTTTCTTGGTAATGAAACAAGGCCATAACTCGTGAAACAGAGTATAGCTAAATTATAAATGTAGAAATTGTCAATTTTAATGCCTTAATTTTATCCTTAGCCATTAGGACCTTTGTGCAAACGTTCACTGATAACGGATCTCCACTCTTTTAGTTTCCTGCCTGAACGCAAACCTGATTAAACAATATCTTTTCACCGAATTTTTTATACGTCATTGTCTAAAAGTGTCATTTGTATTGTCAACAGCGTCAATGCGAACAGAGAAAAATGTCTCAAAGCGAGCGGAGAAAAATCGCCAAGACTCCCAAAAGTAGAAGTTTCAATGAAGATGATAAGAAAACTTTAAATGAGATACTGAAAACATCAGAAACTTTCAAAAACGAAATAGAAGAACTCAGAAGCGAATCAAAAACGAGCAAGTAAGAAATCGGGCAACTGAAAAGAGAAAATGGAGACTTGAAGCGATTGAATAACTTAAAATACCCTTCAATTAGATGACATGCAGCAATATAATGTAGAAAGAATACTTGTGTATATGCCAAGTCTAGCAAGGATGTAGCCAAGTCTAGCAAGGATGATGGTGAAATCGTTATTCTGAATGTAGCAAAAACTCTTGGAGTAAATTTACGGTCAGCAGATATTCAACGTGCTCATAGACTGGGCAAGAAGAAGAACATTGAAAAGCCTCGCCCCATTATTGTCTGTTTTGTCGCTTGCAAACAAAGGAATAAACTTTTTGCAAAAAATCTGGGCTGAAGAAAAGCGAAGATTACAAGAACGCGTTTGTTGTTAAGGACATTACTCCTCTTCAACAAAACTTACTGAAATATGTCAAGAATGAATGCGATTGTGAGTTTGTTTTGTGCCATACCTATAATACAAAAATCAGGATGAAAAAATCAGCACGAAAAAACGGTGATTTAAATAATGATGATAAGGATGAGGGCATCGGTGATTGGATCACCATCACTAGCCCGGACGATCTCTTCAAGCACGATATTAATATTGACTTTAAAAAACTTGACTACGTACCTCTTCAAATTAATTAAGATCGTCTTAACCGTACTGTTCATGTTTGTTTGATGTTGTGCTTTCTTATAAGACCCGATGATCACCCCAATCTTTTGCGTTGAGTGTACTTAAAGCGTGTGTGGCAGCGACGGTCTGCAATGTAACTCATGTCGGCAAAATCTTCCCGAATCTTGCTTCTTTAATGCGTCGTAACTAATCACAATAAAAAGAAATGTTTGCCTAGCAGCTCTAGGCAAACTCAAATTCTTGTCACTGATAGAAATTCAATACAAAAGACGACCCAATTACCAGCGGTGCCACCGCTGTTGCTAACAATGCTCCTTACTCAGATTTCTTTGACAAATCTGCCTACTTTGACATTAACTCCTTAAATAGAACCGTAAGTAAACAAGACTGGTTGATAATGCATTTCAACGCTAGAAGTATACAAAAAAATTTTGACAAACTTTGAATGATTCTCACGAAACTTCAAAAATTACCAGATGTAATAGCATTAACTGAAATGAAATTGTCGCCAAACCAAATTCCCACCAATATTGACCTAGAAGGATACGAGTTTGTGCATTGTGATAGCTCGTCCAAATCAGGAGGTGTTGGGTTTTATATCAAAAAAACAATCACTTATAAATTAAAACGTAATATTAACCTAGACCTGGCCAATGTTGAAGACCTGTGGACAGAAATTCTAACCAAGACCAGTCCAGCTGCAATAGGAGTGAAATTCAGACATCCAAGTTATCTAATCAACGACTATGAACTTTTCTCTTCTAGTCGTTGTGACATATTTTGCCAATTTAACGTTGAAAAAATGCCTTTCTATGCAGTAGGTGATTATAACATAGATTAAATGCGAGTAAATGCAAGCAATAGCGTAAAAAAACATGTCCATTACATGATCAACACATCATGTAAATGCGTAATTGATTTATTTACGCAAATCACCTCTCATTCCAAAACTCTTCTAGAACATATTTATGTTAGTGATAATACGAGACATGTTTATACAAGTGGTGTATTACTTCCAGAAGTGAATAATCACTTTGATACTTTCATTGCTGTTGCTAAAAAAAAATGTCATATAGATATACCCAAAGTTGTTCAAATTCGTGATATGAGCAACTTTGATCTCGAACTATTTCTCCAAGAGTTAAAGCAGCATCTAAGAGATGCTGAACTAAAAAATAACAATTCTGTAAATGAACTATTTGACAAATTTTGTGTAATTTTTAATTCCGCTGTAAACAAATTTGTTCCTCTGCAAAAAGCCTCTCGCAAAGAAAAACGACTCCATGCAAAGCCTTGGTCAACAAAAGTTAGCTAAAATCAATAAAAACGAAACACGCTCTGTTTTCCAAATTGCACAAGGCCTTGCATAGCAACCAAGAGCTCAATAATTACAAAAGATATAGAAATGTTCTCAATAGAGTCATTAAATCAGCTACAGAATCTTACTACAGAGATTCTTTTTACCAAAATAAAAATGACCAACAAAAATTGTAGAAAGTCATCAATAAGCTGGTCTTTATTCCAAAGAAAAAACAAGTTATTCCTTCAGAACTCATCAGTGACGATGAAATAGTACAGGACCCTCAAAGTATTTGTGAGATTATGAACAGCTTCTTTGTTAATGTAGGTAAAAATCTCGTTGACAAAATCTAACCCATAACTAATAAGTCATCTTCATTTCACGATAATCTACCCCGTGTTAAACACTCTTTTTTCTTTTCTCCTGCATCACCTGATGAAATAGACACCATCATTCAATTCTTGAAAACCAAAAAAGCTAATAGAAAAAATGATATTGAAACAAAATTTTAAAAATATAGCAATGTAATAATATCTCCTGTCATATGCAACATTTTTAATTTCTGTATTGAGCAAGTTAAATTTCCAGACTCCTTAAAAATAACCAAAGTCGTGCCAATCTTTAAAAAAAATGACTCGATTCAGGCAAGTAACTACAGGCAAATTTCCTTACTATCGCAATTTCGTAAAGTTCTTGAAAAGTTGATTTGCAATCGTCTTCACCACTACCTCAAAAAATATAATTTGTTGTCTAAGCAGCAATATGGTTTTCGACAAAACTTATCTTCAACTCATACTCTTCGTAACATCTATCAGAAACTGTTAAAAAATGATAGCTTGTACACTTGTAGCGTTTTTTTAGATCTGACCAAAGCATTTGATACGGTCGATCATTGTATATTACTTGATCAATTGGAACATAACAATGGTATTTGAATCCTGGCACTTCAGCTGATGGAGAGCTATCTATCTAATAGACAACAATACACAAAAATCCCTCCCTATAAATTAGAATTGGGAAAAATCACATGCGGAGTCCCCCAAAGCTTGTCTTTGGATCCACTGCTTTTCTTATTGTACATAAATGACCTACCACTAGTGAGTCAATTTGGCACAGCTCTATTTGCTGATGATACCTATTTAACTTTAAGTGACAAGAGTTTATCTGGTCTGGAGCTCAAGGCGAACAATAAACTAAGGAAAACTGATACCTGGATGAGAAGCAATAAACTATCCTTAAATTACTCTTAATCTTGCTATATGATAATAAATAAGGTGCCCTCAAAATCCTGCAATACAAATCTTAGTTTGATTCTGAACTCCACACCTTTGGAATGTCAACAAACTGTGAAATATCTTGGATTATATGTAGATGAAACATTGCGTTGGTCTACGCATATCCAAGAGTTGTCTCTCCAACTAGCTCGATATGCAGGAATTTTCTACAGAATTCGCAATCTTGTACCAAGGGAAACTCTGCGCTTGCTCTATCATAGTCTCATACTTTCAAGAATACAATACGGAATTTTAATTTGGGGAAATGCAGCAAAAATACACTTACGAGATTTATCTGTTCGAATAAATAACATAATACGTGCAATAACTTTTAGTAGTAAGTACTGCAAAATGACGATATTATACCAAAAACTTGATATATTAAAACTAGCAGATATATATGGTCTCGAATTATCCAAGTATATGCATCAACTCCATCACAACAAACTTCCGTTTTCTTTCCATGATGAATACGTTAAACTAAATGAAATACATAGCCACAATACTCGAAAAACTCAAAAGGCAGTGTATTTTGAGCCGCGAGTAAAAAAATCTATTGGGAAAGAGCTACTGGTTTACAGAGGTGCAAAATTATGAGAAAACGTACAGTTCAATCAAAAGTTTAAGTTGGTATTCATTCAAAAAACGGTTTAAAAGGAGATTACTAGTACCTATGTTTAAACTTAATTTGTTTCCCAGTCATATGTCAATAACTCTTTTTTTTTTGTCAATTAACAATATATGTCATCAGTGTATTATATTCGTTGCTGTTCTTATCCAAACAAAATTTTGTCTGATATAGAGCTGTGCTGCCCACATTAATAGTTAATAGTGCTGTGCTGCCGACATTAATCGTTATAATGCTTCAATTCAATTGTTTTATGTTCCTTTTCATTTGTTTCACACAATACCGTTTGTAGTTTAGTACATCATATATTGCATTATCCTTCATTGTGTGTTTCTACTTAAATAATGGCTGTCACTGGTTTTCTGTCAGCTTCTTGCTTTCTGTCCCCTGTTTGTTTCTTCTTTTCTTTTGTTATTTTTTTATTACTATTATTTTTTGCTCTTTGTATTGCTGTGCTTTCTGCCTGTTTTTTTTTTCGCAATGTTTAAACGAATTTAGTCAGGGAGCACCACGGATTAAAAAAACTTCCAGATTCTTTCCGTGCTTTCTGGCCTGATTGTTAGGCTGATTGTGCAATATCTTTATTGTATTATCGATCAGGTGAAACAATAAATGAACATATATCGAATATATTGCAAAATACTGTACGTTTATTTCTAAAATGAACTGAGGTATCGTGGTGGGTATATTGAACGTTCAAGTTTTTCGCATTAAAAAAAAACGGGGTGTTGGGGCAAGGGCAAGGTTCAAATGCCCCATGTTGAATAAATGTAGTGTTTGTTTTTTTTCAAAAAAAAATAGCACTTTTTGTGACTCTAAAGAAGATTACACATTTAGATTTTCAAGCAATTTGAAAAAAAATACCATAAATGTTGTTAGAAAAGCTTTTGTCGGCAGCGAGGCCGATTGAGTAAAATCGTTGTTATTACGACAACCCTGCTCGAATATTCTGCGTTCAATAGCACCCTAGTCATGCTGTTTCGCCCTTGGATAAGACACTTTACAATAATTATCTCTGATTTGTGGCTTTGAACAAGTAGCAAATTCAGTGGACAACAATTCGAAAAAATCCACAGGAACAGATCATCGGAAACTCCTAAGCAGGTGTGGATTTCTCCACTCACGAAGTAGTCACTGAATGAAAAGTGTGTGGATCGCCCAATAAGTTATCGTCTGATGCTGTTCGGTGACAGGAGGATAAATATGCGCTACAACAACAACAACACTTTTTTCACAAGCCAATCTTTTTTTACATTTCAGTGAATGTGATGTTTTTCTCACATCTTATTCCTATCAATGAATGATTGTGAACGTTTCAGTCGCCAAAAAACACTTGGTTAATTTTAACATAAAGCTTTTAATTAGCAACAGACTAACATAAGGATCTCAATCATTTGCCCAAAACCCCCCTTCAAAGGGTCCACACTTTACAATCGTAGAAACAGAAAAAAAACAAACCATTATTTTTTTTCTAAAAATGCTCAATTTTTTCGCCTCTTCATCTTACAAGGACGTCGTGTAAAAAGTTTATAAAGTTCAGCGACCAACGCCTCTCTACATTAGGGTGTACCAAAAAAAACCTAACTCTCTCTGTTCTGGCTGTGGGCTGGAAAAAAGTTGCGTTTAGGGTCAAAACTAACACCAATACAAAATTTTAAATTTTGGTTGTTGTTTGATGCCTATTTTCTAGACATTTCCAAGGAAACAATCCAAAATTTCAAAAAATTGGCACAACTCAAAAACCATTGGAGATAAAAAGCTCCAGCACATGACAAAAGTTGCAGAACATCCGAGTTCCTATCAGTGTTTAATGCATTTTGGGGGTCTAAGTAATGCAGTTTATGAAATATTGCTAAAAAACTAGTTTTTAGGAAATTAGCATTAAAAAATCTTTATATTTTAATGTTTTTTTGCTGTTCGCTAGCACTTTAACTGACTAATATTTTGATGCAATGTCACACAGCAAACATTTAAGTACTCGTATGGTGTAAACATTTTAACAAAGTGTTTGATAATAACTCAAAACATTATCAGCATAATTACATGTACACAACACACATGCCAAAGAAAATACACATGCAATTTGTTGACAATGCTTCAGACAAAAGGTATAAGGGTATAGCAAAGTAGCAGTGGTACAGAAAGCATATGTGCATCTTATTTATAGTTTTAACAAGTATTGTTTCATTCCCTTTCTTGTCACTCTTTCTGTTGATGTAGCAACTGAACCTTGTTTTTCTCGAAGACCCTTTATAATCTGAAAATGTTTTGTGTTGCTGTTGCGTTACGAGTGAGTTTGTCATGAAACTCAATGAAAAGACCTAGTGCTTGTTCAGATGCATCATTGACAACTGGAATCGCTTTGATTATGGCTTTAACTTCAAGTATAATCTGACTTTTGGCTCCAAAGTTTGGGATTTGTAGTTAAAAGACTTGTACCAGTATTAGAGTGGAGAAGTTTGAACAAAGTCCAAGAGGCTGGTGCTTTATAGAAATTCTTCATCACATTGGCCCTTCAATAGTTCTTTGGCCATTTCCTGTTTTTCAGTTGAAGAAGTTAGATCACTAAACAGTGCAAAAACAACTAGGCACTCAGAAAGGTACCACAAATGTTTGTCAAACAAGCCGAACTTATTTTAACAAAAAGTGGAAGTGTAGTTGTACTGCATTTTTGCATATCTATAATAAAATTTCTCAATCTGGCAAAGCAGCATCAAGTCAATTGTTGCAGAATCCAAAAAGCTTGATGCAGTGAACCAGGGCTGTATATGAAATAACGTCAGGAAAACTGCCAGAGATGAGATTTCATTCAATGTTGCTTTAGATACTAGACTTAATCGTGGCAGTTGAGATTTGAATAATCATATCTTCGGAGCATTTATTATTTTGCTAATCTATTAAGCATGATGTGATTGATGTCCGCATTATTCAAATTTCAATTGCTACGTTTAAGCTAATATCTAAAACAACATAGAATGAAATCTCATCTCTGGCAATTTTTTTTAAGTTATTTTATATACAGTCCTCGTTTACTGCATCAAACTCTTTGGATTCTGCAACAAATGACTTGAAGCTGCTTTGCCAGATTGAGAAATTTTATAACAGATGTGTAAAAATGTACTACAACTACACCTCCACTTTTTGCTAAAATAAGTTCAGCTTATTTCACAAAACTTGACCAACATTTGTGGTACTACGATAGGGCAGACCCTTTTAGGATCATTTTGGAATTTCAACTTGCCTGGGTGTTAGAGTTTTGCCTTTGGCCAAAAAATGGGAAATACAATTTTTTTTTGAAATCGGACCTACTGCCCCTGGGGCTTTTCTGAATCTCGCCCCCCAAAATCTACTAATATCGATAGAAATAGAACCATTGGTGCTAGATATGTAATGTTGGTACTCATATTTGATGTTTTTTAGAGCAGAAGACATTATAACCTTGAAAGTTGCATTGAGGTTACTATTAATTTTTTGATTTTTTGTAATTTGTTACTTAAAAGAGATTGTCAAGTCAAAAGTCGGTCAGTTTAAGAAAATGATGTACTGCAGCAATAATCATGCTTACTTAAATGCACATTGCAATTCTATGGGTTTCAGGTACTTGGGGGAAAGAGGGCACTTACATTAAGTAGATGAAGATGCTGTGTTATTTGATATGTCAATTAAAAACTTGGCTAGAAAAAATTTTTTCTTGATTTTTATTAGTTTTATTGGTGGAATGGTTTTAAGGAGTTTAATTGAAGTGGTGTTTGACTTATAGCTTTTGCTTCGGTAATATCAAAGAATCCCTGAATGCAGCTTTTGTGTAGTATCTGACTTGATAGTAATTGCATTTAAATAAACAAAGTTATAATCCATGAAGTTTTTGAAATTTTAAATTTAATTTTAAAATGTTGTTTTCTACCAGTATCCCTAGCTAAGTTTGAACCCACTTCATATTAACTCTTGTCTTTCACCATAATTTAATGGGTTAACTTTTCAAGAATGCACTTGGCCTGTTAATGTCACCACAGAAGTTGGCATGATCAATATAGCCAAGTTTGTGGTAATTTAGTCAGCAAATCCTACTCTGCTAATTCTAACACAAAAAAATGGAACAGATATTAATTCACACAAAAACAGTCTCCCAATTTTTTTTGAAAAAGTGTCGACAATACCGGTACATGGTACTGTAATTCAGTACTTTTCAAAAGAAAAATTTTGCTCATTTTGGAAACAATATTTTTGATGATTTTATGCGTTAAACAATGATAGAGTCTCTTACTTGCGTAGTGATATGAATGAATCTGCGGCAGCAATTACTTCAAAAAAAAATCAAATCATTATACTCACTGTATTACGCCCAAACTTGTAACAAGTCGCTTGGCCTTTCGCCGCGACAAAGCGCTTGGACAACACAGCTCCTTTCGAAGAAAAGTCACAACAATGGCGAGTCGTTGGCAACTCAGTGTTTGATTTGATCGGCCGAGGATTTGAACCCATGACCTTCCGCACCAGAGCCGAGCACATTACCAAATAGGCTATCTGGCTGGTAGAAGAATACCTAAAAGGTATTATTAGAAACTGTACGTTAAAGACATACAACGAAGTCAGGGGGTTGTTCAGTGCAAACATTTTGTGGACTAGAAGAGAGAGGGCTTCCTGCATTGTAGACATCTGTATTCTTTAATTACAAAGCATGACAATTCAGTCCGCTTCATTGCTCGGAAATTTCGATTCTGTTGTTTTTCAGCACATTTTTAATGTCCCTTACGCTTGATTTATGAGCTATGATACCTAAACGTACTGAAAACGTGCGTTTAGTGCGTTTCAATACGAAATATAAAGCAATTTTTGTTTATATTCTGGTAACCTGGACTCAGTAGCCCAACCAGCTGCGTCGCCAATACAAATGAATGTTAGAAACAGAGGTGGAGTCGAGG
This sequence comes from Trididemnum nubilum, assembly GCA_963965965.1. Classification (NCBI taxonomy): domain Eukaryota; kingdom Metazoa; phylum Chordata; class Ascidiacea; order Aplousobranchia; family Didemnidae; genus Trididemnum; species Trididemnum nubilum. The sequence continues at coordinate 255,398 of OZ014479.1, read as the reverse complement.
ACACAAGGCTCGAGGCCAAGGCCAAGGACACAAAAAAATTTCGAGGCCAAGGACAAACCCTCTCGAGGCCAAGGCCAAGGACCAGGCACGTCAATTTGTTGAAATCTTTGGGGGGATCCAACTTAATAACCAGAATTTTTTTGGCGAAATCTAGCGAATTTTGTTTGCATTGTTTGTACATCGTAGATTTTGTTTGTAATGTTGGTACGTCGCAATAGCACATTTAATGCAGTCTTTTTTCGGTGTTGACCCATTTAGGAAATAAGTGTACGGTATTTTGAAAGAAAAAGGAAAAAAAAACTCATTGCGGCCAAAAGAGGGTTGGTAGGGATGAAAGAGTATCTTGAGATATATAATCAAGTGAAATATTTTTTGTGGCATTTTTACATGCGACCTCTTCACGCCAAACTTTTGAGGCGTTTTTAGGCGTTAATTCTAATGTTACAACTTTGAAAATTGTTCCACCAAGCCTGTCTAAGTGTCTATACTACTTTAAGGGATGACACCGATAGGCATGGCCAAGGGGGCGACAGCCCCCCCCCAAAATTAAAATGCCCTCAATGATTAAAATATGAAAACAAAGTCTACTGTTTCTTCAGTTTCTTTTAGCATTTCTTTGTACAAAAGTGCACACGTTGAACTATAATTAGCAATGATATTAATATGGATCACCAAGGAACCCGAGCTCCCCCAATTCAAAATTTTGCCGACCAATTTAAGTGTACAGCCCGGGAGAATTGAAGAGTTTTGTCTTAAAAATTGCAACCTCAGGTACTTATCTAACCTTTTTACGAACGTAATACAATAAACACAAGCGGATTTACCAAATGGTGCAGTGCCAGGGGGTCCCGTGTTTCAATGGTGGGCCTAAAAGTTTTTTTGTCTCACCTATATTGACTGGAAATTGCAGTGAAAATCCCCAAAGAGCATGGGGCCCCGCGCAATGCAAATCCAGCCTGGGCAAAAACATGATTAGTTATAGGCCTTACCAATAACCATCTTTTGTATCAATTAACTTTTAATAACAATTCACCTCCAACTCGCCAGTTTTTACGCGACAAAATGCTTTTGAAGAAAAAAAACTAGCAAGCAAAAATGCGCATTGAACAAATTATTAAATTTAAATTAAGGGGGCTTGGGACCCTAAGTCATTACATGTACTCCTACAATTGTTTATGTTCATGACCTACTTCTCAACATTTTAGAAGGCAATGTACCTTACTTCCGCCGACCCGGGCCAAATCACATACAAAAATTAACCCCAAATTGCAAGATTTTAAACGTGTTTTGGACTTGAATTGTAGGTAAAAGAGAATTGAACAATTTAATTTTTCAATTCGCTTCCTAAACAGGGTTGTGAACTAGTTCTCAGGCCCGAACCCGAAAATAAAAGCCCGCATCCGAAAACTAATTTGAAGCTCAAATCGTGCCTGAAAAAAAACGAAAGTTTAGTTAGGGCTGAAAAATTTAGCTATCTCGTTATTTTGATTTTATTTTGGTACATTTAAGACAAAAAGCACGTCTCAGGCCCAAACTAAGCCCAAAATTTTTGTCAACTTTAGGCCCGAACCCGACCCAAAAAGCTTGGCCCGACTTACAACTATGTTTCTAAATGTTAAAGATTTGGTTTCTTCAAATTACTCTAAAAACCCGCAAAATGTGATTCAATGGTATTAAAGTAGCTATTTTTTTCAAAAAATTACAAAACTTGCCCAGCGGTACACCCCAGTCTGTGATACGTTTGAGTTACACTAGATTACTCACCATGCCTTTCAATTTAGACATTTTAACTTTCAAACATTTACTTCAAACTCTCCCCCTTCAGCAAAATTCTAGTTGCGTGCCAAACCAGGCCACGGCTTCTGATCCTACATTTTACGATATCGTTGCTCCGTAAAAAGTGCATTTCAAAAATGTTTGAAGACGTCTTTGTATGTGATTTGGGCCCCTTCAATCAAAAATCCTGGCTCGCCTGTGATGGCACCGTCCATTAAGTCCCCGCCCAGATGGCACCATTGTAATATTGAGTGACTATGCTGATATGCCCTGACGCTGCGGGTATCAATATGCCCTCACTCCTCAGTGCCCTGTTCTAACAGTGAGGACTTTCCTCACCCAGACTTCACAGACAGACACACATTCACAATAATGAGTTTGTGACGTACACAAATAAAACTTGTGCAATATATTGGCAAGGTGATAATCTGGGCCTAGCACTGTGATATGCAGTTTTCAAGATTTTGAGCAAAAAAAAATCTGTCAAGACAGAAATTTTATTTTGTTAGTATCCATAATAAATAGCAAACAGGTTTATTTTTATTGGGGGGAGGTCCGTTACTCTTTGGACCCCCCCCCAATGCATATCTTTGGGGGGGGTCCAGACGAGGACTCCACCTCTGGTTAGAAGGATCTCAAACCTAGTCGTAGCCAGGTTTTTTTAATGGGGAGAGGGGCAAACCACAAAATGCATGCATGACGTCATCAAAGTTTTTCGAAAGAGGAACTTTTTGTAAGACAAAGATATTGTAGAATGGAAGATCAGTAGCCGTGGCCTGTGTCTGGCACTTAAACAGGATTTTGCTAAAGGGAAAGGAGAGGACTTGAACCAAAAGTGAAAAAGTGAAAATGACTGAATTGGGAAACGCATTGAGTAAACAATTGTAACTCAAACGTATCACAGACGGGGGGTCTGGGGGCATATCCCCAAACCGGAGACTATAAGGGTCTGGGGGTGAAGCCCTCAGACGCTGGACGATTTTTGTAATTTTTTGGAAAAATAGCTATTTTAAAGCCAATGGATCACAATTCGCACCTGTTCAAAGCCATTTGAAAGAACTAGATTTTTAACATTTGAAAACCACCTGAAAACATCAATATGTTCAATCATCCTTTTACTTACAATTCAAGTCCAAAACACGTTTAAAATCTTGCATTTTGAAGTCAAAATTTGCAAGTGATTTGGCCCAGGTAAGGGTGCATTGCCAACTGCAATATTTTAGCAGTAAATAATAATCCATTCGAAGATTTTACATACAGATACCAATTTTGTCATGAAAATAACCAGTTGTAGGAGTACATGCACGGCCAGGGGGCCCAGGCCTCTTCAATTTAAGTTCAATGTTTAGTTCAATGAGCATTTCTCCTAGCTAATTTATTTTTCAAAGTTATTTTGTTGCGTAAAAACTGGCGAGGTAAAGGTGGGTTGTTATTGAAAAATGATACAATAGATGCTGGTTATGCCTTGTAACCATGTTATTGCCCAGGCCGGATTTACATTGCGTGGGGCTCCTGGCACTTTGAAGATTTTTGCAACATCATCCTGCCAAATATTGGTGAAGACCAAAAAAGTCTTACCATCATTCTGAACACGAGGCCCCAGGCACTGCGCCATTTGGTAAATTAACCCTAGTAATTACATTACGTTCATAAAAAGGGCCAATGAAATGATAGCAACTTATAGGACAAAAACCTTTAATTCCATCCGGATTATGCAATTATATTGGTTGGCAAAAATTGAATTGAGCGGGCCCTCTCGTCGTCAATATTATTGTTTAGTAATGTTGTAAGCAAAAAAAGCTAAAAGAAACTGAAAGTGCAGAAGCAAAAGGCTTTTTGTCATATTTTTATCATTGGTGGCATTCCTATGTCTTAAAAGTCCATGTTTTCAAAGCAGGTTTTTGGTGACGTGATGGTACAGCAATAAAATTACCTTGGTCATTTCCAAACCTTTTATAAGTTCTCTGTTGTGTCCGCACAACAAGGGGTTGACGCAATGAGAACAGTAGTGCCGATTTATGTTCAGCATTGGGGGGATAATTTGCAATTTTACCCCAATTTTGCCGTATTTTCAACATTGGGAGGATGAAAGATTGTCAGCAGCATGGCCGAATGGGTAAAGGCGTCATTTTTACGACGACTTTGATCGAATGATCTGGATTCAACCCGCACCCTAGTTGCTGTTGCGTTCTTGGATAAGACGCTTTACAATGATTATCTCTGTATGGTGGCTTCGAACAAGCAGCAAATTCAGTGGGCAAGAATTTGAAGAAATCCACAGGAACATTGGATCATCGGAAACTCCTAAGCAGGTGCGGACTCCTCCAACCATGAAGTAGTCCTGGTAATGAAAAGTGTGCGGATCATCCAACAAGTTAGCATCTGACGCTGTCTGGTGACAGGAGGATAAATATGTGCTACAGCAATAACAAAGCTCGACCACGATTTTTTTCACGTAAGCAAATTAAGTGAAGACCAAAAAAAAAAAAAGGTCTTCATCGAAAGTTGAAGAGTTTTTTTCCGAATTTAAGAGAAGACCAAAAAAAAAAGATTTTCACCAAAAATTAAAGAGTGTTTGTCCCTGAAATCACTTGAAGACCAAAAAAAGGTCCAAGCATCATTCAGCACTCAGATGCAGACCATACTCAAACTATTGGGGGGATGCAGATTTAGACCATTGTCAAACTTTTAGGGGGGATGCAGGCAAATTATTGAGGGGATATATCCCCTGCATCCCCCTCGGGTTTTGGCACCCTTGATTGAGAACACTTTAGGGACAAGAAGGAGGGGGTCAATTTTTTGCGAACGTCTTTTATGGACAGCCCCTTATGAAATTATGTACAGCTACAAATTTTCTTTGGACAAAAATACCGGTATCACTTCAAAATGACTTCATACAGAGGACAGGCTGGTATTTACTTTTCAGGACAGACAAAAAAGTGAAGATAACGCAATATAGCAAAAAATTATGATTTGCTCTTCAAACGCAACTTAGTGCATTGTCGGTGAACTATCACTAATCCGCAATCATCCAGTAAACAACTCCTTATTACATGAGCAAGGTTTGAAAGTGCTTTTCCGTAGTTTCAACTACTTTTGAATTGCTTTAATTTTGGAGCAAAATGACGGGATCGGCAAACAATTCTCAGTAAAAAGCACAGAGCCAATACAACTAAAAACATTCTTTTATTGCTTACGTTTCGAGATGATACTTATCTCATTATCAAAGCTAATTTATGAGCAGGCAAAAAACTTGAACGAAAATAGGCAAATTTGAAATTACGTCATAAAAGTTCATAATAATAATACAGTGTTGAAGAACAAACACTGTTACCGTACAATCGTAGTTACGGTGTTGAACAACAAAATCACTAAAATATTGAGAAATGCGTAACGAAATAGTGAAATGGTTGACGCCAGGAACAAGCTATAATTGCATAAATACCCTGCAAACTAGACAAGTCTGAGGCTTATAGGGGAGAAAAAAAAGAAACCTAAAATCGAATTAAGTTATACAATTAAAAATTATGTATTGAATAAATATAGTGGAGTGGAAGTTTTGTCAATATTGAGTTGGGGCTGCTTTTCTTGTATAAGTAACGTTTCTTTTATTAACAATTTACGCCAGTTACTTGCATGAGATAAGACAATGAGGTTGTTAAAATCAATTTGATGGTCCGGGTTTTGCCATAGATGTTTAGTGACATCAGTATCATTGGAAGTAGAAACGGCAGGGTTGTGGTCATTAAGCCGAGTAATCAGATTTCTTTACAGTTGATTTGATACACCACATTGGAGCGGCATAATGTGTGCTGTTTGTCTTTATGTGTAAAAAACCGACCAATGTTAAAAGTTTCATCAATTAAAATGAGTTTTGCATTAATACTGAGTTTTTAAAAAAACGAATTAATTTCTTTTCTAGTTTGATTTGACATTAAATGCACATACGGTAATCTAATAAATAACAGTCTAGGTTTGGAAGATTTAAACTGGATTTAAACTGCATAAACTTACTAGATTTAAATTGCATAAACCTTACCTGCATAAACTTACTGGATTTAAACTGCATAAACTTACTAGATTTAAACTGCAAAATTTAAACTGCATAGATTTAAACTGCATTTACTAGATTTAAACTGCATAAACCTCGGCTACAATCCATTTCTCAAACAAGGCAGCTCAGGAAAAAACTTGTAGCAGTTGAGATACAGGATCATTTAAAAGCAATCGATAGGCTAGAAAGGCAGGCCCGTCATCGGACCCAGCAACTAGCATCAAGTATAGGACAAGTTTCTATGCTATATGCTAAGCGTTTTCTTGAGACTAGACGTAAAGAAGAACATGCAATTTGTAGTCACCGACACAACCAAAACTTACTTAGATTAGGATTGGACATCACTAAAATGGCTCCAGATAATTCAGCTATACGAAACTTGTCCTAGCGTATCCTCACGGACACAGAAAAGTGCGTGCTAAGCAAAGGTTTAAATTACTGCATTTTGGTTCCATACCTTCTAAACGTGCAAACAGAATTTGAAAACTTATATCAGGAAATCCGGGCTTTTCTTAAACAGCAACAAAAAACTGAATTTAAACGCATTTTAGTTAATTTATACAGCAAATTCAAGTCAAGTTATTTTCACTTTAAGAACACTGGAATGCAAAATTTAACAAAAGAAGAACAGCTATCTTTGAAAAGTCTAAAGAACGATCAATCCATAATTATATGTAAGCCAGACAAAGGCCAAGGTGTTGCCATTTTGGATAAATTGGACTACATAGCTAAAATGGAGAAAATTCTTTCTGATAAAACCGCTTTTATGCCAGTAAACAAGGATGACAATGTTTCAAATTTAGAAAAATTCCAAAATTTTTTGTATCGACTAAAGAAGAATAAAAATTTGGATGATACCATTTACCACGAAATTCGACCTCGAGCAGCATCTACCCCTTGTCTTTATGGATTGCCCGAACTCCATAAGGACAATTGCCCATTAAGACCTATTTTGTCTGCCACTGGTTCTTTCACTTACCAAACAGCATCCTGGTTAAGCAACATTCTCAAGCCCCTTCGTGAACACTCTACAATATTACAAGATTCGTTTCAATTCCTGAACCAAATTTCAAAAATTCCAAATCTCCAAAACAAATTTTTAGTAAGTTTTGATGTGAAAAGCTTATTTACAAACATCCCACTTGAGTTCACTCTCAATTTAATATTAGACAAGTTATTCATCAATCAATCGACCAAAATATTTGGAATGAATAGGAAACATTTTAAGAAACTTCTTGACTGGACCTGCAAAAATGGCACACTTCAGTTTAACGGTAAATTTTACAAACAAGTAGACGGGGTGGCTATGGGATCCCCTCTGGCCCCAGCCATTGCTAACATATGTATGAATTGGCTTTTGGAAGAAGTATTTAAAAAGACCACTGCTAGTTTCAACATTTTTCGGTACGTAGATGATTTATTTTTGGCTTTTGATAATTCTGAAGATATTGAAGACACATTTAATGCATTGAATTCCATCCACAATAAAATTCAATTTACTAGAGAACCGGAAATGGAAAATCAATTAGCTTTTTTGGATGTCCACATCATTAAAAGTTAAAACAAGGAAAGGCGTAGAAACCAAAACCTTCCGAAAACCCACTTTTACAGGCTTATACATCAATTGGCAAAGTTATGTTCCTCCTAAATTTAAGAAAAATCTGCTATTTACTCCTCTGGATCGTGCCTATAAAATTTGCAACAGCTATGCTTTCATTTACCAAGAGTTCCAAAAAATATCCACTTTGTTACAGAAGAGTGGTTTTCCAACTCACTTTATTGATCATCACATTGCCAAATTTCTCAACCAAAAATACCAAAAATGCCAAACCATTAATTCTACGGAAACTTCCAAACCTAGACTGTTATTTATTAGATTACCGTATGTGCATTTAATGTCAAATCAAACTAGAAAAGAAATTAATTTGTTTTTTTAAAAACTCAGTATTAATGCAAAACTCATTTTAATTGATGAAACTTTTAACATTGGTCGGTTTTTTACACATAAAGACAAACAGCACACATTATGCCGCTCCAATGTGGTGTATCAAATCAACTGTAGTTGCGGTGAATTTTATATTGGACAGACACAAAGAAATCTGATTACTCGGCTTAATGACCACAACCCTGCCGTTTCTACTTCCAATGATACTGATGTCACTAAACATCTATGGCAAAACCCGGACCATCAAATTGATTTTAACAACCTCATTGTCTTATCTCATGCAAGTAACTGGCGTAAATTGTTAATAAAAGAAACGTTACTTATACAAGAAAAGCAGCCCCAACTCAATATTGACAAAACTTCCACTCCACTATATTTATTCAATACATAATTTTTAATTGTATAACTTAATTCGATTTTAGGTTTCTTTTTTTTCTCCCCTATAAGCCTCAGACTTGTCTAGTTTGCAGGGTATTTATGCAATTATAGCTTGTTCCTGGCGTCAACCATTTCACTATTTTGTTACGCATTTCTCAATATTTTAGTGATTTTGTAGTTCAACACCGTAACTACGATTGTACGGTAACAGTGTTTGTTCTTCAACACTGTATTATTATTATGAACTTTTATGACGTAATTTCAAATTTGCCTATTTTCGTTCAAGTTTTTTGCCTGCTCATAAATTAGCTTTGATAATGAGATAAGTATCATCTCGAAACGTAAGCAATAAAAGAATGTTTTTAGTTGTATTGGCTCTGTGCTTTTTACTGAGAATTGCTTTAATTTCATTCCGCACAAAAGTACTGAGTACTGCGGTAAATGTGCTGAAAAAGTAACGACGGCACCGAAAACGGTACTTTTTTGAAAAAGTACCAATGTTACCGATAACGGTACTAAAAAAGTACCGCGATACAGTACTGCGGTATTTTTGTGCCATGGTACTGCCCACCTCTGCATATCACTAATCAACTGACTTTGGTAACGGTACTTTACTGATGTAATTTTGCTCTAACATTCACTGCTTGCTTAATTCTTTTTCCAGATCTTCAATTGCTTTTTTTCCAATCTCTTGAAATAAGCTTAGACCGCAAAATTAAAATCTATATCTAGTAGCAATTCTGTACATGGAAAAAAGGGCACTGCATAAAATGATTGGCAGTATGAGATTCCACACCACAGTCACAATTACTTTTTTCTCTTTTGTCAATTCTTGCTGTGTGCTGTGGTCTGCTTTTCGTTTTTCTTATATGTAGTATTTGCTAAAATGTAATGTCTGCATGAATCTCGAAATTTACAAATTTAATTGCGATTACCATTATTTTTATTTAATTATAAAGCATAAGTAGGGTGGCAGCTGAGTTTGAACATACGGCCTTTTCCTTGTTTCCCAACCATTTGTGTTTACATGTGGTGTGTTAAATAATATGTAGTAATAAATAAACAAATCTGAATTTGGAATTTTGCAGTTGACTCTGAGTTGCCATGTTTTGTTGCAACACTCAAACAGGTAATCTCAGGACTCTGACTGCAGGTAATTCAGTGTTTTCCACATTAACAATGCTGCTTTCCATGTGATTGAGATGGTGATAGTATCCTCATTTCATGAAGGGGAGCAGCAGGCGGTTGAGCTTGTCAACTTGTAACGTAGCTTTGTCACTTGCTGCTCAATTTGTATGATGAGAGGGCTGGTTCTGCACACTACCATATTTGTATTTCCTCCATACTACTCAAAAAGAAAGCTGATACAGTAGTCCCCGCTTATTAAGCCCACGGGTAATAAGCCCAACCACTTAATAAGCCCAAAATCGTCCGGTCCGGAATTATTCCATTTATTCCTATAGATAAAAACCCGCTTTATAAGCCCAAAATCGTCCGGTCCGGAATTACTCCATTTATTCCTATAGATAAAAACCCGCTTTATAAGCCCAAAACCCTGCTTAATCAGCCCAATTTTCGAACACATTTGCTTAAAACTGAGTGAAAACACGTCGAAAGTCACACTTCTTTGTCTTGCTTTCAACGATTTCACCAACAACCAATGAGGCAACTTACTCTCGATGTTTTTGCACGGAAATGAATATTGCTTTATTGTAATAAATAAAAAAATTGCTTGTTATCTGTAACTGTTGCATACAGTATCAATAGATTCAACAACTTTTAGCCTTAGTACAGTCGACCATATTCATTTATGCGCATGAGAGTGGCGAAAATTTGTCCCCCAGTTAATAAGCCCACCCGCTTAATAAGCCCAAAATCGTCCGGTTCCAAGGTGGGCTTATTAAGCGGGGACTACTGTATAACATAAACTTCCAATAACTAATAGAGCAATAAGCACAAAATAAACAAATTCTACAAATGAAGAATAAAATAAGAAGTTCCAAACAAGGATTTGTCAAATAGCTGGTCAATAATGACAGATTTAAAAATATCTGTGCAATCTATGGGAGAAAATAAACCATTAATCACTTTAAAAAATCGCAAAAGGAGTGCTCAAATGCCCAACTATCCTTGCCCATTTCAAAAACCCAACAAATATAATGATTTGCATTTGAGTAAGAGCGATTATTTCTGCAGTAAATTGTTTACTTAAACTGGCTGACCTTTGATGAAACAATACATGCTAAAATGGTATAGTTTTTTTTTAATAGCAAATTACCATAAAATCAAAAAAAGTTTAAAGTAACCCTAACAAAACTTCCAAGATCAAAGATGTTTTCCTCTCTAATAAACATTAAATATGAGTGCCAATATTACATATCATTTTTTCCCATTGTCTTTCATGGATAACGGACGTGTTTGTCAGACTCTGTAAAGAATGGTTAAGTGTGGGGTCTAGTAGTTAATTTTAAGTCATTGGTAAACCTTTTAAAGATACTTAGTCAGCAAACATTTCATAAATTTGAAGGAAGACAGAGTGGAAGCCAAGTTAGACCAAATTTTGGAGGTCCTTAATGACCTAAAGATGAGAGTTGGCAATTTGGAAAAAGCGTTAACTAGCACCCAAGCACAGGTTGAAGAAATAGATGGTAAACTGTCTGAAAGATGCGAAGTAATCGAGCAAAACCTCATGAACAAAACTGAAAATGCTGAATTTATTAAAACATCAATTTGAAATTTTACAACAAGAGAAAGCTGCTGATTGTAAGTTGATCAATAGTCAACAATCTGAAATCACTAGGCTAACAGGGCAAGTAGAAGGCTATCTTCAACTTGTTAAACGTGAACAGATAAGCAGAGAAGCGTACAGTAAGCGTTTTAATTTGTTTGTTCATGGTATTGATGAAGAAGAAAACAACGCATGGGAAACTAGATCTACCACTGAAACTAAACTAAAGAAATTTTTAATCGAAGGCCTAAATATTGAAAATGTAGATGATTTACAAATTCTTGACCTGCACAGGCTCCCTCAACACCCATTATACCGCAACAATACTAAAGTGAATAGACCTATTATTTTCAAACTTGCAAGCAACTATGACAAACAATTGGTGATGAACAGTCTGAAACATCTTAAGGTTTACAATGAAGCCAGGTTAAACAATAATACTGATGCAACTAAAATCTATGTTAGCGAACATCTTCCCAAACCCCTTTATCTACAGAAAAAACAATTGCTACCGTTTTACAAGAAGGCAAGATTTGAAAACAAAAGAGCCAGTTAGTGTATCCAAAATGGCAAATTCTGTCTGTACGTAGATGGCAAGAGAGTCATGAACTAATAACTGAACATTACTAAAACTCGATCTAGCCGCTTACTAGGCCTAAGAATCTGTGACTTGACCAAGAGCTGATTAAAAGTAACTGTTTTGATTTAACTAACAGAGGTGGAGTCCTCGAGGACACATTTTGAAGTCCTTGGCCTCAAAGGTAAAGTCTTTGGCCTTGGCCTCGAGGCCTCAAGTCCTCGAAAATTGGCCTGTCCTCCGCTCAAGGACAGCACTATTGCTTGAAAAATTTTTTGGAAAACGTTTTTTTGTGGAGATCGCCTGAAAATTTTTTGTGAAGAACTTTTTTTTTGGAGAGCACTTGCGCTTGTGTCCTTGGCCTCGAGCATTCCTGTCCTTGGCCTCAAGAGTGTCTGTCCTCGGAAAGGCTGTCCTTGGCCTCGGATTTTTTTGTGTCCTTGGCCTTGGCCTCAAGCCTTGTGTCCTCGACTCCACCTCTGTTAACTAACTGTTATTGTTTTTTTAATTAACTGTTACTGTTCTATTTATTTACTGAAAGGAGCGACTTGGAAATAGACCGCTAGTGTTTTATGCTGAAATCTCTAATTTATTTATCAAATCAAGCAGGAATGTAATCAAAAATCTGCAATGGGGGAACTGTTGTGGGGGTCTGGGGGCGAACCCCCAGCGCTTGAAACTTTTGTATTGGCGATAACAACTCAAATTTGGGCCTATTTTGATAAAAATTGGTGATATTAAAACGTGGCATGAAGGTTGGCATTGCAAAAATATGGTTATGCTAGTTGCATAAATCATGGGCTACGTGGGAGGTAGTTGTTGAAAAATTTCAGTTCTCTTTATTTACAATTCGGTAAATCATAAAATCCTATATTGGTAGTATAAATTTTATAGAGAAAGGTATAATTAGGGGGGTTGGTGGAGGAGGTTGGAGAAAGGTGATTGGTAATTGGCTACTGACTAGCCCCCCTTCCATTCTTGAGCTAAAATATTTTTTGATGGGACCTGTGTTAGGCATGTTTCAATGAGCGATCAATTTTATTGCAAGTTTTTTGCCATTTTTGGGGGTTTTCTCGGATTTTTGAGTTTTGCTTTGCCAAATTGCCCCCCTCCCCCCTTTCTTCAAATAAACGTTTTAAAATATACTTCAAATAAATTTTTTTTTTTTTTTAGTCTATTCCGGTGCAGAAGAAAGTCTCAAATGTGCTAAAAACGGGTATTTTCTTTATTCTCCATTTTGGTTGGCAAGCCAATGGGCAAACTATAGCCCCCATTCCTCTTTCTACGGTACTGAAATCAAATTAGCTAGGAAAAGAGTATAATTGAGAATCTAATGAGTTGCTCTAAGTTGTAACATGCTTAAACCACTCAAATCATTATTATTATTATTATACTCATAACATTTTTTCTCTTTAGAAAGGTATTTTTGAAGTTCGGCTTCACTATTAAATAGCTCCATATTTTGTTTAGGTTTATTATTTGTGTTAAATTTTTAGTTTCGGTTTTTTGTTGATGGTTATTCTGCGACATTGTTTTACATGATATGATCTACATAAATAGCTTCCCTTTTCAGAAATTTTACAAACTGATCCACAATCAATTTGGTTACCTCTGATTTGCATTACTTGTACAGTATTTTAATTTTTTTACCACTAACGCCACCACCGTTATGGTGCTGTTTGACCACTTCGTTCATTGCTGTTGTGTAATGGCGCTTTTGACTTTTGATGAAGTTGACTTAATCAATTTCATTACTCCAAGTCTAGCAGCCATACCACCTTGTGTCCAAGAAAGTAATAATGAGTCATGTGACAAGATTCTCCAAATTTTTACCTCAAAAATAAATTCTTGTATATATTTTGATGTTGTTGCGCCAAAAACCAATTCTAATTTCTCTAATTCTCTTATTCTAGTACATTTAAACATTTGCTCTCTTTACAAACATTTTGATTCCTTGTGCTTATTTCTTCAGTCTCTACCTTTTAAACCTGATGTGATATGCTTAACTGAAACATGCGTTAAAGATCAACCTCTGGCCAATTACAGCTTCTGGCCAATCTCCCCAATTACAGCTTTGTTCATACTCCGCCTCAAAGTAATGCTGGTGGTGTTGCAGTTTATGTATCGCTAAATCTAAAATTTTCCTTAGACGATAATCAACATCAGTTGCATAATTCTGAATCTATTTGGTTAAATTTGCACCATCATGAAAATAAGTCACCAATAAGACTTGCAGTTATATATTGTCATCCCTCCACAAGTAATATCGAGAAATTCTTAGGTGACTTTTCTTCTTGCTTGAATGAAGCCACTTCTGGTGACAAAATGTTGTATTTGGCAGGTGATATAAACATCAATATTGACAGATCAAGCAGAACTAAAACAGCAAATGATTATATTAACGAGATGCTCAGTTATAATGTAATACCAATAATTACATTACCAACAAGAGTAACTTCCAGATCTTCGAGTATTATTGACCATATCATAACTAATGACGTCAACCACAATATAATACCTTTTGTAATACCTGTACGAGATGATTTATCAAATCATTATGTTGTAGGCTGTTGCATAAATGACTTCTCTAAACCTCCATTGAAAAAGAAACAAGAATTATATGTTAGAGATAAATCAGCCTTAAATTCTGAACTATTCTGTGAAGATTTAGCAACTAATTTATCTATTTATTTTGAAAAGCTACCAGCTTTGAATACTGGTAATTATAATGCAATTTTTGACGGATTTTCACAGACAATCCTTTTAACTATTGATATTCATGCCTCAAAGAAGAAATTATCTCGCAGACAACAAAGATTACAAAATAAACCTTGACCAAAGGCATTTTGATGTCAATTCGTAAACGACGTTTTATGTTCAAATCCCATTTTCTTCTAGGCAATGACAGCCAAAAATCTTTTTTTCGAAAATATTCAAACAAACTTACTAAGATAATAGCTCTTGCCAAAAAAATTGTATTATTCCTCGGTGTTAAACCAAAACAAAAATAACCAGAAAAAGATTTGGGAAATAATACGATCAGTACTTCCCTTGAAATCGAAAAGCACTTCATCATTTTTTGATTGTTTTGATACAGAAAAAATTGTAAACACACCCACTGACCCAAAATCAATTCTAAACTTCTTTAATAAATTCTTTTGCACTATAGGCAAAAATCTTGCTGATGATATCCCTCAATCTGATACCATTCAACACTTCTCAAATTATTTACCCAATCGTGTTTCTGATTCAATTTTTTTGAAATCATCCAGCACTACAGAAATATCAAATGTTATTCTTTCACTTAACACGAACAAAGCTGTTGGTTATGATGACATTTCTGCTTATTTTCTCAAAGTTGCCTCAACCATCATCGCACCATACTTGCAATGCTTTTTTGAATTTTCCTTTATTAATGGCATATTTCCTGAAAACTGTTCACTTGCTAAAATCATACCTCTTCACAAAAAAGGAAATAAAACAAATCCAAGCAACTATCGACCCATTTCAATACTAACTTGTTTCTCTAAAATTCTTGAACGTATTACGTATAATAGATTTCTGGAATTTTTCAAAAAACATAACGTTATTCATAAATCACAATACGGATTTCAGAAACACATAGCTCCTAGCCATGCCAGCCTTGACATTGTAACAACTACTCTTGATAATATCAATCAAAGAAAATATACAGAACTTATCTTTTTAGATCTTCAAAAAGCTTTCGATACAGTCTCACATAATATTTTGCTTAAAAAACTTGATCATTATGGCATTCGAGGACCCGCTCATAAACTTATTTGTTCTTTCTTACATCGAAAACAATACGTTTCGGTTGATGGTATACAATCTGAAATTGAATCTATAACTTATGGTGTAGCTCAAGGGTCAATACTTGGTCCACTTCTTTTTCTACTGTACATCAATGACCTAAACAATTCCGCCAATTGTCTTCCATGATTGTTTGCTGACGATACTTGCCTCATAATAGATAGCCCAAATCTAGCATCATTAGAAACTGAAATGAATAAGGATTTAGCAAACGTTTACAATTAGTCCATTGCTAACAAATTAAGTCTAAACCCATCAAAATCAAACCATCTTATTATTTCCCCCAAACAAAATATACTAAGTCCCCATATCATCTTAATTGTTAATAACTTACCAATATTTTCGTGTGATAAAGCAAAATATTTGGGTGTTTTTATTGATTCACGGCTAAACTTCCATTCCCATATTAAAAGTGTCGAAAATAAGGTTGCTAAGTCGGTGGGGATTCATTCAAAATTGAAACATTTTCTTCCTTCTAATTCACTTCTCAAACTAAACTATGCTTTTATTTACCCTCATTTGTTGTATAGTTTATCCATTTGAGGTTGTACCCACAAATCTTACCAATCAAAATTACAGACACTTCAAAACAAAGCTGTAAAAATTATTGGCGGCGGCAAATATATGGACCATGCTACACCATTTTACTCTAAACTAAAAATCCTAAAAATTCCTGAATTATATGAGCATGAAGTTGCCAAACTGGTATTTAACCATTATCATCAACGTCTCCCACCTTTACAGTCAAACCTTTACATTAAAACTAACCAAGTTTCTCAAAAGTGTACACGCTCATCAAGCACTGCCAACAATCCTACCTTATACATTCCTCTTTACAAAACAACCAGACTTCAAAAAAGCATCAGGTACCAAGGTGTTAAAATATGGAACAAAATTCCAACAAGCATTAAAACCAAACAATCGTTTAAAAGCTTTAAAGTATCATACAAAAATTATCTATTGAATATGTACTAGTATGTACAGTATTACAGAAACTTTAATATACAGTATAAAACATTGGTATTGCAATTTGGGTGAATATCGTCACTTACTTCATGACAACGATATGTTTTTGATTAACTTATATCATTTCAACTGGTAATCGGGGTGGCTGCAGACTTTGAAGACCGAGAGGTCAACTCGCAGTCTTCCTTGCCAAATTAATTCTTTAACTTTAATCGTTTCTTTATATTATGTGAATTTTGTGGCAAAAATAAATAAACTTGAACTTGAAAAAATATCCAGCACCAATGGTTCTATTTCATTCGATATTAGTATATTTTGGGGGGCGAGATTCAAAAAAGCCCCAGGGGCAGTAAGTCTGATTTCAAAAAAAATTATATTTCCCATTTTTTGGCCAAAGGCAAAACTCTAACACCCAGCCAAGTAGAAATTCCAAAATGATCCTAAAAGGGTCTGCCCTATCGTGGTATCTTTCTGAGCGCCTAGTTATTTTTGCACTGTTTAGTGATCTAACTTCTTCAACTGAAAAACAGGAAATGGCCAAAAAACTGTTGAAGTACCAGAGTAAAAAAGGATTTTCATAAAACACCAGAGTCCAGCAAATGCCAGCTTTTCAACAACGGACTTAAATTCATAATCCTATCGAAGAAGAACCTTAGACTTGAAGTTAAAGCCATAATCAAAGCAATTCCAGTTGTCAATGATGCATCTGAACAAGCACTAGGTCTTTTCATTGAGTTTCATGACAAACTCACTCGTAACGCAACAGCAACACAAAACATTTTCAGATTATAAAGGGTCTTCGAGAAAAACAAGGTTCAGTTGCTACATCAACAGAAAGAGTGACAAGAAAGGGAATGAAACAATACTTGTTAAAACTATAAATAAGATGCACATATGCTTTCTGTACCACTGCTACTTTGCTATACCCTTATACCTTTTGTCTGAAGCATTGTCAACAAATTGCATGTGTATTTTCTTTGGCATGTGTGTTGTGTACATGTAATTATGCTGATAATGTTTTGAGTTATTATCAAACACTTTGTTAAAATGTTTACACCATACGAGTACTTAAATGTTTGCTGTGTGACATTGCATCAAAATATTAGTCAGTTAAAGTGCTAGCGAACAGCAAAAAAACATTAAAATATAAAGATTTTTTAATGCTAATTTCCTAAAAACTAGTTTTTTAGCAATATTTCATAAACTGCATTACTTAGACCCCCAAAATGCATTAAACACTGATAGGAACTCGGATGTTCTGCAACTTTTGACATGTGCTGGAGCTTTTTATCTCCAATGGTTTTTGAGTTGTGCCAATTTTTTGAAATTTTGGATTGTTTCCTAGGAAACGTCTAAAAAATAGGCATCAAACAACAACCAAAATTTAAAATTTTGTATTGGTGTTAGTTTTGACCCCAAACGTAACTTTTTTTCCAGCCCACAGCCAGATCAGAGAGAGTTAGGTTTTTTTTTGGTACACCTTACTCTCCGTGCATTTGGAACAATTATTATACTGTAGTCATATTTAACTTCACACTTAATTTCTTAATATTTCTTCGTGCAGCTTTTTTGCAATTCAATAGTTTGCAATTTGGGATTCCTTGTGACAATTTCCAACTTAGAAATTGTTCAGTCGCTGTGGTTTTGCCCCCTCCAGACCACTTGCCACTGGTTAGAGTTCTTCTTTCTTATCCCAAAACAAATTCTTCACGCTCACACATTTTCTGAACAAATTATGGTTCTCAAGACACGTTTTGTCAAATGTTTTCTCAAAACGTTTTCTTTCTCAAAACACATAAATCAAAATATACTAACATATTTATCATAGTAGCATATCAATATGCTATACCTGGTAATACTGAATTACACTTCATTATCACACACATACTTTCAGCTAAATTCCATGTTTTTGCATTCGCAACTCAAAGTTGTTTATGCGCTGACTCTCAGATTCTTCGTTATGGCTTTGGATGGCTTTAGAGCTTTACAGTTTGCACCGCCTGCACCGATAGTATTAGCAGAAATAAAAGCAACTATTTTCTACAATGATTTTTGCCCTCTACTTCTCCGATAAGAGTCTTCACAAAATGCCATTTAAATAAGTTTCGATATGACTTGGCGTAGTTGATACAGGCCTGGCGCCACTGGGGGCATTTCGGGGCCGTGTGTCCTCCAATCACTGCTTGTGCCCCCCAAGTGAGAAATGTGCCTCACAAGCGAGGGTTGTGCCTCAAAAGAAAGTACCAGGTTCAGTGCCACTGAAGTGCATTTCGGGGCCTGTGCCCCCCAAGCATGAATAAAGTCTCGTTCCAGGAAGTAAGCATGAGTGAACGCCTAGACGAAGCCTAAGATTTCATGCAGAAAAAAATTTTTTATTGGTTTTCACCCCTAAATTGTGGGCAAGAACCACGATCCGCACCATAAGATTTTGTTGTGCCCCACCAAGCTATAAACATGCTCCCCCCCAGAGCAAGAGTTGTATCCCGAAAGAAGGCAAACGCCCTGTATCCACGTGTGTATTTTGATACGAAGATTTTTTTTGGTTTTCACTCTCGAAATTGAGGGAAAAATTTATCTGTGCCCCAAAAAATGTTTTTTCTGCCCTTCAGTCATGCTACTCTGGCGCCGGGCTTGAATTGACATAACAGTATGTTATTTTTTAACTATGGAAGTGAAACGAATTGAGACGCAAGAGATTTATGCTATCTTTTTTATTTGGTTATTTCCTTTTTAGGACAAGGAATTTTTGAAGACTTGTAGGCTCTGAGATCAAGACCTTGAGCTTAGAGGCCATGGCTCTAAAAACTTCACAATGTGTCCTCAGGCCAAGGACATCCTCAGGGACTCTACTTCTGCTATAGTTGTAGTGCACACTAAACTTAAAACCTTCTTGTCTAACACAACGTTTGCTGATCCTACATTTAATTGCTACAAACCAAACTTTTTATGTGCTTCTTTTGATAATAATTAGATCATCATTTAATTATCTTCTAATAGTTGTAACTGACTACGACTTTCATTACGTGTTCTTTACTGAAAAAAATCGAGCTATCAAGATTTATTTCCTTACATCTATAACAGTTAAGAATTAAAAAGCAAATAGCTGACTACTGAGAAATATGAAAGCCCACCTTTACTGATAGTGGTAAAACTACGGGGAGGCTCTAGTTCATCCATGACATCATTTACTTTATACATCCACATTGCTTTTTTCAGCTTTTTTTTCTACATCAAAACAACTTTTTAACAACTATAAAACTCCAAATATTGTTGCTGAACAACTTCTTTTGACATAGCCATTGAAACCAAAACAGAAAATTTACCTTGGCACTTGATCTTTAAGTATATTAGTTTTCTAATTTTTGGACTTAAGTCCCAAAATGACTCCACAAAAATCTGCATGGACCTAAGGCTCTTTTGAACTGAAATTCACAGAAAAGCGTTGACTTAAGTTATCATTATCTCTGTTATTTTGCCAGATACAGCTCAGCTGATTAGCTCAAAAGATGGACTTTGGTACCATCTATCATAAAATAAAAAGTGGACTCAACTTTTTTAGAAAACAAGCAGTGTAATATTACCTCTCTAAAATTTTTACAGGTTATTAGGAGGATGATAGAGATTTTTTCCATTAAAAAAAAAAAAATTGGTCATGTGATCCACAAGGTCAAATTCTGGATCAAAAGGTCATAGCCCCTACCTATGCAGATCCTGAAAATTTTTAACAGAAATGGAATCATTGGGTAATTTCCTTCAAATAGACACTATATTTGTTGAAATCCCTCAAGTGGTAGCGGAGACACTGAAATTTGAATTATTGCAAGAATCCCCATTTTTTGCCCAAACTCCAATTTTTGAATGGGCATATCTTCAAAACTACAGCCCAAATTTCAAAAAAATTAAAAGTTTGGGCTTTTTTATATCAACTCTACGAGCAAACCAAATTTTGTGCAAATCGGAGATGGTAGGGTCCAGGGATATTTAGACAACATCGGGATGCAAAGGCTTTTAGCGATTGCCTTTTTCTTACGACAGTAGAAGGGCTATCGCTCAGAAGCTATTGAGTAAACAATTGAGTTGAGTAATAAGGGCTATTGAGTAAACAACTACCGCACAAACCTGCAGCGTCTTTCTAAAGTCAAGCTTGGCAAGCACACGTGTACTGAAGCAGTAAAGCAGTTGTAAGAATGCCGTTAGTTTTGTTAATGGTAGATTTTCTGTATATGGTGTAGTCAGAGTTCTCTTCTGGTACAGTACTACAATAGTTCAGAGGATTATAATTACGATAGCCTAGTTAGTAGTCACGTGGAAGTATGTACTCTGCACAATATAAAAAGCTGTTGAGTGAATGTAACTGAAGTGCATGCAGTAGTTTAGACTTTTCACTTGCTCTGAATCCATTACCGTAGCTTGCAGTTGTACATAGTACTGCGAGGTCTACAATACATTTACAAAAACAGTTTAAGCTCAACAATAAAGTCCAAAGTTGCCTAGATACCTGCCATTATTTGAAAGTTTCGGAATTAGAAAAAACTTGATATCGAGAGTAGGACCACAAAAGTTAGAAATTCAGAGGTAAAATTGTAAAAACTAATTTCAGATTAGATGAGCTTATCAATGTCAGTTTTTTTTTTCAGCTAATTCAAGTCCTACCTGCATTGCAGTCTTTAAATTTGAACAAATAAGCATTTTAATTGTGATCTAAACATATACGTTGTTGCCAGGGGCGTATTTAGGGGGGGCCGTTGGGCCATGGCCCCCCCTTTTGGGTCGCCAGGATTGCAAATTTGCATAGAAAAGTGAGCGAAATTGAGGCATGCCCCCCCCCCCTTTGCAAGTTGGGCATCAGGTTTTGGGCTCGAAATCACCTGATTTTGGGCGAAAAATAGGACAAAATTTGAGTGTGACATTTTCAAATTCTGATCTATGTTCCTCTCAAATTTTCTGAAGTTTCTGCCCCCCCCCTCAAAATCCTGCGTACGCTACTGGCTGTTGCAGTGTAATCATAACATTAATATCAATACCGACATAGTTTAATATTTTAAATAGTGTTTAGTATTTTTTATTTCAATGGTGATTACATGCTGTGCCCCATTATGCTAGTCTGGTTATCGATCTGTGCAGTCAAATCAAAACAACCAGCAATGTTTGTTTCAATTCCCAAAGGATGAGGAGCATCATCAAAAATGGATATTTTGTTTTATGTTCACTAAGCCAGTGGTGCACTGGTGCAGTGGTGCCGAAACCTGGGGGGGGATGGGAGGAAATATCCCCAATAGTTTGCCTATGGTCATCATTTGAGCGCTGGATGATTTTTGGTCTTTTCTTTTTTTTTTGTAGTCTTCACTTGATTTCGGAGACAAAAACTCTTCAAGTTTCGGTGAAGACCTTTGTTTTTGGTCTTTACATGATTTGCTTAAAAGTGAGTTGAACGTTTTTCATATTTCATTAACGTGAAAAAATAGTGATTGAGTCTTATCCCCCAATGCTCAACATAAATCGGCACCACTGCAGTGGTGGAAATGTTTTTATTTCCGTTCGGCAACTGATACTAGCTGAAAAGAAAGAGTATTGAGCTTGCTTCAGCAAAAGATGCTTGTGGAAGCCTCCGAAGTTTCCTTTGCAAGCAGTGAGCAAGATTTAGGCACCCCTAAAGATGCTGTTAAAATTAATTGGCTTCACAACTTTTTTTGGCAAAATAAAGCTGTTAATCTGAAGGAAATATCGCTCGAGGATGCCAGTGTAACTTACTTTGACAATGGTTATATTGGCTGCAATATTTGTCGGCAAAGAAAACACACAGGTTGCAAAGTTCTTTTGCTGGCTGATAACGAAAGACAGGAACAAAATAAAGAAATATTCCCTAAAGACTATATGTCTCTTTTTGACAATACTAATCGACGTCTGTCTGCCATAACTGAGCTGTGCTACGCTGTTACAGCCTTGGCTGTGCAAGCTTACAATGCTGTTTTATCAGATAACAAGATTCGATTTAAATTTTTGGCTTCTAATAAACAGTGATGTGTTTTTACTAAAGCGCTGTTGCGTCTTTCTTCTTCATCAGCTGCTGTCCTTAAAAAGAGTTGTTCCAAAACCATAAAAACCTTGCACTGATTTTCCAAACTGCTTTCAATTGCTTTGCAAAGGACGAACTAAAAAGTTTAAGCTAAAGAAAATCAAAGCCGCCTGCACAAATGTAACGAACTACTAGAAAGCTTTGCAACGAGCCAAGTTGTAAGCATTCAGATGTCTAAAACTTTTGACATCTGATTTTGAAAGTACTCTTATGACAAGCTTATTTTTTGTGGCATGACATTAGATATTTTTTGAAATCAGTATCAGCTTATCCTAATGTTGAATTTTGCTAATAGCTACAGTGTTGAGTAAAATTTTGTTACTACAATTGAATATTGAATGTTTTTATTTAATTTAAATATAAAATGTGCTACTATTTCATACTGTAGTTACAGTATCCCCTGCATTTCTCGCACTTGTTTTTTTCAGTGTTATAGTGACTTTTTTTTTCTGAAGGTCTGCGATTAATATTAAGTTTGTCGTAAAAGAATGAACTTAAGCACACTGTTTTAATGTAAATGTAATGTTTAACTAATAAACGTTTTTATAACTTGTATGCTAAGTATCATTATCTGTTTTAGTTTTGATATATTTACCTCAAGTTTTTTGGTATAGTGTTGCATCTAACGTCATTTAATTGAAAGATTTTTTAGTGCTTTCACAACCGACTGCTATTGTTTTATTAGTAAAACTCAAATTATCTCACAAAAGCGACGAAACCGCAGACGCGCTAACAGTTCTTCTAATGTCAAGCGCGAAAAAAGCCTTCGCATCCCGATGTAGTCTAGATATCCCTGGTAGGGTCGAGTGCATTGAGTGATCTCAGTTGGAATGACCCCATACTGCAATTGCTGATGGCAAAAACAAACAAAATTGGCCATGGCCAAACAGTTACTTGCATTTAAGTCTTACAACGCAAGTTCATGGCAAAACAGCAAGTTGGAACCCAGTACTAACAATAACCACACTACAACCTCTCCGACTGATAAGCAATTTTGCTATTACAGTCGCATTGAGTTCTTAATGGCAGTCTATGTACGTCTTTTTCTCAGACTGAAATATCTAGCCAAAACTAAGTACTTATTAGAACCAAAATACATTATTTACAAACTTCAGTTATAGTCTTATTCTTACCTTGGCTAATAACTTCCACACATCATGGCTTGGATCTACACCAGTAGGGTTGTGTGCACAAACATGAAATATGACTATTGAATAAAGTGGAGCGTCTTTTAAGTCCACAAACAAACCTGAACACGAACACTGTGCAACTATCACAATCAAGACAATCATTTAAACAACTTCAAAACTTCAGTTTATTGTTATATTATATAAATAAATCTATAAGCAAATATGCATTATCTTTTATGCAAAACGTCTGCATCAAGATGCAAAAGAAAAGTGCTATTTCAACTCGCACTATAGCCATAACGACTGCAAGCATAACCTTTCTATTGCAACAAAACGTGAAAGCAATTTTTGCGAATTATTCCAGGAGCTTGCAGCAGCACAATAAAGTTAAACACACCAGCGCAGCCACAAGAGGGGATCAGGAGGACCAGTCCCCTCCCTTTTGAACAAGCGCATTTTTGCAATAACGGTTTAAAATATTTTATGTCAGAAACTTTTGACGCTTAACTCTATAAACAACTGCATTGTTTAAAGGGGTACTGCTAGCAGTCAGTGTTGACAACCTATTAATGAATATGTTTGATCATTGACATTAATAAAACAAAATACTTTTTCGAACATGTTGCGCTCGCTCCTTGCAGCGCAGAACAATAATGTTGTAAGAGCATGTTTCTATTCTTTAGTTACTAAGGGCTTAGATTTCTAAATTTCCTACCAACAATAATAAATTTACCAATAAGCAAACTTTGTACAGGGCCATATAATCACTGGCACAGCCACTTAAGCAAATTGTAGCAAATTACAAAGGTTTAGCAATAACTGGCAGGAATCCTGCCGTTGTCCATGTAGCAAACGCATAAAAAAATAAATGAAGGAGAATAGAATTACAATGGTTTCACCAGGTTTTACGATTTTATTTTGAGGATGTAACTGCAGACGCAAACAAAACGCGTTTTCTTCACGTAGGGTGTAGGACTGTAGGCCATATGAGAAAAACAGAAAAAAATGCGCAGTATTGTAGTTTGCCAACACAAAACATAATTTATTGTGCTACTAAATTGTGAATAAATGATTCTCGTAAAATAAATAACACGTTTTAGTGTTGCGAAAAGGTTTCATTAATTGATTACTGTCCTGTTATTATTATCGTTGGTAGGAATAGCGATAAGTATTAAGCAAGAATAATGCAATAGCAATCAACCATACTTTACATTCAATTACTCAATCAGATAAACAGAAAACTGAGTAGAATGCTTCCGGAGCAAATTTTTACGCCATGCCTACACTGTGCGTAAAATCGAGAACCTAAGGATGTATCGTAAGTTTTGTTTGAAACAACTGGCTGATTGTACGCTGGTAAGGTGATATGCCAGCATACCGAATTTTGGCTTAAAAAAAAACTAGTAACGAGGTTTCGCGCTTACGATTTTGCACTCAGTGTAGATTGAGATTAGGTGGACGACGTCTGCGTGACTTTTTGCCGCAACCAATCAGCACACTCAATTTTGATCTCGACACAATTGGACTCCGCATCAGACTCGCTGTTCTAATAGACCAGGGCACTGTTATAAATCAACACAGCTGTGTGGTGTACTATGCGAATATGGACATTGATCGAAAAAGATTTCCTAAAAGTAAATTCATTCATTCATTTCATTCATTCATTCTTTTTTTATTCTTGACCACCACAACAATAGCAAATGCATGGTAACACAATAATAACACGTAGAGTCAGGAAAAGGAAGTAGCGACACAACGTCAGACGTTAAGACATGCAGAGGATACTGAACACAAAAAAGCGATTTTTATTTGCATGGTTGCTACACCTGTCACACCAGCTCAAAGTACATTGTAAGCCTAATCAATCACAAACATCAAATGAATGAATGAATGAATGAATGAATGACTTATACTTGATTTAATGACCAAGGCTAATGAATGACAATTCTAAATACTGCATTATTTACTCACTACAAGCCTGTTTCGTGCGCAATTACTGAGATCATCAGGCGAGTAGATCTTATTTAAATCAAATAGAATCTTTTTCTGTTTAAATACAATCTACTTCCCTAACGATCGCGGTGACGCGTAAAACAGCCCTGAAGCTTAAGGAGTAAATGGTGCAATGCATTGTCAGCCATAAGCCTGGAGAGTGACCTGTTTAGAACCTCATGTATGGACTCTTCTAGTTATGCCAGCAACGCAACATGGTTATTAGTACTTTCTTCATATAACTACTGAATACTGATACCGCCCTACTAAGACAATGTGAAGAAGTATCGACTCATCATTGCCTTGAAAGGGCATTGAAGTTAAGTTTTTCACTATTGAAGAAAATGTTGGAATAAGCAAAAAATGCATTTTCATCAAATTTGAGCTTTCAACCTCTTTGTCGTTTTCAAGATATTGCAGTTCAAAATTACCAATTCTCCTCCAACTTCAGTGTTGCCATTTTGTCAGTATTGTGATAGAAGATTAATTTTTGGAAACCTGGCTTACATTTATTGAAAGGCACCGAATTCACAGTTCTAAACCTTTACGTTGTTTTACAACAACATCTTAACAAGCTTTCAACCTCTTTGTCGTTTTCAAGATATTGCAGTTCAAAATTACCAATTCTCCTCCAACTTCAGTGTTGCCATTTTGTCAGTATTGTGATAGAAGATTAATTTTTGGAAACCTGGCTTACATTTATTGAAAGGCACCGAATTCACAGTTCTAAACCTTTACGTTGTTTTACAACAACATCTTAACAACATCTTTAGAAATTAGCGCACTATTTACTATAATAAACATTCGACATTGAGCAGTTTGGACATGTAAGATCAATTCAAACCAGCCGATCGCCCGTTTCCCCAAACCCAGAAGAAAAGAAAATATTGAAGGATCAAACTGACATTGTAGTTACGCTTTGGTAAGCTACAAAAATTTTTTGAACACAGTAATTCCGCTGTTTTTCAGGCAAACGGGCTCCCTAGGCTGTTGGTCTAAATGTATGCCTACATAAAGCGGTGTAGACCAATGACATCTGTTATCTTTTCAACGCAGACTCAAAAAAAAAAACAGACAAAATGCATGTAATTAAGTAACAAGCGTTTATTTATACACACAAACACATGTGATCGGTAAGCCGGACCTAATACAGTATAATAAAAAATCAATTTCGATGTTACATTCCCTTTGAAAAGATTTGCTTTCCTTTAGCAATTAGTTTGTTTTTTTCAAATGTTTTCAATTAAAAAATATTTTCGAAATTTATTAGGGTCAAAATACGATTTGACTATGGTGACATTTAATTTGTGGACTGATGCACGTCAGATCTCGGTCGCCCCAAATTCTCACCATTATCTGATTCTGCATGTTCTATTTCGGAAAATGATGTTTTGAAACAAAATGGATTGTGTTAATTCTGTTTATTGGAACTCAAAGAACTCAAAAATGACTAACATCCTTACCGTACGGCTATAACTTAAGGAATGAATGCATTCCGTTGACAGAAAAGAACACGTGAAACGGATTCGCAAAAAGCGCGCTTCAAGGCAAGGAGTTTATATGCAAATGAGCAAAAACAGATTACAAAATACTCAGTGGTTTGGGGCGCAGCAAATTGACATACACAGCACTTCTCCCCACGAAAATATAGGAGCCATACAATTATTTATACAAAACAATTCAAAAATAATCAGCAGCATTATAACGGTCAGGAGGACGTCTAATCCAAGATGGATATCGCCTGATTTCATCGTTTTGAGAATTAGCCTCACTGTCTTCATTTTGACCCTGTGATGGTGGGGTCGTGCCTTTTAAGATTTCGCTATCTATTATTTGGGGAAGCGGAACATCAGTGAGACTGCTATCTTCATCAGGCATAGGGATTATCTGATTGTGGTGCCGTTTCCACACAACATCTTTAGCAATTCGCACAGTGTACATCAAATGCCCAAGAACTGAATCAATGGTGCCAACAACCCATTTTTTGTCATTGTGTCGATGATCTAGCGTGGCCACTTTTTGATTAACTTTGAATTTAATCGGCTCCCTCGCTTTATCTCTCTCAATTTGCTTCAAATTTTTTTGATTTGCCACTTCTTCACTTTTAGGTTATATCAAGTCCAGGCGAGTTTTTTAACGACGTTTAAAAAATATCATCACTGGTGGTTCATTAAAAAGAGCATACGGTGCATTACGATAGGCTAACAAAAACCGAGACAGATTTGATTGAACTGATTCACTTTCCCGCTAGGCCGCTGTCAAAGCTTTTGTTATTGTTTGCACAAACCTTTCAGCTTGTCCATTTGTAGCGGGAAAAAAAGGAGCTGTAGTCAAGTGCGTAATGCCATTTTCACTTAAAAATTGTTTAAATTTATCAGATTTAAACTGAGGACCGTTATCACTAACAATCTGTTCAAGTATTCCCCATCGAGAAAATAAACAACGCAATTCATCAATAGTTTTCGTGGCAGGGGTGGACTTCATCACAATTACTTCAGGCCATTTAGAAAACGAATCAATCACGTTTAAAAACATTTTTTGCATAAGAAGTCCCGCAAAATCAATATGAATCCATTGCCATGGTCTCTCAGCCAACTGCCAAGGATGCAGCGACACCGGAGAGGGCTTATTTCTGGTTTGTAAACACCCATTGAAAGATTTTACCAATATTTCAATATCCCTGTCAATACCAGGCCACCAAGCATAACTTCGTGCGACCTTCTTCATTTTGACGATTCCCAAATGCCCCAAATGCAACTCATTAAGTAATGTGCCTTATAAAACTTCAGGTATAACTACCCTTGAGCCCCATACCAGGCAATCTTGGCAAACTGACAATTCATTACGCTTTTCAAAAAAAAGTTTTAAATCCTTACTCACAATCCAGTTTCCACTTAAAATCGCAGCGAAAACACGGGACAAAACTTTGTCTTTGCAAGTTTCCCGGCTAATTTGCACTGCTGTGACAGGAAGAGTCTGGAATTGTTCGGAATAAAAACATTCAGTGTAATCTTCATCAATCTCAGCCAATGCTGGCAAAAGTAAGCGTGACAGACCATCTGCATTGCCATGTTTGTTTGTACTGTGATACTCAATCGAATAATCGTGCGCAGACAATAACAATGCATATCGTTGCCAGCGAGCAGCAGTCATTACTGGAATTCCTTTTTTGGGTGAAAAATTGATGTCAATGGCTGATGGTCCGTAACTATCGTAAAATGTCGTCCCCAAACATAATTGCAAAACTTTTGTACACCCCATACTATTGAAAGGGCCTCTTTATCTATCTGCGAATAATTCTTTTCGGCTTTGGAGAGCAAGCGCAAAGCAAACGCGATCGGTTTCTCCTCACCAGACGACAATACATGTGACAATATTACGCCAAGTCCATAAGCAGATGCGTCACAAGCTAGTTTGAGTGGCATCGTTGGATCATAATGTGTTAAAACTTGGTACGAGGCTATGCAAGTTTTAACATCTCGAAAAGCTTTTTCGCAGCCATCGCATCACTCAAACTTTACGTTGCTTTCCAGAAGCCAATGCAAAGAGCCTATTAAACTAGACATATTTGGAATGAACTTATGATAATAATTTACTAACCCCAGAAAAGATCGAAGTTGGGTCACATTTTCAGGCCTACTGCAATTTAAAATCGCCTCTACCTTTGACGGTGACTTATGCAAACCCTTTTCATTGATAACATGACCCCAACATTCAACATCTGATTTAAAAAACTCGCACTTCTTTTTATTTAATTTTAAACCATACTCTTTCAATCGGGACAAAACAGCTCGTAAATTACCAAATGTTGCTGTTCACTACTACCTGTAATGATCATATCATCCAACATGCAAACACAACCTTATAACCAATGCAAAACCTGGTCCATAGCGCATTGCCAAAGAGCCGGTGCCGAAGCTACACCAAAAACCAATCTGTTATAGCGAAAGAGACCCTTACGCGTGTTTATTGTCAATAAATGTTTTGATTTATCCTCAACTTCCATTTGCAAGTACGCATCTTTAAGGTCCAGTTTGGTAAAACGTTTTCCCCCACCCAAAGACGCAAAAATATCTTCCACTTTTGGCATAGGGTACTGCTCCACATTTAAAACTGGATTTACAGTAACTTTAAAGTCTTCGCACAAACGGACCGATCCGTTCTTGTTCAGAACTGGGACTATTGGAGTAGCCCAGTCTGACCAAGAAACCGGTTCGATAATGCCGTCATTCTACAGACATTGAAGTTCCTCTTTAACTTTTGCTTTCGTGGCGTAAGGAAGTGAACGTGCCTTACAAAATACAGGTTAAGCATCTTCCTTCAAATATAATTTGCCAGCAATTTTTTTTAAGGTCCCCAAACTCCCATCAAACACATCATTGTAATCTGTAAGCAACCTGTTTACAACAGAATCATCATAAACGATCGCATATTAAACACATTTAGCAATTCTTCTCGATAACAAATGGCAGTTGGCACTAAGCCAGTCTCGACCCATCAGTGGCGGAGCATGAACATTCACAACATGAAGTTTTAACTCGTAAACCTTGTCGTTTAAACACACCTTTACTAAAGCATAACCCAATGATTTCAACTTTTCCCCAGAATAGGTTTTCATAACAACATTACGATCACACAGTTGTTTGTTACCAAAGTACTTAACGAAAACCGCGTACGACATTAAAGTTAAAGAACCAGTGTCTAATTGCATATTAATGTTCTTATCGTTGATGCAAGGTTTTACCCAAATCACACCAGTCTCTGAAATTGTTACCTGGTTGACAATATCCTCATTGACATCTTCGTCTCCTTCATTCATTTTGTTCACATACCCTCTATGTGTTGTTTCGATAAACATGCTCTTGCCACGTGGCCAACTTTTCCACAATGTTAGCACTTGGCACTCCTGAATCGACAAGTAGTGGCAAGATGCCCACTTCCACTACAACGGAAACACAAAATTGATTTTCCCTTTTTAAACTTAGTGGGAAAAGAACACAACTTTTTAACATCAGCTCCAGGTACACTGTGAAAGTTTTTAATCTCTTGATCGGCCTTATGAATCGCTTCTGCTGTTTGTACCGCCTTCTCAAAACTTAATTCGGACTCCAAAAGCAATCTCCGCTGAATTCCAGGATTAGCTAACCCACACACAAAACATTGAGTCAGTGCATTGTCCAAAACGTGCCGTATTGGCAAGTTACTGCTAACTTACGTAAGATTGCCGCATACTCAGAAATGGTTTCATCTTCTCTCTGCACGCGTTTTAACAATTTGAATCTCTCGGCAATTTTTAACGTTGGAGGCAAAAAATGTTTTTCTAAACATTCTACCAGCTCTTTAAAGGTTTTGGTTTTGGGCTTAGCTAGAAAAACCAAGTCGTTCAGCAAACGATACGTTTCTGCTCCGATAACATTCAACATTAAAGGCACTTTCTTTTCATTTGCAATATCGTTCGCTGCAAAAAACTGCTCCAGCCTGTCGACGTATAGCTGCTATTCTTCTTTATCTTTATTGAACTCTCCGACATTTCCCAAATACGACAACCTCGTCGCCACTGTTAATTTTGTTTATTGGAACACAAAGAACTAAAAAATGACTAACATCCTTACCGTACGGCTATAACGTAAGGAATGAATGCATTCTGTTGACAGAAAAGAACACGTAAAACGGATTCGCGAAAAGCGCGCTTCAAGGCAGGAAGTTTATATGCAAATGAACAAAAACAGATTACAAAATACACAGTGGTTTGGGGCGCAGCAAATTGACATACACAACAGATAGCGTTTTTTGGTGTAAAATTGGGCTGCTTTCTGCCTTGTTTGCATTTTCTCTCAAAAGCAATGAATGCAGTATGCTGACAAGACATTACCATTCCAAGACAGCGTGATCCAATCTACGCAATGATCGAACATTATCATTAAATATCAACACTGACTTTGCAAACATTCCCACTCTCCTAGTTTTGTTTCTACTTGTGGTGCAAAAAGACGACGTGGCTAAATTCTTGTTTCAATAAAATCAAGTTTTTATGCGCGATTGTTATATTAATGTAATGTAATGTAATAGATAACTATTTCAATCATCACAATGCAAAGAATTTTGATCCCTGAATTAGGCTAACTCAACCGGTAAATTTGAATAACTAAGCTATTGGTATAGGCTATTAGGCTAACTCAACAATTAGGCTAACTCAACCGGTCTTCATCTCGCAACTTCAGACGCTAAAAAGGCAGACCCAATTTTTTTTCCCACGTACTGCTGCTCTGGACTCGAGTTATTACTCTGGACTCGAGTTATTAGTTTTTTTTCCCACGTACCACCTACTACTCTGGACTCGATGAGCGTTGGTATTTTAATGATAATTACCAAAGTTGATTTTTTGATTGTAACTCATTTCCATTGTTACATTAATAATGATTCACTTTGCCATTTTGCAGCAAACGTTTCTTCAACCCAAATATCTTGCAAACAATTAAAAGCTAAAGAGCTGAAATTTTTTGTGAAAGACAGAGAAGCTCATGACCTTTAAAAAAATATTAAAAAATGCAAAAGTTTTGAAATTGCTAATTTGCAACTCACTGTGGAATTACACTTGAGTTGAGCATTTTTAAGTTTTTTTAATAAGTTTTGTGAAATTGTTGAGTTTCCGATGGGGGAGGACTGGTCCCTCTAATCCCCCCTGGCAGCACTAGTACATATAATGTAGACAACTGCCGTGCTTCCCTCACTCAAGGATGTTTGATAGTAAAAAAAAAGTTAAAATAATCACTGAAAAGCTTTAGTTTTTCATGAAAATGAAAAAAAAAATTGTGGCTGCACTTGCAGTACATGCTGTAATAACAAACGGATTTTGTAAGATGCCTCACGGTGCCAGAACATCTCTGTGAAATATGCTTTTTATTTCATACTCAATTTTACTAATCTTGGTTTTACTACAGGTTTTTTAGAAAGTTTCTTATTGGCTGTATCTGCCACCGATTTCCAACTTATTTTGGATAATTGCTGCAGATGTGTGCAGTGTTCTTTCTAAAATTTCACCTTTTGCATAAGCATCAGAATAGGTTCAAAAGTGTCCAAAGTTTTTGCGAAAATGCTATAGCTTATGCTTTGTGACACCGTCTAACCACCACAAAACACCGATCTCAAACAAAAAAAGTAAAGAAAAGGTCATTGCGCCGCCAACCAATTCTTTCTGCGATTTGTGAAACCATCTCTGAAATAAAAAAGGTCATCGCAATACAAACCCTGCTATTTGAAACGTGATCTCAAAAAAAAAAACAGGTCATTGCGCCACACAGGTGCAAACCCGATACTTTTCACGATTTGTGGAGTGATCACTAAAAATATAGTCATCGCGTCATCCCAGTCATCGTGTCTCAAAAAAACACACTTACACAAAAAACGCCAGAATTAAACGCCATTTCCAATTCCAAAAATTTGTGTGAAAATGCCAGAAAACATTTCGCACTTTTTTGCGCTTATAGGGAACACTGGGTGTGTGCACACAAGTAGTACCTAGGTACTTTGGGTAGTTGCTCATGTAGTTATATGTGAGGCTTAAATACTCTGGTCTTGCTGCAAATCCGAATTGCTGGCATATGTGTCCTAGTCCCACCACACAGTAATGGCTTCGGCTGGTCGGTTAAGCTATGTGCGGATAATTTTGCACCACACTAGAAAACTGTAGAAGAGACTCACGTCTCGATACCAATGTGGTCTCAAAACTGATGTTGGAGGTTAGCAAGGGCATGCTCTTCATAGATATTTTGCTTAAAAAATGCATAGTACAATAAAAAAATAAAAGATCACAGCTTGAAAGAAAGTCGACTTCTTGGCCAGGCTGGGTGAGTAATTAGATTCGGTAAGTAGAGTAATTACTCCAGGTTACCACTGATCACCAATCTCCAACTGGGAGTGCTCGAGCTTTAAGCAGAGAAGCTTGTTCGAAAAATCAGCGATACTTTCTAACTAGATTTTAAACTAGGAACGTGAATCGTCTTTGTGGAAAAGGTGTGGACTGTAGACTGTAGATGTATGTGAAGAGTTGATGAAGAGTAAAGTAGATGTATGCAGCTTACAAGAAGTACAATGTAAAAACGAAGGCATTCAATTTTTAGGGGTTTTTGGACGGAAGTAAAAATTGTGGCGGTTTGAAAACAGCTCTGGTTTAGAAGGGGTTGGAGTTTTGGTGAAGAGCTACGTGAAAAAGTGGTAGTTGTTAGAGTAAAAAGTGACATAGTTATGGAGATACCGTTAGCATTTGAATAGAAAGTGATATGGGTAATATTAGCGTATGGCTACAAGCAGGGTGGCTACCTGAAGTGAAGCACAGATTTTATGATGAATTGGCAGGCAGATAAGAGCTACAGAGTCCTAGTAAAGTGGTATTTGGACAGGGGGATTTTAATGAGCATGTTGATGAAGAGTATTTTTGGCTTTTAGAGGTTTTTAGAAGGTTTTTAGAGTGTTCACAGAAATAAAATGGTTAAGAAAAGAGGAAAGAAAATACTACTTGAGCTTTGTGACAAAAGAGAATTATGTGTGGTAAACACGTCCACAATCTAGGACAGACAAGAGAAACATTTAAATCTGGCACAAATGAATTTGAAATTAATTTTATTTTAGTTGGAAAAGAAAACAAAAAATAGTTATAAGACAGCTTGAAAGAGAGTCGGCAGCATGAACGATTGAGTAAAGACATCATTTTTACAACAATTCTGATCGCATGATTTGGATTCAACCCACACCCTAGTCGCATTGTAGGGTCCTTGAATAAGACGATCTATGACGATTATCTCTGCTTGGTGGCTTTGAACAAGCAGCAAATTCAGTGGACAACTATTCGAAGAAATCCACAGTAACATTGGATCACTGGCATCTCCTAAGCAGGAACGAATTCCTTCAACCACGAAATAGTCATTGCAAAGAAAAGTGCGCAGAACATCCGATATTTAGCGTCTGACGCTGTTCGGCAACAGGAGACTAAATATGCGCAACAACAGCATAAATTATAAGTAAAATACATCAAGGTAATTCCATGGAAACTGCAACATTGACTGCTGGTTGCCGATGTGGAGAAAGAATCAAGAGGAAAGCGTATGATTTGGAAATTAAAAAAGAAATGCAAGTAAATTTAAAAGAAGCCTGAAGAGTTAGTTGATGATGAAACAACAAATTTGTGGAAATCATTTTGAGAGGAAGTTCTGAAGGCATGTGATGAAGTATGTGAGAAGATGACATTCAGAAAGAATGGAGGAAATAAATGGTGGTAGAAAGAAGAAGTGAGAAATTCTATACCAAGAAAAGACGCATTCAAAACGTTTCAAAAACTGGGTTGGAAGAACACAGAGTGACCCATTGAAAAATAAAAAAAAAACTGAGAAAATGATTGCTAAAACAATAAAGACGAAAGCTGAAAAGTAAATGAAGAATTATGCAAAAAACCAAACAAGATTTTCAAATTTGTCAAATTACTGAAAAGGAATGGAAAAGATGTTGAAAGTGAAAAATGGTAAGGGTAGAGATGGAAGAATTGCTTTCAGCCAAGATTGATGTAAAATATGGAAGGAATACAATGGAGAGGATTATGAACGAAAAAATGCTTGGGACCACAAGGTGGATGGGCCAAATTTGTGTAAGATCAACTGTGTTGTATGGAAGTAAGACATGGTGCTTGAGAGAAAAAGATTTGGCAATTTTGAAAAGAAAAGAAACAGTGATCGTTTAAGCGATGCGTGGTGTGAGACTATTAGATCGAAGAAACAGCGAGGAGTAGATGGACTTGCTGGGTATAAAAAATCTTTGGATAGGATGCCTAAAGAAACGAAACCCAACATAAGGGCGCAGGACATATGAGCGCATGGACATAAGAGTGCAAGGACATAAGGGTCATTCTATTTCAGATCACCCAATTTTTTTTATTAATTTTAACCCAACTACCTCCGATTTGCACGAAGTTTGGTTTGCTGGTCGAGTTCATGAAAAAACTCCAAACTTTTAATTTTATTGAAATCGGGGCTGTAGTTTTTTAGATATGCCCCTTCAAAAATTGGAGTTTGGGCAAAAAATGGGAGTACTTGTCAATATTCAAATTGTGAATTGGTGTCATTTTGTAGCAAATTGCCCAAAAATTCCTTTTCTGTTAAAAAATTTCCAAAATCTGCTTGTTTAGAAGCAATGACCTTTTGACCTTGATTTTGAACCCAAATTTGACCTTGCAGATCACGTCACACATGTTTTGAAATGTGGAAAAAATCTGTTATCCTCCCAACAACTTTAAAAAATTTCAGAGAAGTGATATTTGTGGTTAATAACAGTCTGCATTCAAAGTAGGGCTATTTTGTGGAATTTCTGGAATTTGCAGGAAAACCACCATCATAGTCAATTAAACAAATTGATCATGCACTGATTTGTACTAGCAGTGGTGTACAAAGTACTCAAAAAATGTGACCAAGAAAAGGCTTCGTTACTGACAAAAAAACTACTTGAAGTAAAGTACAAAGTACTGACCAAAAAAACAAAATTACAAAGTAAAAAAGTAGTCGTTTTAAAAGAACTTAAGTGCAAATATTTCTGAAAGTATTCAAGCAAAATAAACAAACTATTCAATTGACATGTGACAACTGATTGACTACCTTCACATCACTGCCACATACCACTTGATCTTTTAACTCCTTATTCTCCAAGTCATAAATTATTAATTTTTGCAAGTTTTTTGTTATTACTGTATATTCAAAACAATTAATCAAAAAAGTAAAACTTCCAGGTTTGAAAATCATGCCCTGCAGAAGTTACATAGAATAATTTTATAAAATCTTTGCTCAAATACTCATTCACTGTCATTGCTAAATTATGCTAAAATTAAAAAACACTGTGGACACGTCTTATCTACAGTATCTACAGGATGGAACAAAAGTACACATCGTTGATATTTCACTATGTTCTCTAATAACCTTTTTTGGACTACTTAATCCAAATTATTGTGGATATTTTGGATTAAATTAATTTCACAACATTGTATAAAGGCAGGCAGAAGCTGGATAAACATTACATCAATAAGTGTGTGAATTTGGCCGACGCTGTAGAATGCACCAATAGAAACGTTAAAGTAATCACAGAATGCATTTTTGGTAAATTTTAATCTTTGATTGTTTCTTTCATGATTTGCTTTTAATAGAGTAAACATCCAAGCCAGTATGTGGTGAAGGGGAGACACCAAACAGCAAACGTCAAACTAAAACCATCTTGAACTGCTTTTTGTCAGACTGGATCGGATACATATGGGCACATGAAGAAAAAAGGCATAGCTACAATTGCTGTGGTGGTCTGACCTCTGCGACAAAAGTTGCCAGCCGAAAACGGAGCAAAAAACAACCAACTGAACTGAATTGAACAACAACCGGTAGAAAAGTCAACAGTTCTGACAACTTTGTGGTTCAAATTTAAAATTGCAGTACTTTGTACTTTCCTGAATCAAAATATTACTTAAGTAGCGATACTTCACTCTAAATATAAGCAAGTAAAAGTAGCCACACAAAAAAATACTTAAAAAGTACTTGTTACTGGAAAAAACTACTTGAGTAATCTACTCAAGTAAAAGCATTTCGTTACTTTACATCACTTTGTACTAGTTATACATAATATTGACATCAGACACGGAAACACTTTTTTTGGGTCAATTCTTTGTAGCTCGAATGAAGATGCCACATTTTTTATTATAACTCCCCAGTGTGGCTGCAAACTTGAAAACACCACGGACCCTTCACTGTCACTCAGGTGAAGCTTCCTTCTTTAATACTATCTCTATATGTATTATGTTTCAGCTGTTTTTGTTTTTTTGCTTATTTAGTGGTGTCAAAAAGCAAACTTGAATTTGTGCATTAAATTAAACATAACATTGGCAATCAGGTAATAGCTAAAGGAAAACAGTGCACTAGCACTGGTGGTTCCAAAACTTTGTTTCCATGACTTCAGTTTTCGCAAAAATAAAATTTACATTCATCTCAACCCCACAAAAAAAATTAACTTGCACAACAATACCGACATAATTATGCATTATTACTAAGTTTATTTGGGGCTAATAGATTTAGGCCCAAGGCTAAAATAGGTTAGAAATCACAAATCTCAAAACAAATTTCTTGCTTTGCTAAACCTTACTTGCTACACGCTGTATGACACTATACAGCAAGATAAGAAGTCATTTATTAGTTATCATTTTGTTAGTGCTGTCACAATGATAATTGTTATGTACTGCACGTGCTTGAAGTTTAAAAAGGCTTGCAAGTGCGTTATATCATACAGTATATATAAATCCTTTCTTTATCATTTTCTTTCCAAAAGCAATTTGTCTAGGGTGTGAAATGGTACCCATATCACGTTTAAATGTGTTAAGTTAAAATAAACATTAATAATTTTTTGTTGAAATGTAAGGGACCCCAAAAAATTTTTTGTGACACCACCTAGAGATGTAAACCGCACAGTTTGGGAACCACTGCACTAACCTCAGCATTCAATAAAATTTGCTACAGTGATGACTAAGGCAAGTTGCTGCATTAAAATCAGAAAAAAAAGTATTTATTTTTATTTTAATATTTAAGTAAAAAGTTGCATTATATACTACTGTAGTATTTTGAACAACTGTGATTTACTCAATCAATTTATTACCTTAAAATGCAAACATTTTCAGGCATATGATCTGGGTGAAAAAGTGCTCTTTTTCCAACTATTTGCAGCATGCTACACCTTTACTCCACAGTATATATAAAGTAGATTGGCAGTTAACAATTTGGCTACAGGCTGGGTTGATGTTTGGTCTGTTAAATTTATTGCTATTAGGTCTTGATTCAGTTTGAATTATATCAATTACAATTTTCTACCATGCTATGAAATCATGCTTTTGCACTTTACGTAATGGTGCTTCATAAAAGTTGCAGGAAAAATTGCATGTAAGAAAAAAAAGTAATATAAAATATCTTCGAGCAGTTTAAAACATTGCACAACATAAATTTGAGTAGGCTATTTAGTAAGCTGTTTTAAAACAAAAGAAACCAATGCCAAATGCAGAATAAAGATTTATTCTATGAATACAACGTTTCTTGAAAACGAACAATCTTACACGGGTTTCAATTCATTGCTGGTCCGAGGAAAGCTGGAATCGTCTTGGGCAAGTTAGTTTGTGATGTTACTTTCACTTGCATACAAATTGACAACATACAAAACAAGTATGAAGTAAACAAAACAAGTATGCAGTAAACAAAACAAGATTATTTAGACACACAAATTGTGGCTTTCTTCCAGTAAAATAAAATTTCAAGTAATAAAAGTTGTTGATTGTTTTTAGCGCAATCAATGCAACTAACACATAGTTTGATCCCAAGCATGCTGGACATTATCATTAATCGCAAAGTAGTTTCTAATGCCACACAGATTCGTTCGATACTCAGACGCACTTTGCAACTTCTTTCGCACAAAATGCTACGTTCTTTATCAAAGAAAATTTGGTTTTATTTTTCAAGTTTTTATCATTTCTGTTACTACTTTAAAGTTCTCCAGCTTCTCTATCTTTTTCAAAATTTCATCTTTCTCGCTAGTGTAGCCCCAAGAAATTCGCTATTAAAAATGTGTTTGCAGCAACATGGCAATGTTAATCAATATCATTGTTAACATAGCAATTGAAAAAATTACAATGAAAGCATCAATTTTTGTGCGTAGCATGATTGAAAAAAGTTACGCATCATGCACATTAAAATTAAAATCGTGCAAAAAGTGTGTTTTTTAAAGTAGGATACGAGTATTACTCAAATTTTGTATCGTTTTTTCCCAAAATTAAACAACCTCAAAATTCACTTAGCATCTCGGACATATCGAAATTTTCTTGGGCTAGTAAAACATTTGACATCATTTTCCGAAAGACATGTTGTTGAAAAAGTTAATTTTGACCTCGGCTTAAGCAACTTTGTGGTGGCAGTTGACAGGAATATAAACTGTTTATCACAATACATGAGCATTGATGAATTTGCTAAAAACTGTCAAATTAACTAAACTGAACCTTAAGTTATGGCTAAACCACAAATATTACCTCTATGAAACCTTTATAAGTTATTAGAAGGATGACAAAGATTTTTTCCACATTTCAAACCTTTGTGTCAAGTAATCCGCAAGGTCAAATTTGGGGTCAGAGTTTAGGTCAAAAAGTCATTGCCCCTAAACGAGTAGATTCTGGAAGTTTTTTAACAGAAAAGAAATCATACTGCTGCAAAGCCTAAAAAGACCACTCCATTTATCATTTTACTATGCCACAACTACTAACTAGGAACGTCTTCAACGTTCTAAGCAGCTTTTACCGAATATCCATATTTACGAATAACTGTATGAAAAAAAATGTATGCGTATAAAAAATACGCATACACATTTAAAACTTTTACTTGTGATGGTTTTGAATTTTGAGCTTGTTTTATTTTCTTCATCTATACTACATTGCTTGTTTTCTTGTTGGTGTTTTCTGTAGTCTTTTTTTCGTTTTTGACTTCTAGGGTGGGGTTAATAGCTCTTCATTTTGTTTAGGGAAATAGCATGAGAAAATAAAACACACTGAATACATTAATTTTTGTTGTGCTTTTTGTGTTAACTGCTTTGATTTTAATAAACTGCTTTTCGCCTTTCTGTAAAGCCGCCTTAGACCTGATTCACTTTAGGAAAGGGCGCTTTACAAACTTTTGTTAGTATTATTATGTTTTTCTTTTGGTCTTTAGTTTCTTATCAAATCAAATTTTTCATTATCGCTGTAATACGCCAAAGCGTGGAACGAGTTGGCGAGGCCCATCTCCTCGTCATTGTGCCCGAGCAACACAGCTCCTTTCAAAGAAATGTAGCAGCAGTGGCGAGCCATTGGAACACTGTGTCTGATTTGACCGGCTAAAAACTTGAACCTCAGACCTCCCACTCTAGTATGAACGCATTACCACTGGACCAACTGGATAGTCGCTCCTTCTCGTCATGCTAAATATTGTTTTTTTAACGTTTGCTGAATTTGTGATGTATTTATTTTTGTTTGGCAATGAAAGGTTCCTACTACTACAACTACTACCGTATTTTTGCAAGGAAATTAAACTGAATTCTATGGAAGCAACTCAGTCAATTTTTTGATTTTTGAAATAAGGAATAGTTGCTCTTACAAAAAATTGCAAACTAGGTATTTCCATGTTTTAGTTGTTCAGCGAACTACAAACAAATCAATCACAATTTATACCAAAATGCTATCATTGCGTTTCTAAGCATGCTTTGCTGTTGCAAGCATTTAAAATACGCGATTGTGCCAGAGGTTGGGTGTGGACCAAATGGACAGGAGTTTAAGTCATTAAAAATTCAATTTACTTTGGTTTGATTTGTGTCTTTAGGTTCGAATACCACTAAGAGCAACAGCTTTTTCAAACTTAGTTAAAGAATTTTTAAAAATAAAAGGTTGCATTTTAAAAAGATTATGAATTTTAATGTTAGGGCTAAGATAAAGCAATTAGGATGAAGCAACTTTAGGGAGAATCAGGGTGGTTTTTCTTTCCTCACCATGCTTCGTTGAGCTAAACATAGTTTTGGGCCGGTTGCGCCACCCGTTGACCACCTACGTAACCGTGCCTGGCCTTGCCTTGCACTGGTCACTGTCCCTCTCTTTTCTTTTTATCAATCATTCGAACAACTACTCCAGCCGTTAGTTTTACTTCCATCTTGTATGCCTGCGTGTATGTTGATGATTGTGATTGATTAGGCCTACAATGTACTTTGAGCTCGTGTGACAGGTGTAGCAACCATACAAATAAAAATCGCTTTTTTGTGTTCAGTATCCTCTGCATGTCTTAATGTCTGACGTTGTGTCGCTACTTCCTTTTCCTGACTCTACGTGTTATTATTGTGTTACCATACATTTGCTATTGTTGCAGTGGTCAAGAATAAAAAAAGAAAGAATGAATGAATGAAATTAATCCACAAAAGTACAAACAAATATTTTATTGCTCGTTTCAGGTTTGGTCAGAGCAAGTTAATTCCAAGGCCAAGAAAAGTTTGGCAACTCACAGATAGTAGACGTAGTATGGCATTGTAGACATAGTATAGCAAGTGAGTATAGTATGGCATATACAGTAGCCTTATGGCACATTGGGCATAGTATACCACAAAAGGCGTAGTTTGTCATAGGAGGCTTAGTATGGCATTTTAGGCATAGTATGACATAAAGTAGGCTTATTATGGCACCCTAGTAGGCATAGTATGTCACATAGGCAGTGTGGCGTGGTTGGCTTTACATGGCACAGTAGGCACTGGAAATTAGTATATCATAGTTGGGATAGCAGGACATCTTAGTAGGCAGAGTATGGCATATAGGGGGCTTGTTATGGAACAATACGTATAGTATTAAAAACCACAGTAGGCGCTACAGGCTAGTATGACATTGTAGATATCGTAGGCCTATTATGGTACAAAAGGTATAGTATGCTATATTGTAGGCTTATTATGGTACAATAGACATAGTATGCTAATTATGGCACAGTAGGCATAGTATGCCAAAGTGGGCACTGTAGCTTAGTAGGCATAGTGCAATATCAGGATATGACGTATAGTTGGCTTATTATGGCACAGTAGGCATAGTATCCCACAGTAGGCACTACAGCTTAGTATGTCATAGTAGGCGTAGTATGATATTGTAGACATAGTAGGCCTATAGCATTCGAGCATAGTGTAGTTGGCAGCTTGGCCAAATGGGTAAAGGCGTATTGTTTACGACGATCCTGATTGAATAATCAGGGTTTAACTTGCACCCTGGTCATGCCGTTACGTCCTTGGATAAGACGTCTATGATAATTATCTCTGCTTGGTGGCTTCGAACAAGCAGCAAATTCGGTGGGCAAGAATTTGAAGAAATCTATAGGAACAATGGATCATCGAAAACTCCTAAGCAGGTGCGGATTTCTCGAATCACGAAGTAGTCAATGCAATAAAAAGTGTGCAGATCGGCCAATAAGTTAGCATCTTTTGCTGCCTTGTGACTGGAGGATATATATGCGCTACAACAACAATATACTGTAGTGGGCTTATGGCACCATAGGTTAGTAGGAGTACTATGTCATAGTAGACTTAGTATGGCATTGTAGGCATAGTGTAACATGAAGTAGACTTGTTTTGGCACCCTAGTAAGCATAGCATGTCACAGTAGGCACTGTAGCTATGGCACAGTAGGCATAGTTGACTTATTATTGCACAGTATCCCAAAGTAGGCACTGCAGTTTAGTATATTATAGTAAGGATAGCATTACACCTCAGTAGGCAGATTATGACATACACGAGGCTTGTTATGGAAAATAGACATAGTATTAGTAAGCATAGTGTGCCACAGTAGGTGCTGCAGCTTTAGTATGACATTGTAGGCAGAACATGTCACCCTGGTAGGCATAGTATGGCATAGAGTAGGCTTATCGTGGCACAACATGCATAGTACGCCCAAGTGGGCACCATAGCTTAGTAGGCATAGTATGACATCAAAGTATGACATATAGTTGGCACAGCAGGCATAGTATAACATAGCTCGGCATATTAGACCTACAAGGCATAGCTTTTCCATGAACTATCACCGTAACGAGGTGGAAAGGTCTATGGGCCTCAATGACCTGCAGAGCTGTATCAGCTGGAGATTCAATTTTCTTGATAGGGTTACCCATGCCAGGTAGGTCTGATGGTAGAAGCAAGACGAAGTATAGTTCAAATCAAAATAGTGGGAAAACTTAAAACCTGGGTTGGTTATGCCCATCAACTGTGGTAAGCATATAACCTAGAAGAAGGACAACTCTGATATAAAACCTCTCCGCACTTATACTAAGCTGCAAAACAAATCATGATGAACACAAATATTGAAAATTACGTGATCAACGTTAATGGGGCCACCTTCACAAGTGGAACCTCGTCTGGCAAGGGAACGCCTTGGGACTCCCAGATCGTCATTCAGCAAAACCCCTATGGCGTTCAAGTCTTAGGCAGAGGGGCTCGTTCGAAAAATAAGCGACAATCTCCACCAGCCAGCCCTAGTGGCAGCTCCGCCAATGTGCCTGCTACACGTTTGG
Organism: Trididemnum nubilum; assembly: GCA_963965965.1. Taxonomy (NCBI): domain Eukaryota; kingdom Metazoa; phylum Chordata; class Ascidiacea; order Aplousobranchia; family Didemnidae; genus Trididemnum; species Trididemnum nubilum. The sequence goes on along the minus strand of OZ014479.1, from coordinate 211,841 downwards.
AGAGGCGAATGGAGGCAGCGCAGAGTATTTGTACTTGAGATTATGTTGCAAACTCACGGATCAACCATCACCACTGCTGTTGGGCAATTGGAATATCCTCAACCTCACAGGAAAAAAGCTAGAATTGGTTGAGGAAGCAAAGCGGTATCACCTCGATATTATCGGAGTTTCTTCAACCAAACGACGTGGCTCTGGAACTGTGGATCTGGATGGCGGATGGAAACTCTTCTATTCTGGTGCTGATCCTAGTATGTCTGCACAAGCGGTGTGGGGATTCTCACAAGCCCCCGTTTGTCAGACTGAGTGTCAGATTGGATTCCTTTGGGATCACGGGTCTGTATGTTGAAGCTCAAGGTATTGGATCGGTCATTATACCTATTGCAGATATATGCCCCAAATGCCACGAGTGAATATCAGACTTTTGTGAATGAAGTAAATGATGCTCTTCTACGAGTATCAGCTACTGAATCTACAGTCCTTATGGGGGATTTTAACGCACATGTTGGAACAGACACAGATACGTGGAAGGGTGTGATCGGAAAACATGGAGTCACTGGACTGAATGAGAACGGAAGGTATTTATTGCAGCTCTGTTGTAGCAACGTACTCCGCATCATGAATACCTTTTTCCAGCACAGAGAGGTTCACAAGTATACATGGTATCGACCTAGTATGGATCAAAAATCTTTGATAGATTTATGCATAGTTTCGTCAAATTTGTTTTCTGATGTGCTGGACGTTCGAGTAAAGCAAGGTGCTGAATTGTCAACTGATCACCATCTGGTAGTATGTTCCTTACGACTTTCGAAACCTTGGCCAAACAAGAGATCCAACAGGTCGTCTGTGACCTACCGGATCAAATGGGAGGCTTTGGAGGACAAAGAAGTAAGGAAACAGTTTGCATCCAGTATATCATGTAAGTTCAGACAACTTCCTGATGTATCCGAGGACATCGAGAGGGAATGGCTGCTGTTCAGATCAGCAATCATTTCATCAGCTGCTGAAAGTTGTGGGCGAAAACGGCTTAGAATGGCGGGCGATAGTGAGAAAAGAACACCTTGGTGGAACCAAGAGGTTAAAGAAGCTATTCGAGCAAAGAAAGATGCGTTCAAGGCCTGGCTACAGTACAGATCGTCATCTGATTTGCAATCCTGGTACACTGAGGCGCGAAAAGCAGCAACTTCGGCAGTAAAGAAATCCAAGGAGAAGTCATGGGAAGAGTTTGGTCGTCGGTTGGATTCCAACTATTTTTTGGCAATTAAGTATTTTGGCAGACCATCCGTCGTTTACGTGGCCAAAGATCGAGTATCACGTACTCCATTAAGGATTCTGACGGTAACATTCTTACGGATGAAAATGAAATCCTTTCATGATGGAGAGAATACTTTGAAGATCTTTTGAATCCTGTAAAGGCATCGACTTGTGACACATACGAAGTGACACATCTAGGGGGGTGACGCAGTTTTCATTGCAGCAGAAGTGGCAACTGCAATTAAAGGGATAAAATCTGGAAAAGCTGCTGGTGAAGATGAAAGCAGACTTGAGATGCTGTAAGCGCTGACTGGAGAAGGAATTCTCTGGTTAACGTGAGTGTGTCAAGTTGTGTGAAAGCTTGGCAAAACTCCCAGAGATTGGCAAACAGGTGTGATTATTCCGATATTCAAGAAAGGAGATCGCAAGCAATGTACAAACTACCAAGGGATATCATTCCTTAGTTTGCCAGGGAAAGTATACGCCAAATGCCTTGAAAGGAAATGCCGAGAAATAGTGGAATCAAAACTGGAAGATGGTCAGTGCGGTTTTCATCCGGGTCGCAGCACCACGAACCAAATCTTTACTCTGAAGCAAATCTTCGAGAAATCTTGGGAGTATGGCAAAAATCTCTTTGCATGCTTTGTCGATCTCGAAAAAGCACATGACCGAGTTCCTCGGGATAAACTTTGGAAGGTTTTGCGGAAGTACAGCGTTAATGGTCAATTGTTACACGCTATTGAGTTGTTCTACTGCAGACCAGAGGTTTGTGTTTGGATGAATGGCAAGCAATCAAAGCCGTTGCATGTGGGCGTTGGACTCCAGCATGGGTGCATTTTGTCACCTCTCCTTTTCATTGTTTGCATGAATTGGATCGACAAATGCAGCCAAGCTGATGAGTATACCATGATTGGAAATTGCAAAACTAGTCGTCTGCTATTCGCAGATGATTTGGTTCTGCTTTCTTCCGCAGAATCTGGCCTCCAGCACGCATTAAATAGCTTTGCAGATGCATGCAACATCGCTGGAATGAAAATAAGCACGGCCAAAACTGAGGTACTTCATCCTTCAAGAAACCCTGATCAGTGCGTATTACAAGTGAATGGAGCGACACTGAAGCAGGTAGAGAAGTTCAAGTATCTTGGGGTTGCATTTACGAGTGACGGAAGGCAAGACGAAGAACTGGATACCCGAATAGGCAAGGCTAGTGCAGTAATGCGAGCTTTGCACTACTCGGTTGTAATGAAACGAGAATTGTTAAAAAAGGCAAAGCTCTCAATTTTCAAAGCAGTTTTTGTCCCCATTCTCACTTATGGTCATGAATCTTGGGTAATGACCGAAAAAATGCAATCACAAGTGCAAGCGACCGAAATGAGGTTTTTAATAAGAATTGAAAAAGTTACACTGTTTAACAAGGTGCGTAGCTCTGAAATTCGAAAATCTCTTAACATCGAGCCGTTACTTCTCCGAATTGAAAGATCTCAGCTTAGATGGTTTGGCCATGTAAGCACAATGCCTCAGGAAAGACACCCCAAACAAGCTTTACATGCCAAAGCAAATGGGAGAAGACCAGTTGGACGAATTAGAACTAGATGGACCGATTACATTGAGGATCTTGGATGAAATCCCTTGGGATTTTGCCCAAGCGAAATGATGGAGGTGATGGAAGACCGTGAGGTGTGGCGGCTCAATCTTGAGCTACTGCCCCCGCAACCCTCACAGAAAAGCAGGCAATGAAGAAAGAAGAAGACAAATTATCAAACTCACACATCATAGATTTCTTGCGTATGAAATACGCTAGCTGATATACGCTTACGGCTTTATGCACATTTCTGCATATCAATAAATTACCAACCGCAAATACTTTTATCCGTATTTACAAATATGCGTTTTTTATATACATATGCGTTAATACGGATGTTCAGTAAAAGTCGCTTTACACAGCAACCTTATTTCCTCACTTATTCACAAATGTTCCCTTGCCAGAAACAATTAAACTAATAACAAATTACACACATGCCAAAAACAATCCTAGTTACCCACCGTTTAGCAAGGATGTTTTTGTAAAACTAATGTTCAAAGCTTTAGACCCAAGGACTGTTTATGTACAAAGATGAAGTGTGTGAGCAAATCAACGATGTTACAATGGAATCACCACTAGGACCTACTTAAGCTAATTTTTATGGCTAATTTCAAGACAAAACTAATTAATAAATTACAGACACCTAAAGCTAACTGTATCTACCATATCTGGATGAAATCTTTGCCATATTTGATGACCAACAAGCATGTTCTTCATTTTTTCCGCAGCTCAATGCTCAACACCAGTAATTAAATTTACTGTAGAGCAGAGCACCAATACGCTTTCATTTTTGGATGCGGAAATTAAGGTTTATGACAATATGTTTGACACATGGGTTTGGAGAAAATCAACCATGACTGGACTGCTACTACATTTCTCTGCTTTATGCCCAAAAAACTGAAAGGAAGGATTAGTCACGTGTCTGCTTTTCAGAGCCAAAAAGATATGCTAGACAAAACTTTTCTTTCAAAACAAAGTGCGTAACTTGAGGCACATATTTAGCAAAAAATGGAGACCCTGCATCGTTCTTCAATCGAATCCTGGACAAATTTCTAACTCAAAGTGATGGCTTACCTAATCAAAAGTGCAATCAAAAACCACATTTAAATTGCAATAGCTGCCGAAAAAAAAATCATAAATTCCAACTAGACCAGTTTAGTATGACATGTAAATGTAACAGTGCATATGAGGCAAAAAATACACGAAGCACTCCTAATCAAAAAGCAGACCCAGTTACCAATAAGTAGATGTAAACAAATGGAGTCTCTTTTTACTGAGTGTGTATGATTTTCTTTTAAGCCAGCATTAATTTTCACTGTGTTAGCATTGTGACAATCTGTTAATACTACAATTCTGATATTTTGTGAAGTCAACAGTTTACGTTTAACATCATAAACGTATTTTCATCAATTGCTAATTTTGAATTATCTAACTGTAAAATGACAGTTTGGCCAATTGGAATTCCTATAGTCAAAATTGTTGTACGATGAGAAAAAGTTTTGCAACTTTTCTTCCTAAAGTGAAATAGGAAGAACTAATTTAATAGTTCACAGAGACATCACGTCTTACAATCCAACTTCATTTGACAACACCTTAATGCTGTCTCCGCATTGAAATGGGTAAACATTTCAACTCCTAGTGATGCAAGTAAGGCGGAGCCCCCTATTGCTGGAGCATTCCCATGTTTCGAAGTCAACTGACTTCATCATCAGGGTGAAGAGGAGTCGACACAATGCAAAGAATTTTGATCCCTGAATTAGGCTAATTCTTCTTCTTCTTTCTTCATTGCCCGCTTTTCCGTGAGGGTTGCGGGGGCAGTAGCTCAAGATTGAGCCGCCACACCTCACGGTCTTCCATCACCTCCATCATTTCGCTTGGGCAAAATCCCAAGGGATTTCATCCAAGATCCTCAATGTAATCGGTCCATCTAGTTCTAATTCGTCCAACTGGTCTTCTCCCATTTGCTTTGGCATGTAAAGCTTGTTTGGGGTGTCTTTCCTGAGGCATTGTGCTTACATGGCCAAACCATCTAAGCTGAGATCTTTCAATTCAGAGAAGTAACGGCTCGATGTTAAGAGATTTTCGAATTTCAGAGCTACGCACCTTGTCAAACAGTGTAACTTTTTCAATTCTTATTAAAAACCTCATTTCGGTCGCTTGCACTTGTGATTGCATTTTTTCGGTCATTACCCAAGATTCATGACCATAAGTGAGAATGGGGACAAAAACTGCTTTGAAAATTGAGAGCTTTGCCTTTTTCGACAATTCTCGTTTCATTACAACCGAGTAGTGCAAAGCTCGCATTACTGCACTAGCCTTGCCTATTCGGGTATCCAGTTCTTCGTCTTGCCTTCCGTCACTCGTAAATGCAACCCCAAGATACTTGAACTTCTCTACCTGCTTCAGTGTCGCTCCATTCACTTGTAATACGCACTGATCAGGGTTTCTTGAAGGATGAAGTACCTCAGTTTTGACCGTGCTTATTTTCATTCCGGCGATGTTGCATGCATCTGCAAAGCTATTTAATGCGTGCTGGAGGCCAGATTCTGTGGAAGAAAGCAGAACGAAATCATCTGCGAATAGCAGACGACTAGTTTTGCAATTTCCAATCGTGGCACACTCATCAGCTTGGCTGCATTTGTCGATCCAATTCATGCAAACAATGAAAAGGAGAGGTGACAAAATGCACCCTTGCCGGAGTCCAACGCCCACATGCAACGGCTTTGATTGCTTGCCATTTACCCGAACACAAACCTCCGGTCTGCAGTAGAATGACTTAATAGCGCGTAACAATTGACCATCAACGCCATACTCCTGCAAAACCTTCCAAAGTTTATCCCGAGGAACTCGGTCATGTGCTTTTTCGAGATCGACAAAGCATGCAAAGAGATTTTTGCCATACTCCCAAGATTTCTCGAAGATTTGCTTCAGAGTGAAGATTTGGTTCGTGGTGCTGCGACCCGGATGAAAACCGCACTGACCATCTTCCAGTTTTGATTCCACTATTTCTCGGCATTTCCTTTCAAGGCATTTGGCGTATACTTTCCCTGGCAAACTAAGGAATGATATCCCTTGGTAGTTTGTACATTGCTTGCGATCTCCTTTCTTGAATATCGGAATAATCACACCTGTTTGCCAATCTCTGGGAGTTTTGCCAAGCTTCCACGCAACTTGACACACTCACGTTAACCAGAGAATTCCTTCTCCAGTCAGCGCTTTCAACATCTCAAGTCTGCTTTCATCTTCACCAGCAGCTTTTCCAGATTTTATCCCTTTAATTGCAGTTGCCACTTCTGCTGCAATGAAAACTGCGTCACCCCCCTAGATGTGTCGCTTCGTATGTGTCACAAGTCGATGCCTTTACAGGATTCAAAAGATCTTCAAAGTATTCTCTCCATCATGAAAGGATTTCATTTTCATCCGTAAGAATGTTACCGTCAGAATCCTTAATGGAGTACGTGATACTCGATCTTTGGCCACGTAAACGACGGATGGTCTGCCAAAATACTTAATTGCCAAAAAATAGTTGGAATCCAACCGACGACCAAACTCTTCCCATGACTTCTCCTTGGATTTCTTTACTGCCGAAGTTGCTGCTTTTCGCGCCTCAGTGTACCAGGATTGCAAATCAGATGACGATCTGTACTGTAGCCAGGCCTTGAACGCATCTTTCTTTGCTCGAATAGCTTCTTTAACCTCTTGGTTCCACCAAGGTGTTCTTTTCTCACTATCGCCCGCCATTCTAAGCCGTTTTCGCCCACAACTTTCAGCAGCTGATGAAATGATTGCTGATCTGAACAGCAGCCATTCCCTCTCGATGTCCTCGGATACATCAGGAAGTTGTCTGAACTTACATGATATACTGGATGCAAACTGTTTCCTTACTTCTTTGTCCTCCAAAGCCTCCCATTTGATCCGGTAGGTCACAGACGACCTGTTGGATCTCTTGTTTGGCCAAGGTTTCGAAAGTCGTAAGGAACATACTACCAGATGGTGATCAGTTGACAATTCAGCACCTTGCTTTACTCGAACGTCCAGCACATCAGAAAACAAATTTGACGAAACTATGCATAAATCTATCAAAGATTTTTGATCCATACTAGGTCGATACCATGTATACTTGTGAACCTCTCTGTGCTGGAAAAAGGTATTCATGATGCGGAGTACGTTGCTACAACAGAGCTGCAATAAATACCTTCCGTTCTCATTCAGTCCAGTGACTCCATGTTTTCCGATCACACCCTTCCACGTATCTGTGTCTGTTCCAACATGTGCGTTAAAATCCCCCATAAGGACTGTAGATTCAGTAGCTGATACTCGTAGAAGAGCATCATTTACTTCATTCACAAAAGTCTGATATTCACTCGTGGCATTTGGGGCATATATCTGCAATAGGTATAATGACCGATCCAATACCTTGAGCTTCAACATACAGACCCGTGATCCCAAAGGAATCCAATCTGACACTCAGTCTGACAAACGGGGGCTTGTGAGAATCCCCACACCGCTTGTGCAGACATACTAGGATCAGCACCAGAATAGAAGAGTTTCCATCCGCCATCCAGATCCACAGTTCCAGAGCCACGTCGTTTGGTTGAAGAAACTCCGATAATATCGAGATGATACCGCTTTGCTTCCTCAACCAATTCTAGCTTTTTTCCTGTGAGGTTGAGGATATTCCAATTGCCCAACAGCAGTGGTGATGGTTGATCCGTGAGTGTGCGACATTATCTCGAGTACAAATACTCTGCGCTGCCTCCATTCGCCTCTCCAAACGTGTAGCGGGCACATTGGTGGAGCTGCCACTAGGGCTGGCTGGTGGAGATTGTCGCTTATTTTTCGAACGAGCCCCTCTGATTAGGCTAATTCAGTCGGTAAATTTGAATAATTTTGTTTCAGTGTGTTTGAAAGTGGTATTATTTTATGAATTTTACCATATTTTTAGTTTCCTGAGTGTAAAATATTGCACGCCTTTACCTCTATTTTCTACTTTTACCATGAACAGATTCGAACCCTTGGAATTGGTAATGGAAGATTTGAACGTAATGCAGTAGGCCTATGCAATCCGCATTTGTCACTATTTTCTAATTTTTTGCTTCTCGTTTGTGGCACGTCGTGTTTGTAACGTTTACGTGTTTAAGTCAAATCAGTTAGCAGTTAAGTCTTATCAACGTAGTGTCAATTACTAGTTTGTTTTAAATCAATAAGCTGAGTAAGTCGTTGAACTTGAAAACTGCAATATCGGAAATCTTCAAGGTACATACGTTTTCATTATGATTATGATAATTTTAACAGATAAAATTTTTAATGCTAACAACCTTGATCTTGTTTTGGAGTAGTAAAACCTAGCTTGCTCTGCTGCTTTCCTGCATTTTAGATAAACCCATGTAGAGCTTTCACTTTTCATGATATTGAGATATTAATTCAACTATGTAAACCTTGATAACTCACGTCCTGAATGCTTTTGTGCTAGTTTGCACCTCTCACTTATTACTTTTTCACTTAATGCCTATAATTGAATAATATTAGTTCATTTATTGCCCTTCAATTTATGCTTGGAATTTAAATTGTAGAGTGAACCACGAAATCGCCACAATACCTTACTGCACTGTCAGCAACTGTCTACACTGTGATACTTTTTCTCTCCATCATCGTAACATTGTTTAAGCGAAACAGTTTGGTACGTGAAATGATCAAAACTACCGATTTCAAATGTAATGGTTGCATTAATAATGTATGGTTAATTATTTGAATAGTTCTAAACGATTTTCTCCTAAATATTTTCGAGTAGGATACTTTCATTGTTTCTATTAATTACGCTATTCTTGTTGATTATTATGTAATGAAGTTTTGCCTCTGCACAAGTGTTCATTTTTCTCATTAGTTTTAACAGAAACCGCTTGCTAGTTTGATCACTTGTTCGATCACTCACTCTTATATTGTTATACCTCGACCGCCTAATAAATAACGATTTTATCTACACACTTGGTGGAGAATTGGGCGGAAATTAAAGAGCGGAAGTAAGATCTGAGTTTCGAGCGCGTTTCACTGTTAGCTGATCATCTTTGTTGGCATCCGAAGTGCACCCAAACCACTCGAATAGGACGGCTGTGCAAAACTGATGATGGCGCTGTGTAAAACGCCGAAAGTGTTCAAGAATTCAATTAATAAAATATGATGTTAGCCTAGCTTAGTTAGTTGTAACATAGAAAGATGATAAATGAAGTAGTGTTTTTAAGCTTTGCAGCAATATGGTTATCGAAAGTCACCTATTTACCGAAACTATACTTTAGAAAAGGAATTCTGGGGCAATTTTCTTCAAAATGACACCAAATTTGTTTCAAAATCCTCCCAGAGGTAACAAAGATATCGCAACTTGAATTACGGCGAGTACCCCCATTTTTTTGAAAAGGCATATTTTAAAAACTACAGACCCTATTTCAATAAAATGTAAAATTTGGTAATTTTTTATGAACTCGGCCAGCAAACCAAATTTTGTGCAAATCGGAGACGGTAGGGTCAAATGCATTGGGTGATCAGAGATTGAATGGCCCATAAGGGAGCAGACACGTAAATCGGCAATATGCACTGACATTTTCGTGCTTCGAAAGAAAGTTGTATAATCAAAGAAACGAACATAATTTTTTTTAATCAGTATTTTATTTTTAAAAGTTAAGTTTTGAGCATTTTTTAAATTTAAGATCGAGTTTTGTTAAAGTGTAAGTGGGTCCATGATTTTCGGGCATGACCATTTCGGCTCGGACCTTTTCTGCAACCGCCTGATTCGTCACCAGTACTTTTCGTAGCAGGTCCTTTTTGGCACAGACCTTTTCAGCACCAATTTGGCGCCATTTGACAATTCAGTTATTTATTCTTTTCTGTTTGTTTTTTTTCCGTTTCGCACAGCTCTAAATTGGTCAGTAGGACTTTTTTGAAACAACAAACAGGTGTAATCGAATTCAATACTTTGGTTGCTGCTGCATGCCTCAATAATGATAATTATTTGCGTGTTATGTTATTTAAAATTGGAACCAAATAAAATGCTTTTGAATCAATAAAAAGATTGCAAAACGAATATATCTCAAATTGTTACTTTTTTTGTGTTGACGATAAGGTTCAAGTTAAGTTTTACAAGTGTTTTACAGGTATATCTAAACAAACCGGGATGCAAAACTTCAAAAACCGCGTGTTAACTGTAGGGTTATTTACGAAATCGTAAATTACAGCAAAATGTTGCTAGCAATGCTACAGTTTCGCCCTTTAGTTAATTTTTTAGCAGAATAACACCTATGTAAACCAACCAACAATAGATTATGCAGTTAAACGTGCAATAGCAGACTATTTTATTAAACTACAATGAAAATATGACATGGGTTAATTAATATTTAATGAATCAATGATAAGTTAAATAGCATTTTAAGCAAAGTTGTAAAACATAAAATTTATTGACACCAAACAACAATATATAAGTTTATAAGCACATATAAGCACTATTCGTAGCAAACTAATCATTTCAACATATTGTCACTGAAATGATTATCTATTTTGCTACGTATGAGTGCCCAATTGTTTTGTGAAAATTCAATACAGGTGCGCATCAAGTTTTCCACAAAATTATGCATAGATCTGAAAAGTGTAATAAGTGATGCAATCGCTGCAAATCTTAAAGATCTAGAGCTGTGAAGTACTCCTTTAAGTTTCTCCAGTTCGGAAACTCCAAGACAATCAACCAAAATGACAGTAAAATAGGAGAAATAAGCGAGCTTAAAAGTGGAAAGATTGATCAGCAAAGTGCTGCACAATGTGTTTCCCTGTTCTGGCTTCTCTTGTGTGACATCTATGTCTGTCTTAAGTCAAAAAATAAAAGTATATAATTCACATTAACTTCAAGCTTTTGCACTTTTGTTGGTAAAGTTTTTTGGCATTGACATTGGTCCAGAGAGCATGGAATGTTTTCAAGATTTAAATGCTTTAGATCGTTTTTCAGCAAAACAGTCAAACACAGTTCAAACAATGAGGACAAAGTAAGCATTGCTTGGACGAATGCAGAGCACTGGTTTCAACAAGCAATAGTTTTGATTTTCCTTCATCACTGGAAAGTAAAGAGTAATAGTAAACCACTATAGAAGCGGCAAACAAATAGAAGCAGCAAACAAAATTCGGTTGGCTGAGTGACATCATAACTGTCATGCAAATATTGTTCCTGGTCTGGAACTGTAGACATCGTCTGAATGCAAGTCAAGACGGTTTGGTTGGTAAACCCGGCAAAATCAGATTCTTTCCAATCCTTGAAAAAATTGGTAGTCTTTTAGAGATAGCATAAGTTAAACTGTTCCGTTTCTGAGGAAAATGTCAATGGCATACACATCTCACCTTTTTTTTTCAATATGTGAACACAGTGCATAGCCTAGTTACGATGTATAAAGTTTAATCAACTTACCTTAAAATCATTGTTGAAAAGTATTAAAAGCTTATGCAAATCAAGAGCTGGATGGCAACAGCTGTTAAAATCCGTTAAGTTTCACAATCATGCCAATATTTCAATACCATTTGTAATTAATGACTGCACTCTATAACAACATACAACACATTACAGTTGTTACTATTTCGTTTTTCTGGTTTAGTGATTTTTTTGCTGCTATTGTTGTTTTGCAATAAAGAAAAGTATTACTATTACCAGTTTTTTCGTTCAAATAAACAAAGAAAAAACACAGAAAAAAAACAACAACAACAACTCAGGTCAGAAATTACAGTTTTGTAGAGGGGTGGGAGCTGCAATACGTACTCGTCGTCCACCTTGGGTAACGATTTCAAATCATTTGCAAAATTGCAGCAAACAAAACAAAGAAAAAGAAGAGTCTTAACTTTTACTAGTTGATTTTGATGAAACACCAATATACAATAAATACAATTTCTGACTTTCCTGCGTACTAACAAACACATCCTACGCATTGTGACTACTTATATCTGATTTGGATTAAGGATCCTCAGACAAACAATCAGCATACTAGTTACCAATATCTTTCTCCACAGTTGTAACAGACATCATTTTCCAAATGCTGGAAACAAACTTCACAAACTTGGACATGCCAACAAACCCAGGATTTTTTTCGATGCAAAATTCTAGAGCATGAGCAGTTGATTTAATAAATACACCTCAAACAGCAACAATACAGTGTACCAAAAATAGAAAATTTTTATCAATTCAGATTGAGGTTTCACAAATGATGAGGCTTGACCCACTGAATTTTGAAAAAAAAATCGTTTGACGGTGTCTATCTGGACATTTCTATGGAAACGAGCCTAATTATAGAAAATTATTCATATCTCAAAAAGTAATGATGGTTGAGACTTTGGTTCAAAATGTTGGTTTCAAAATGTGCAGAAGATATGATTTTCCATGTCCTGCTAATGCATTGTTTTCCTCTAGAGTAACCAGTTTTCGAGATATTTCAAAAAAACTTATTTTTAATGAAAAATAATTGCATTTTTAACACAGAATGACTTGATATTGAGATGTTGTCAAGTTGTCGCTATTGCACAACCAAATTCCCCAACACATTTAGTACGAATACAATGATAAAAGTGTTTGCATTACACCAAGTATCCTATTAACTTGTGGTAAAATCAGTACACATGCTAAAAAACACAACTTCAGCACTCCTCATGATTTGTATTGTACATATTTACGCGCTATCTCCAGAATCACCTTTACTTATACAGTACTGGAAAAATTATTATAGATTTTTAGGTTTTTCAATAATTTTGCTGCAATTTTTTTAGTTACTTGAGTGTTTTGCTAGTTATGAACCAAAGGACTGATAAACTAATGGTTGATTGCAAAGATGTTGCATCATTGCACTTTTGGAACTTCACGACACGCGGAAGCGAAGTATTATGATGTTAAAGTTTGGCAATAGAATGAATCAATGAAATCATTACATTTAAAAAGGGATAGTTCAACATGCTTCAGTGACGGTTTTAGACAACACTCTCTGCTTGTATTTTACTTTTTGATAAAACTTTAGGTTTTTGAAAGCTATTTTGATGATTAAACGCCTCAATTGAAATCGCTTACATGATTTTTTCCAATTTTTTAAATGAAAATGTGTTTTTTATTTCAGTAACAATAACACGAACGAGTCCAAGTAAAAAACGCTTCAAAAATTCGTTAAAATAAAATAAATACACATTGAAATAGTTTTTTTTTTTTGTCCAGTTTTTGGAATGTTTCAAGGCTTTTATTCTGTTTGGCATGCTTTCTATCAATGTTTTGCAGAGTTTTGTGACTTTTTCCCAATGAAACCACACCTAAATTAACTGTTCAATCAGCTCATTTTTTGTTGTGATTGGCTGTGAATAGATTTCACTTTTTAAAACTTCCCACAAGATTTCAATTGGAATCATGTCCGGAGAATTGCCTGGCCATTTCAGCATTTTAATTCTTTTATGTATGAAACCACTTCATTGACATTTTTCCGGTATGGCATGGAGCACCATTTTGCTGAAAAATGAAGTTTTTGTCAGGAAACCGCTCACTAACTTGCCTCAACCGACGATTCTCTAGCATATCCACATACTTTACTTGGTTCGTGGTTCCTTGGGCAATGGGTAATGTACTAGTTCCATGAACAAACATGGCCCCCCATACCATAATTTTGAATGGGAATCAACAGTCTTCTTTAAACACTCTGGCAAAAATTTTTCTCCAAACCATCGAAGAACTGTCTTCACCCTGTCATCAAGTACTGCAATAGTCGATTCGTCCCAAAAAATAACCTGAAACATATTAAACTAATATTTAGATTCAATGTTTATTTTAAGTTCAGCTACTTAGTTCTGTTAGTGCGTTTTGTCACCTCTCCTTTTCATTGTGAGTTGGTGTTAGTTAGTGCGTTTTGTCATTGTTTTTTGTCATTCGTTAGTTAGTGCGTTTTGTCATTGTTTTGTTATTCGTTTTTTGTCATTGAGTTAGTGCGTTTTGTCACCTCTCCTTTTCATTGTTTACATGAATTGGATCGACAAATGCAGCCAAGCTGATGAGTGTGCCACGATTGGAAATTGCAAAACTAGTCGTCTGCTATTCGCAGATGATTTCGTTCTGCTTTCTTCCACAGAATCTGGCCTCCAGCACGCATTAAATAGCTTTGCAGATGCATGCAACACCGCCGGAATGAAAATAAGCACAGCCAAAACTGAGGTACTTCATCCTTCAAGAAACCCTGATCAGTGCGTGCTACAAGTGAATGGAGCGACACTGAAGCAGGTAGAGAAGTTCAAGTATCTTGGGGTTGCATTTACGAGTGACGGAAGGCAAGACGAAGAACTGGATACCCGAATAGGCAAGGCTAGTGCAGTAATGCGAGCTTTGCACTACTCGGTTGTAATGAAACGAGAATTGTTAAAAAAGGCAAAGCTCTCAATTTTCAAAGCAGTTTTTGTCCCCATTCTCACTTATGGTCATGAATCTTGGGTAATGACCGAAAAAATGCAATCACAAGTGCAAGCGTCCGAAATGAGGTTTTTAATAAGAATCGAAGGAGTTACACTGTTTAACAAGGTGCGTAGCTCTGAAATTCGAAAATCTCTTAACATCGAGCCGTTACTTCTCCGAATTGAAAGATCTCAGCTTAGATGGTTTGGCCATGTAAGCACAATGCCTCAGGAAAGACACCCCAAACAAGCTTTACATGCCAAAGCAAATGGGAGAAGACCAGTCGGACGACCTAGAATTAGATGGACCGATTACATTGAGGATCTTGGATGGAATCGCTTGGGACTTCGCCCAAGCGAAATGATGGAGGTGATGGAAGACCGTGAGGTGTGGCGGCTCAATCTTGAGCTACTGCCCCCGCAACCCTCACGGAAAAGCGGGCAATGAAGAAAGAAGAAGAAGAAGCTACTTAGTTCTACACGTTTGAGGTTAAAGGTGTCATGATAGTTTTTGTAAACTTTTTGAACAGAAGTTTTTTTGTATCCATAACAAAACTTAGCTAGAAAATGCATTAACTTATCTAAAAGTGGTTTGGTAGAGAAAATTTAGAACAAAATGTACCTATTTTATTAAACTTTAATCATATAAAGGTGCATAGACAACAAAGAACGTAAAGTAACTCATATTACCTTTGACCAATCCTCCGACATCCAAGTTTCATGCTCAACAGCCCACTGATATCTTGCCTGCTTCATCTTCTCAGTTAGCCGTTGCTCCGAGTTGGTTTGTATGCTTTCAGTCCTTGCTCTAAAACACGATTATTGATCGTTCTTCTACTCACAACATAATCTTGCTTTGCCAAATCTATAGAGAGTTTCTGGCAAGACGCTTTCCTATCCTTCAATGCTATTGCTTTGATTTTGCAATCGAGGTGGAGTGTTGTTTTCTTCTTCCTTCCGCAATTTCCTTTTCTTGAAGAACCTAAGTTTCTTCCTAAATACAACTTTTTCTTCACAGAACTGACAGCTTGAGTTGATATATTTAATTTTTTTGCTATTTTTTTGTGTTTGAGGCCCTTGACCTCAAGTAAAACACTAATTTGTCCTTTTTGGGGCTCAAATCTTTCCTTTTTCCCATCTTTGTGACTTCGCTTAATAACTTTTATTTCTGAACTCTGATCAAAATTATCCAGCGAAACTTTTTAGTACCCAACAGATACTAAAAAAAGCAACTGTTAGTTGAAAATGTTTCCAGAGGATATTAAATTATACCTGTGTTCAATAGTACTGTGTTAAATTATATATTAAATTTAATCAATTTAATTAATTAATTTATTCAATTTAATCAATATTAAATTTAATCAATTAAATTTATTAAATTATATATTAAATTTAATCAAATTTAAATTTAATCAATAGATCTTAAATTATAATTCAATAGTACTGTGTTCAATAGTACTCTTTTTATTGACACAACGTCTTGGCTAATTATGACGTCATAATAACTCCTTATCACGTGACATAGAATTGCAATTGAGTAACATTGCATTATCTTTGTAACCAACCATCATTTCATCAGTTCTTTGGTCCATAATTATCAAAACAATCAAATAACAATAAAATTTACAACAAAATTTTTTTTTTAAATCCATGATAATTTTTCCAGTGCTGTAGTATAGCACTATTTAAAATAATTCTCCAAACAAATCATTGCAAGCAAGACACTAATACACAGCAGTTAAAGAGTTCAACCTCCTGTTGCTTTTTATACCAACAAAAATTGCAACAACTATTTAGTAACAACACACATCATGATGCGTTTACTTGTAGGTTACTAAATTACTGCAGTATTGAAAATATCAATATAATTAATACCATAAGTTTGTTCGCTGTTTGATTACTCAGAGCCAGTAATTGATTAAACAGACTGATTGCTGAAAAACAACCCACACTACCTTCTTATGAATTTTTAAACCGTTGCTGAAGCGTGTTTATGCAAACTTGATAATCATTTACCGTACTTTTCAGAGCGACTGTGTGTTTTGTCGCTGTTCAGTAGTAAAGTGAATGTAGCTGAAAAGCAAATAATCTGTAAAACATTGCTGAAACAAAAAAATGCTGTTCCAGCCCCATAATCAAAATATGCCAATGGTCACATGTACAACTCATTTAAACAATTTGGTCGGCCAAGACTCCTGGACCCTGTTTCAGTTGTTGGGTTTGCCAACAACCTTTCTAAGAGAGTCACCAGCAACGTGGGTTATGAATGATGATTATATCAATAGCTGCAAGAAGGTGATGAATCTGGTGGTTGTCAACAATGTTTATGAAAAAGCTTTAGAACTCTTAACTAAATTTAATACCAATAAAATCACCACAAGCCAAACTCGAAAGCAGTTTCTCTACAAACTGGTTAGGAAGTTACGTCAACCAGCCTCAGGTGAAAAATACACAAAAGCAGTTATAAAGCAATACCTTTAAGCTACAGTTCTTACTTCGGTTTAATAGTTTATGCCATACGGAACATTTGACTTTGAGCAATGAGAATTGTGACCATGCAGAATTACATAATTATGATTGTTATGGTAACGTGTGTTTTGTGCTTATTCATACAGCATTCGTATCATCTAAAATTTTAGCAGAAATTGGTAATTGGGAATAAAGGTGTTGAATAGTCTGTTTAATCAATTACTGGCTCTGAGTAATCAAACAGCAAAAAAAAACTTATGGTATTAATTATATTGATATTCTCAACACTGTAGTAATTTAGTAATCTACAAGTAATCGTATCGAGATGTGTGTTGTTACAGAATAGTTGTTGCAATTTTTTGTAGGTATAGAAAGTAACAGGAGATTTGAATCTTTTAAGTGCTGTAACTTGGTGTCTTGTATGCAATGATTTGTTCGGAGAATTAGTTTAAATAGTGCTGTACTATTAGTGAAAGTGATTCTGGAGATAGCAGTAAATATGTGCAATACAAATCATGAGAAGTGCCGCAGTTGTGTTTTTTAACATGTGTACTGATTATACCTCAAGTTAATTGAATACTATGGTGTGATGCAAATACTTTTATCATTGTATTCATACTAAATGTGTTGGTATTGGGTAATTTGGTTGTGCCATTGCAACAACTTGAAAACAGCTGAATATCACGAAGCAGGACATCCTGACGCGACGACCTGACGCGAGACTTTTCGCCCGGGAGTTCTGTCCTGACATTAGGGTTAGGGCTAGGGTTAGGGAGAGTGTTAGAATTAGAGTTAGGGCGTCAGGATGTCCCTGGCCTCAAGAATACCAGAGTGAATTTTCTCGCATCAGGTCGGTTGCGTCAGGATGTCGTGAACCCGAATTTCAAGTCATTCTGTGTTAAACATGCAATTTTTCAGTAAAAATCAGTTTTTTTGAAATATCTCGAAAACTGGTTACTCTTAGAGCAAAACAATGCGTTAGCAGTACATGGGAAATCATATCTTTTGCACATTTTGAACCCAAAACCAAGTCTCAATCATCATTACTTTTCGAGATATGAACAATTTCCTGTAATTAGGCTCATTTCCATAAAAACGTCCAGGTAGACACCGTCAAACGATTTTTTTTTCGAAATTTTTGTATATTTTAAGTCAGTGGGTCAAGCCTCATCATTTGTGAAACTTCAGTCTGAAATCACACTTTTGGTACGCCCTAAGCAACATTTTGGTGATTTCTTTGACAAAAAAAAACTCAGATTGGGAAAAATACCGGAAATTGCAGATGATTTCAATCAAACAAACGCTTTTCAACTTAACAAGTTCATTTTCACTTTCTCTTATTTTCTAAGAACTAGTAGTCATAGTTTCAATGTCTGCTTCATCAAAATGCTTGGCACAAATTCTGTACAAATTGTGCAAATGTGAAGAAAAATACTTTAATGTAGAAAAGCCATAAAAATTCATATACCGATACTTCACAACTAAAAGTTTATCTAATGTTAAACACACCGAGTATCAATACCAAGAATATAAAAGATTACAAATACCATTTGCCGATTGCTGTTACAGGGTTACAGTAGAGTTTGCATCTTAGTTCTTACTGGGACAATCTAACTGTGTAGATTTTGAGAGAAATTGAAGTCATACTCTGAACTAGATTAATTTCACATGAGGCCACATGAAATTTTTATTGTTAATTCAGAGTCTGAATCCTGATTTACGACTATACCTATCCTATACTAATCGACTTTAAAAGCTGATTTTTATACACTATCAAAGTATAATTTAATTTCCAACAGCTATTAGCTAAGAATAAATTAATCTAATGAACAATTTTTTATTGTTCCAGTAGCATTAGGTCTACCCAAACCAAAGTACCCTACTCATCAAGCACTCCAGCAGCATAAAACGGCAAGCTGACAAGAAAGTCCTCTTAACTGCAAGTCTGAAGTGCAAACAGCTCAACAATAAACAGATGTGACTATGAGATAGGTACACACTGCACAATCTAATAATAGCCTGCTTTTCAAGTAAGCTTAGCTAAATAACTACACTTAATTTGAATAATCTCCAACTACCATTTTAAGTACTGATTATGCACCACACCTATAATAGACGTACCTTCTAAACCAAAACGTTTGACAATTCTCGAATGCTACAATTTCTATATCAGCAGCTAGGAGACCAGGAAAGTATATTTTCTGCAATAGCCCTACTGCTAACACGAAGTCATACGAAGTAAAGTGGAGTTTCGCATCCCAGTTTTGTTTAGGTATCCCTGGAATTTCAGCACATAAAATAAAAGCGATTTTATGGTAAGATTGTGTCGATGCTTTTCTTGCTGCAGAGTGAGAAGAATAAACGCTTTAAAGACAATGTCAATTTGATGATTGATGATAATAATACGTTAACAATAATACATTAATACTAATACGATAATTTGATGATCAAAATACGTTGTAATTAAATAGCTCAATGCAGGGCCGGATTTATGTGTGAAGTGCCAAAGTTTGACAAGGACTACATTTTTTGATGGTGCTAGAAATAAATCAAGTTAATTTCAACAAAACGCTTGAAAAATTAGCCATCGCAGGCGTGCAATCAGGACTTTGTTTAGAGGGAGGAGGGGGTATTTGAATGAAAGCATTGTTGTACGCTTTCCATATCTTTTGCTTCTCATAAGGTAAAAATAAAATCAGCATAGGGCTCTTGTACAGAATCCAAAATTGAAATTAAAGATTTTTACTGCAAAAAAAATGAAGAAAATCTTTGGTGGTCCAGCAATTAACTTTTAGTCGTCTTATATGCTGTCACAAATTTTTATTGTTACATATTCTTATTTAATTTTTCAGCTTGTAAATGTTGACAAAAACAATTTAGAGACTTGTAACAAAGCACCACATGAATAATTTACAGTGATTATTATCTGTGACATGTCAATCTTGTTTGCAAACGCTTCTTGTTAAGTATGTTCAGTTTCAGCATCTGGATTTTTACAACAGAAATTTGAGTTTCTCCATTATCATAGTAATCAGTTCACAAAGTCATTTTAAATAAAAACGCTTTCGTTTCCAATTTTAAATAAAATAAAACACAGATAATCATCATTGTAGAAGAATGCACCAGTAATCAAATTATAGAAATTTAATTGCAACTGCTTATTGTTTCAAAGAAGCTCTACTGACCTATTCAAAGAGTTGCGTGAAACGGAAAAAAACAAAAGAAAAAAATAAATAACTGAACTGTTAAAAGGCACCGAGTTGGAGCAAAAAAGTGCCCGCATTGAATTAGGTGGCAAAAAGGGTTGTGCCGAAATGGTCGTGTTGAAATGGTCACCCCAATAATACTTGATCCTAGGGTAAGTTGGGTTTTTAAAATTTATTCTTTCAAAAAAAATTAGAAAAATATCGAACAGGTCAGCAATTGTTTTCACACGCATTCATTTTACGTTTGTACTTTATCTGTTAAGCAAACAGCTATAATTAGTCTTTGGCCCACAGCGAAGCAAATGCACAAGTAGTAGTAGCAGTCTTTATTCAGAGTTTAGAGAAATTTATCGTTTTTTTTTAACTTGTTGCAATTTATTTGAAAAATTGACCGATTTTGTTTCTTTAGATTACTTAATCATTTTCCGAAGCACAAAAATGTTAGGGCAGACTGCGCAGTTATGTCTCTGTGCTCCTATGTCCCTGCACCCTTATGTCGTACACCGCCAAAGCAAGTAGTTTACAGCGGTACAGTCATGTTTTGAGAAAAAAAAGAAAATGCAATAGTGAAGGCTTTAAAATTTGAAGTGCGAAGTAGTAGAGAAAGACCGAAACAAACATGGAACAAACAAGTAGAGAAAGAAATGAAAAAAAATGAACTGGTGAAAGAGGTTGTGTATGATCAAACAAAATGGCAAGGCGTAGAGAAGACAATGACCATACAAAATCCGGCCAAATACCTCAACGAGTATTACACCGGATCCCAAATGAGATGATGATGATGTTAAAACAAACATAAACCAATTTTCCAGTTTTGTGTAAAATCGTTGATTAACAGCCATTATTTCGGAGGAAAATGACAAAGACCCCCATTGCTCTCCATGGATCCCTGCTTAAAATGTGCATAACTTTTTTGGCCTGCAAAGGTCAGCTACATCATCTTTTACTATAGTCACATTTGCTGGCAGGTTG
The DNA here is from genome assembly GCA_963965965.1 of Trididemnum nubilum. Taxonomy (NCBI): domain Eukaryota; kingdom Metazoa; phylum Chordata; class Ascidiacea; order Aplousobranchia; family Didemnidae; genus Trididemnum; species Trididemnum nubilum. Next base: position 190,928 of record OZ014479.1, on the reverse strand, counting down.
GAATTACCGAACACTTTGGCTTGTAGCCCAAGAAAACCTGATGTTTTGATATGGCCATGGCTTTGTATAGACAAATCACAATGCAATACACTTATTTTTTTTCTGTTTGAAGAAAGCAAGCAATGTTTGAAGAAAGCAAGATGGTAGCATTAACTTAGACGGTGTGCTTATTTGTTAAAAAAACATTTAATTTTTCAATGCAGATAGCTTTTCGCACATTTTTGTGAAGAATCTTGCCAGCTTGCTAAATAGTAACAAATATCTACGATTATCATGTCATGTCGTCTACGTGGATGATAAAACGCGTTTTTCTAGCCTGCTTGCTAAATAGTAACAAATATCTACGATTATCATGTCATGCCATCTACGTGGATAAAACGTGTTTTTTAGCATCTGCTTCGTTTGTTTGTATGAACCAGGCATCCTGCATCTGTCTAACCACCAACTGCAACATAGCAAATCGACTGCTTGGCCCTAAAAGAAAATAAGCATAAAGTGTCTTTCCCAAGGACATAATGATACTTACCAGTTCGAGAATCAAACCAGTGGTCAGCAATTTTCGATCACAAGCTCAATTCTCTACCACGGAGCTATTATCGGCTTTGAGTCTGTTATTGCATCGTGAACTATATTTGATTAACGTGATTTCTTTTTTTAGCATCTGCTTAATGAACAAGGATAAAATTGCTGTTAAGTTACTGCTAAGACTTTGTTATTGATTGTATCACAATGCCAATTTGCATAAATTTCAACTTTCCATTTAAATATGCTACAATTAAAACAAAAAATTTTTGTCCACTCACTTTTTTATTTCTGGCTGTGATGTTAGTTACACAATTATTTCTATTTGGATTGATCAATGTTGCACAATATCACAAGCGTGCAAATGGCTAGTTTGTATTGTATCATTGCTAATTTAACAAAAATTCGAAGCCTACTATATTGCCAACAAACAAGCAATATGGTATACTCCAGTATGATACTGCAAAAGTTCGGGCAACATGATTGAAAAAACACAAACCTTTGTGTAAAAAATCTAATAAAACAATATCCTACTTTTTTGTTTTCCGCTAGGATCTTTAATATCTTATTACCTCTCAAATCTAAGCATAAGCTTTCTTTGCACCAATACTTGTAATAACGAATATCAGAAAATCCAGCACTTCGAAATATACCATAATGGTTTCCTGAAAATACTGCTAGTGTATTTAAACTTACCATTACTTTACATATAAAAATACCGTTACTATATTTTCATTTACCTTTAAAAAAAGTACCACAGTGTTACAGCATTAAAAAGATTAAAAATCCACGATTCATAAAATTAAACAGTTTGTTACACCAATAAACAAGATCATCAGGAGTAAATCTAAACAATTTAACTTCAAAGGCTTAAAACCTAAAAATTGGAAACTAGGTCAAAAAAGTAGCAGGCAAGCAGTTGAGCTGCACTTAACATGGTGCTGGGGTCTGCTGCAAGGATGATTTATTTTTCGGCAAAGCATAGCTGGCATTGCTTGACTCCTTGTTGTTATGGTTTTGCGGGCAAACAATGACCCACATGCTGGTAGGTTCATTGCCAGCATTTCTGCAGGGCCATACAAACTTGGAAACTTCAGCGGTATTGCTTTTTGGATAATGCTTGAAAAATTGCATGTGACTTGAATACATAGCTTTAAACGCCACTGAACTTTCCAAGCATGTATAGTCCTGCAGAGATGAGATAAAAAACCTACCATCACATGGAGCATTATTTGCCACCAAAAGCCACACCAACAAGGAGCCAAACAATGCTAGCTAAGTTTGGCCAAAAAATACTTTGTCCTCACTGCGGACCCCAGTACCATGTTAAACAAACAAACTGAGCTCATCAACAAGTGCCGTCACAAAAACAAATATGTCGGCAGCGTGGCCAAATGGGTTAAGGCATCATTTTTGCGATGATCCTGATTGCATGATCTGGGTTCGACCCACACCCTGGTCACGTTGTTGCGTCCTTGGATAAGATGCTTTACGATGATTACCTCTGCTTGGTGGCTTCGAACAAGCAGCAAATTCAGCAAACAAGAACTTGAAGGAATCCAAAAGAACAATACATCAATGGAAAGTCCTAAGCAGGTGAAAATTCCTCCAACCATAAAGTAGTTATTGCAATAAAAAATGCGCGAATCGTCTAATATTTAGCATCTGACGCTGTCCAACGACAGGAGAATAATATGCACAACAACAAAACAAATTGAAAAACTGTAAATTCAAAACACAATTTTATACATTGTATGATTATTATTGGTTTTTACCGTTGCTTCTCTTTTACTCTTCTTTTTGGCCAATATAATCCTTTTGCTTCTTTTTGAATGAACTGACTTGCCCCAGTTACAAACTACAGATGTTTAATTCTTTACAGCGTTTGTTGTTGCTTTTATTGCTTACATCATTGTTTCACATGACCTACCTGTTACCGCTGGATTTGTTCAAATTTGCGCCAGTTCAGGGTTCAGTGCTGCACAACTGCTTGCTTGGAAGTTTTTAGACCTAGTTCTCAATTTTTAGGTTGTAAGCTTTGAAGTTTAGAATTTAATTATCTACTTTTTAAATTGTTTAGATTTACTACGGATAATCCCATTTGCAGGTGAAACAGACAGACTGTTGGATTTTATAGGTTTTAATTTTAATGTTTTAATACCGTGGTACTTTACGGTGATTTTTGCTCTTAACTCTTCGTTATTAAGCACTTTTTGAAACCCTGATATGAACCAGTGTAAACCACAGACTCTGTAGTATATCTATACAGAATATCAAACTAAAGAAAAATTTAGATTTAAGTCATATTAACCTTTTCAATTTTACTTTAGTTTGTACTTTCTTATATGCCGTTGTTGCCTGCCTCAATAGTAATTGTATTTTGGCTGATCCTTTTTTTTTTTTAAATTTTGAATTATACAGATATATCACAGTACAGCACCACACTATTAAAACAATAAAAATCTAAACCTATACACCCCAAGTCTGCTTTATCCATAAATGAGATCATATCAGGAATAAATCTATACAATTGAAAAATAAATAATTAAAATCTAAATTTCAAAGCATAAAAACCTAAAAATTAAAATTTGAGAACTAGGTCAAAACTTTCCATGCAAGCAGTTGAGCTGCACTGAACTGGTGCAAATTTGAACAAACCAAGCGCTACTGGTAACAGCTAGGTTATAAGAAACAATGACCCAAGCAATGAAAACAACAACAAAACTCATAAAGAAAGAGTTGGTGGTTTGTAACAGGGGCAAGTCAGCTTGTTGAAAAAGGGGAAAAAAGATTATACAGGCCAAAAAGAACTGTACATTGAGAAGCAACAATTAAAACCTTTTATAAGTTCAGTTCTTTCAAATAAGAAAATTGAGCTTTAGCACTTTGCAAAATGATCTTACCCCAAGTAGGATCAGAAATATAAACAGCAGTAGATAATTCTCGCTTGTTATAAAACTGATAAAGAAATTCAGCAGCCAATCTTAATGCTCCAGTTCCACTTAATGATTGAACAGCTGTAGCCTAAAACCATAAAAATTGTAAAGTGATGCGACAAACAAACTTCAGTTAAACAATTAAAGAACTAATTCAGTTTGCCTTCTTTTTGCAAATGGTTTTGGAAAAACGCTTCAAATTTCACTAGAGCTAGGAAGATAATTGAACACGGAGCATTCAAAAGTCTATTCTAAAAGAACAAAAAAAAAACGTTAAAATAAGCTTATCAACATGAACTTATTTTGACAGTTGATATTTATTTGAACGTATCAGGTTATGAAAATACATGTGGAATAATGCTATGTTTTTCCATAGAGACCAAATTTAAGCCTTTTTTTTCCAGTAGATTTCCAATAAATCAAATTTGCGATCTTCTTAAATAAAGCTTGGTGCCCATAGTGCCTCACAATGTACTCGATAAAGTGGTATCAGTCTCGCCTAAAAGTCACTTTCTGGGCAGTCAATTTTTGCGTTTTGTGTTTGACTGCATATCGGTTTACTGTATAATCAATTTTTGACTTTGTGTATGGCAAAAGTTCGTAACTGGAGGTAAATTAAACCCCCCTGGAGGTAAACTTCACCTACCCAGATGGTAAATTTACTGTCTGGCAAACTGAAGCAAACTTCAATTTTTTCAATTGTGCAAAACCTCAAAACCCATATGTGTTGTTGTAAACTTGGAGATCAGTCCAAGACATGCAAAATTTGGCATCTCCTGAACCGAAAACTTTTTTTTTTGGAGATCACACTAAAATCTGGGGAAATCTGCCGCTTTATGAAATGAAGACTTTTTATTTTTATTTTTTGCTGGAGATCATCTTAAAATCTGGGAAAATCTGCTGCTTCACGAAATGAAGACTTTTTTCTTTTTCGTTAAAAATTACCTTAAAATCTGGGGAAATCTGCCGCTCTTCAAGATGAAGACCTTTCTTTGGAGATCACTTTAAAATCCGGGAAAATCTACCGCTCCACAGAATGAATACCTTTTTTTGTGTGATTATCTTAAAATCCGGGAAAATCTGCCACAGCACGAAATGAAGACCTTTTTTTTGTTTGGAGATTACCCTAAAATTTGCTGCTTTAAGGAATGAAGACTTTTTTTTGAAAAGATTGTGTTCTTACTATTTTTTTTAATGAAAATGTGAATAATTACTTGTATTGCATAATTAGTCGATGAAATGTGAGGAAAGTCAAGCATAAAGCAAAATACACGTAAACAAAAACCAAAAAAGGAAAAAAAGAAGCTACTTTAACCGCCCAATGTTGCCAAATTACAACACCAATTATTTTACAATAAAACGATGACCTAAACAAAAGTTTAGTGAAAATGTGTTTAAACGATCCCTAGCAACCATGAAAAGCAAACAAAACAATTTTTTTAACCACTTCTGTGTCCAGACATTAAAAGGTTAAAAACCCCAGGCGTACAATATTACCCAACTCATTGGAACAGACGAGAGCCACCAACAATTCTATGATATATATTGTGTAATGTGCTCGACCAACCCAGTTTTATTGCTTAACTGACTATAGTGCATCCTCAATTAACCAGTCAAGTTGGGCAACCTTTTAGCAAAACCTTGGCCGGATAAGCTTTTTCTCACTGTAAAACGTTAAAGTTTTTCTACTGTAAAACTCTAAACTTTCTATTGACTTACTTTTTTTAACCGAAACTTGTAGCAGAGACCAACCTCTATTCAATACCTCATTAATTGGCGAGATACAACTTTGTTCACGTTAATTCTCAAACTGCAGCTGGCGAAGTAGCACTGTACATTTCCAATAGACTTAACTATGAATTTTATGAAAAACAATTTTGAATGCACAATACTGAATTCATTTGGCTAAACATTTCAAGTTGCCATCAAAATTGTATTGTCGATGTAATATACCACCATCCTTCTTTAACTAAAATCAAAAAAAATTTAAGTGCTTTATCCTCATTGTCTGTTTGAATTATATAATTGTGACATATCGTTTTATTTATTTGGAGACATAAACATTAGGGTGCACCAAAAAAAACTTACTTTCTTTGATCTGGCTGTTCGCTGGCAAAAAGTTGTGTTTGGGGTCAAAACTAACACAAATGCAAAATTTTTCAATTTTGGTTGTCGTTTGACGCCTATTTTTTTGACGTTTTCGTGGAAATGATCCAAAATTTTTAAAAATTGGCATAACTCAAATACCATTGAAGATACAAAGCTCCAACGCATGTCAAAAGTTGCAGAACATCCAAGTTCCTATCGGTGTGCAGTACATTTTGTGGGTCTAAGTAATGCAGTTTATGAGATATTGGTGAAAAACTAGTTTTTAGGAAATTCGCATCAAAAAATCTTTATATTTTGATGTTTTTTGCTGTTTGCAAGCACTTTGACTAACTAATATTTTGATGCAACGTCACACAACAAACATTTCAAAGTAAAACTCAAAACATTATCAGCATAATTACATGTACACAACACACATGCCAAGCGAAATACACATGCAATCTGTTGACAATGCTTCAGACAATAAGTATAAAAGTATAGAAAAGTAGCGGTGGTGCAGAAACGATATGTGCATTGTGCATTTGATTTATAGTTTTAACAAGTATTGTTTCATTCCGTTTTTTGCCACTCTTTCTGTTGATGTAGCAACTGAACCTTGTTTTTCTCGAAGACCCTATATAATCTTAAAAAATGTTTTGTGTTGCTGTTGAGTTATTAGTGAGTTTGTCGGGAAACTCCATGAGAAGATCTAGTGCTTGTTCTGATGCATCATTGACAACTGCAATCGCTTTGATTAAGGCTTCAACTTTTTGGGATTCCAAAGTTTGGGTTTGGGATTTGTAGTTAAAATTTTGTACCAGTATCAGATTGGAGCAGTTTGAACAAAATCCAAGAGTCTTTTCCCATATGATTATGAATTTGAGTCCGTTGTTGAAAAACTGGCATATGCTGGACTCTATTGTTTGATGGAAATCCTTCATCACACTGGTACTTCAACAGTTCTTTGGCCATATTTGTTTTTTAGCTGAAGAAGTTAGATCACTAAACACTGCAAAAATAACTAGGCGCTCAGAAACTACCACAAATGTTTGTCAAATTTTGTCAAACAAGCCGAACGTATTTTAACAAAAAGTGGAAGTGTAGTTGTAGTACATTTTTGCATATCTGTAATAAAATTTCTCAATCTGGCAAAGCAGCTTCAAGTCAATTGTTGCAGAATCCAAAGAGTTTGATGTAGTAAACCAGGACTGTATATGAAATAACGTCAAAAAAAAACTTCCAGAGAAGAGATTTCATTCTATGTTGTTTTAGATACTAGCTTTAATCGTAGCAATTGAGATTTGAATGATCATATTTTCAGAGCGTTTATTATTCTGCTCATCCATTGAGCATGATGTGATGCTCTTGATTATCCAAATCTCAATTGCTGCGATTAAAGCTAGTATCTAAAACAACATTAAATGAAACCTCCTCTTCGGCAGTTTTTCTGACGTTATTTCATATACAGTCCTGGTTTACTGCATCAAACACTTTGGATTCTGTAACAAATGACTTGAAGCTGCTTTGCCAGATTGAGAAATTTTATTACAGACATGCAAAAATGTACTACAACTACACTTCCAGTTTTTGTTGATATATGTTCGGTTTTTTTGACAAAATTTGACAAACATTTGTGGTATTTTTCTGAGAGCGTCTAATTACTTTTGCTCTGTTTAGTAATCAAACTTCTTCAACTGAAAAACAAAACATGGCCAAAGAACTGTTGAAGTACCAGTGTGATGAAGGATTTCCATCAAACATTAGAGTCCAGCACATGCCAGTTTTTCAACAGCGGACTCAAATTCATAATCTTATAGGAAAAGACTCTTGGATTTTGTTCAAACTAATCCTGTTCAAACTAATACTGTTCCAATCTAATACTGGTACAAAATTTTAACTATAAATCCCAAACCCAAACTTTGGAATCCCAAAAAGTTGAAGCCTTAATCAAAGCGATTGCAGTTGTCAATGATGCATCAGAACAAGCACTAGATCTTCTCATGGAGTTTCCCGACAAACTCACTAATAACTCAACAGCAACACAAAACATTTTTAAGATTATATAGGGTCTTCGAGAAAAACAAGGTTCAGTTGCTACATCAACAGAAAGAGTGGCAAAAAACGGAATGAAACAATACTTGTTAAAACTATAAATCAAATGCACAATGCACATATGGTTTCTGCACCACCGCTACTTTTCTATACTTTTATACTTATTGTCTGAAGCATTGTCAACAGATTGCATGTGTATTTCGCTTGGCATGTGTGTTGTGTACATGTAATTATGCTGATAATGTTTTGAGTTATTATCAAACACTTTGTTAAAATGTTTACACCATATGAGTACTGAAATGTTTGTTGTGTGACGTTGCATCAAAATATTAGTCAGTTCAAGTGCTTGCGAACAGCAAAAAACATCAAAATATAAAGATTTTTTGATGCGAATTTCCTAAAAACTAGTTTTTCACCAATATCTCATAAACTGCATTACTTAGACCCACAAAATGTACTAAACACTGATAGGAACTCGGATGTTCTGCGACTTTTGACATGTGTTGGAGCTTTGTATCTTCAATGGTACTTGAGTTATGTCAGTTTTTTGAAATTTTGGATCATTTCCACGAAAACGTAAAGAAAATAGGCGTCAAACGACAACCAAAATTGAAAATTTTGGTATTGGCGTTGTTTTAACCCCAAATGCAACTTTTTGCCAGCCTACAACCAGATCAAAGAAAGTTAGGTTTTTTTGGTACACCCTAAAAACATCAAATCATCATTGACCAAAACAATTGCACAAATTTGGCAATCAAGTATATCAATATTTCTACTATGTCAAGAGGCTTTCCCTGTTACCACAGTACTTACGAGAGCAACACCAACTTCTGTCACCATAATAGACCATATCATTTTAAACAACCTTAAACATGAAATCTTACCCTTCATCCCCTGTAATTGTTTAACCATACATTATGAGGTAGCGTGTTGTGTAAAAGCTTTTAATCCCAAAATTTTCAAAAACAAACCAAAAGATATTTATTTCAGAGACAAATCAAACTTCAACAGCAAAGCCTTCTCCATCAAATTACAAGTAAATCTCCTTCATTATTTTGATAGTAAACCTATTCTAACAGAACAAAACTTCAATGACTTTTTGATAGATTTGTCGATACATTTCTCATGATAATTAATTAACAAGCATGCCCCACTAAAAAGAATCTCTTGTCGCCAGCATAGATAAGAAATAAGCCTTGGCTAACGATGGACATTCTCATTTCTATCAAAAAAGGCGATCCTTGTTTAAAAGTCATTTTCTGTTAGAAAAAAATACAGAAAAAACTTTTTTCACAAGTATTCCAATATATTGACCAAAATCATTAGACTAGCAAAAAAGCTCTACTTTTCAACCAAGTTCAGATAATAGCAAAAATGACCCAAAAAACGTGCGTCATCAAATTAAAATTTGTTCAACATGTGACATACTAAATAAAATTCTCCCTCTAATACAAAACTGCCCTCTACTACCAAATATTTATTGATTCTCAAAACAAATCCAACAATCCCAAAGTAGTAATCAACTACTTCAATCGTTTTTTCTGTTTAATAGCCCAAACTTTGGCCAAAAATAATCCCCAACAAAACATTCCTACTATCGAAAATATTTGACAAATCGTGTTTTTTCATCCATTTTTTTCAGCACATCAAGCATTAAGGAAATAATAAACGTGATATATTCTTTAAACACGAACAAAGCTGTAGGCCACAACAATATTTCAGCATTTTTCCTATACTCTGCTGCCGCCACTGTCGCGCCATATCTGTATGTTTTATTAATTTTTCCTTTGCACATGACACTTTTCCCGACAACTGTACGCTTGCTAAAGTGATTCCACTTCACAAAACAGGAAACAAATCTGACCCTATCAATTATAAACCCATCTCAATTCTTACAGGCTTCTCAATCGTTTTCTAGAATTTCGGAAAAAACATGGCTTCATCCACAAATAACAGTATGGCTTCCAAAAAGAAATAAACAGCTTATGCTGTACTTGACCTAGTCGCAACGTCTCTTGACAATATCAACATTACTCTCTACACAGGCTTATTATTTTTGGACGTACAAAAAAACTTCGACACTGTGTCGCATGAAATTTTGCCGTCTCAACTTGATCACAATGGCATTCGGGGTTCCGCACATAAATTATTGCAATCATTCCTTAACAGAAAATAGTTAGTCAGCATTAACGGCATCAACTAAGTGATTGAACATGTTACATATGGGGTCGCTCAAAATTCCACCCTAGGCACTCTTTCATTTTTGCTTTATATGATTTGCCCTATTCCAAAAACTGTTTTCCACAACTTTTTGCTGATGGCACTAGCTTTGTTATCAACGATCGTAAACTCAGCACAGTCATTTCGGGCTACTTTGTCTCATGGTAAACATTAGCCGACACAAAAAAAAATTTGAAGAAGTCCATAAGCTATTGATGTAACAAATGGTTCAAGTAATGATGTAAAATTGTAGTTTAGCATCTTAAAAACAATATCAGGAGATGTAGCTGCTGTATTTACCTCAATTGAATAAAATTAATGGGGTTAATTAAAAAAACAACTTTTTTGGTAAATTTTTCGATCGTAGACCTCTTCCTATTTTCAATATATGCTCACTCGAGAAGCTAAAATGCTTTGTCATCGCTGAAGTACCATAACGTGAAGTACAACAACCAGCAAAGTATAAAATTTAACCATTTCCAACTATGTTTAAGAAATAAAGTTGAAATTATGTTTTCCTTAAAATTTTGGAATGTAGGAAACTTTGGCCCACAGCAAAAGTTTAGTTTAATAATGTAAATGGTGCTTTGGGTAAAGTATATCAGTACTTTTGTTAAACTGGTTGATAATAATTTGTAGTAGTACCGGTACTGGTACTAGGCTGGTTACGAGTTGCAGGGAGAGAGGAAACTAACGGGGCCATTTTCTGTTCACTTTTTGCAATGTTTATTGCAGCTCATCAACTTGTTTCATAAATAATAAACGTGTTGTCAGTGCTTATTGCAGCACATAAATTTGGTTTATAAATAAATAAATATATGTGTTGTCAGTAACGAAATGTATGCTGATAACTAAAAATTGCATGTAGCGATACAAAAGCAAACAGAATATGGCCCTCGATGACCTGAACAAGTTGCAAGTAAATGCCGTACTTATGGATTTTCTTAGTGATAACCTCTGCATTTTTACTTGAATACCAGTACTGGTGCATTTTCTAAGTGAATACCTGTGCATTTTTTAAGAGATTCTTTTGTCTTTTTCAAGAGATTTTTTTGTGTGTGGTAGGTGTTTGCAGACTTGTCTGTACTTTGTACTTTGGGCAGCCGCTCATGTAGTGATATATGAGGTTTAAATACTCTGGTCTTGCTGCAAATACCAATTGCTGACATATGGGTCTTAATCCCACCACATGGTAACGGCCTCAGTTGGTCGACTAAACTATGTCAGTATAGTTTGTACCACGTTAGAAAACTGTGGGAGAGACTTGCGTCTCAAGACTACTCGTGTCTTGAACCTGAGGTTGGAGGTAAGCAAGGGCATGCTCTCCATAGAAACTTTGCTCCAAACATGTATGATTCAATGAAAAATGAAAAATAAACAAGTAAAAGATAACAGCGTAGAAAAGAGTCAGCCCCTTGGGCAAGCTGTCTCACTCAGGCGGTTGAGTAGTCACTCCAGGGTTACCACTAATCGTGAATCTGCAAACTGGAGCGCCAGGGCTTTAGGCAGAGGGGCTCGTTTGAAAACTCAGCGACATTCTCCTATTAGACTTGGAAATTGGAACATGGGAAGTCTTTGTGGAAGAGGTGTGGAGGTGTGTGAAGAGTTGAGGAAGACGAAAGTGGATGTATGCGGCTCCCAAGAAGTAAGGTGGAAGAACAAAGGTATTCGATTTCTCGGAGTTTTTGGACGAAGGTATAAATTGTGGTGGTCTGGCAACAGCTCTGGTATTGAAGGGGTTGGAATTTTGGTAAAAAAAGAACTATGTGAGAAGGTGGTAGATGTCTGGAGAAAAATCGACAGAGTTATGGTGGTAGTGTTAGCGTTTGGAAAGCAAGTGATACGAGTAATATCAGCGTATGGACCACAAGCATGAAGGCCGCTCGAAGAGAAGCACAGGTTCTATGATAAATTGGCAGGCGAATACAAGCTACAGAATCCTAGTGAAGTGGTATTCGGACTGGGAGATTTTAATGGACATGTTGGTGATGAGATAGAGGTTGTTCATGGAGCTTTGAGGGTGTTCATGGAGGAAATGGAATAGGTAAGAGAAATGCGGAAGGAAGAACGCTGCTTGAGTTTTCTAACGAAAAATAATTATTTGTAACAAACACGTGGTTTAAGAAGACGCACAAAAGAAAAACAACGTTTGAATCCGGCAATAATGAATCTGAAATTGATTTCATTTTATTTAGTAAAGCAAACAGAAAATTTTTGAAAGACGTATAGGCAATTCCATGGGAATTGCAACATCGGCTGCTAATTGGCGATGTAGATAAAAAAAAAAACTGAATAAAGTTGTCACGAAAAAATCAAAAGCAAAGCGCATGGTTTGGAAATTAAAAGGGAAATGCAATAAAAATTTGTAAAAAGGATTGAAGAGTTAGTTGATGTTGAAACAACAAATTTGTGGGAATCTCTTAGAGATACAGTTATGACAGCATGTAATGAGCTATGTGGGAAAAAGAAAGTCAGAAAGAATGGAGGAAATAAATGGGGGTGGAATGAAGAAGTGAGGAATGCTTTAGCAAGAAAGAAGAAAGCATTCAAAACGTTTGCAAAACTGGGTCGGAGAACACAAAATATTCCATAGGAAAATGAGAAATCAAACTAAGAAAGTGATTGCTAAAGCAATGAAGATGGAAACTGAAAAGGAAATGGAAGAAATGCGTGAAAAACCAAACAAGATTTTCAAATTCGTTAAATTTATGATAAGGGATGGAAAAGATGTTGAAGGAGGAAAATGGATTAAGGGTAGAGATGGAAGAATTGGTTTTAGTCAAGAACAGCGATGTAAAATATGGAAGGAACATATGGAGAAAATCATGAAAGAGGAAAATGCTTGGGACCACAAGGAGGACGCTGTTATGGTTGAGGGGCCAGTAGATAAAGTTTCTCGCAAGGAAGTGAGAGAAGCGATCAGGAAAATGAAACAGGGAAAGGCTGTGGGGCTCTCTGAAGTAACAACCGAGATGATTGTTGCAGGTGGTAGAATTGCTGAGGAAGTGATGTTATAGCTTTGCCAACGAGTTTTGGATGGAAAGGGAGTCCCGGATAACTGGAAAACCAGCGTTGTGGTGTCAATTTTTAAGGGAAAAGGAGATGTGATGAACTGTGGTTCGTATAGATGAGTGAAGTTGCTGGAACATGGCATGAAGATTATTGAAAAAGTGTTGCAGAGAAGAATACGAGCATTAATTGATTTTTATGAAGCACAGTTTGGTTTCATGCCTGGAAAGGGAACAACGGATGCCTTATTCTTAGTATAAAGGTTGCAAGAAGAACATCGAGCAAAATACAAAAGAACTTACATGTGTTTTGTTGATTTGGAAAAGGCATTTGACAGACTACCAAGAAGAGTCATGGAATGGGCCATGAGAAAGAGAGGTTTGCCTGAAATCCTGGTCAAGGCGGTGATGAGTCTTTATGAAGGAGCAGAAACGATAGTTAGAGTTGGATCGATCCTATCAGAAGAATTTTCTGTGAAAGTCGATGTACACCAAGGATCTGTGTTGTCATCGTTGTTGTTTGCAATGGTGATAAATGAAATAACGAAAAATGCAAGGAAAGGTTGGATGAAGCAAATTCTGTATGCAGACGATTTGGTCCTAATGGGGGAAACCATGGAAGAATTGAGAGAGAACTTTGATGAATGGAGAGAGGCGTTTGAAAGCAAAGGGATGAGAGTCAATCTTGGAAAGACTAAGTTGATGGTGAGTTGGATGGAGGAAGAAGCGTTCCACAGTAAGATTGATCTTTGTGGCGTGTGTGGTACAAGAGTAATGTCTAACTCGGTGTTATGTGTGGGAAGTGGGTTCACGCAAAATGCATGGATAAGAAGAAAGTTTCAGTTTATTTGAATGAAAATTTTGTTACTAAGAAATCTAGAAGTGTAGTAAAGAACTTCAAGGGATCAGATGAAAAACTGTGTGATGGTGTGGAAACTGTAAGCAAGAAACTGTAACAAGTGTGACGGCTGTCACCTCACCTAGAATCGAAGCCTTGTTCTGCTTAACCAGCTTGTGGTGCTAATTATGTGACTTCGCGTTGCTGTTGGAGTTTGCAAGAAGGTTGCTTAGAGCATGCGCTGATTGGTGGCGTGACATTTGCCTTTTTCTCACTGTCCGAACTCAGACAAAGGAAACTATTTTGAGTTCTCTTTTGGATTTGGGACAACAAGCATCAACAGCAACATTTTTTCAACGTCGACGTTTTCATTTCAATTTCAAGTCAAGTATTTTGTTTGAATTTTATTTACAGTTAAATCGCTAATGTTTGTTTTATATTGGTTAGTTTAGAAATTGGGTGCAATAAAATATATTTTTATTTAAAGTTTATTGTGATGTTTGTATTTCTATTATTTGACAGAGTTTAACTACATAAATTATTAAAACCATACGTCGCAAATTGGTGACCCCGTTTTTTGTATTTTTTGTGCATATAGTTTGGCATTTTCATGACGGTTCATAAAGAGATTAGCTTTTGTTTAAATTGGCTACCTGGACTAAACCTTTTGCTAGGTCACAGGCTACGTCAAGTAATTTTAATTCGAGTAAACTTTGTGAACTTTCGACTTCAACTGCACACTCCAAGAAGAAGATTCGCAAACAAAGAAATATGTTTAATTCTGAAGAAACTTCAGCGGCAACAACTCATGACCAGGTAAAACTTGTAAAAGTAAATCCTAAGGATGAAGCTTTATCTGCTGATGATTCTGGTTCCTCTAATTCTCATTCTCATCAACGTGATACTGATTGCGACCAATGCTGGCAGCATCGCTTGTATAATGCCACTAGTGAAGTATTTCGTGATTTCGATAAATCTATAGCCACTATTTGGTTTAGTTTATTTGAACTGAAGTTGCAACAGTGTGGACTTTTGGCAGATGAACAGCGAAAAAACGCTTTAACTTCTTGTCTCCCGAATGACGTTTTGCTAATTATACACGATCTTTTGATTAATCAGGCTTCAAATCAATGTATTAAATAGTGTTTGTTACAATGGTTCGAACCCAACCTAAGCAGCAGAGTGACCAAACTTCTCAATTATTCTACCGTTACAGTCGAGAAACTTTCTCGATTTTTGTTGATTTTGAGAACCAAATTAGTTACAAGCGACATGTCTCAAGAAATGATAAATGAGTTGTTTATTGCCAAAATGCCTGAAAACATTCAAAATAGTTTGATTGCAGTTAAAAACTTATCTCTAAATGAATTGACTACAACGGGGGACCAGATGATTAGTAGTGGCAAAGAGTCGGCCGTAAAAAAGACTCTTTTTGCTATTGAGTACAAGAAATTTGAACAACCAGCTGCGTCTAACAACAGTGAAATCCTTTCAAAAATGAACCCTTTAGAAAAAAAGTTGAATGATGTCTTAAATTTCACTAAGTCTGATAAATTAAATAAATTCAATAAGCAGCAGCCCTTTAATCGATTTCACAAAGGTAGTAAGTGGCAAATTCGTGAACAACCAGATGTGTGCTAGTTTCATAAAACATTCGGATCTCGTGCACAGAAATGCACCAAACCCTGCAACTTCATTGCGGGAAACGAGTGAAGTCCACCTCAGTAGCGGTCAAGGTGGATGAGGATCAAAGTCCGCTGCCTCATGTTCTAGACATTAAAACTTGAACAAAAATTTTAGTTGATACCGTCTCGATTGTTCGACCTACACGAATTGACCAATCATTTAAATCGTATGACAGATCATTGTTAGCAGCAAATCACTCGCCGATTGCAACGTACGGTAACAAACCTCTCACACTGCAATTAGGTTCCCAGCAAAAGTTTAGTTGGATTTTTATTGTCGCTGATGTCAAGTACAACATAATTGGTTCAGATTTTTTTAAATCATTTTGGCATGACTGTTAACTTAAATAAGAAATGCTTAGTTTTTGAGAATACCAAAAGCATTCCGTTAATTTTCCAGATGGCTTCCAAAGTAGATTATCCCATTTCATTAGTGTCTGAAAATAAGTTTTCGGATGTGTTGTTAAATTACTCGAAAGTGACTTGTCCTCGGGATAAGCTGAACAAAGTGAAACACAAAGTGACTCACAAAATTGTTTTTGAAGGTTATCCGTGCTCTGCGCGTGTACGACAGCTATCTCCTGAAAAACTAAAATGTGCAAAGAAAGAAATTGACAAGTTATTAGTAGCTGGCATAATTCGTCATTCACCTTTTGAATCAGCACTTCACATGGTGCCAAAATCTTCTGCTAGTGGCAACACTTTCAGGTTATGTGGAGATTATTGCCAGATTAATCGAGGCACAGTTGTTGACAAATATCCTGTGCCTAACTTACAAACTTTATTCCACCAATTACGCGGATCCAGCATTTTCTCAAAAATAGATTTGGTAAAAGCCTATCATCAGATTCCAATGGATGAGGATTCCATTGCCTTAACTGCAATTACGACACCTTTTGGACATTTTGAATACCTGTACATGCCATTTGGTTTAAGGAATGCTAGTGCAATGTTTCAGCGGTTTATTGATCATGTTTTGCAAGGTATGTCTAATGCAATAGCCTATGTGGATGACATCATTGTGTTTTCTAACTCTCCAGACGAACATGTTAAGCATTTGAATGAACTTTTCAGTAGACTTAAAAATTTTGGTGTGATCGTTAATCCCACTAAATCACAGTTTGGACTTTCGAAACTGCAGTTTCTTGGTCATGTTGTGACGGCCAATGGTATCAAACCACTACCTTCTAAAGTTGAAGCTATCCAAAAATACCCTTTACCAAAGGATGTTAATTGCGTGGAATTAAGAAGCCAAAGCCGCTTTTCAAAAAAGCAAGGATTTATTAGCTGAGTCAGCATTATTGGTTTACCTTAGTAAAAATTGCAAGTTGAGCATTGTAGCAGATGCCAGTGACGTTTCTGTTGGTGGCGCTTTACAACAAGAATTTAAAGGTACGTGGCAACCTATTGCTTTCTTTTCACAAAAACTTGATAAAACGCAACAGCATTACAGTGCATTTGATCGTGAACTATTTGCTACTTATGCCGCAATTCGACATTTTACGCATTTTGCTGATGGACGCAGTTTCACCTTGTTTTCAGATCACAAACCGTTTGTGCATGCATTTTATTCTTGTGGCTAGCCAATCATTCCTAGACGAAGCCGACGAATGAGCTACATTTCAGAGTTTACTAATGACGTAAGGCATTTGCATGGTGATCAAAACGTAGTGGCCAATGCTTTATCCAGAGTTGAAATAAATAAAGTGAAGTTTTTTCAGGAAGGTTAAATTACAATGAAATTGCTAAAGCTCAACAAGATGACGCGTTCATTAAATCTTTGATTGAAAATCCTTCCAAATCAAGCTTGAAAATTTCTGAAGTGAAAATTGAAGATTCGGATCAAGTCATTTTATGTGATGTTTCTACTGACAAAGTAAGACCTATCATACCTGAACAGTTTCAAAAAGTTGTCTTTAACAAAATTCATAACTTCGCACTCTCCGGCATTAAGGCCACTCGAAACTTACTACAACGCAGATTTGTTTGGAAAAATATGAAAAAAAATATTCGAGATTGGGTTAAGTGCTGTGTTTCATGCCAGAAAGTAAAAATCATTTGCCACAACAAATCTCCGTTAGGCCAGTTCAACATTCCTTCGGGTCGTTTTGAAAATTTGCATGTTGACCTTGTTGGACCTCTACCCTCTAGCAATGGCTGTAGTTATCTATTGACAGAAGTTGATCGTTTTTGGCGTTGGTTTACAGCCATCCCCATGAAAGAAATTACAGCAGAGGCTACAATTGAGGCATTTGTTAACGGTTGAATTCAATATTTTGGCTGTCCGTTATCGGTCGTAACGGATCAAGGTGGTCAATTTACAGGCTATTTTTTGGAAAAACCTTATCAGCGTTTTAGGAATTAAGCATGCTACTATCACCAGTTATCACCCTCAAGCCAATGGGCACGTGGAAAATTTGCATTGACGTCTGAAAGATGCTCTAAGAATGCAAAAGTTTCCAGACATGTGATATTTCAATCTTCCTATAGTTCTACTGGCTCTACGCACTACCATGAAGGAAGATATTCCTCTTTCCCCAGCTGAATTGGTGTATGGTCAAGATCTTCGTTTGCCGAGTGAGTTTACAACTCAGAATATGCCAAGTGTTTTGACGAGACAAAACCTTGTTCAACATTTAAAAGGATTTTATTAGTGACCTAAAACCTGTTTCACCTCGAGTTCATTCTGAAGTGTCCACTTAACTTGACAAACAGCTCCAGCACTGCAAAATGGTGCTTGTTCAAAATGATGCTGTGCAACCACCCTTGTCACCTCGATTTTCTGGTCCTTTCGAGGTTATCAAACGGCGTGATAAATACTTTGTGTTAAAGGATCCAAACAATGGTTCAGAAAAGTCAGTATCTGTTGATAGACTTAAAGTCTTTCATACAGCCCCTGAATTACCATTCAATGAAGCAGTCTCCGTCGAACCTTCCACTGAAGAAAAGATTGCTACAACCCATGATGATGATGATTCAACACCTGAACAAGCTACAAAATCTTCCGATCAAGTTCAAACCAGGTATGACAGGGTAGTCAAGACCCCTCAACGCTTTACAATGTAAGTAGTGTTTCTTCAGTGCTGAATCAACCTGTTCTTTAACATTTCAGCACGACGATGGTACAACATTGAGTTGACAGGTTCCGGAGTTCTATGTTGACCATTCTAGGTTGTGTATGTTTGTTGCTGTGGGTGCGTTGGGAATGTGTGAAGCCCTGGCCAGGCAGTCGTGTGAATGGATGTCGTGTGTTGCTTTCAAGATGGGTTAGTTTAACTCCTGTTCTCTTGTTTTTGCTTGTCGTTCCAGCTACATCACTTTAGCGATCAATTTCAGAATTTTCATTGTTGGTAGTACGTCATCACTCATCGGTACTTGTTCTAGTTCAGCAACTTTCTTCGTGTTTTGTTCTTGTTTGGACGGGTATAGTATATCTCGCAGCAGGTAAACATTTAACTAAAACATTTTTTTCCTAAATTACCCTAGGGAACCGTCTTGAAGATGCTAATTAATTTTTTCAGAATCTCGTTACTCACGATCGCTTCATAGATCACACAGGGTCGCTTCATTGAGTCGCTTCATTGAGTTGGCAGCGTGGCCAAATGGGTAAAGGCGTCGTTTTTACGACAACCCTGATCGAATGATCTGGGTTCAACCCTCATCCTAGTCACGTTGTTGCGTCCTTGGATAAGACGCTTTACGATGATAATCTCTGCTGGGTGGCTTCGAACAAGCAGCAAATTCAGTGGACTAGAATTCGAAGAAATCCACAGGAACATTGGATCATCAAAAACTCCTAAGCAGGTGCGGATTCCTTCAATCACAAAGTAGTCCTGGTGATGAAAAGTGTGCGGATCATCCAACAAGTTAGCGTCTGACGCTGTCCGGTGACCGGAGGATAAATATGCGCTACAACAACAACAACAATAAGACTTCTCATTAAGTCTACAGTCTACGTAAATATACCTTGTGCTATTTTGTTTTCATCGCTTGCTTGTGGTCCCTCACTATTTCATTCTTAATGTATTATTATCATAATTAATTGAGTATTATATTTTTGTAATAACTCGCTCACTGATCCTGACATATTTCTTATCTTTTATTTTTCTTTTTAGTCACAACACTCACGGATTGCTGCTGGTTGACAGGAGAGTGTGCCGAGAAGAACAACAAAGCAAGATCAAGCGAATGAACTTTTGTCCAATAAACGTGAAGTTTTTGTTGCTGCATGCTACATCGAAATTAAAACATGATTTCAAATCAATTCGTGCGTTTTCACTTTCAAGAGTACATCCTAGTGTATTCTTAGAGCACATGCTCCGTGCACAAGTTTACGTCATTGTTCATAAAATACTACTGTTTTATTATGACTTGATCGCTACAATTGGTACGACCACAGTTCATACAACAACTCGTTAACTTACGGGCTTAAGCATTTAATTCAATGCAAATTCCAATTAACTGGAATACATGCACAAAACAACCATACCGTTTTCAATACCGATAATATGCTGGTTCTTCATGGTAGCAGCAACATAAGATTGAACTTTCCCCCTCAAGATCACCGGTTGTGGAAAGGGTCACATTCTTCTGAACACTCCTAGGCAGTTCGTGTTAGGCTTAAGTTTATTGTGTGATCATTTTGTGTGTTTTATCACCTCGTCTCTCGTCTGGGGGCAGGCTAATGTGACGGCTGTCACCTCACCTAGAATCGAAGCCTTGTTCTGCTCAACCAGCTTGTGATGCTAATCATGTGACTTCGCGTTGCTGTTGGCGTTTGCAAGAAGGTTGCTTAGAGCATGCGCTGATTGGTGGCGTGACATTTGCCTTTTTCTCACTGTTCGAACTCAGACAAAGGAAACTATTTTGAGTTCTCTTTTGGATTTGGGACAACAAGCATCAACAGCAACATTTTTTCAACGTCGACGTTTTCATTTCAATTTCAAGTCAAGTATTTTGTTTGAATTTTATTTACAGTTAAATCGCTAATGTTTGTTTTATATTGGTTAGTTTAGAAATTGGGTGCAATAAAATATATTTTTATTTAAAGTTTATTGTGACGTTTGTATTTCTATTATTTGACGGAGTTTAACTACATAAATTATTAGAACTATACGTCGCAAGTTCACTTATCTAGGTGACAGATTGAATGCAACCAGTGGGTGCGAAGCAGCGGTAACAGCTAGATCAAGAATTGGTTGGATAAAGTTCAGGAAATGCAGCGAAATACTTAAAGGCAGAAGATTTTCATCGAAGATGAAGGAAAAGGTTGACAAAAGTTGTGTAAGATCAGCTATGCTGAATGGAAGTGAAGCATGGTGCTTGAGAGAAAAAGAGATGGCAATTTTGAGAAGAACAGAAAGAGCTATGATTCGAGCGATGTGTGGTGTAAAGCTGTTAGATCGAAAAAACAGTGAGGAGTTGGTGGACATGTTGGGCATAAAAGAGTCCTTAGATAGGATGGCTAAAGCAAGTAGTATGCGGTGGTATGGTCATGTTTTGAGGAAAGAAGATGAAAATGTGATAGTGAAGGCTTTGAACTTTGAAGTGAGCGATAGTAGAGGAAGAGAAAAACCGAAACAAACCTGGAAAAAGCTAGTGGAGAATGAGATAAAGAAAAATGGACTGGTGAAAGAGGATGCATGTAATCGAACAAAATGGCGAGGCGTGGTAAACACAATGACCATTTGAAATCCGGCCAACTCCGTTGATGGGGACAATACCGGATCCAACATGAAATAATAATAAAAAAATCTGTGCATTGTTGAGTCAACCCTTTAACTGTCAATGTACAAATTTTTGTCCCTTTTGAAATCTCAATCAAAGTGTCAAAACAATTATAAAATATTGTTGCCACGCACCAATTATAAAATTTGCACGTTGGTAGGTAAAAAGTTATCATAATAAAGTGTTCTCTATACGTGAATACCGGTACCTATGCCATTTCTAAATTCTTCAAAGTGATAAAGTGAGTACCAGCATCTATTCCATCTTTGCGGTTATTTTCTGTGAGAATTTTTAGGTATAATCATCTCATACGTGTGTAACATGTGCAACAGTTATTACCTGTGCTGTGCCTTTATGACTTATTTTCAATTTAACACCTGTGCATTTTTAAGTTATTGCCTGTGCATTACCTCAGTTTTTACTCGTGCCTATTTTGGCTTATTACTGTAAATTTTTAAGTTGACATGGGTAATTTTGCATTTCTACGTGGTCACTATTCTGCTTCTATTGTGCAGCAGTACCGAGTTCTTTTTTGAAACACACTCCGTGGGCTTCTGTATCCTTACAGTGGGCAAATTTAACGATTATAGCGAATTCAGATCATCGGGATAACGTTGCCTGTCAGCGGGAAGTTTTGGCCCAGCATGTATATATAAGAAAAAATAATAGAAACCCTGCAAGCAAAAGGTTTATTTTTTGTGTGTTGTTTGGTTAGGATTTCTTGCCCCTTTACAAGTATTGATTGGTGTTCAACATGCATTGTGGCTTAGGAGAAACATCTAAATGTTGAAAAAAGCGGGGCAAAGTATCCACGAATGACGGTACCCTAAAAAATGTGATGAACAAAGACTTTGCTAATGATTATAACTGGCTCCAAGCCAACAAGTTCCATTTAAATCCAGCCAAGTCTAATTATATAATTGTTGCGCCAAAAAAATGCTAACTATCCCAAATTTGTTTAACCTTAAACTATACCAAAATACCTTATTCTAACAATGTTAAATATTTAGGAGTCCATATAGACCCCAGTTAAACTTCCAAGCACATTAAAGAGCTAATAAACGAAGAATCTCAAGATCTACTGGTACTATTTTGAAACTCAAAGGCTTTCTTCTAACCTTCGCTGTTCTTAAACTTTATTATGCATTAGTTCACCACCACCTACTCAATGAACGTATCATCTGGGAATCAACTTTTTCGACTGATCTAAAAAATCTTTTTGTTCTTCAAAACAAAGCTGTTTAGCTTCTCAAAAGGGGGCAAACCAAGACCACATTACTCGTTTTCATTTAGCTCTCAAAATATTAAAGCTTTACGACCTATTTAAGCATGAAGAACAAAAAGATTTTTTAGATCAGTCGAATAAGTGGATTCCCAGATGATAAGTTTTTTGTTTTTTTTTGGCTGTGTCTTTTTTTTTTGTTATTACGTTACTATTTCTGACTACTGCTTGAACGCCTTGGTAGAGTCCTGGGGTGCTAAAACTTAGTACAAAGCCTGATGACTAGGCAATGATTTACTAAACCTTAAAACTGCTTTCATGATAAATAGGCAATTAACTGCTTGCCGGTGAATTCCAGTACATCGCACAGCAAGGTGACTAAAGCCATTGCCGTTTAAGTTGAGTATCACCGGATTCTACCTTAACTGGTGTGAGATACACATCATCAACATTGAATAGACACAAATTTAGTTCCTCTCGTGGGTATACCTTCGTTCTGACTTAGATATCGGAGAGATCACAAGTTTGGTACTTTGTACCAGCTAATTATTTAGACGCAATGTGGATGGTGTGATTCATATTGCTATATGTTGTGTATAATTGTTTTGATGCAAATGAATCGATTGCAAAATTGTTATTGTCTTGATGCTATGACCAGCTGCTAGTTGAAAGGGTTTCCGGACCTGGTGAGGTTTTATTTTCAGGGTGGTTTTTCTTTCCTCACCATGCTCCGTTGAGCTAAACATAGTTTTGGGCCGGTTGCGCCACCCGTTGACCACCTACATAACCGTGCCTGGCCTTGCACTGGTCACTGTCCCTCTCTTTTCTCTTTATCAATCATTCGAACAACTACTCCAGCCATTAGTTTTACTTCAATCTTGTGTGCCTGCGTGTATGTTGATGATTGTGATTGATTAGGCCTACAATGTACTTTGAGCTGGTGTGACAGGTGTAGCAACCATGCAAATAAAAATCGCTTTTTTGTGTTCAGTATCCTCTGCATGTCTTAACGTCTGACGTTGTGTCGCTACTTCCTTTTCCTGATTCTACGTGTTATTATTGTGTTACCATGCATTTGCTATTGTTGTGGTGGTCAAGAATAAAAAAAGAATGAATGAATGAATGAAGTTGCTCAAATTGTATTTCGTCATTTTAAAAATAACTTTCCTCGACAGTAAGATCTCACTTATTCCCAAAAACAAGCAAAATTTCTACAAGAGTTACAAAAGCATCAAACGATCCAACTACTACACTTTACATTCCTAGATACCATACAGCCAGACTGCAACGATGCATAAAATATCAAGGAGCTCAAATTTGGAACTATGTCCCAACTGAAAAAAAAATAAATCTTTTAATCACTTTAAACGTCATTATAAAAACTATTCATTGAATCAATATTAGTTTGTTTTTCTATAATTGCTCTCCTACTCGCCACATTCTACGAACATCATACTTAGCTCATTTGCTAACTAACATTTTCACCTTCTCTGGGTGGCTGCTCAACTTGACTTGAAGCCTTCCCCTGCTGCTTAACACCCAAGGAGTATGCAATTACGAAACTATTAGTTGTTGCAATATTGTTTTCTTTTTCTTGCTTGTGAATGTGTATGCAAAAAATACATTTATAACTTAAGAGCAGAAAAACGCGATGATGTGAAAAGCTTTAATGAAAAACAGAGTTAAGATAAAATGAAACATTCTATTTGTGAGACGTTTCAACTTGAATTTGAAAGAGCATTCAGAATATTTTGATTTTAAAAACTTTACTTTGAAACAAATTTAGCAATTTTTTTTAATTTTTTCGCACTAATTTTGAGTTTCTTTGCCAAAAAAATCGTAAAATAATTGCAATTCTTTTTCCTTTTAAACATGGGAGAAACACTTTCGAAACATAATTGAGCCAAACGAAATTGCATCGAAGTCGTTCAAAATGATCGACTACAGCTGCTGGCAAAGCAGTGGCTTTGTTGGTACTTGCTGATAATTCTAGCAAACATGCTAGGTTAAAATTTTGGCGCTGGAATTTTAAAAAAAAAAAAAAAAATACTGACTTGGTTACGGAGATGCAAAGTACCTAAATATTGAAACACAACTATTGAATTGGCGCTGGAATTTTTTTTATAAAAACAAAAATACTGACTTGGTTACAGAGATGCAAAGTACCTAAATCTTGAAACACAACTATTGAAATCGCAATAGGTGAAAAACTAACTGGCCTTAATTCTGACCTATAGCGCTTAACTAATAGTAATTGTACAATAGAGTGGTCCTTAATTTGGGGTCAAAATTTAAAATTCACGTTTTTGTGCGTCTGACCCAAAAAAGTTTCCGTTGTAAAAAACTGCCACATATAGTTTTGTTTTAGATTTTTAATTTTTAGAGGTGGCACAGTAATCTCAAAGTTGGCATAACAAACCCCATTTTGTTTTCCAATGTTTTTCAATATTACGTTTTCCGATTTTTTCAATCAGTACAATATTCATGTATACACAACGGTGCAGCCAGAAACAAAAAAGGGGGGTGACATTTTTTTCTTGCGATTGTAGCATATGCAAATTGGAAAGTTAGAATTTAGGCAAATTGTAACAAAATTAACAAGTCCTAGCAATAACTGGCAGCAGTCCTATTCTTGTTCATGCAGCCGACTTCAAAAAAACAACAGCAAGAGAATACAGTTGAAGTTTCACGAATTTTTTCACGTTTCACGATGCAGCAGCAGATGCAAAAACCATGAGTTCTTCAAGCAAACGCAACGAGATTAGTAAGTTGTCTCTACCCTATAGAAGGTTGTCATAGTGAGGTTTGTAACGAATAGAAAAATAAGGCAAACAATTTGCAAAAGAAACAACTCGACTCCGCCAAAAAATCTATTAATTTAAAAACTATACAATATGCTACTTCCTTTCTTCAAACAGACAAAAAATGAGTTGTATTGTAGTTTTGTATTACTATTAAGGAATCGGGGGACCGAGGGGGCATAAAGTTGTTGGAAACTCCAACATATTTTACTTAAGTAAACGATGGCAAAGCTGATTTGTAGAAATTTGCAAAGCATGAAAATTTCGTCTAAAAAATTTTATGACATGGTTTTTATGACAATCCTGATTGCATAATCTGGGCTAAACTGCAGTCTTGCACCTTGGTCAAGTGGTTATGATATTGTGTTTTTAAATAAGATACGAGTACTTTACAATTTATATTTCTGCTTGTTGGCCTCTAACAAGTAACAAAGTCAATGAAGTATTCGAAGAAATCCACAAGAACAATGAAATATCGGAACACTGTCGCTCCTAAGCAGCTGCAAAATCCTCAAAGAACAAAGTAATTATGGCAACACAAAGTGTCCAGATTGTCCAACAGTTAGCGTATGACAATGTCTGATACAGTAAAATAATAATGAATTTACAACAACAACAATCATAGATCCAGATCTAGAAGCAAAGTATAATGGGGGTTTGTGAGTGAAGTCCTCAGTCGCTAAACAATCTTCGATTTTTTAATAAAATATTGGCCCTTAATCAACACTTTTGAGCTATCGGTAAATTGTAAAATTGTTCTATTTTAGTCTCAAACAAATCTGAAATTTTTTGAAAACTAATCCCACATACAAAATTGTTTTAAAAACCTGTATTAACATAAAGATTAGCAAATTTAGCGTAAAATCAAAAATATAAAAGTGAATCAATTAAAAAGGAAATAAATCAACTGACCCCAATGCCCCTCTTAATATGGTCCCGTACAAATTGACAACTTTTTTATGCACTAATCGTTGGTAGGAAATACGGATCTGACCATTAACCAAAAAATGAATGGAAGAGCACTCGATCGTTTCTTACGTACGGCCCCTTCAACTAACAAAAAACTTATATAAACTCAAAGCAGCATGCTTAGAAGATGTTACCTATTTTTCTATGGTAGCACACTACAGGCTACGAAAAAATGATTGTGTTTTATTAATCAATGATTAAACTTTTCAAAAAATACCAACACTGATAGTGGTTACTAGCAACCCTCCTTCGGATTTTGTATGTGTTTAAATATGATCGCTTTAATTTTTTTTAGATTGTTACGTTTAAATAATAATAGTGAAATTGTGTGCCACTGTCAAAAGGTAGGACTAGTCCTCCTAATCCCCTCCCCTGGTTGCACCAGTGCGTATACAGAAAAGTTATTGCTGCACAACAGTAGACTTCTGCGTATTTGGAACATCTGCCACGTAATATTCAACACTCTGTAAAGCATATTGCATTAAGCAAAACTCGAGTCCAGAGCAGTACGTGAAAAACATTTACCGTATATACTCGCCTATAGGTCGCACCACCGTATAGGTCGCACCATGAATTTTGTGTTAAAAAAGTTGAATTTGGGGTTGACCCGCAGATAAGTCGCACTGCAAATTTTGGGACTTAAAAGGCCCTTTTCTTAGCTTTTTTGTACAGATAACCAGTACATTCAGACCCCTAACCCTGTATGAGAAATGACAAAAATAGGCCTCTTTTACGCGCCAGTGTATTTACTGTAATGCTGCATGTGCAGAAGACAACGTGGTTTGATTGCGTAAGCAGTAATTACTGGTGCATGACCTTGTGCCATTGGTTGTTTTGGTATGTGCGTGCACGAGTGCATGCACGCAATAGCCGATAAGTTTTGCTTTTGTTCCGACTTGGTGGAAATTTTCACTCAGGTATGACCACCGTATAGGTCGCACCCTAGTTTTTGGACAAAAAATATGAGAAAAAAGTTGCGACCTATACGCGAGTATATACGGTAGTTTAGTTTTTTAACAGCTGAAGTTACGAGATGAAGACCATAGCCTATACTGGTAGCTTGGTTATCCTACGCAAAATTTATCGGTTGAGTTAGCCTAATTCAGGGATGAAAATTTTGTGCACTGTGCCGACTCGTCTTCACACTGATGACGTCAGTTGACTTTGAAACACGAGAATGCTCCCACGATGGGGGCTCCGCCTCACCTGCGTCACTTGGAGTTGAAATGATTACCCATTTAAACGTGAAAACAGCATTAAGGCGTTGTGAAATGAAGCAAGATTTTAAGACGTGATGTTTTGGTAAACTATTAAATTAGTTTTGCTTATTTCACTTCAGGAACAATTTAACTTATTAAATTATCGTTGTTTGTGGTTGAGAGATTCTCCACTGCATAAACAGCATAAGTGCAATATCACCAAGGATATATGACGCGATGTCTTGTGAACTTTTGAATTCTGTTTATATAAATCTTGTATTTGCACTGCAGGATTTGTTTATCTCAGTCCTTTACTCACTGTCCTCCTTATTGGTTGATCCCCTTGCCATTTTATTTGGTTAATTTTCATCCTTATTTATTAAACCACTTGGTCCCCTGACCACTTGTGCCCAGATTTAATTTCATTTTTTTTCTTTTGGGTTACCATGGTTACAATTGCAACTATTCTTCACAATCATGTTCTGATTTATAATGAAAAGCTAGTTTAGTCAGATTTTGAATTTCGGCTTATAGAATAGCTTAGTCTAGCTTTAAAATTTCGGTTTGAACGTCAGCCCTGCCAATGAGCTTCAGTATTAAGCAAAACTCAAGTACAAGGCAGTATGTGAAAAACATTTAGTTTTACTTTTTAATAACTAAAGCAAAGAAATGAAGACGATAGCCTATACCAGTAGCGTGGTTAGCCTATTCAAAATTGAGCAGTCAAGTTAGCCTAATTCTGAGATTAAAATTCCTTGTATTGTATCGACTCCTCTTTACACTCATGATGAAGTTAGTTGGCTTTGAAACACAAAAATGCTCCTGCAATGAAGGTTTCGCTTCATCTGCATCACTAGTAGTGATGTACAAAGTACTCGAAAATTGCAATCAAGTACACGTTTCGTCATTGACAAAAACTACTTGAAGAACACTACATAGTACTGACCAAAAAAAAGCAAAAAAAATAGTCATTTTAAAAGTACTTAAGTACAAGTATTTGTGAAAGGGTTTAAGCAAAATAAACAAACTATTCAATCAACATACGACAACTGGTCGACTACCTTCACATCACTGCCACAAGGACTTGGTCTTCTAACCCCTTGCTATCTGCTTCTAACCCCTAGCTTAAGAAGTCATAAATTATTAATTGGTTCAAGTTTTTTGTTATTGTATTCAAGACAGTTAGTGAAAAGAACAACAGCAAGACTTCGAGATTTGAAAATCATGACGCACAGAATTAACATGGAATCATTTCATAACATACCGTATTTTGCTCAAATACTCATTCACTGTCATTGTTAAATTAAAATGCTAAAAACTGAAAACACTGCGTGTGCCTCATTGGTGTATAATCTACTGTATTTACAGGGAAAGGCAAAACTCACACACCATCGCTAATTCAGCATATTTTGCAATAAAATTTTTTTGGAATAATTAATTTAAAATATTGCGAATTTTTTTGAATTGGATTTGTATCACATTTGAAGGCAAGCAAAAGCCTGAAGAACATTACGTCATTAAATCACACAAAATTATTGTTAATAGCTCATTTAGATAGTTCTGGGTATCTGCTGGAACGAAATTGATCATCATGTTGAAAACGTTTTGGAATTACATTTCCAGAATAATTACAGCACTGTACAATAATGCCTATTGCATTTGCATATATGGCGTGTGATTTTTGGCTCACTCTGTAGAATTTAGCTTTGGAAATACTTAAAAATCAAAGAACTAATTTTTGGTAAATTTATATCTCTCTGTTTGCTTCTTTCATAATTTACGTTCAATAGAGTAAACATTTATGCCAGTATTGTCTCCGCAGCATAGGGTAAACACCAAGCAACGTGAAACTAAAAGCATCTTAAACTGCCATTTGCTAGAATGGACGTGTTACATGCTCATAGTCTTGCATGCATAGAAAAGGCATTGCGACAGCTGCTGTGGTTGCCTAATCTCTGACACAAGAGTTACCAGCCATAACAGGAGCAAAAAACAACTAACATAAGTGCATTAAACAATTAACAGTAGAAAAGTCGACCGTTCCGACGAATTTGTGGTTCAATTTAAAATTACAGTGCTTTGTACTTTTCTGAATCAAAATACTACTTACGTAGCATTACTTTACACTAAAAGTAAGCATGTAAAAGTAGCCACACAAAAAATACTCAAAAAGTACTCATTACCGGAAAAAACTACCACAGTAATCTACTCAAATAAAAGTATTTCGTTACTTTACACTACTGGTCACTTGGGATTGAAATGATTACCCACTTAGTTGTGAAGACAGCATCAAGGTTTTATCCAATGAAGTAGGATTGTAAGACGTGATGTTTCTGAGAACTATTAAATAAGTTCTGCCTATTTCACTTCAGGAATAATCATACTGCATTGTTTTTCATTTTTGAAGCGGGTTGATTGAGTGGTGGTGCAAACCACCCTCTTCCAAGGAATGGAGGAACAAAGGAACTTTGCAAAGACCCAACAATTGGGCTACACGTTTAGATACAGACTGCCAAGCCAAAGATAGATTTACATCGAGGCTCAAAGGCAAGACAGTCAAAGCACAGATTAGACTGGTCCTTAAAAAACTTTTTTTGAATTTTTATTGTCTGAGGTGTTTAAAGTGTTCCTTTTGTTGAAAAATCACTACACATAAAATATTTTTGAAAATTTTTGCTATTTGGGGGTAGCTCAACCCCCATACATTTTTCAAGTTGGGCCAAATAACCCCTACAGCCATAACTCGAAAACTACATGTGCTAAAGACTTGATTCAGGTGTCAAAAGATGCAGAATATCTGGTTTCCTATTCAACTTTAATACATCATATGGACCTATCTGGTCTAGATTTTATGTAAAGTCAGAAAACACATTTTTGGCTAAATGCGATACAATGTCGGTTCTACTCGTGAAGCTGCAATTGAGCTTATTGTAATTACGTGCCAATGTTTTGCACCTGGAAGTGGCTACCAAGTTCATTTCTATGTGAAAATAATTGGTTGTGTTGATATGAACCTCAGTTCAAGACAACCAGCTGCTATTAGAGCAGACATTGGAAAAACTCTGACAACAATTCAGATGCTCTGGCTACATAATTACCAGTAAATGAAGTGTAAATAATACTGATGCATTGCTGGTGCTCTCGGTTTCAACTGAAATAGCTATAGTCGTAAATGGGAGCAGTACATGCATAGCAGCTGTTTTTCATTATTTCCGACTGGCTCAGCATACCTAGATACTACAAAAGGTTTTCGCACTTGAAATGAGACAGGGAGCATTGTAAGATGCAGCAAAGCAAAGCTTGTTATAGAAATTTGCATCAACTTGTATTAATCATTTTATCTTTATCATATAATCAACAAGAAAATAATCAACAAGAAAATATCTAAAGCTGCATTTAAAAAAATGGCAGGTCAGTTGTGGTTTTTATCCAAAGAATTGGTTGGGTTGGCACCCTTCGATGATGAATTAGATAATGAAACCAGGAAAAAAATGGTTTTGACTATGAAAGAAAAAGAAATAAAAGATCCAGCAAAACGTGCGACAACTGACTTGGAACTCATTCACCAAATGACATTAGTGGACTTAACAAGCAAAAACTCTAAGACTCTTTTCAAAAACATGAATCTTCCTGATGATATTCTTGAATTTCCAGCAGATCAGTGGAAGCATCAATCCAGCTTTAATGACGCAAAAAGCTTCATCAGTTCAATGACCATTACCAATGATCATGCTGAACGTGGCATTGCTCTGATACAAAGTTTTTCAGGCCAATTTACAAAGGACGAAGTACAGTTCCACTTCGCCTCACAAGTTGTTGCTGATTAGGGCGGAGTGAAAAATAAAAATTTTTGAATTTAAATAGGTGGTCTTGATATATGACCCCAAATACCATATGAAATACTTCTATCACAATTTTGAGTTCTTGCACCCTCTAGTGGTCATGCAATTTGATCGAACAGGTCTAAAATAGCCAATTTTGCCATATCTCATTAAATACATATGGTAGAAAGCTAGTTTTTAGCTTAAAACTTGCAGAAACAGCACATTTATATCTCCATTAAAAAGAACTGTGCCATAAAAACGTACAAAAAAAAAGTTACAGCCAAATTATTGATTACAGACTTACTGATTATTGATGAGTTTTCAGTGCTCAACTTCAAACACATTGCAATTCACATTGGCATTGAAAATAAGCCAGATGAAGTTTAAATTTATGTATATTTGTACTTTTAGTGTGCCATGCTGGCTTATCAGCTTCAAATAGTTTCTTTAATGGCAATTAGCCTTACACAACTGGGCAATGTCCGGCATAGTATAGAAACAAATATTAAAAGTTTCATGTTATAGCATCATCCAGTATTGGTTGGCTCTAGCATCATTATTTTATATATGCTAAACTTGAGGAATTATCTCTAGTTAATTCAAAAAAGTTTAGATTGTACAGTTCAATTCAACAGCACTGAAAGATGCAAAAGTACAAATTTAGAAAAATAAGAATTGAAAAAGCAATCAGTAATTAAAAAAGCTACAGTTCCAAAAGGAAGAAAATTCGGCAATATATTTAATGAACAATTTGAAACCATTGTTTATTGTATTGTAGAAACAGTATATACTGTACTCGCTGGCATAAATTTTGTTCTTTCTGAAGCGGCATGCTACCTAAAAAAAGATCCAAGTTTAATGTAAAAAGTTGTATGATGGAGAAATTTTTCAAAGTTCTGATGATTTTCCTCCAGGGTTGCTGTGAACCAAGAAACAAGTGATTTGAGGGCTTGCTCAAGTTTAAGCACTTCAGGAAGTTGGATACAGCTCGAATTGTTGCAAAAGAACAGATGGATTTGGTGTAAAGTTTATTCTTTTCATAAGCTGAGTATTGGGCAAAGAACCCATCAACTAATGCTAAACTTATGTGGTTTAACTAGAGAGCGGAAAAAATTGAAAACATCAGATTGATACAAAAAGCTTAAAACTAATTTCTTGCACGATGTTGATAAACTTTTTGATACTTTTTGCTATGATAAGAAACAAAGAAAGCCATATGAACTTATATATGGCTTTAGAATAACATTTAATGATCATGCTTTTTTTGGAGATCAAAAAGCAGAACCCAAGGCTACATGTTTATCAGAAATATCAGAACTTTGAAAAATTTCTGTTCCATACAATTTTTCGCAAGTAACATTAAACTACAATCTTTTTTTAGTTAGGATGCTGCTTCAGAAACAGTGAAATTTATGTCAGCAAGTACAGTACATACTGCGTCTACAATGCAATAAACAATCATATCAAATTGTTCATTAAGTATATTGCCGAATTTTCTTCATTTTAGAACTGCAGCTTTTCTAATTACTGATTGCTTTTTTAATTCTCGTTTTTCTAATTTTATACTTTTGCATCTTTCAGTGCTTTTGAATTGAAATATAATTCCTCAAGTTTAGCATAAATAAAATAATGATGCTAGAGCCAACCAATACTGGATGATGCTATAACATGAAACTTTTAATATTTGTTACTATACTATGCCGGACATTGCCCAGTTGTGTAAGGCTAATTGCCATTAAAGAAACTATTTGAAGCTGATAAGCCAGCATGGCACACTAAAAGTACAAATATACATAAATTTAAACTTCATCTGGCTTATTTTCAATGCCAATGTGAATTGCAATGTGTTTGAAGTTGAGCACTGAAAACTCATCAATAATCAGTAAATCTGTAATCAATAATTTGGCTGTAACTTTTTTTTTGTACGTTTTTATGGCACAGTTCTTTTTAATGGAGATATAAATGTGCTGTTTCTGCAAGTTTTAAGCTAAAAACTAGCTTTCTACCATATGTATTTAATGAGATATGGCAAAATTGGCTATTTTAGACCTGTTTGATCAAATTGCACGACCACTAGAGGGTGCAAGAACTCAAAATTGTGATAGAAGTATTTCATATGGTATTTGGGGTCATATATCAAGACCACCCATTTAAATTCAAAAATTTTTATTTTTCACTCCGCCCTATTGCTGATCACTGCAAAAAGTTTCCTGAATTTTCAAAACAAACCTTGTTCAACAATTTTGAATCGCTCCAATAAGCAGCATTGCATTTAGGAGTATTTTGCTCATGAACAAGAAGAATCTAGGTCAATGAACAGTGAACACTGAACAGCTCTTGAAGGACTTTAGTGCGATACTGTGATTTGCAATAAAAAATGATACCAACCATTATGACAATATCAGGTCGTGAATTGCTTCCGGTTTGTCTTATAATGCAAGGCTGCTAAACTGCTAACTTAAACCCATACATCACCATAATATTTAATTCATTTTCACGCAAAAGATGAACTTTGTAGCAAATTACAAGATGTTGCATATTGGTACATTACAACAACTAGAACAATTGCAGGTTTATCGGTAACATTAACATTACAATTATGTGCCGTATTTTGCAAAAAATGTTTTTTTTGGCCATTTTTCAAAGCTTTCACTGATTTGTGAGTTTTATTTTTGAGAAATTTTTCCCGCTCCCCCCCAATATATGTTTTAAAAGATGCTTGAAAGTACTTTTTAGCCCATTCCAATACTAAAAAAAAACAGTCAAAGAAGTGCTAAAAACGTGGTATTTTCCTTTTTCTGCATTTTAGTCCACAGGCCAATGAAGGGGACTATAGCCCCTCCTCCCTTTTAAAACATATATGCATTAGTTTAGGAGCTCTATTAAAATAATTAAGAGGAGGGCAAATTTGCCCCCGGTACAAATAAGGTTAATAATCTTTTCACTGATCAGTGCTATGGCTATCACATGTGTTGGGCAATTATAAATGGCGATGTGGATGAAGATTTGGATCATCTTAAAATTGCAGTACTAAATCATTCACATTGGATCACATTTGCATGCCGAATATCAACAATTTTGAATCGCGCCAATAGGCAGCATAGCATTTAGGAGTATTTTGCTCATGAACAAGAAGAATCTAGGTCAATGAACAGTGAACACTGAACAGCTCTTGAAGGACTGTAGTGTGATACTGTGATTTGCGATAAAAAATGATAACAACCATTATGACAATATCAGATCGTGAATTCTACGTCAGCCAATTTAACCCGACTAGAAATTTATGTTTGATTACTGAATTTGCGATCAAAGAATACTTTCACAGCTGGTTTGATATAAAAGCTAATAAAAAGTTAACTGATGGATCAAAAAAATTGTACAACGTGATTTTGAAAATAAACTGCTTATCAGATAAAAAAATCAAAACATATTTGCAACAACATTCTTAGCAACAACAGTTTTTTCGCACATGGTGAAAATATTCTAGTTTCAGTGTTGGGTGATTTAGATAAATCCATCTGAAGAAAAGCAGTCAACATTATTACGCAATTGAGAAAAAATGGTGAGCAAGTTTCAGAAGGAGAGTAAAAAAAGAAGTTAACAATAACGTTGATATTTGTGATGAGATGATTGAAAGTTTTTCAAACATGAGCCAGTACCCTCCAATGGAGAAATCAGTAAAAGTATTTAAAAAGCCTATCATAAATTTTAAAGCTTCATCTTATGAGATGACTCCATCATCCCAATGGAGAACCCAGCCTCCTGTTTTGAAAGAATATAACAACACCCTTATAAGGTCTCTAGAGCAAATACTATTGAGACTTGATTTTGAATGCCACAGCCAAAATATTGAGAGACATGTTAAAACTGTAACTGAGGCAGCTGCTGCAGTATGTGGTCATAATCGAAGGAATGGAAATATAAGGAACAAGATTAAGTCACGAAAGCTTATGAAAAGCTTTGTGTCTACAAAATACTTTACTGCATGTGCATTTGAGTGATTTAGTGACTTGCAACAGAATGCTAATTTTCTTGTGTGTGGTTATATCATACGCTTAGTATCAAGTTTGCTGCCTATTACTGGCTAACTGCAACCAATCAGCACAAAGAATTCAGCAATAAAAAACAGTCTGTGAGGCTAATTAGGTTTGGGACAAAAGCAGGAGTGATTCTGGAATAAGCAAACTGGAAAGTTATTTAATACAAAAAAATGAATCAAAATTGTAAATAATTTGACTTGTGGTTGCCATTATTGCATCTTATAGAGAAATATTTCATGAAAATGCGTTGAATTCCCTCAACTGATATCTTCAAACATCTATTGTTGGTGCCTTGTTACTGTATTTTGGTAATACTAATAATGTGTATTTTCTATATTTACAAAAAGTATCTCAACATTTATAATGAAAAGTAATTTTTGTGGAAAAATTATAAAATTTTGAGTGGCTGAACGCCCTCTAATGGCCACAATTTTTTGCCATTTCTGTAACATTTAGTCCAAAAGACAATTACTGGCATAGGTGCTTTTTTCAATCTAAAACAAAATATATTTTTTGGCCCACTTTTAGCACCCAATAACAATTATATGTTCTAGTTTGCTGTGTCTTATGGTCTGAAAAATATCATAGTAATATCTCAAATTGAATGACATTAATTATGTTGGACTCCTATTTTGATTAGAATAAATTATTCTTTGTTTAGCATTAAAAACAAAAGTTATTTTTGCTCTAATTTATGCTTATTTTTGATGCAATATCTTTTGTTCTATAATGTACTACTGTACTTTCCTAAGCTTTTAATGTGACCAGTTTGATGCAAAAAGATTTGGCTTTGCTGCAATATGGTTGGAGTTTTGCGTCAAACATCTTTTGAGTTGGGTTTGGGTTAAAATTAAAACTGGCCAAGCTAAACCTCTCGTGTCAACTGGTTGTCTCAAAAAGAGTGTAAGTGTTTTTTGCATTAATGGTACCTCTTTTGTTATGTCTATTGCTAATTGCTGTTTTGGCCACTTTGCAGAACTAAAAATTTTTTCTGGTAGCAGTAAATAATATCTGTTTTACTGTAGGTTCTCCAATGTGTAGACAATAATTGGAAGATTAATGAAACTGTAAGAGTGAAAAGCAGAAGTAAAGCCATCAAGTTCCATTAATGTTTGTTCTGTATTTCTTCAACATTCCTCATGGTCAACACACCCTAAGGAAAACTGCCCATGGTTTGGGTTAAGTACTGTAGGCTGAACCTATGACATTTTCTTTTTTCTCCGACCATGAACTCAACCAAGGTGTTGGTGATTATTAATACTTCGTAGACTTACTAGTATCGCTTGCCGATTTCCAGGAGCCAAGCATTGCTTATTTCCCAGCTTTATAATCTAAATGTTGGTGATGTATATAAATAAATACTGGTACCTGCTTTCCGAGACTGATTTGGCATTGATATCATTTTTAATCCTTAGGTTTTTTGTTTTTTTTCGTGTCGTTTTCAACGATCAAGGCACACTCATTAATTTTTAAACCAATTTTGTCTGCATCCCTTTTACAGCACACTATACGTTTAACATTTAGCATATCATTTGAACTTTACACCAATTAAATTTTGCATTCAATTCAAAATTGCTTTGCTTACGCACAAGTGGTAGTGTGCCTTTGTATTTGAAAACTTGAATAAGCTCTAGTTCTGATTCGGCTAGACATAGCTTGCGAGTCAATGTTGATAATACTTGGCTTCCTCAAAATGTAACTAGCTTTAGCTTTGCTAGTAGATCAAATACTACAACCATGTGTTCGTATGTATCACTCAACGCATGGAATTCGTTGCCACTATCTCGCACGAAAATATAAAATTCAAAGTTTGTTTCTAATTAAGAAATGTATGAGAGCATAAATTTTTTTTTCATTTAGCTTTTGAGGATGTTGTCACTGTTTGATGTCCGTATTTTGCAGCTTATTGTGGCTTTATTCGACTGTTGTGTGTATTAAATTTATTTCTGTAATGTTATTTTGCTTCGCATGTTGCTATGCCCCCATGGACAGATGGATCAACATTTGTTGTTGTTGGCTCAAGGGGGATGTGAATTGTTCATTTTTATAGTTTTATTATAACTTAATACCTTGGAGTGTTGCAACTAATTTTTGCCGTTTTTATTGTTAGCAAAACCTTTATGATGAACTTTCCTACACATTTGGATTAAAGATAGCTTTTGCTTTAAGCAAAACTTTTGTGATGAACTTTTCCACAAGCTTGAATTAAACCTATGAGATAACTTTTGCTTTACACTTATTTATACACCAGTAATAACATGTGCTTGTCTAATGTGCGCTGATATCTGCATCAAACGACAAGCAGATAAAGGGTTCCTCACTCCCTTCGAAACATTACAATCCTAAGAGATGTCCAATATGTTACTTTCTTAAATATTGACTGTTTTGCTTTTGGAATTTTGTACTTTTGTTTGCAATGAATTTAGTTAATCGAGTTTTTGAAAATATTCAATACAGGTGTATTACAGTAGGTGCAATATTTGCCTTGTTGAGAGAACACAAAAGTTCCTCAGAGTACAATAAACTTGTTGAATGTTCTGGTCGTACAATCGATTTTCCGCAATTTCAATAGTAAAATATTACGGCAGTATAGGGTAATTGAAATACTTTCGTTACCATAGTTCGCCCTATTTTTGTTTTTTGTTTTATTAAAGCACAATTAGCTACATCCGTGAGATTTCTCTCAATCTTCGGCTAAAGCTAGGGTAATCAGTTTTCAAAATATGTTTAGGTTTAGCAGGTGAGGGATTAAATCCAAAACTTTTATTATCAAATTTTTGTGCACTGTCGTGATACAAACAATGCTAATGAAGAGGTAGAAAAAAAAGGGTTCAGTATAAGCTTTTGAGTGAAAAAAAATGATGATTACAGCAACAAGCATTCAAAAAAATTTAGTAATGGAATCAGAAGTTCTTATGCAATTAAATGTGATTACAAGGAGTAAACAAAAACTGCTTGGGGTAGGAGTAAAAATAAGTATGATAAAATGTGTGTTGTTTTGAACAAGGGATCAAAAATGCGGAAAAATTGTAGTTTAATAAGATATTGCATTATTTGTTTACCTATTATAAGCAGTCACACCACATCATTGACAATTTGAGAGGATAACTTATATCTGCATGCTACGCATCGTGCACCGTCTATTGCGTTTCCTATTGCGTTTCTAAGGGACGGCTAGATGGAGTTTATGTAAAAGTTGATATGGGAGAAGAGGCTCAAAATTTGGCTTCAACGAAATGTGACATTTAGATATCAAACTGAAAAACGGTTGAAAGTTGAAAACAAAATAAACCTGACAAAAAAGCTTAGCAAGATCTTCTCACCAAGTCACCCTTTGCAAAAAGAATTAAAAAGAGGAAGAACCAAACATTTGAAACCACCCTCTAATACCCGCCCATCAGTGGCCTTTAATTATTGTAATTATGTTTTATTCACCAAGTTGCCTTGGCCAGAAGACAGCGAAGAGACCTTTCGGTCTTCAAGTTAAGCTGCCACTTGTCTACCTTACAAGCTTGATGTCCTTCGTGGTCGATTCCTGGGAAGTCAGAACAACTTCCAATGGCAGCTAGGTGGCTAGATCAACCACCCTATTTTATTCCCTAGAAAGCCTCTGCCACAATGCAACCCCCTAAGGTTTGTCCAGTTTGGCCATGAGTCTTGTCCAGCTGGGGAATACTTTCGGTTAGATATGCTGAGGGCTGCTGATGAGAGCTAAAAGCTCGAAACAGCGCTGTCCAGCTCTGTGCACTTGTCTGCCTGTCTACCACGCACTGTGGAATCTTTACAACGTCCTTTTTTGTTGCTGAACACCAAGCAAGAAAGCTGTGAATACCAATTTTTATAGTCGTTGATTTGGCCAACCGAGAATGGAACCCAGATCCACTGTTTTAGTAACAGACGCTCAATTACTGATTGGTGCAAATATTTTTTTCTTACATTCAAAAAAAAACACCAGCTAATAGCCATCACAACACTCTGGATTGGCCATATGTTACGTTTTTTGTGAGAAACGTAGAAAAAAATTCACCTTTAAATTATCAAAAAGACATAATCTGACCCCAACTTAACCACAGATCCCACAATTAATATTTAACCAATACAACAAACAATGGTAATAAATCTGCGATTTCGTTGCTCAATTCTACACAATACTATGGCACCCACAAAAATATGCTGTTAAGCCGTTACGCTCGTCAGCGCCGTTTTGTATAGTGTAGACACCTTCGATGTATGTGCGCTGGGCATAAAAACTTTTATACACACAGTGCAGATAGACCTTTAAATGCTGAAGTAATTCCATAAGTTTGACTCTTTTAATTTTCTGAGATATTAATTTATTGTAAAAATTCATCTTATAGTTAGAAGATCCATTTAAGGGCTGACTAATTGTCCAACATGGCATTGGTAAGCTTGGCATGTGTTATCTTTCTCTTATATTAGCCCACCAGTACTCTTAAAATTAGATCTACATGGAGTACTTCGGAATAACGATTTAAAAAGTTTAAGGGGCCCATTTTGCACGGTCTCTTCAATGTGGCCAACCAAATTTTATTATCTTTGATTCAAATCAACCGATCAAATGGATTTAATTTGTTTAACTTTTGTAGGGGGGAGGTACCAACGCAATTGGATGACCTCTATAGTATGAGATCCTCAAATTTTTTCATATTATATTTTTACCTATCTTGAAAATTTTATCTGTTTAACTTGAGTGGTTAAAAATTTTGAAGTACCCGTTTGAGGAGGACTCCTTAATTGTGGCACCTTAAATTAGTTATATTTTATTTACCTATTTTGATTTTATTGTTCTTTCATATTTATCTATTCTGAAAGTTTCATGTGTCCAGCTTAAAAGGCTGAAAAGTCTGAATTTTGGAGGGCTCCATTTGGAAGAAACCCATATTTTGGAATCCCCAATTTTTGTTTGGCTTAGTTTATTATTGATATCTGCACATTCCAAAAATTTGATCCATCTATTTCAGGGGGACCCCTTGTGGTGGGTCAAAAGATGTGCGCTCCAATTGCGGATAACTGGCTCGGTTGAACAACCTGTGAGCTGTATGGTCTGTAGGCTTTAAGAAGCTATCGATTCGACTTATTTCTTGCTTGTGGGTATTTCGCTGCTAGCTTCCACAACGTCATTGGCAGGAGCAGAAACTGCAACACACTTCCCCCCTTCCTGAAAGCGGTGAGGTACAAAGGGCCTGCTAATGTCAACTACACAAGCGCCGACCATCCAATCACGTCGGGGTCACCAGTTGTTGCAGGTCAACAGGAGCACACTCCAATTGCAACTAACCAGCTCGGTTGAACAACCTACGAGCTGTATGGTCTGTAGGGTTAAAAAGCAATTGGTTCCAATCATTTGTTGCTTGTGGGTATTTTGCTGCTAGCTTCCACAACGTCATTGGCTGGAGCAAGAACTGCGACTCCCCATTTTGGTACCCCCAAATTTTGCAAAATTTTATCTTTTCTTTATTTTTACTTACCTTAGAATTTTTATGTATCTAGTTCAAAAAATTAAAAAGTTTGAACTTTGGAGGTTCGTTTGAGGAGGAAACCTCTATCGTCGCACCCCCAATTTTTGATAAGATTTGGTTCATTTTTCATATCTACTCATTCTGAAAATTTGATCCATCTAGTTGTAATGATTTACAAGTTCAAAATTTTGGAGAACCCGATTGAGGGGACCTACCCAACCTGGCACCCCCGATTTCAGTTGCACACTAATCCTCCCAGATATCTTCAATAGCTCAAACTTTGAATACAGTGTGTTTAGTGGTTTAAAAGTAGATAGTGGCAGAAGCAACAAAGAAAAAAAAGTAAGAAAAAAAGATGCAAAACAAGAAAGGTAGTTTTCAGGTTAGAGTAAACGAACATAACCAAAATAAAGATGGTTGATAGTGTGCTCAAGAACACAAACCATTTTTTATCAATATAGGTAATTACCAATATATATCGATTTAAACAAGTCAACTTTTTGTCCATTTTTGGCCAGTAACATTTCGGTCACGCAATCGGGCACCTCCAAACTCGGTTTACATAAAGCATTTATAAGCACTCCAACAATGTCCAAATTTCAGCTTTGCACATCGAGTGGTTTTGGAATTATAAGCAAATTAATAACTTTTCAAGCCAAAATTTGCCATTTTTTTAAGTTTTTTGTGTCTCAATTCACAACCATGTGACCTAAGGTCCTCAAAATTGGCACACATGACGCTTTCATTAATTCTTGTTTTGAGTTCAAAATTCAATTTTCTAGGTTTTTCCTTTGTAGTTATTAAGCAAATCAATCCTCGTATGTCAAAATTCGCAAACAAAAACAAAGGTACTACGCAATCATGCGAAGTCCCAAAAACAGAACCTGAGCAGTCACTCATAAATTGATGAGATACCAGCAACCAGCTCTCTTTCAAATCATCACTATATAGCTCTCTATTGACTACATGTAGTACTGCTTATAATTAACCAGTGCACCCCCACTTTCGGACACCATTTTTGATCCACATATATTCCCGTAGTAATGCATATTCAACATTTATGTCATCAACCATGCCAATGACTAAAATTTTTAAAGTAAACTTTGAATTAAAGTCTAAATTACTAAAAATCGCCAGAAGTTCCAAACGATATTGGAATATTGAACCCCAACTAAAAGTCCCCATAAATTAATAAAAATCCTACCTTGATCCGTCTTTTCTTGAAAGCAATATCCACGAACTGACAAACAAGACCAGTTAAGCTAACAATTAACATAAAAGAATTTCAAACATTACTGCAAAAATTTTTAGCATCTTTCACCGTTCAGTTTAATGCAAAATGCGAAATTAAAAATTATTTCAACACACAGTGATTATGATAAATGTCAAAAACCAAGAGACATTATAAACAAAAACTTTAAGAAAACTTACGTAATTTAGCCAATGAGAACACTGAAACACCACAATGAAAGTGTTGAAAAAAATTATACAAATATACTACAGTATTAAATAAATATTAAAATCTTCACCAAAATTACGGTAATAGAAGAACGAAACAAGAAGTATAATAAAGTAATGAGCAATAAAAAATTAGTGATTGAAAACATAAATACGCAGAGAAAAGTCATCAACATTAATATCTGGCTTATGCTGCTGAATTAAAACACTGCAACAGTAATTAAAATGAATCGAAAACCAACACTGGTCTTTATATCAAATGGTCTAATCTATGTCCAGTTAAATACAAGTGCAATTTAGTGATTTGTTTTTTGAATGAGCTTATCGTATTTGTAATTCTTGTAAATGCATTTTGAATTTCAATTGATTTTCTTTATTATGTTACTTAATCAAAGATATCCGCAACGTTTTATAGATTATCAAATCCGAAAATTTATAAACAAAAAACATCCCAAACAATATTCTTGGAATAGTTCCCATTCTTAGTCCATCCCTCAATTACATAAACTTCCTCAAATTTTTTCCAAACTTTCTTACGTCGGAGAACCTTCTATTCACCTTAAATGGAACTCAAACACTTTCTTCGGAAGAAATTGCAAGACCAAGTTCACCTTATCACAATACAAAGAACAAATAAACTTGGACACTTTTTTAATCACAAGAAAACGCAACCGTTATTATTACACAGCAATGTTGTCTATCGTCTTAAATGTTCATGTGGTAGTTGCTATATTGGTCAAACTAGAAGAAACATAAAATTTAGAATAGAACAACTCAACGCTGAAGCTAAATTTTGCTACATAATAGATGTTACAAAACATTTACTAGATAATCTGGAGCATTCCATTGATTATAAACACCCAGAGGTTTTAGCATCAGCTTCAAATCTGAAAGAGCTATTGATCAAAGAAATTACGTATTTTAATTCAACAGCATAAGCCAGATATTAACGTTAATGACTCTTTTCTGCCTCTTCTCAGCCTCTGATAGGTATGTCTCAATCACTAATTTTCATTGCTAATTACTTTATTATACTTTCTTCTTTCTGGTCTTTCATTATCGCAATTTTGTCAAATATTTTAATTTTAGCATTTATTTTATACTGTAGTTTTTTCAACTTTTTTTTTCACATTTTTTTTTCAAAGCTTTTATTTTGGTGTTTCATAACTTAAATTACGTAATGTTTACGACGTTTACGTAATGTTTAAATAAAATGTTTACGACAGCTTTGGCTTTTTTATTCTTAGTAAATTACGTGAGTTTTCTTACATTTTTTATAACGTCACTTGGTTTTTGACATTTATCATAATTGCCTGTTTGTAGAAATAATTTTTACTACCACATTTTCTACTAAACTGAGCGGTGAAAGATGCTAAAAATTTTTTGCAGTAATATTTGAAATTTTTTAACGTCAATTGTTAGCTTAACTGGTCTTGGTTGTCAGTCCGTGGATATTGCTTTCAAGAAACGACAAATCAAGGTAGGATTTTTATGACTTTATTGGGACTTTTAGTTGGGGCTCAATGTTCCAACCTTTTTGGAACTTCTGGCAAATTTTAGTAATTTATAATTTGGTTTAAACTTAACTTTTATAATTACTGTAACTGGCGTGGTTGATAACGTAAATGTCATTCGAGCAAAAACGTATGTGAAGTACAGACGATTTTCAAAATGTGTTGTTTTAGATTTAAAAAAGCAAACAGTTACAAGTTGAAAGCTCTTGGACTAAATTTAGTCAAATACCTTTAGTGCAGATTTAAGAAATTAAATAAGAAGTTGCAGATTTTTAGACTATCAATTTGAAAATGAACGATATTGCAAAAAAATTGGATTATATCATAAACTTCCTCAATACGGTTGAGCAAAAATTGGAACTTTTAAAATCTCGATTTACGTGCTTTGAAAGGAAAATAATTTCAAATGAAACTCGAATTGATAAACTTGAGAAAAATCATGTCTTAAGTCAAAAACTAATTACCGATCTTCAAAAACTAACTGATGACCTCAATGGAGAAAATGAACAAGTGAAAAGGAGAGCAAAACGTCAAGAGCTTTACAGTAAGTGAACTTTACAGCAAGAGGTTTAATTACCTTATTTATGGGTTTGACAAAAAATCGCTTGGGAGACAAGAAAACAAACAGAAAAACTGTTTACAAAATTTCTAAATGAGGCTTAAAAAATTCACGACCCCAATGCCATTGCTCTTGCCAATATTCACCGACTACCACAGCACCCCACTTACAACAAAGAATAAAAAAAATTACTCGTCCAATAATTATAAAATTTGTGAATATTTTTGACCAATACCAATTTACTCAAAATTTGAGAATTTTAAAAGCCTGTAATGAAGAACGAAAGGCAAAGCGACCAACCGTTTTTATGTATATGCTACCAAACACCTTCCAAAAGAACTACAAAAGCAAAAGAAGGCACTAATGCCGTTATTTCAAAAAGCAAAACGAAATAAACCAAAAACTGCCTGGAAATTACAAGACAGTGAATACTGTCTTTTTGTCGACAACAAGCAAGTGGAACTACTTGACAAAAAATTAACCGGAAGAAG
The DNA here is from genome assembly GCA_963965965.1 of Trididemnum nubilum. Taxonomy (NCBI): domain Eukaryota; kingdom Metazoa; phylum Chordata; class Ascidiacea; order Aplousobranchia; family Didemnidae; genus Trididemnum; species Trididemnum nubilum. Next base: position 146,295 of record OZ014479.1, on the reverse strand, counting down.
TGATCGGATTAGCAGTGAACAATCTAACAGTGATTCTTCTGACGAAGAAAAATAATATTGCTTTAAGCAGTGCTATAGCGAATTAAAAATGTGTTAGGTTAATTAGTGCAAGTTTCACTAATGTCAACTTTACAGTTAAGCGGATGCTTTTTCTGTAACTTATTGATGTGACCAAACTCCGTTTGTGACGCGGAGCTCAATTTCAATATTCTCATAGGATCGTATGTACCGGAGTAAATTAGTTTCCTTCCGCAGATAAATAATAAAGTTGGGGAAAAGTTTGAATTAGTGGCAGGGCAAATTGCTGAAAGGATAATGTACCTCAAGGTTACCTTTCTAACTTTTTTTTTTGCGGAAGTAATAGAGTCAACATAGCAGAAGATAAAGCACTAATGCTCCGTGAATCGTAGTTGATCTGCAGCTGGTGCTTACAACTTTTAGGCATTACAATTATAATATCACTGTAGTGTATATGAAATGATCCAAATCGAGGGTACAATTTAATAATTTTAATCTGAGTAATTCACTAAAAAACTGAAATTTAAGTGTATCCAATTCAAGCCATTAAAATTTGGATAAAATTGCGATTTAATAATTTCAACTGAGTAATTCACTAAAAAACTGAAATTTAAGTGTATCCAATTCAAGTCATTAAAATTTGGATAAAATTGCATATTGCATTGCAAATGCTGTTATTTAATGCATTTGACAGAATGCACCGTATGTCTATACTATATATAAAATGAGTTTGGCAAATTGATAGCTTTTTGTTATAATGGGTTTTTGTTTGTGACGAACGTTGTGAGTTCCATACAGTCCTTATTTTGCTCATATCTTGTTTGATTGTTGTTTCTTGTGTTTTTTTTTTTTGTTTTTTTGCTCGGTCATGGCGCTACGTTTTTCGTGTGATGGGGAATGGTCAGAGGCCCTGTGCACGAGTCGAGAAGCTGACCCTAACAATGAACCTAGTGAAATGTGCGACCAAATTTTTTAATTCGATAACTTCTAATATTGCTGACTGTGATTATACTTGACTTTTATAACAACAGTTTAAATTTTTGGAATGGTAACGACTCCCTGATACTAATGCATCTTAATATTAGATCACTTCATCAAAATTTCGACAATTTGCATGAATTTGTCACCTTCCCTCCCTTCAAACCAGACGTAATATGTCTATCCGAATCTCGAATAAATCAACCTTTGAAAAACATCCAACTGCAAGGATATAATTTTCTCAATACCAAACCTGGTAAAAAAGCGGGCGGTGTAGCAGTTTACTTGAGTATGAAATTTAATTTTACTCAACTCAAAAGCTTTCAGCTGTATGGGACGGAATCCATATGGTTAAAAATCTGGAACAACAATTCTAATTGGCTCTATCTACCGGCATCCAACCGAAGACCCAAATAAGTTTTTAGATGATTTTTCATTTACTTTATTTATGTATGGAAAAGCTGGCTCATGAAAAGAAAATGTTTTACATTATTGGTGATATTAACATTGACATCAATAGAACTAATCAAAATAGTCCTCAAGCTGACAAATACATGCAAGTGATAACCAGTAATGGAGAGCTTTCCCTTATAACTAAACCCACTAGGGTCACGAATAAAACGGCAACAGTAATTGACCATATTATCACTAATGATACAGCGCATTCAATTTTATCCCGTGTTAAAAAAAAAAAAAAACTTACTTCTCTAACGGATCATTACACAATCATGCGTAAAAATAGCAAAATTGAAAAGTTTGGCAAAAAACTACCAATTCCTCTCTACAGAAATAAAAAAAAAACTTTTGTCCAGAAGCTTTTCCTGACAATCTAGATAGGGAATTAGGCAACCTTATTTCAAATAATTTTTCTTTGAATCGTGATAATTTTAATAAAACATTTGACCAGTTTGTAAATTTAATCGCTAAAATCATTGATAAGCATGCTCCGCTCCAACGTCTAAGTTGGAAGCAAAAAAAAATTGCAAGTAAACCATGGATTACTAAAGGAATATTGATCTTCATACTGAAAAAATGCCATGTTTAGATTAGAACTCATTTCATTAAAGGTAATCTCGCTGAAAAAAACCTGTTTCGGCTTAGTTCCAATATGCGTACAAGAATCAAAGCCTACCTAAAAAGATTCATTTTTATTCCGAATTTGCACGTAACAAAAAGAATCCGCACAAAACACATTAGATAATACGGATCCCCGTACAAGAACCCTAAAAACACGAGCCCTAAAAACATGAGTCCTAAAGACATGAGCCCTAAAAGACACGAGTCCTAAAGAACACGAGTCCTAAAGAACACGAGTCCTAATATACACGAGTCCTAAAGAACACGAGCCCTAATGGACATGAGTCCTAAAAGACACGAGTCCTAAATACACGAGTCCTAATGGACATGAGTCCTAACGTACACAAGTCCTAAAGGACACCAGTCCTAAAGAACACGAGCCCTAAAGTACATAAGCCCTAACGGACACGAGCCCTAAAGGACATGAGTCCTAAAGAACACGAGCCCTAATGGACACGAGTCCTAATGTACATGAGCCCTAAAGGACACGAGCCCTAAAAGACACGAGCCCTAAAGGTCACGAGTCCTAAAAGACACGAGCCCTAAAGGACACGAGCCCTAAAGGACACGAGCCCTAAAGGACACGAGCCCTAAAGGACACGAGCCCTAAAAGACACGAGCCCTAAAGGACACGAGTCCTAAAGGACACGAGCCCTAAAGGACACGAGTCCTAAAAGACACAAGTCCTAAAAGACCCGAGTGCTAAAATACACAAGCCTTAAAAGACTCGAGTTCTAAAGGACACAAACCCTAAAAGACACAAGACCTAAAGTATGACTCATAAAACATACGAGTCATTACTTACACGAGTTCTAAAAAAAGCGATCCATTTGGAGATGCGGGTGAGTATCAATTTCTTTTGACCAACCAATTCAACTACGCATCAAAATGTTTGGATGTTTTTGGAGGTCAGAGTTCAGTATTACCTCTAGCAAAGCACGCTATAAGGACGTGAGAAAAAATTTTGCTATTTTTTATTGAAATTTTTATTGTGATTGGAGAGTGTCTACCACTACAACGATAGACTCGGGTTCGATTACCAACAGCAGGACAAACCCAAAAACTTAAACATGGTGATCACTGTTTTCTACTTATGACGTAAGGTCACGGTTTGCTACTAACTGTTTAGTGCAATAATCATCAATGTGAAAGTGAAATGTTTATTTAGGGCATGTTAATTATTTAGGGCAAGTGTGCCCCCAATAATTGACTTTTAAATGACTTAACGAAGATGATGTTTTTATAAGTTTGTCACTATGAAGTTGTTAAATACATTTTAACGTCGTTTGCAATTCCAATATTAGAAAATTGTGAAAACATTTTGACATAATTTAGAAATGCCATCCCAACAAATCAAACATCCCAATAGTCAATTTTTTGAATAACCTAATTGTTTTTAATATAAGCAGGTCTTACAAAATATTTTGACGTGATTTGGGGGTGCTACCCCCTTGGTAACCCCCTACATAGATCCCCAAAACCTTTTATTTTTAATTTTGAGCTAAAATAACGTTTTTTTAAATATCAGTAGGTACTTAAAAGTCAAAAAATTATAAATATAATTAGACGTCTGTTCGAGATAAAAGTTTAAAATTGCTGTTATTAACGTAAAAAATAGATTCTTGGACCAACTTAGTTTCGAAATTGCCATGCGTATGCTAAACAATGACTCGCACTTTCACAGTGTTATTATAACGCTGTACTTGCGACGACATTGTGGATGCATTTCGCGGAAAAACCACCCATCACGTCGGCTACATTATTTTCACTCGCAGTCATCGTTAGGCGATTTGCTCTTGATCTGTTAATCAAACACTAACTTTTAGCTTCTTGTCGTACTGTTCATGCGAAAGCGTTTCCTCATCACATGAATTAAAATTACAATCACTTCTCAGAGTTTTAAACCACCAATGATTGTTTTGAAATAACGTATTTGAAAGTTTTTACTTGTTTTAATTTGAAAACTTCAACCGATCTGATGTTTTATCAGAGACGATTTATCACAATGGCTTCAAACGTTTTTCGTTAATAGTTTTAAAACCGCAAGAAGAAAAAAATATTTGCATTTTGTTTTGTTTTTTTCATTGTATGGCAGAAGATTTTACATCATTCATATTATTTTACATAAAAAAGTAAAACATCATTCGTTTTAGGATTAACTTTTACGTTTAATTTTTGCTGAAGAACTTGCTTTTTAACAAACCTCGAATAACAGGAATTTAAAAACTACCAATAATTTCGTCAAAATTGAACTGAAAAAGTCAAACAACTTTTATAAAAACGCAGTAGAGTTTATATTCCTCATTCATGAATTAGACTTCTATTCTTTCAATGTGTTCAATCCACACTATGTTTTGATTGCATAATTATTTTTTTGTTGATCTTAATTTTCTGCACTACCTTATTTGCGTATAAGATACTGCAAAAATACAAAGTATAATTAAAAAAATGGTTTTATGATTATGTCATATTTTATGCTTGTGGCAAGATAAAGTAATAATTTCTGATAATGTAGTTAAGTGGCGGCGTGATTTTTCGAAGCCCAAAAATGTTAGCATAGATCGTTGGATAACGTTTCTTTTTGTCCTTTTGTTTGTTTTCATGTAAGTTGGTGATTTTCATGTAAGTTGTTGATTTCGTGTAAGTTGGTGATTTCAAAAATATCCATTAATCTTTGTTAGAATGAAAGAAAGAGAAGAACGTTCAGCATAAAGTGTAAGTTAAGTTAGGTTCGCATTTTTACAAATTTCTCCAGAAAAGCTGTTCTGCGCTGCTATTAAACTTTTTTTATTTGATTTTTTATTTCTTACAATTAAAATTTTTTACTTTCTATTTCTTACAATTAAATAATTAAAAAAATTTGATCACAATGCTCCATTAAAAATTTAAAAATGCAGTTTTCTCAAGTTTACTGCGCTTTGGTTGTTTCAATTTTTCCAAACAAATTTTTTTAGTCACAATATTCTTCATCGGATTTATTGCAAACAAAGAAACTTTAGTTTTCTGTCATTATTGGATTTGTTGCAAACAACGTTCCCTCTCAGAGCTTGCTTGGTGTGCGTGAAACAAAAAGGTCGTGCGAGCTCTAAAAAAGGTCTTCACCGCAAACTGGTTCTCTTTCAGTCTGGAATTTCGGAATTTTGGTCCCAAATTTAGGTGAAGTTTACAAATTTTAGTCCTTAATTTCGGAATTTTGCCCCTCAAATTTAAGTGAAGACTGCAAAAAAAAGAAAAAAATCTTCGCCGCATTCTGGTTCTATTTTAGTCCGGAATTTCGGATTTGTTGTCAAAATCTTGCATTTGTAAAACAATTTTATGAAATCTAAATTATGGTCTTGCTTCCGATTGAAAGCACGTATTACCCTTGTCTTATCAACACTTATGCAGTGTGCACAGAACTGAAGTTCAAGGCTATCTGCGCGGCCGCGCAGCTTAGAGGGAACATAGACTGCAAACAAACTTTAATTTTCTGACAGTCTATGCGCGTTCGATTTCGTCAAAAAGAACTCGATTGGTTTGTAGTTAATTCAATGAGGAAATTAAAAAAAGTTTATGAAAAGTTGATACAAATTGATACAATTTTTAACATTAGGAAAACATTTTACTCTATATTTAGTGCTTTGGTGTGCAAGTCAATTAAGCTGCCCTATTTTTCCGAACTTTGGCATATTTTGCAATTGTTTTAAATTTAAGATTTTGTCCAATTTGAGATTTTAAACAGGATTTGTATTTAACTAAATAATACCATCAATCGTTAGCAAGTATTCTAAGGTAGGGCGTGAGAACCAGCAGCTTGCTGCATTTCAGAGCCGTTAATCTTTGATTTCATACGATCGTCTCCGTTTGCTTGCTGACTCGCCGAGATTTATTTTAATAAGCTCCACATGTCGTTGAGCTTCATCTTTTCTGCGACAATACAAATAAAACTTAAGGTGAGAAATTAAAAAACTACCGTATACAAAAAGCCATATCTTTTGATGTTCAAAGCCGTACAAAATCAATTAAACAATAAATTTATCGTTTTTAATGCAGAAAAAATTTTAATGGCGTAATTTTCGGTTGCAAAATTAAGATGTTTACTTACTAAAAGCGAATTTACACAAAATCCGTTTATGTCCGTTTTGTTTGGTTTTTGCTTCTTCGTGAAAAAGTTTGCTCTTTTTCGTGCGCAGTTTTGTAAGTCCTTATTTGCATTAAGTAAAGTGTTATTACTATACATATTGATAAAAATTTTGTTCAAAAATTTTGTGTATAAACAACATAGGCGTATGTAGGAGGGCAGCCCCCCCCCCAATCGCAATGCCAGCAATGATAATTTTGTGATCAAAACGGCTATTCTTTCATCAATTTCTTTTTCTTGGTTTGTGTTCACCTTGACACGAGACCGTAAAGACCTATTCGTTTTTTTTGGCTCTTAACCTTTTTTCGAAAAAAATTCAGCTGTTCAAACCGTGAAATCTGTTCTTGTTGTTTTTTTGTTTTGGTCTTCACTATATAAGTTGTGGATTGCCTCCCCCAATCCTAAATTGGTCTCCAACAAAATTTCGCCCCCCCCCCCAATCAAAAGTCTTAAGTCGGACTGTGAAGACTTTTTTTTCTTGGAGTTAGGGTATGATAAACGATGAAAGCGATATTTCAAAATAGGGCTGTTTAACCCCTCGTAAAAAACATTTTTTGAAAAAAAGTTTTGTCCATAGAACTGTCTGGTTAGTGAGGACAAGGACATACACATAAAAATGCTTACCAAAAAGAACATTACTTTTTCATGAAGAAGAAAAGCGTTAAAAAAAAAACGACAAAAACGGATACTGCATGAATCCAACTTAACTAGAATATCGGCCATGCACTGACCAATACGATTTTACTTTCCAGTCAAGTTCATGTACTGTTACTGAATAAAAAAATAATCAAAGAAATTCTATATGCGGTGATTACGAGTATGCTCCCTATTGATAAATTCTTTGAGGGAGATTACCGCGTAATCATGACGAACTGTTCATCTGTATTGCAAACGGCTTGGAATAACAAATAAGTATTTATCAACGTTAATCAATAATGCAGTGAAGTGGTGTTGCATAGTTAGCGAACTTTTTTGAATCTAACGTTTACGGCATTATTTATCAGATAAAACTTTGAGAAAACGAAACAACTAAAACAATCTCAAGCTAATTGAAATTCTTTTTTTTTAAGAAAAGAGAAATGGCTTTGCTATGGAATTTCTATATTGTTAACTAGTTGTTACCTATTTTGCAAGCTATCAACATCAATAACAATGAAAATGCGCTTAGAAAATTAAATTCGGCACATGACGCTGTAATAAATAATGTCCTTTTGCGAGTGCGGCAAAAACTAAAATGACACAATAAATCAAACATTATTTAGAAAAATTTCCAAGTATTTTGTACATAGAAAAAAAAATTTTACAGCCCAATATCGTAAAGAATTTACAAACGACATTCATTATATGAACTGCCAAACTACAGCAACAGCTGATGTTTAATATTGCAAAGGATCATCAAAAAGGAGAGAAGTTTTCGCGCGCTAAAACCACAAAGAGCGCATTATGTCACCGTTTTAAGGAGCGTGGAGCATCAACCACCGTTTTTCAACAAGTTCATTAATCTGCGTTCAGATCAACGACGACTTGTTTGCAGTTGGTACTGTACATCCAATCACCTATACCTTCTTATTTTTATTGATGGATTGCAGCTAAGTCATAGTTTTTCCGCACCAAAACGATTGGACGTCAAAATGCCATTACAAAGCATCGAACCTTGCCGTAAATCAATGTTTAATTCCTATAGTGGGCGTATTTTAAAAAATTTGAATGTACTGTTAAAACTTTTGTAGATAGCCTATGGCTTAATTGAAAGTTATCAGGATCAATTTAAGCAGCTTATATAACTCAGCTGGTCTAGAAAGTTATGCCTTTTGTGAAATCTCATCGTCCACTGTGCCTAATATTGTCCACTTTGTATGGGGCGCCGTTTGGAAAAAAATTATTTGTTTTGTGAACCATGTTTTTTGAGCTTATTTAGACCACAATTTGTCCGATATATATATCGGAAATATCCGACTTATATATCGGACAAATTGTACCCTAAGTCGGACCAAAAAACACGTGCAAAATAAGTCAGATATTTCCGACTTATATATCGGACAAATTGTGCTCTAAGTCGGACCAAAAAACACGCGCAAAACAAGTCGGATATTTCTGACTTATATATCGGACAAATTGTGCTCTAAGTCGGACCAAAAAACACGCGCAAAACAAGTCGGATATTTCCGACTTATATATCGGACAAATTGGGCTCTAAGTCAGACCAAAAAACACGCGCAAAACAAGTCGGATATTTCCGACTTATATATCGGACAAATTGGGCCCTAAGTCGGACCAAAAAACACGCGCAAAATAAATCGGATATTTCTGACTTATATATCGGACAAATTGTGCTCTAAGTCGGACCAAAAAACACGCGCAAAATAAATCGGACAAAACTTTTTGTCTGACTTATTTTGTCCGATATGGTTCATATGAGCTATCTCAGACAAAATCTAGAAGTATCACGTGACTTTCGTGATGTGCAGCGTAAAAAGCAAAAATCATAAATCTTGAAGTCAGTTTGAATGGGCTCTCTAGGAGTTCGGTGGTTAAAGCACCCAATTTTATAGTTGTATTCGTATGACACATTATAAGAGTTGCATCTGAATATTAAAACAAACTTTAGACACTAGAAGAACATGAGTAGCTTATCGAAATAAGCATAACATCTGGAATAGCAAATGGTTGACAAAATAGTGGTAGTCTACAATATAGCAGTCAGCCCAAGCTACACAGTAGGCCTATACTGTATTTGGTCAAATCGGACACAGTGTCACCACCAACTCGCCTTCTCTACAATATTTCTTCTGGCTTCAAAGCTGTGTTGCCTAGGCACTACCACTATCAGAGGTGGAGTCGAGGACATAAGGCTTGAGGCCAAGGACACAAAAAAAAACCGAGGCCAAGGACAGCCTTTCCAAGGACAGACACTCTCGAGGCCAAGGACAGGAATGCCCGAGGCCAAGGACACAAGCGCAAGTGCTCTCCAAAATCACAAAAATTTTTTAGGCGATCTCAAAAAAAAAAAAAAAAAAAAAGGTCTTCACAAAAAATTTTCTAGCGGTCTCCACAAAAAAACGTTTTCCAAAAAATTTTTCAAGCGCTTCACAAAATTTTAGCAATTCAAAAAATACAGCTGTCCTCGAGCCGAGGACAGGCCAATTTTCGAGGACTTGAGGCCTTGAGGCCAAGGCCGAGGACTTGACCTTCAAGGCCAAGGACTTCAAAATCTGTCCTCGAGGCCAAGGACGTCCTCGAGGACTCCACCTCTGACCACTATAATAAAATCTGAATGTGATACATAACAATATCAAACATACCGGTAACATGCAAAGTAAAAAATATGCAAATATGCAAATATAAAAGGAAGTGACTTGGCGAATGGAACACTCGCGGTATTTTTTTTTCCTCGCGAATGGATCATGCGCTATGAATAAAAAACATGCGGGAAATTGCTGCAGGGAATTGCTAACCCTCAGACTGGCATCGCTGCCCCAACCCTAACTGCAATGCAAGGTTTTAAAGCAAAAAAAATATCCGCATAGAATGTTTCTAAAATCTACTTAAAGCAAAACATATATCCACGTAGAATCTTCCTAATATCTACTTACACAACAGTAGTTTCGACGGGAGGCGAACCCGGGTACAACTGTTCCAATCTCGACGTTATAACCTTTCGGCCACGCAATTTCGATCAATTCTTCATCAAAATGTCGTATTTTAACCAAATGTATGAAAAAGGCAATGTCTCCATTCGCGAGGAAAAAAAATACCGTGAATGTTCCATTCGCCAAGTCACTTTGAATATGAAAAGTAACGTTAAAGAAATAGATATAAAAGTTAGCATTAACTATGATAAGACAAACTTAATGCTAATCTAGCATTTGTCTTTTGATATCTTACAGTCACATAGAAATATTCAGTATTTCTAGGTCCTAACTGACTCAAAGCTTGAAAGACGTAAGTTAGACTAGGCTTACATCACGAAAGTCACGTGCATCGGCATCACGAAACGAACATCACGAAAGTCACGTGATACTTCTAGATGTTGTCTGAGATAGCTCATATGAACCATATCGGACAAAATAAGTCAGACAAAAAGTTTTGTCCGACTTATTTTGCGCGTGTTTTTTGGTCCGACTTAGGGCACAATTTGTCCGATATATAAGTCGGAAATATCCGACTTGTTTTGCGCGTGTTTTTTGGTCCGACTTAGAGCACAATTTGTCCGATATATAAGTCAGAAATATCCGACTTGTTTTGCGCGTGTTTTTTGGTCCGACTTAGGGCACAATTTGTCCGATATATAAGTCAGAAATATCCGACTTGTTTTGCGCGTGTTTTTTGGTCCGACTTAGGGCCCAATTTGTCCGATATATAAGTCAGAAATATCCGACTTGTTTTGCGCGTGTTTTTTGGTCCGACTTAGGGCACAATTTGTCCAATATATAAGTCGGAAATATCCGACTTATTTTGCGCGTGTTTTTTGGTCCGACTTAGGGCACAATTTGTCCGCAGTGGCGGATCCAGAAAATTTTGGTGGGGGGGGATTTGAAGCCAAAACCTCAAAAATTCGGATGTCTTCACCAAAATTGAGACTGATTTTTCGGCCGAAATCGGAAATTCAAACGTTTTTTTCGCCCAAAATCAGGTGGTCTCCAAAAAAAAAAAAAAAAAAAAAAAACACCAAAATTGAGACTGATTTTTCGGCCGAATTCGGAAATTCAAACGTTTTTTTCGCCCAAAATCAGGTGGTCTCCAAAAAAAAAAAAAAAAAGTCTTCGCCAAAATTGAGACTGATTTTTCGGCCGGATTCGTTACGTTTAGGTCGGTGGGGGGGATGCATCCCGAGATGGAGCCGAATTATTCAAAATAAGGGCTCATTTTTCGGCCAAAATCGTAACTTTTAGGCTGGTGGGGGGGGATGCATCCCCCCCATCCCCCCCCCTAAATCCGCCACTGTTTGTCCGATATATAAGTCGGAAATATCCGACTTGTTTTGCGCGTGTTTTTTGGTCCGACTTAGGGCACAATTTGTCCGATATATAAGTCGGAAATATCCGACTTATTTTGCGCGTGTTTTTTGGTCCGACTTAGGGCACAATTTGTCCGATATATAAGTCGGAAATATCCGACTTGTTTTGCGCGTGTTTTTTGGTCCGACTTAGAGCACAATTTGTCCAATGTATAAGTCGGATATTTCCGATATATATATCGGACAAATTATGGTCTAAATAAGCTCAAAAAACATGGTTCACAAAACAAATAATTTTTTTCCAAACGGCGCCCCATAACTTTGCCCGGTTTTTAAGTTTGTTTCACACTGTAAATTCGGCCATATTCTAAAATACATAAAATTCTACGCCGCAGCAATAACACATGGTAGATTAACGTTTAATTTAAGCACTATTTATGAATAATAATTTACGCCACTAGTTCAAGTCAAAATAGATCTAAATTAAGGCTCGATCAACATAACGCTGAGGGTGGTTAAATCATTGGTTTAAAATTTAAATGACATCTCTACAAAATAATTCAATGAAAACCAAAGGTGGAGTCAAGGACACAAGGCTCAAGGCCAAGGACACAAAAAATTTCGAGGCCAAGGCCAAGAACAGACCCTCTCGAGGCCAAGGACCAAGGACACAGTGCAAGTGTTCTAAAAAAAAAAAGGTCTTCAAATTTTTTTTTCAGGCGATCTCAAAAAAAGTCTTCAAAAATTTTTTTCAGGCGAAAAAGGTCTTCAAAAAATTTCTTTCAGGCGATCTCTACTTGAGGAAACCAAAAAAAAGGTCTTTGCAGATTTTCTGCAAGGTTTCTGGCGTTTTCCAACGAAATTTCAACGGTTCAAAAATAGTGCTGTACTCAAGCCGAGGACAGGGCAATTTTCGAGGACTTGAGGCTTCGAGGCCAAGGACTTCAAAATGTGTCCTCGAGGACTCCACATCTGATGAAAACAACTGCTTCTGCGTTTTAATTCCTAGCAACCATGGCGGTAAACCGCTAATGACAACATCAAATGCACACTAAACCTATGAAATTACAATAGTTTAAAAATGCGTTAATTTGTCTCAAATGAAGGAGATGCAGCTGTTCTATTTCAGGGCCGTCAATAGTAAACCTTGCATTTGATAACCGAAGCTAGCTACCACCAAGTATGTTACAACATTTTCATGGATTACTTGACAGCAAGCCGAATTTATGTCACTGAAAAAAGCAAACAAAAACCTTGATTTCTTACAAATCAAATCTTTTTCAGTATATACCGACTTTTATGTAGCATTTAACTTGAATGTTTTTTAGGACTCGTGTCTTTTAGGACTCGTGTCCTTTAGGACTTGCATCTTTTAGGACGTGTCCTTTAGGGCTCGTGTCCTTTAGGGCTCGTGTCCTTAAGGACTCATGTCTTTTAGGACTCGTGTCCTTTAGGGCTCGTGTATTTTAGGGCTCGTGTCCTTTAGAACTCATGTCTTTTAGGGCTCGTGTCCTTTTGGACTCGTGTCTTTTAGGACTCGTGTCTTTTAGGACTCATGTCCATTAGGACTTCTGTCTTTAGGACAAGTGTTTTTTAGGGCTTGAGTCCGTTAGGGCTTGTGTACATTAGAACTCGTGTTCTTTAGGATTGGTGTTCTTTAGGACTGGTGTCCATTAGGACTCCTGTTCATTAGGACTGGTGTCCGTTAGGACTCATGTCTTTAGGACTCGTGTTTTTTAGGACTCATGTCCCTTAGGGCTTGTGTTCATTAGGACTCGTGTTCTTTAGAACTCGTGTCCTTTAGGGCTTGTGTACTTTAGGACTCATGTCCATTAGGGATTCTGTTTTTAGGAATGATGTCTTTTAGGGTTCGTGTTTTTAGGACTCGTGTCCGGATACCAGATAATACGATCAGCGTTGCCATGTAAACCAAACCGTGAACCCCCCGTTGCGTTCAAAAGAAACACAGGACCCAAACGTTATTGCGAATCAATTTAATGATGTAGCATAGGATCTAATTTGGCCGATAGCATAATTTGTACTACGAGTAAACAACCTAAATATTTTTTTGAAAAAAAGGTATCTGATTCCATTTATCTTGAACTTCCAACTAATAATGAAATCTTAAATCAAATTACTTCCCTGAAAAATAAAGCAGTGGGGCATGACAACATCCAGCCATTTTTTATTAAAGCCGCCAGATTTGTTATCGCCCCATATCTCAACTTATTTCTTAACTTCGTGTTTACTGAAGGTATTTTTCCTAGCAATTGCAAAGTTGCCAGGGTCGTCCCCGTCTACAAAACTGGAGCAAAAGATGACATGAATAATTACCGGCCCATTTCGATAATCACCTGCTTTTCTAAAATTATTGAGAAAATTCTGTATGCACGACTCTACAAATTCCTTAAAAAAACACAATGTAATCTACAAAAATCAATATGGATTTCAAAGTAATGTTTCTACTGTGCATGCAATGCTGGATATTTGACCTCCTGTTACGATAATATTAACAAATTCTGCTATACAGGCTGCTTTATCTTTTGTCGATTTAAGAAAAGCTTTCAATACAGTGTCACATGAAAAACTTTTGATAAAACTGCAAAACTATGGTATTAGGGGTGTGGCTTATGATTTGATTCACTCTTCTCTTCATAATAGACAACAGTTTGTATTTAACAATCAATCCAAATCCGACCAAAAATTAACTTATTGTGGAGTCCCCCAGGGTTCGTCACTTGGCACTTTGTTTTTTCTCGTTTACATCAACGACCTGAATTTTGCTTTAAAGTGCCAACCTAGACTTTTTGCTGACGACACCTGTTTAATTGTGAAAGGCTTAAATCCTGAGCAATTGCTAATCAAAATTAATTCGGAATTACAAAACCTTTATCAATGGTGTTGCATAAATAAACTTTTGATCAACCCTTCCAAAACCAACATCATAATTATTCCCCCAAAACAAACGAATGCAACAATTCCTCATCTTCACTTGACAAGTAATGGATCTGCGATAAATATTGCTAATAGCGCTAAATATTTAGGAGTTGTGATCGATAACAAACTCAATTTTAAACAGCACATTTAAATGACGGAAGGAAGAGTGACTCGCTCAGTTGGAATATTATCCAAATTAAAGCACTCCTTTCCTCAAAACATTATGCTGCAGCTTTATTATGCATTAGTGCATACGTTCTTATCCTACGGTATTACTATCAGGGGAGCCACTTATCCCACCTACATTAAAAGACTGAAATCCTTACAAAATCGGCAATACAAGCGGTCGCCAGATGTCACTACTGAGATGAAGTAAAACTATTTTATATCAATTTAGGATTTTGCAAATTGATGATATATTTAAGAATGAGATTGCTAAATTTGTTCATTGAAATATAACCAACAAAACTCCTAATTCGTTTCGCATTTATTTTTGCAAAACTGCTGAACATTCGAGCCGAGTTACGAGACAAGCAAGTGATAATTCGAATCTTTATATTCCACACTACCGAACAAATAAATTGCAAAGATGCATTAAATATCAGGGAGTCAAGATCTGGAATTCCATTTCTCAAAAAATTAGGGTGCTATCATAAAATAGATTTAAATTTTAGTATAAAAATTTTCTGCTAAATTCGTAGCAATTAGTTTCGCTTGCACGTCTCGCAATAACTATTTGGATCTTCCAATTCTTCTTCGGTAGGTTTACGTAGTTTGGTAGATGACATGCTATTAAAACAATAAAATCTAACAAAGGTACATCACACAAAAAAATATTCAAATCTTAATATTACTGGCTAATTCAGTAAATTCTCTTGACATTTAGGGTGGTTGCTTGACTTGATGACCGCGAGGTCCCTTCGCAACTTTTCTGTCGCAATTCTAATCAATTTTAATGACTGTCATTGTATTGTTACTGAGAGACTAAATAAGATTTGTAGTGTCTTGTCTTATTGGATATGCCGGCACTACTTTGGGGATATATGTGAATCAAATAGCGTGTTGAAAGTGGGGGTGCACTTGCAACTACAAGCAGTACTACATAAAGCCAGTAGAGAGGTACATAGTGATGATTTGAAGGAGAGCTGGTTGCTAGTATCTTACTAATTAATGAGTGACTGCTAAGGTTCTGTAATTTTGGTTTGACTTTCAAGTTGTCTTCAATAAAATTGGGTTGTATAAAACGGTTTCTGGATGTACTTTGGCAGTTGAATGAATGAGTGTCGCTAGGTTAGATTTAATACGCCATTATTGACGCAGTACTTACTACCTTGGTTTGGACACATTCTTAAAAGCAATAAATGCCTTCACATTGTAGAACTATATCGCGTTAGTTTCGGAATTTATAGCTTGTTTTGTTAAACTTAACTTTGCAGGTTGCCTATTACTCTAATTTTTCTTGTACATTAATTACAGATCGACAATGACTAAAGTAATTAATCAAAACGTCTCTTTTTAAATAAAATGTTTATGACAGCTTTGGCTCTTTCATTTTTTTTTGAAACTGTTTCTCAAGACCAACCTTTATGCTCCAAAATTAGTTATCGTTTTACTCGTGGCAATTATTCAGCATCCTAGAATCAATTTGTAAGCTGTTAAAAACCAACCTTATCCAACACCTGTAAGTGAAACAAATGATTAAGTCATATGTTAGTTCTTTTTTCTCCTAATAAATTCTGGATATAAGAACGAGACCAGCCTGAAAACAAAATATGCATTTGACTGAAACTCATTCTATTTGTGCTTTAAAACAGATTGCAGTTTCTCGAGCGAACCAGATCAGCTCAAAGTTTGTCCAGGGATACAACATGATGACAAAATTAATTTGTTCACAACCAAGCAGCGACTTTTTCATGTTATATAGGTATATTTTTCTCCTAAATGTAAGGTAAAGACAAAAAACAATCAAAAAGAAAAGCTTTATTTGTTTTAATTGACTTAGTGTTTCACCGGAGCTCTACTTTTAAGTACTTGCTTAAAATTAATATCAAACCGTTCAAATTATCAATTTTCAAGTCCCCTCAATTGCCGGAATTTCACTCCATCGCAATGATCTTTTTTGGCCATGTTGGATAATGTTTAAAAAAATAATAAATAGACAATTTTTATTTGCAAGAATGAAACGATTAACCGTCTGGTTAAAAAAAGCAAAAAGCAAAAAACTAACAAGAATGAAACGGAAAAAAACATGGCACAGAAAAAAATCAAAAATGCAGTCATTGTTCATTGACAATAAATGTTAAAACTGCTTGCCACTTAACATAAAGCAAAGAGCCAAAACGTAAGCGAACATTTTTTACTGAACGTTTCAAGACATTACTTGTCTCATCATCAGCAGATAAATGATATAGGCAACAGCAACTTGTCACGAGCAAAGCACAGGAAAAAAAAAGCAAAGCAATGACGCATAAAATGGAAAAAAAAAAAAAAGAGGAAGCGAGCGTAAAATTAAAAGCAATTATTGTTTTCACACGTTGAATAAATATAATGGAATTGAAGCTTTGTCAGAGTTTAGATCTGGATTTCTTCGTTGAATCATTAAGGTTTCTTTGATTAATAATTTTCGCCAATGGTCAGATCTAGCCAGGATGATGGGGTTATTAAAACAAACTGCGTGATTAGGGTTATCAGTCAAATGCCGAGTGACGTCCGTATCCTGTGGTGTTTTAGAAGAAGGATCGTGGTTATTGATACGGGTAATTAGATTCCGTGATGTTTGGCCAATATACGAACTGCCACAGTTACAACTTATTTCGTACACAACGACATATTGATGGAGAATTTGTTGTTGCTCTTTATGTTTAAACACATTTTTTAAACTATACGTATCGTTAATTAATAAAAATTTGGTTTCAAAATCAAGCTTGGCAAAAAAAGAATTAATTTCTTTTTCTATTTGCGGTGAAATTTCGCGAATAAATGGTAACCGCATAAAAAACTTTTTAACTCGAGGGTCCTTGAAAATATTTTCTTTGGGGATGTCTTTTCCGTAGTGTTTTTCCATAAAACGGTTAATGTGCTTGTTTAGAAAGTTTTTGGGGTAGCCATTTTTTTCCAAAACTAAAGAAATTTGGAGCATAATGTTCGGAACATCGAAATATCTTTAATACAAAACACAAAGCCAAAATAACTGGAAACATATCTTGACGTTTCGTGAAACTACTTCTCACATTGTCAAAAGTAATGAATGGCGAAAAACACAAAGCACAAGCATATAAAACAACAAAAAGAAGCAGCAGCAGGGAAGAGAATTATTCATATTACTCATGTGTTAAACAAATACAGCGGTATAGAGGTCCTGTCAACATTTAAGTCGAGATTGTGTTTTTGAATTAGTAATGTTTCGGTGATCAATAATTTTCGCCAGTGATTGGTTTGGGCCATTACTTCTGTTTTGTCAAAATCAATTTTATGATCGGGGTTATCTGTCAAATGTTTGGATACATCGGTGTCTTGTCTATTTGGCGAATTGGGGTCGTGATTTTTTAACCGAGTAATAAGATTTCTGGAAGTCTGACCAATACATGTGCTTTTACAGCTGCATGTGATGCGATAAACCACACTAGAACGATGTAACTTATTTTGGCGCTCTTTAAAGGTAAAAAGACGCTTTAAATTGAACGTTTCGTTGATTAAAATAAATGTAACTTTAAAGTCCAATTTTTTCAAAAAACCATTAATTTCTTTTGGTATATGGCCGTTCATTTCTTTTATGTAGGGAAGTTTCATAAAAATCCGTTTTGTGTCGTCCTTCTTGTCAGTTTTGGTTTTGACTGCTTTTTGACAAGAAAGTGTTGTATTTGCCGGTTTATGTAATTTAAAGGAAATCCATTTTTCTCGAGAAGGTTTGAAATTTTTTGAAATTCTTTTTTTCGTAACTGTGCACTATTACAAGTACTATATCCCCGGTGCAGTAACGTCCCTTTTGATGACAACATTGGCAATCTTCAAAAATTTCAACAATTTTTATATCGATTAAAGAAAAATGGCTGTTTAGACGATGACGTGTACCAAAGTCTACGACCAACCGCTGCTTCGACTCCCACTCTCTATGGTCTGCCCAAATTACATAAAAATGGAATACCGCTGCGTCCCATCCTAGCTTCCACCGGTAGTTTTACTTACAAATCGGCAAAATGGTTAAGCGACAAACTGGCTTCACTAAGAGATCATCCGACTAATTTAAAGGACAGCTTTGAATTTATAGACCAAATTAGAAAAATTGACAATCTTCACACTAAAACGCTTGTGAGCTTTGATGTCAAAAGTTTATTTACCAACATTCCGGTCGACTTCACAATCAAATTGGTCCTCAATCAACTTTTCCCTGACGAACAGAGCAAAATCAACTGACTAAGTAAAAAACAATTCGACAAACTACTAAAATGGACTTGCAAAAAAACAACCCTGCAATTTAACCAAAATTATTATCACCAATTGGATGGTTTGGCAATGGGCTCACCCTTGGCTCCAGCAATGGCAGACATCTGCATGAATTGGCTAACAAACGAAGTCTTGGCAAAAATAAAAAATCCACCCGTTATCATGCGCTACGTTGATGATCTCTTTTTGGCATTCGACAATCCAAATGACGTGGAATACGTAAATCAAATATTCAACTCCATTCATCCAAATTTGAAATTCACCAAAGAAGAAAGAAGAAAATGAAAGAAAACTGCCCTTTTTTGGATGTTTTAATTACCAAAACATCAAACGGAATCGAAACGACAGTATATAAAAAGCCAACATTTTCAGGATTATATACCAAATGGGACAGCTATACTCCATCCAAATACAAACGCAATCTAATTAACAATTTATTGCATCGTGCTCATCAAATATGCAGTTCTTTCACATTGCTTCGTAAAGAATTTAATCAAATTTCTTTAGTTTTGGAAAAAAATGGCTACCCCAAAAACTTTCTAAACAAGCACATTAACCGTTTTATGGAAAAACACTACAGAAAAGACATCCCCAAAGAAAATATTTTCAAGGACCCTCGAGTTAAAAAGTTTTTTATGCGGTTACCATTTATTCGCGAAATTTCACCGCAAATAGAAAAAGAAATTAATTCTTTTTTTGCCAAGCTTGATTTTGAAACCAAATTTTTATTAATTAACGATACGTATAGTTTAAAAAATGTGTTTAAACATAAAGAGCAACAACAAATTCTCCATCAATATGTCGTTGTGTACGAAATAAGTTGTAACTGTGGCAGTTCGTATATTGGCCAAACGTCACGGAATCTAATTACCCGTATCAATAACCACGATCCTTCTTCTAAAACACCACAGGATACGGACGTCACTCGGCATTTGACTGATAACCCTAATCACGCAGTTTGTTTTAATAACCCCATCATCCTGGCTAGATCTGACCATTGGCGAAAATTATTAATCAAAGAAACCTTAATGATTCAACGAAGAAATCCAGATCTAAACTCTGACAAAGCTTCAATTCCATTATATTTATTCAACGTGTGAAAACAATAATTGCTTTTAATTTTACGCTCGCTTCCTCTTTTTTTTTTCCATTTTATGCGTCATTGCTTTGCTTTTTTTTTCCTGTGCTTTGCTCGTGACAAGTTGCTGTTGCCTATATCATTTATCTGCTGATGATGAGACTAGTAATGTCTTGAAACGTTCAGTAAAAAATGTTCGCTTACGTTTTGGCTCTTTGCTTTATATTAAGATTACTTAAACGTTCCAATCATTATGCTCCGATACTTGCCACTTCATTCAAGCAAAGTGAACCAAGTAATAAAATACGGTAATGACAGAAGTGACGACTTAAATGTGAATATGTACTCTCACATTGCTGCAATTATCAGCAATCAGCATGAAAAAAGCGGAAAACATTAATAAAAAGATAAATGAAAGACGAAGTGACTGTGAAATAAATGATCTCCATTTATTTACTATATTTATTTATTTATTTGCACCAAAATAGAATTTTAATCAAATGAGCAATAATTAAGCCAGAAATAATACTACAATCGTAGCCAATTCAATAGAAAAACAATATATTGGCACAAATAAAGAGAAGCAACAAATCGAATAACGTTATATCATACATCAAGTCAAGGTAGTATGATATGGCTGGAGTTATCAATATCATGGATTGCGGCTACACTTCAACGAAAACGAAAAAAAAGCAACTCCCAATTTGTGATATTTACTGAGCAAAAATATGCTATGTACAATATGCACAGAACTATTTCAGATATCTCAAACTATCACAAAGAACAAACCACTACAAAGCAGAAAATATCATAAACAAGTTCAGATAAACTAGGAAGGACTTGTAATATACCATACAGTTCCGACAAGTAGTTTATGATAACCGGTATTCAAGCAACGAAGTCGATTTAAGATTAAACAAATTCAACATTACTTCCACAATTGCTACTCTATAGAACTCAGGGTTGATGAAAATGAAGATTTTTTCAAAAATATTGGATTTTTTTGATCCCAAATCGGTTTTTTAACTTCGTTTAGAACAGGGGTGGTCAACCAGCTAGAGACCAAGAGCCTCATTTTTACTGTTTTATTATAAGCTTTATCATTATCATACTCAAAAGCTTTATCATACTCGATGACACACTCAACATTACTTGAACTCAAACTCGCCTGTTTTTTTTGTCTACAAAGCAGCATAAAACAATTGCCTGTTGAGGATCAAACAGGCACTGGTGGGGTTACTTATTATAATACCGGTACGCTTAATAAACTTTTCTGTTTCTTCCTGTTTTCATATTTATCCAAAACAATCGTAATAATATGGTACGATGGTGTAAGCAGAAGAAAAACAAGTTGTGTAATGTGTATTATATTGACTATTTTAACAAACGCAGCTTGCTGCATGTGCCAAAATCACACAAGCCACTTCAAGTACAAATGCCGCTTGCTGCATTTGCCAACACAACACAAGCAACTCGTGCCCTTGCATCACAAAATTTGAGACCGCGAGCTGGAGACTGCATACATCTGGATTAGATAAGAAAATTTGGCGAACATGCAGTGGAAAAAAATTTTTATTATTGAAAAAAAAATACAATAAAAAATCAATTTTTGTAAAACTTTTTCCACTCTCTTTCATCTATCTGCTTTGAAGTAACTTTTATCAAAATTTGTAATCCCATCCTATGCCGACAAAAAGAATTTATGTACAGCTTAAAGATTGTGCACAAATCTCTCATTGGTCTTTTTCCAGCCAATCACTGCTCAGCTTTTTTCTATAGCCGCTCTCTTTCCTTCGCTCTCTATTTTGACAATTCTTCTTGACAAGTAAGTTGTCAGATAAAAAGCTTCCAAAATATTGAAAAAATTTTTTTTCAAAAAAGTTTCTAAAAATTTTTTAGAAAAAAATATTTTTGAAACTATTGATTGTGCAAAAAAAAAATTTTTACCGAAGTCCATGCGGATAGAAGTACCGTTGCATAATCGGCGGTGCATAAACGTCCCACGTTTAAATGTACACACCTAAAAGTTACAGTCCGTGAAATTAGTTGAAACGGTATATACTAAGTTTGTAACTATGCAACAGCACCGGCAGAGTGGGGTTAGGGGAATCAGTCTCCCCCCTTTTGGAAGTGCACAATTTTACAAAAATGAGTAAAAAAAGATAAAATGTCAAAAACGTAACCTAAAAACGCTCAACTCAAGTGTAATTCTACCCTGAATTACAAATAAGCAACTTTAAAACTTTTGCATTTTTTGAAAAAACTTTCCAAGGTCATTAGCTTCTCTATCTCGAAAAAATTTTAGCCGTCTAGCTTAAGTATTGTTTCTGAGATATTCGGGTTGAAAAATTTGTAGCAAAATGGCAACGTGAATCGAAATGAAAGCGAGTTACAACAAAAAAATTAATTTTAGCAAATACGATTGAAACAGTTATGTATTTCGTCTCATTAATATAACAATTGCGCATAACAACTTGATTTATTGAAACAAGAATTTAGCCACGTTGCCTTTTTGCAACACAGGTAGAAACAAAACCCGGAGAGTCGGAATGCTTGCATAGTCAGTATTGATATTTATTAAAAATTTTTGATCATTGCATAACCATAGGAGTAGCCAGGGGGGACCCAGGGGGCCCGGGCCCTTTCCCCAATTGAAACGCTATCAATGAAAAAAAATGTCACAAAAAAGACTATTGTTTTTTCAGTTTCTTTTAGCAGCTTTGCGTACAGCAGAACACACGTACAGCAGTAATTATCAACAATGATATTGATCCAGGGGGCCAGGCCCCTTCAATTTACTTTTCACCAACCAATTTAATTGGGCCCAAACAATAATATTTAAATGGCCCCTAATTTAAATGGGCCCCCAACAATAAATTTAAATGGGCCCCTAAAATAATATTTAAATGCCCCCCCCCATTTAAATGGGCCCCTACAATAATATTTAAATGGCCCCCAATTTAAATGGGCACCCAAGAATAACATTGATTAAGGAGCTCAGGGCCCCTTCAATTTCATTTTTGCCAATCAATTTAAATGGCTCCCTACAATAATTATTAAATGGCCCCCAATTTAAATGGGCTCAAAAGAATGATATTGATCTAGGGGCCCGGGGCCATTTCCATTTAATTTTTGCTAAGAAATTTAAATGGGCCCCCTACAATAATATTAATCCAGGGGGCCCAGAACCCTTCAATTTAATTTTTGCCAACCTATTTAAATGGGCCCCCATATAATAATACTTAAAAGACTCCCAATTTAAATAAGCCCCCAACAATAATATTGATCCAGGGGCCTTGGGATCCCTTAATTTAATGCTTGCCAACCAATTTAAACATATAACCCACGCGAAATTAAGGGTTTTTATTCTAAAAGTTGCCAACTCAGGCCCTCTTGTAACCTTTTTACAAACATAATGCAATAACCAGGGACGGTTTTAACATATAGCACAGTTCCAGGGGCCCCGTGCTCAGATAAGATTTTTTTGTGGTCTTCATCTGTATATTTGGCAGGAAAATATTGCAAAAATCTCGAAGTGCAAGGGGCTCAACTGAATGTAAATCCAGCCCAAACAATAACATGGTTAGTAGGCATAACCATCTTTTGTTGGCCTACATTTTTCAGTAACAATTTACCTCCACCTTGCCAGTTTTTATGCAACGAAATACTTTTGAAAAAAAAAGCTACAGTAAGGGGGAATGCTCATTAAACAGATTTTTGAATTGAGGGGGTCTGGACCGTGACTGCCGAAACAACAAGGCCTCACGCTTGGTTTGTCACGTCATCACCCGTAGTCCGATTGATTGTCTTACTTTTCTGCGCTGTTTATTTATTCGCTGACCAAAGTGCAAAATTGCCTAGATTTGCATTACTTTGAAGCACGCAGTTAAAAGCGTTGAAGTAATACAGTAGCAGTTTAGCTAAGTGTTTTTGCTCAGCTTCGAGTTTTAAGTTAAGAAATACTGCATGATGTTAACGTTTACCGTATTTAGCAAAGTGGTTTAGTGGTCGGTATGTTAAGAAATTACCATTGAATTATTGCCAGCAAACAACTTCATTAGTACCAGTGTATAATCAAATTATTTTGCAGTGTAGGCCATTTCATTTTAGTATGAATCCTTAGCAACGACTAAAAACACAATATAATTGGCAGCGTTCAATAGTTCAATACAAAACAGAACTTTAATTTCTGCAATTAAAATCTGTCAACCTACTATCACTTATAGATGTAGTTAGATGTAGTGTACAAGTTAATTATTGCCTAATTTTCAACTTCTACTGTAATGGGTTAATTTTCGAATTGCTGGTGGAAAGCCGACAAAAGAAACTTTTGGTGCTTTGCTATACCATACTATGGTATTCAAGAAATATCTGAGTATTGCATTTACAACTCTGAGCAAAATATGCTTTAGTTGGCAAATTCCAAACTGCTTAATTAGAACTCGATTGGGACAGTACAGACAACTTGCTGGTGGAAAATTGTTGTTAAGGAAGACATTAGTTCTGCTAACGACACCATTTTCGTGATTGCTTATCTTGGCAGTTATTGTTGTTACAACATCAACAAGAAATTAAATTGCAAAGATGTAAACTTCGCACAGTGTCCATCCACTGATGAGGATGAAACCAGCTTTAATCATTCTTTGTTCAGAGTTATAAGTGGAGGTAATCTTCTATATCATAATGCTGACATTATGCACAAAAGACTCATTAGCTATATCATAATCCAAAAGATTGCATTCTTTGAGAAATTTCTCCGGTTAAATTCACAACGATAACGTGATGTGCTGTTGCTCGATTTTTTTGCTCTCTGTTCATCCAGTCATGAGTCAATTCTACTGATTAAAACTGAGTCTAATTGTGTTAACACATATTACTAAATGATCATTACTTTATAAAAACCGGTGTAATAGGGGCCGCAAAGTCAGCAAAAAGAAGAAAATTGGCAACTATTCAATAACTTATTTACCAATGACTATGGATTTACTGAATAATACTGTACAATCGTCTGGTTTTAATTATGGCGTCGTACAGTAATGTTTTTTTCTTTTATTCGATTTCAGTTGTAATAGCTACCATCAACTTCTGTTAATGCGTTACATTAGAAATCTAGTAGCTAAATTGGAAGTGGCATCATAATCACTACATATTGAGGCATGAGTGTACTAACGGTAGTATTGCACAAAATAATGTACAATATTTTTGTTTTCCTGCAAAAGTTATTGGAAATGAAGGTGTAATTTTGTTTTTAATGTTGTGGTCATTAGAGGAAGAGGAAGACCGAAGCAAACGTGGAAAAAGCAGGTAGAGAATGAGATGAAGAAAAATGGACTGGGGAAAGAGGATGCATGTGATCGAACTTATGCATGTGATTGTGCATGTGATAGAAATGAGTACTTTCAAACTTCTTTCGGTACTGAAACAGGGAAAAAAAACGTTCCAATATCTCGGTTTGAATGAATGGAAAAATATTCCGCAAAAATATTGTCAATGTTCATTTGCAAAATTTTAAAAAATTTGTAAAATTAAGCTATTAAACAAGTACAATTAATGTGCTTAACTACGAGAAATATCAGGCCGTCACTTTCGTGTTATTGTTAATTTTTTATCGTTATTTATGTATTTTCTTTTGTGTCTGCTGTACTTTCTATGTTTGAGTCACTTTTCATACAGTCCTTCTATTCTAACTAATTGTTTTCTCTTAAATTACTGAAGTAGCATTCGGTAATTTGCGTGTATAGTTTCGAGCAGAAATATGATTGCTGTTGTAGTTATTACAATCATAACTTATACAGTAACAACCTTTGGCTATTATTTTTTCTTCACTGCTTTTAACTGCCATAAAGTGATAAAAGTAGGCCTATCAAACTGGTTGAAAAAGTAATATTTAAAAAATATTGATTGCATTTTTTACATTTTTAATTATTTTCGAAAAAAAAAAAACGACGTGGTGTTGATATTGTATATTCGGGTTTATGCTGTAGAGTGTGTTTGAATATCCAGAAATTTATATTCAAAATCGTACAGTGCTAGTGCTTTAGATCCTCATATTCTTCCTTTTAAAGTCTCCAATGCATAATTTGACTATGGTACTGCCAAGATATTTATTTCATTCCATACCTTATCTATGATTGTCTGAAATTCTTTTTTTTTCAGCGTAACTTCAGTGTTCATTCTTGGGCCACTTGAGCTAAGGGTCTTTTTAAAGCATAAAATATCAAAATTCTGGAAATCTGGAGAAGTTGGTGGTCCTAATTTTGGGTTATGACTGAAAAAATAATAATTTTTTTTAAAAGGTTGATGGCATTCAGATTTACTTGATGTAATATGTACAGTCATCTACTGCGTTAGTATGCAATCGATTTGGAAGCTGTGTCAATGTGTGCTTAGGTTGGTTTCGTTATATCAATTAATTTTCTTATACACGATTGAATTTAAACGAACAGAAAATTGCATTGTTATGGCTTTTTGATTGTTTGCGTATAACTGCAATCATTGTCTTGATTATCCAATTGTTATTCGGGTAAATAGTGTTAAAAAATTAGTTTTTTTTTACCATATACAGTGTTGCCAAAATTGTTTCTTAGATTATTACTTAGTTTTATTTCTGTCAATCCAAAATACAAGAATTTAATTCAGTCTTTTTTTTAATGTTATTGCTGTATAAGAATATGACTTTAAACTAAATTATAACTGACTTACCTTCTTTGATACAAAACAAGTTGAGCTTTTAACAATGTTCAACTTTTAAGTAATTCAATTTTTTAATCAAGCAAAAGCCAGTTTTTTTGTTTTGTCTTATGTTTGAGTGTGTGTGTATTTTTTTCCTAAATATTTACTGCAAAGCTGGCAGCACAGTTATTGTTACCTGTTACATTGTTAATGATATTTTGAGTTTTTTAATTTCAATGACAAGCTTAAGTTTATGCCTGTAACTGTTAAGTATTGCTAATAGGTGCAGTTGACCTAGATGACCGCATGGTCTTATCGCTGTTTCCTGCCTGCGTACTTTTAAGCGAATGGTGGAATAAACTTAACTTGATTTGACGAACGAAATGGCGAGGCATGGTAAAGACAATGACCATACGAAATCTGGCCAACTCTGTCGACGGGGACAATACCGGATCCAACATGTGATATGATGATCAGCTATACATATTAGCAAATGAATTTCCAAAGAAAATAGAACGGTCTGGGACCATTTTTAACACAAACTTTAAGTTAAAATAATAAACTCCGCAGTAAAGGTTTGTCGCTGCAATCAAGGTTAGTACTGTTAAATACTTAGTTTATTGCTGCAATGTTAAATTTTGCAAATCACAGTATTATATTACTCTATTTGTACTGTAACCTGTATTTGGTATAAGAGCAGTATTTGGTGTTACACAGTAATTCTTTGATTTGTGATATTCGTACTCTTATCTGTAGTACTAGTTGAATTATGATTAACTTATACAACTGCGCAAATTATTACATGTTTTACTGTGGTAAGATCAAAAACAGAATGTTTGTTTATTTGAATTTTTTAATATTACAAGAATATGGTGTATCATTACATGCACCCATAATTTTTTGTTATGTATTGTGTTCACAATATTTTTAATTACATTACAGTACTTAATTTTACGTGTTGACTAATGCAGTTTTTCACCACCTAAAGCTCGCAAGCAAACAGCTTTGCCAGATGGACTACTAGCAATGATGTCATCGTCTTTTTCAAAACAACACAAGAGGCCTAGTTGTTTTGGTGGCCACGCCTGGACCCTTGGCCGTATATACCTATAACTGGTTGTTTTCATGACAAAACAATAATCTCTAACGAAAATCTTCGAGTGGAGGAGATAATGTACTTTACTTCCCCCTACCTGGACCATATCACAACATTTAACCCCAAAATGCAAGATTTTAAACGCGTTTTGGACTTAAATTGCAAACAAAAGGACTGAACAACTTTATTTTTTTCAATTGGTTTTCAAATGTTAAAAATTTAGTACTTTCAAAATGGCTCTGAATACATGCGAAATGTGATCCAATGGTGTGAAAGCAGCTTTTTTTCCAAAAAATTACGAAAAATTTTCCAGTGGCTGGGGGCTGTGCCCCCAGACCCACGTCTGTGATGTGTTAGTATTACAGTACACTTCTTTACTAAATACGTCTCCCAATTTAGACATTTGCATATTTTAACTATCGACTTTAAGCCCTCCCCCTAGAACGAGTTCGTAACTGCATGCCAACACCAGGCCATTGCTTCTGGTCTTCCATTCCAAAATATCTTTGCCCCCTCAAAAAATTCCTTTTTTGAAGTTTTTGATGACGTCATTGCATGTGATTTGTGGTTTGAGCCCCCCCCCCTCCCCAATCAAAAATCCTGGCTATGCTTATGAGCGTAACCCGTATCACGCTGTCTTGAAATGATAATGCCTCATCAGCATACCGCATTGCTTTTGCAGGAGAATGCAAACAAGGCGAGCAATTTTGCATGAAAAGCACAATCCATTTTGTTTTAAAACTCATCATATGTTAAGAAGTAGAAACATATATTGGAAAGAATTTGGGGCGGCGGAGATCTGGTGTGAATCAGTCCCACAATTAAATATCACCATAGTCAAGTCGTATTTTGACCCTAATAAATTTGAAAACATATTAATTGAAAACATTCGGCAAATAAAAAAAAACTAATTGCTGAAGGAAAGCAAATCTCTTTCAAGAGAATGACTCTCCATATATCTTTAACGTCGAAATTGATTTTATAGTATGCTGCACTAGGTCCGTTTTACCGATCACGCGCATTTGTACGTATAAATACATGCATGTTAATTGATTGTATGCATTTTGCCTGTTTTTCTTTTTTCGCGGAGATTTACATTGAAAAAGATATCAGACATATTGAACTAAACCACCTTATATAGACCTGCATTTAGACCAACAACCTAGAGAACCCGTTTGCCTGAAAAGTGGCGGAATTAATATAGTATTTCTCAAAAAGTTTTTGTAGTTTACCAAAAGCGTAGCTACGATGTCAGTTTGATTGTTTAATTTCATTTTCAGCTGGGGTTTGGGGAAACGAGGGATCGGCTGGTTTAAATTAATCTTATAACTTTAAACTGCACAAGGTCAAATGTTTGTCACGGTAAATAGAACTGGTACACTAATTCATTTTTAGGAAATCTTTTTCAATCATTTCTATGCCCGCATATTACACCGTGTAGCTGTGTTGATTTGTAACAGTGCTCTCATTGTCTATCTGAGCAGCGAGTCCGGCGACGTTTAAATTGCGTCAAAGTCTAATCTGAGAGGGCTGGTTGCAAGCTAAACATCGCTTATTCCCGATCAACACTGAGTAAAATCGTGAGCGCAAAAGTTCATCTTAAACTTTACTTTAAACTGAAATTTGGTTTGCCCAGCGTATCGCCTTACCAGTGTACAAGCAGTCCGATGTTTCAAACAAACTAACGACACGCCCTTACATTTGCGATTTTACACACAATATAGGCCGGGCCCAAAAATTCTCTGGAAGCATTCAACGCAGTTTTCGGTGTGAACCAAATTTTGTTCATTGGCGTGCTACATAAATAAACCCATTGCACTTCATTATGATCATTTTTCTGCAAACGCCGCATTTAGATTCGTATTATTTGATTGAGACAATTAACCGCGCATAAGGAATTGTCGATCGCTATCGCATTATTCTTGCTTTATGTTTAGATCCCTATTTCCTACTACCAATAATAATAATAGTACAGTAATCAATTAACAAAACTGTGTGTTGGAAAACCACAATACAGCGCATCTTCTTTTTCTGTTTGAAGATAGCAAGCAGTACGTGGTGTCAATTGACAAGTTACAATATACTATATTTTAAACGTTGAAACACTATTATGCCAGCTTACTTGCATAATAACATCAATCTGCCACTTTCTCGTTATGCCTAAGTTAAGAAAACGGGTTTTTTGCATCCGCTCTTGCACCATCAAATAAAATAAAATTGTAAAACCAGGGGAAATCACTTTATTCTCTTTCATTTATTTATTTGTTATGGGTCTGCTGCATGTACAACGACAGAACTCCTGCCTGTTATCACTAAACCTTTGTGATTTGTTACAATTTGCCTAAACAAAAACTTTCAGATTTGCATATGCTTTAATCACAAAAAAATTAGTCCCCACTTTCTTTTTTTTCTTTCTGGTTGCGCCATTTGCAACAGTGATTCAACTAAGGTGATTTTAGTCACCAAATCAGCAATTTGTTGGCTCATGGGCAAATGATTTTTGGCAATATGATTAACATAACTTTATAAAAGTCGACAAATTGTGGAATTTTGACTTTTAGTATACTATAATGCTGGATTGGTACAAAATTTAGTGCACATTAACTTTTTCCACAACTCTGGGCATTAGGCCGTACCAAATTTTGGTGACTTCCTTCAATTTTTTAGGAACTCTTCCAAAAGTTGTGGTCCAACTACCAATTTAATTTACTACCAAAATTTTTGATTAAATTTTTGTTTTACGCCTTCTCAGAATGAGTTTCCATGATAATGCCACAAAAATTAAAAAAATGGCCGTAAGATGCAGAATACCCAAGTTCCTATCAGCTCTCAATACATTATATCGGTCTAACTGCTCAATTTTCAAGTAAAATTAAGAGAACATGTTTTTTTACTAATTTTATTGAATTTTCATGATATATCTCATTCCATGCATAGAGGTGTTATGGAATTTTTTAGGAAATATACAGTAACTTTTTTTGGCTATAGTGTTATTAGAGTAATTATTGTATTAGAACAAATGTTGATTGCTTCTTAAATTTTTTTAAATATATCTGAAAATTTTTTTAAAGAAGTTTGATAATGATAAACAGCTTGCAATTAATCTAAAATCATTACAGGTTTTAGTACTTGCTTTGTAATGAAAACGAAGTCAGCTTATTGTGTATGTGATTGAGATATTATTGGAATAAAGGATAATTGACTCATGCTCAACACTCTTGATGATGTGTTGCATATCTTGAAGCATTTTACCATTCCAATGCAGTAAAAATAAATTCTCCAAGCTGTATCCAGAAGCAAGTTTAAGAGCAATTTGTTTTGACTCTTTAATTGTTACATATTTGGCAACCACTAATTCTGCTAAAGCTCTATCTTCTGCTTTTGGATGCTGGCTGACTTGGACATGTCAATTCAAACTTTTCTTTATCTTTTTACCTACTGATAACAATATTAGTGTTTTTCTTTATCTTTTTACCTACTGATAACAATATTAGTTATTTTATCATTTTACCTACTAATAACAATATTAGTTTTATTCCTAGTATTTATACTTTTTGCTTCAGATTTATTTTTTATACACTCATTCTTTTTTTCTACTCTTTACTCCTAAATTAATCTTTTCAAAAATTTTTCTAGTTTTCACATCCTTTTTCGTGATGATATCGTTTTCAAGTTTTCACATCCTTTTTCGAGATGATATCTTTTAAGACTTTGAATGTTGCAAGCATTAGAAGCCTTTTGCTAATGTCAAGTTAGTTGATACACATTGCTTTTAACTTACGCTTTCTAGATGCAGCACAATATATTTGTTCACAGCTTTCTAGAAACAGCTGTTTTCACTCTCGAGTTAGCCTGGTTTTACAAAGATCTTAGTAAAGCATGGTTTTTTGTATCATGAGATGCCAAGTCAACATCAATTTGTATCCATCAATCCATCACTTTGAAAGCAGACTTCTCAGCAGCACATGCTGCATTACTTGATTCTCTTGTGGGCAAAAAGCAGTCAAATCTTATTAAAATTTTGAACTTTTTTTAACCAAAGAGAATTAGGTTGTTTTCCTTAATTGTAGCATGATGCCTACCAATAGCATGTTGGCTTAGAGCATACTATATTCTACCTATTTTGTAATTGCTAAACCTAGGCACAATAAGTATGCTATTGTCCAGAGCCAAAATACTATGCCTGTTTAGAACAATCACAAAAAATTAAGATGTAAAAATAAGAATACACTCAGTAATTATAAACAAGTTGATACATTAAATTCTGTTGTAATGATTTTTTGCTTTTTAACATTTACAGAATTAGCAATCCTATCAGTGAACACAGTGAGAATCAATGAACATGCTCTAATGCAACAATTACTCTATGATGACAGTATAGTTAATCGAAAGTTATCATATATTACTACACAAATTCCATAACGCCTCCATGCAATGAGATATATCATGAAAATTCAATAAAATTAGTAAAAACACATGTTCTCTTGATTTTACTAGGAAAATTGAGCAGTTAGACTGATATAATGTATTGAGAGCTGATAGGAACTTGGGTGTTCTGCATCTTTAGAAAAAAAACATTTGCATCTAGCAAGAGTGGTTGCGTAGTTATGGCCTTTTTTTATTTTTGTGGCATTGCCATGGAAATGCGTTTTGAGGAGGCGTAAAACAAAAATTTAATCAAAAATTTTGGTAGTAAATTAAATTGGTAGTTGAACCACAACTTTTGGAAGAGTTCCTAAGAAATTGAAGTCACCAAAATTTGGTACAGCCTACTGAGCATAATTCTTTAGAAAACATTTCGGCACCTGCCAGTTAGCCAAAAAGCTGAAGAAAACACTGTGCTCCTTGTCATTTACATTGTAACATACCACTCTTACTGCATCATGCAGTCACAAAAATTAGCTATCAGTACTGAAAAAAATACAAGTCTACTTCTTACTCTGTTTTGTGCAATTGCTATGCTTTCTTTTCCTAAACATAATTCCATTGCAGCATTACAAAAGTCAGGAAGACCAAGAATTGGTAAATACTCATGGTCAAGCAAAGGATCAACAGCCATTTGTGTCTCTACATACTTTACAACTGGTAATACCCATGGCACTCCTTCATCTGTTCGGAAAGCTGTAAAAAAAATAGTAGAAATTTGGTGACAACAAAACTTAACATAATACTTGATAACTGTGACACTGCGACAGTCAGAGCAGATTACACAAAAAAATCTCTAAAATTAAAAATCTAAAATCATAACAATGCTTGCTTCACCAAAGAACCACGCTTCAGTTGGACAAGTCTTAAACCAGGAAAAGTCCTGTAGACATTTGGGGAGCCGTTTTTTGGCAAAACAAGAGATGCTGTGGTTGAAATTTCTAATTTCAGTGTACTATTGCGCATATAAAAATTTATCATTATATTTTCTTGCACCACAACTTTAACCATAAGAAGACTGTGGGGTTTGCTTCTTTATATAAAAAATAAGCAGTGAATAAGAATGACTAAAATTAAATTAATTCAAAGATTATGTAATCTTGAACAGCTTGAGTTAGAGATTAAACTAGAGTAGAAGTTTTGATGTCCTGAATCATGTTTGTTTTAAAGCAGCGGTCCCTAACCTTCTTGGTATCGTGCCTCCCTTGAGCAATAATAGCCCGTTTTGTGCCCTCTATCATCTGCTGCTACCATTATACGAGGCTTTACAAGAGATTCCCCAATATCATGACTTATGTTATTCATTGCAATCAACATACCAATCTTGTAAGAAACTTAAACAACATTTGAAGATCTTTGCCGAAACGTCCCACTAATGTACAACTAAGGTTTCTATAAGGCATGACTTTGCGTGACAAAAATGCTTTAGCCTTATCGGCAAAAGCTGAATGGGCTGGGTCAAATGCTGTTAAAGTAAGAGGGACGCATTGCATCAGTACCAAGAGTCTTATAACATATTACACACAGCGGGACTTCTATGTCACCTTTTAGCAATGACACAAAACCAAATTCAATGTACTGGTGGTCATCAACATACTTTCTTTTTTTATTGCCGTTTCGATTATTTTACTTTATTGCTTTATTATCTATGCAGGCACTGCAACATGATAAAATTTAGTTAATTGAACATTTAGTTTACATATACCGATATACAACTCTGCTGTTTTAACAAACTGATTGATAGCTGCCTTCATCTTTGTTACAGTCTACTCTGCAGTGTAGATTTGCTACTGCTAATCAAACTAAAGTAACACAATTAATAATTTAGCTTATGTTATGACATCATGAGTAGTTTATTAAGCAGGGTTACCATTTATGGCAGGCTACAATCACTCACAAGAATATCTCGAACAGAATTTAGGTTTAGAACCTTTAGTGCAGCAAGCATTTTGCACGCTGTACTCTGTATGTTATAGGCAAGGTAAGAAAAAACGCATTTTGTAACATGAAAAATTTGAAAAGATTTTTAAATTCTACCTCACAACTGACCTAAAGCAACTTTTGACCTAGAAAACCTAGCGAACATGTGCATTAGATTAGTTTCATTTGCAAAGCTCGGAATCTCAAAATTAATAAAAAATTATTGTAAATTTATGAGGGCTCAAGCTCCCCTAAAAATTTATAAACACAACCCAGGAGAGGCGTGCCCTAAGTTAAGAAACACTGCTTTAAAAGAGATTATTTTGATACATATTATGTTTATCGATTTTACCTCTGATCCAAATCTAATCTAAACTCAAATCATTACTCAAAAACTACTACCAAGTTTAATTCAATTCCAAGCCACAATTCAAATCTTAATGCTTAAAAAAGTAAATACAAATGTATGAATAGATATACTTCATTTTCACTTTGCTTTAAAAATACAGTCGAATCGACTTAATTGCATACCATATAATTGCATAATCCACTTTATCGCATAAAGATGATAAATCCCAAACCACAATCAATCATATGTAAAAAAAATAACTCCGTTAATCTCATAGAGGTTTATTGCACAATTTGCTTAATTTGAATAGAATTAAACGGCATTTTATTCAATTAAGCAGATTGTGCAACAAAGTTTAGCAACAAAAGTACAATTCTCTGAGCAACAACACACTGTTTCAACATGCAAATGAACTTGCTGATTGCCAACGTCACGAAAAATCAAATTGCCACCGATTATATCGACATCAAAAACAATGCAGCGTGTGATGTTATTGATGTTCTTTAACAACAATTACTGATTCAGAACAAAATCACATGGCTGTCAACGCAATCCCTGTCATTTGCTGTTATGTCACCACCGACTGGAGATCATAAACAACGTAACATGTGATGCTATTGATATTCTTAAAAGACAATTACCAATTTTAGAACAAAATCTCATAAATGTGATTTTGCAATCCCTGTCATTAATAGAAAACAAACAACAATTGCTCAGCATTTCATGGCAAACGAATAAAAGTTTACACCTTACTTTGCATGTTTTTTTTTGTTTTTCAGGACTAGCAGAATAATCGCATTGCACTTGCTTTGAAACATGATGTTCAGATGTTTTTTAGCATGACGCTTGTTGTGAGTTACTAGCATAGTTTGCACTTCCACATAAAAGCATAATTTCCTTGATCGCATAAAAAGGTTTCTCAAATTGACTATGCAATAAACAGGGTTCGACTGTAATCACTTATTTTTTGTTTTTTTTGGGCTTGATTTAGACTCAACTCGAGTCACACTTATGTGACAAACTCGAGTCTAATTTTATCACAATAGTTCAAGTCTTGCTTTGAATATTATTTACAATCATGAAACAACAGTTACACTTAAACGAGGACTAAAGGCAAAATCAATGAGGGGATCTAAAGTTAGGCCAATTTTATAAGACTAGATTGGCGTTTACTCTATTTTTCTTGACCGAGCCATTCCAGAGATAATGTTCTTCAAACTTGACTAGGGGCCGCTAATTGAGTGAAATGTTATAATTTTTATTGGCAACCACAACGTTGATTGCCTTAACGTTGATAGCAACGCCATTCCAGTTCTATTCCACAGCAATGCTCGTATTAGGCTACTTCCTTAAGTTGCTTTGCTAAGCACTAATCAGTTTGATCTTGTCAGCAGAACAGATCCAAGCAAGTAAAAAGAGTAAACTGTATGATAGCCTTGGTAACAAACATTTAAGAACAAGCGAAAGCAAGATCAGGGTTGCCAAGAAAACTGCAAAATCAAATTACAGGACTTTTTAGGCCATTTTCCAGGACTTCGCCAGGACTGTTGAAGGTTTTTTTAAAAAGAATTAAAATTTAATTTTCCCTATTACTCTTTCTTGCACCTACTTTTTTGAACCTGTGATGGAAGAAAAATTTTGATGTACGGTAACGCATTTGCATTCCTAGCACTGACTACTATCCAGGTGTACAGCCAGAAGTTTGCAATGAGAAGGCTGCACTTTGGGATATGGTGGCGGAGATCCCAGCTGCCGGAGGCCAATGGGGGTCTGGGGACAAAGGACCCAGCACCTGAAGATTTTGCAATTTTTTTGCAATAACTTAATTTTAGGTTTACTTTGGCAAAGATTAATGCTTTTAAAATTAGCACTAAAAAAAATAATTAAATCGGTTGCATGAGTGAGCAAACAGTATGTGGGTGATGAGTAATGGTAAAACTTCAGTCCTAGCTTTATTTCCAGCCAGTAAACCATAAAATCCTATCATTTGAAAAGACAGGGCTTATTTACAAACCAGCATACAAATAAAAAAATGCTATCCTATCCCTAACCCAACCCTAAAAATAACCCAAACTGTTACCCTTAATCCTAAACCCATACCCTAACGATAATAATTTAAAAAAAAAAGAGTATTTCAGCAAATGAGCACCCACTCTTGCTCTCTTATTCCAAATAAGCAAAGCTCGTTTGCATGCCAGAGCGAAAATAGGCATTTCCTTCAACCATATGTTACTCAACCTTTTTCAGGGCATTGACTCCTCAACGGCAGGGCTTCTAAAGCCCACCATGGTTTTTCGATAATAACATGAGAACTACCCAAGCTACAAATTTCAAAATTTCACTGCATGGTAGAGCATTTATTTATCTTTCAATATAGCAAATACAACTTGGAAATTTATTTTCGAAAGTTAATTAAATATGCATTTTGTCTAAGGCGGTCAAGTTTCTGGTCTTAAGCACGTGCTAAATAAGCATTAAAAGGGATTATGATGATTGTGCGAAATTATAGTTAAGTGTGAAATGAGATTATGAATGCTTCGTCATGAGAAGCAGGAACAGTAGTAATTGAGATAATGACGTACACAATATGCTTATTGCAGGTCGACGAAATTATTCAAGTATCACAAAAATTTCGGACAATTTTAATTATTTGAACTGGTGTACTGATGTGACCTAAATAGATGACATATAACAAGCTTTATTCATGCATTCTATTAACTGATATACATTGCAAAATTATTTTAAATTCTTTATGATTGTGGACAAAACTGTACCGTAAATTAATGCCTCGCTATATAATAAATTACTTCAATTATATTTTGGGTTAAAATACTGCACATACATTGATAGCCCCATAAACTTGAAGACAACGTACGTCAGAGTTGTAAATCGGGGCCAAGCTTTTCGGGTGGGGTTTGGGCCTAAATTTGCCACAAATATCGGGCTCAACTCGAGCGTAAGACGTACTTTTTTTTCTTAGGTGTACAAAAATATAATCAAAATAACCTGGCAGCTGTGCTAAATTTTTGAGAGATAACTTCCCTTTCGGATATTTTTGGGCATGATTTAGACTTCAAATTAGTTTTTGGGCTCTGGCCAGGTTCGGGCCTGAACTAGTCGGCCCATTTACAACTCTGACAGGTACAAAAGAGTAGTCACAAATCCAAATATACTACTTTTTCATAAACGCGCAATTTCGTTCACTTCAAAAATACAGCAATAAGCTTCAAGCTGACCTTATTTACTTCAATTTTGGCGTATTATGATGTTGCATTTTATTCAAATCAAATTTCGCATTATACTCGCTGCAATACGCCAAAGCATATTACGAGTTGACAGGGCCCATCTTTATGTCATTGCAACTTGACAGCACAGCTTCATTTGAAGAAATGTCGCAACAGTGGTGAGCCGTTGGCAGCACTGTGTCCGATTTGACCGGTCCAAGATTTAAACTTTAGACCTCTCGTTCCATAGATGAACGTGATTTTATTAAGATTTGAAACTTTTGAAACAAAATGTTTACAACAACAAACTAGCATATTATTTGGCTAATAACGGCTATTGCGGTTTAATTTTTTCTTGATATAGGTTGGAAACTTTAAGTTTTTTGTTTATTGTTTTGGTTTTGCTAAAACAATTTATACAAATAAAGGATTTATTTTATCATTCATTCCGATTAAATGCTGCTGAATTGCCCATATTATATAAAAGAGTGATTGCTGTGAATTCTAAAGTCTCAAATTTATTGTGATCTCCGTTTTTGGGAATCGAGCACGAAATTACTCCCAAACGTAATCAAACAAAATAAAACATTTTCATGTGAAACAAGCAGGAATCGTTTACAAAACTGTCTAATAATGGTTTTAACAATAGAGATACTAATTAAAGTCAAACCATAGACAAGAACAACAATTAGAATAAGCGTTAAATACTGTAAAAAACACGAAGTAGCAGTCAAGCGTTGGTTTTTACACTCATGTGCGAGTATTTATTTATCAGTATAGCTTATCTTTCTATATAAAGCATAGCGCGTTACAACAATAAATAATATTGTCTTGTTAACGATTTCTAATTTGCCTTACAAAATTGCGATATAACAATATTTACGTAATTTACTTGCTATAGCTTGCAAACAAACAAAAAAAACAGAGTGTTTGTTCAACAAACAGTAAACTACGTTACAAAATAATCGGCCTTCTTACTAGTTTTTATGCTTTTCTAATAATGTGAAACCCTTTCTGCACAATGTAAAAATATGACCAAAACGCTAAAAAAATTTTGATTGTTCTTGGGGCTTAGTTTTCAGAAATCCTGAGGTTTAGAGGTCACCAGGCAGGGTCTGCGAGAGGGGTCTAAAGGATACATCATGCCCAGGCCCAGGTCTAGGAAGCGCAGAAGGACCTATAAGTTCATGTGCACTCAATTAGTAGTAGTTCAGTGTACATGGGTACAAAAGTCGGCCGGATTTCAGCTGGCGATCTTTTTTTGCTATTCATGCAATTTTTTACAAAAACTGACCGAATTTGCAATGAAGAGTGATTTTTTGTTGTTACCCGAATAAAATGCTGTTGGTTTTCACCCAATTTCCCACCTTGGTCTTGGCAAAAGAGCTCAGTTTACATATCTCCTGATAAGATTTCTCTCTGAGGCTCTTGTCACCTAGCAAGGCCTAACAAAACCAACTT
The DNA here is from genome assembly GCA_963965965.1 of Trididemnum nubilum. Classification (NCBI taxonomy): domain Eukaryota; kingdom Metazoa; phylum Chordata; class Ascidiacea; order Aplousobranchia; family Didemnidae; genus Trididemnum; species Trididemnum nubilum. The sequence continues at coordinate 107,540 of OZ014479.1, read as the reverse complement.
TCAAAACAGTTTATTAAAAGGTAATAAGGTATTACTCTAACACGAAATGCAAAAATTTAAAAACTGAAAACTTTTCTGATGATTATTTCGATATCCTTTGATAATTGCTATCAACTAGCAATAACGCTTTGGTCTCTAGAGCTGGAGGTCTGAAGCTCAAATCTTGGGCTGGCCAAATTGGGCACAGTGCTGTCAACGGCTCGCCACCACTGCAACATTTCTTTGAAAAGAGCTGTGTTTCCCGGGGGCAAGGATGCTGAGATGGGCCCTGCAAACTCGCTACACGCTTCGACATAATACAGCAAGTTCAATAAAGATTTAATGGTTTTGATTTGAACTATTTGTCACGTAAAACTAATTAGAGAAACATTGTATTTGTGAAAAAAATCAATAAATATTAAAAAACATCAACTTCAGAGCGTGTAACTGAACTAATTGACGGCTTTATGCATAGGCTAAAACTGAGCTTTTTAATTTCAGTTTTTGACAATCGGATGTTGGGCATTAAAACTAAGGCTAAACTACATTGAACATTAGTTTATATTTTGCATTTAGCAGCCAGTTGGTTGAACAGTTATGCGATTGGTTATGAAACAGGACGTTAAATGTCAAATCTCGAGCTGGTCGAAATCAACACAATTTGGTTATGGCTCGCCTCTGCTGCTACGTTTATTCAATAGGAACTGTGCGGTCCAGTGGCTATGACTCGGAGCTGAGCACCGCAATCTTCTCACGAGTTTCGACATGATTTTGAAGGTATAGCACAAGGAGGAATTAGTTTGATTTTTCGTATTTGCATAGAGCTAACACAACCTGTGATTGCATTGAATCATTATGCGTTTTTTGCTATAATATTGTTTCGTTCGATTATAGTTTGTAAGGAATCATTGTATTGCAAACCAATGATAACTCTATTCAATCGAAATTAGCGTAAAAAAAAGACAAAGGAACCTAATTTTCGTTTATTGCCTCAGGCGTAGTAGCTTTTCGTTTGCAACACAGTCATGCTAATTATTGTAATCTATTTATTCTCAAACACCAGTTTACTCTAATCCTCTTAATTTTTACCAAAAATATTAACCGTAAAATCAAAATTTTACACCGAAAAACAGAAATTGACAAAATATCAAAAAAATTGTCAAAAACCTCCATTTTACTCTTGAACCCATTACCTTGTACAAACAAAAACACTATCATCGTAACTGGCAAAAACAAATAGGAAAAGTTAGGAAAATTCATATTTTTATTGCCAACCAATTTTAAGTATCAATAATTGTTGTTTATAACAAGTGTGGGCTACGGAAGCCCGACCGTTAAGTAATAAAGGGTTAAAGAAACTCATGGGCAATAAAATAAACCCAATCGTCTGAATTTTATCATGCTAAATAAAAACAATTTGAGAAGAGGAGCTAATGAAACGAGATCTCTGAGAAGTGATTTGTAATTAACTGAATTAAATATTGAATGAACCCCTTAAAATTTTTTTACCAAGCCTACATTAGGTATTTTGCATCAAGCAATCAATTTTATTGTGTAATCAGCAATTTTAATTAGTTGTTACTGATTTTATTTTTAACCAATATTAGCCCCTCCCCTAAATAATGTTTCAAAAGTGCCCTTAAATTATTTTTAAGTCCATATTATTGCATAAAACTGGCTCAAAAGTATATAGCGAAAAATATCGCATTTTTCTAGTTGTGCATTTTGGTCAATGGGGGTTTATAGCCCGCTACGCTACTGGCAGTAACACTGCCTCTACAGTATTACATGGCAATAAACGAGATGGAAGTTTGCCAGCAAACCCAGTGAATGACCAAAGCGAAGTTAATGCAGTGATTCTCAAAAGTACTTTTTGTCTACCATAAAATCAGCAATTATTCAAAAATATCTGATTATGAAATCTTCACAAAACTAGAGCCAAAATATTTGTCGATTAGATAGCTCCTGATATCATAAAATACTGGCACCCTAGTTTGAGCCATTCAAACAATTGAATTTTGGGGGTCCATTTGGGGGGTCCATTTGGGGGGTCACCGGGGGGTGGCACCCCCAAACTATGTCAAAATATTTGTCCATTAAATATCTGCTGATATCAAAACAAACTGGCACCCTAAGTTTAGCCATTCAAAAAATTGATTTTTGGGGGTCCATTTGGGGGATCACGTCCATTTGGGTGGCACTCCCAAACTATGTCAAAATATTTGTGTTAAATATCTGCTGATATCAAAACAAACTGGCACCCTAGTTTGAGCCATTCAAAAAATTGATTTTTGGGGGGTCCCCAGGGGGGTGACACCCCCAAACTATGTCAAAATATTTGTCTGTTAAATATCTACTGATATCAAAAAAATGTAGCACTCTAGCTTAAGCCGCTCAAAAAATTGTTTTATGGGGCCCCATTTTGGGGGGTTCTCGGTGGAGTTGCCCCAAAAAATTGCGGGAGAAAAAATTGCGTTTGCAGCTCAACAACTTTACACAAAAATTAGATTTCGATGTTTTGTGGTTTAGGAGAAGAAGAGCGTACAAAAATTAGGAAGAAAAAAAGGAAAAAAAAAAGAAAAAAACCTCATCGTCGTCAAAAGTGGGTTGGTTGGGATGAAAGGGTATCTTAAGACATATAACTATGTGAAAATTTTTTTGCCGTACTTAAGCCGTTTTTGACTAAGACCGCTTTTTACGCCAAACTGTCAGGGCCGTTTGCGGGTGCTAAAACAAAAGTTACGTAACCTATTGCCTCGAAATTTCGTACCAACATATAACTCATTAATCTGAAACTGCTGTCGAAATTTCATGTAGCTAGACTTAACCGTTCTCGAGATAAAGCAAAAGTCTGAAATTTCGCACTTGTTAGTTGGAAAATGGCCAACTAAAAACAAAGAAACATGCGACGTGAGCGTCGGTCGTTCCAATTACTCTCCAAGAATTCACTCTACCTAATAATATTCAATAATTTATACATAATATAATGTAAAGTGTAAAATTTGGCATTTCATAAGGAAGTGCTTATTTGCACGCTAGCGGACAAGTAAGTACTGCTTAAAGAGAATACGAAAGCAAAGAACAGAAAAATTGAAGCTCTTTTACTCTCTTCCATTTTTTAAATTATTGTTAGGGCTTGGGTAAAGATTTTAAGTTTGGTTAGGATTAAAGGCGGTGAATCATCCAGCCAATTACAATGGTTTACAATAGCTTAAATTGAACCATAATTTTTGATATTTTTTGTTTTGAATTTGGGGCAGCAGTTGCAAAGATATTCAACAAATACAAAAAGATATCCCCAGACAAAAAGTTTTTGGAAACTCTGAGTTTTGTTCTTCCCGCCAAAACTACTGTAGTTTTGGCGGGAAGAACAAAACTCAGAGTTTCCAAAAACTTTTTGTCTGGGGACATCTTTTAATCCCAACATACCACTGTTGATGTTAATTGCATGCTATGTAGTTAGTGACCAGGTTGGAATTGTGCATCATTTTGAATTGGTACAATCTGAGAAGAGCAAGGTGTATGTTTTTCAAATCCAAAAGAAAATTCGTTGCCAACAACATTCGGAGAAAGCCTTTTCATTTCCAGGAGAGTTTCAGAAATAGGTATGAAACTGTGATGTGATCGATTATGTACAGATGTACAGTTATTTTATGCCAGCAATAGCCCAAGCAAACACCTGTTGTGGAGTTAAAATTTGATTCGTTACAATTGCTTGTAAGCTTGCTTTCATTACTGGACGATTTTCCATGGCTAGTAGCAAAAAAGTTCCACTCAGGATCAACGTCATGATCTCTTTTATGGTAGTACAAATTCACCAAATTCTTGGTTATTGTATTGGCTTGCAGCGCCATCACAGAAACATACTACTTTGGAAACTGTTGGAAGCTTTTCCCATATATAGATGAGCACACTGTGGATAAACGTATGAACAGCATTACTGTTATGTGTCATGCTATCAGATATGATGCAGATAACTTAAACACTTGACCTCACCAACATCATTCTTGAAGTAAACACAAAATGGGCGAAAGGTAGCTTGGCTGTTTTACAATGATATCCTTGGACAGCGTCTTGAACCAGAAAGCTATAACTTTCAGCAAAATCAAGAAGAACAATAATTTCATTGCACTGATTTGTTCTTTTATTGTTTCAAAAAAGCTGATTAAGATTTAGCGATATACTGATGATGTCTCAGCAAATCAATTTTTTTACGAGTGGTTTCAGTAAACTCAGCTACAGTATATTGCAGATCCAAAAGTTTTGTCCTATTCGTGTGAACCACTGATTGACGATAATAGTATTTTCCAGGTCGGCATCATTTTGCTCAAAGGTCTGTTTCAATACATCCTTAAGTTGATCTTTTCAGGCCATTGCAAACATTGCTGCATCATGCTGTTTCGAATTTAGAAACTGCAAACCATGTGCATTAGAAAGTCTAGATATAAAACTTTTTCAGGAAGACCACTGAGAAGAAGCTTTGCATTCTGATTGTTCTTACAAACACACAAAGAATGCATACCCTTGGAGTTAATGGTTACACACCATTCGGTCGAAGTTCACAAAACTTTGAAAATCCAATTGCATCACTGTTGTTCTGTAGTAATTGTTCGTAAAGTTCTTTTAAGTTAACTAACAGAAGATGGTTTTGTTTCGGAATTTTTTCGCTACCATAGTTAATTGATACAAACTCTTTACATCTTGACATGCAATAATCACTGATGATAAACTGCAATGCTAACTAACCATAATACTGACAATATTGTTTTATGCATCATTTTAGTGAATTGGTTGCTGCACAGTGCGTGAGCCTTCAAGGCTGCAGAACTTCAAATCTGTTAGTTGCGGTATTTGCTTTTTATTGTAGGCCTACAGTAGATACATATCAGATGAAATTTGATGCTTTTCAAGGCTTTGAAATATTGGGTACAAGTATATTTTGCAGTACAATGTGTTCTGTACTGTGCACTCACTGAAACATGACTAATGTTGAAGTGTTGGCTTGGTGTCTTGAATAAACAGTGATAAAGGTTATTTTTGAGCAAAATATGTTACCTTGGTGTTCTTTTCACTGAATTTTTCTGCTATTGAGCACAGATTTAAATATCAGAATTGATTGAAAACTGAATGTTTTCATTGCAGAAGTAACTTTTGTTTTAGTCACGCACAATTAAAAAGTGCTAATTGAATCGAAAATTTAAAAAAATGAATAAATTTGACCCTAGTAAAAGTGCTATTCGTTCCCAAATCTATCCGTTCTTGCTCTTCTTCCCAAAAACGCTTACTTCCTGCTCGCCGGTGCAAATCTTCCACCCAGACTAATACCCAGTCTCTTGCTTCTGATTCAGCCATTGGACTTCATCTTTTACAAAATCCTACCTGCGCTCAACATTATGATGACAGCAGATTTTCTATTCTTGCCCAAGGCCGCTCACCTTTTCATCTATCTGCTCTGGAAGCTACTTTCATCAAACTTCTAACCCCGCCCTCTGCCGACAAAAAGAATTCGTATACAGCTTAAAGATTGTACACTAATGACGCTTTCTCATTGGTCCTTTTCCAGCCAATCACGGCTCGGCTTTTTCCTATAAATAGCCGCTCATTTTTCTATGCTCTCCATTCTGACGATTCTTCTTGACAAGTGTCAGACGAAAAGCTTCGAAGATGAACATTTTAATCAAGGCAATTCTCAAGTTCTGTACCACCAACCAACTCTTCAAATATTTTCGAAAACGGTACAGTGACCAACAACTCAAGATCTTGAACAAGTTGGTCAAAACTCGTGGAAAGCTTAGATCTCTACAATCCTCAATAGCCTTTTTAAAGGCTGCCATTTTTCAAAGAGTTGTTCCTAAATGGATTCATGCACGCATTGATAAGTCACGCGCCCGACACACTCCCAACATGGAGCACGCTTTCATGCGCGATGAAATCGAGAAAAAGTGTTCTCTTATCAAAATGCAAAAGAGTCATTACCGCACGCTGTGGTCACATGTTCGAACAATTCTTTCCTTTTTTTGACCTACTGCGTTTCTATCGCTACGTTGCCAAGATCGACAACGTGAAGGAAAAAGAAAATCTGTCGAAAAACGAACGCAACCTTTGTTTACTTCGACTGCAACGATTTGGCAACACAGCTAACCCGGACCACAAAAACATCACTAACCTTTCGGATTACAAACTTTCACCAACAGAAGAATTTGTGCTTTCGCTTGAACTCAACTTCTGCCTTCCACCTACAAACTCGAAGAGAGAAGGAATTTTTGCAGAGTTCGAAGTACTCATTGCTCAACTTCAGCACCATCGACCTCAATCACCCGAAAAGCACTCGGCTTTGAAAGCCCAACTGAGCGATTTGGCGCATGCTTACTGCGGCACGCCTGTTGATGCTGGCGATTTTCTCATGCACAGGGAATGTCTCAGTGCTATCAAATCCCTGCGATCAAACAGAAATATTGTGATCACCAAACCAGACAAAGGATCCGGCGTGGTGATTTTGAACAAAACCGACTACGTCAAAAAGATGAACTCCATTCTTGAAGACGAAACGAAATTTCTGACTCTCGGCCCATCAAGTAAAATGGACAACACTTCAAAGATCGAATCCCGGATACAACGCCGCCTGCTGCAGTTGCACAAAGACGATTTGCTCCCAGCAAATTTATATGATCTTATTTGACCGACTGGCTCTCAATGGCCGCACATGTACGGCCTTCCCAAAACACAAAAAAAAATGTGCCACTCCGACCCATTCTGTCTATGACCGGTTCAGCGCAACACCAGCTAGCCAAATATCTCTCTTCTCTTCTCGAACCTGTTCTCACTCTTTATTCAAGCAACTGCATACGGGACTCTTTCACCTTTACTGACATCATTAAAACTTCAAATTTGGACCCTTTTTCTGTCTTTCTCTGCTCTTTCGACATTTCGAGTTTATTTACCAATGTCCCTCTAGCGGAGACTATTCAAATCTGTGCTGATGCTCTCTACAGTTCGGAACACCCTCCTGCACCTTTTCCACGGCAAATCTTCGTCGAACTTATGGAGATGGCTACTTCTTCTGTTGAGTTTAGCTTTAATGACATCATGCATCGCCAAATCGACGGAGTCGCCATGGGATCACCTCTTGGACCAGCCCTTGCCAATATTTTTGTTGGCTACTACGAATCTAAACTTTTTCAGACCACTTCAAAACTGGAGATGTATTACCGCTATATGGATGACACCTTCGTAGTATTCAGCAACGAAGATGAATGCGATCTTTTCTTAGACAGCCTCAACTCGCTTCACCCTTCTCTCCGCTTTACTTTCGAAAAAGAATCCAACCTGGCTCTCCCATTTCTGGATGTTCTTGTTGAAAAATCCCCTTCCAAGTTCATTACTTCCATCTATCGGAAACCCACATTCACCGGTCTATATCTACGCTGGAATTCCTTCAGTCCTCGGAAACGCAAAACTAACCTAATCCTGACATTAACTCACCGGGCTCTTGCCATCTGTTCTCCTGAAAGATTTCCATCGGAACTAGACAAAATCAAGTCCATTCTACTGACTAATGGATACCCTGAGCACGTGATCAAGTCGTTTATGGCTATGAAGATGAAGCAATTTCACGCTCTGCCCAAATTTGGACCCGAAAAATGCCCTGTTTATTTACGTCTCCCATGGCTCGGTTCTGTTTCTACCCGGTTTGAAAAGCAAGTTAAAACTGCTGTCAAACAGTGCTTTTCCGCTGTGGAACCACGTGTTGTTTACTCTACCAAGGAGCTTCTCCCCGCTACCAACAAGGATGTACTGCCTGCTTTACAGAAAAGCAACGTGATTTATCAATTCTCATGCCACTGTGACAGTCGGTATGTAGGCCGTACTTCCCAAAGGCTGCATGACAGAATCAAACAACATGTCCCCAAATCTATCCGTTCTTGCTCTTCTTCCCAAAAACGCTTACTTCCTGCTCGCCGGTGCAAATCTTCCACCCAGACTAATACCCAGTCTCTTGCTTCTGATTCAGCCATTGGACTTCATCTTTTACAAAATCCTACCTGCGCTCAACATTATGATTACAGCAGATTTTCTATTCTTGCCCAAGGCCGCTCACCTTTTCATCTATCTGCTCTGGAAGCTACTTTCATCAAACTTCTAACCCCGCCCTCTGCCGACAAAAAGAATTCGTATACAGCTTAAAGATTGTACACTAATGACGCTTTCTCATTGGTCCTTTTCCAGCCAATCACGGCTCGGCTTTTTCCTATAAATAGCCGCTCATTTTTCTACGCTCTCCATTCTGACGATTCTTCTTGACAAGTGTCAGACGAAAAGCTTCGAAGATGAACATTTTAATCAAGGCAACTGCAAAGAACCCAAAAATCCATTAAATTTACAGGTGCTAAAATCTGGAATTCTATCTCGAGTAATATAAGAAAATCCTCATTTCGAAACTTTAAAAAAATGTTCAAAGCATATTTACTTCACTCATCTGATTAGTAAACCAATTGTATGGTTCATTTATCTTCTTTTATTTACTGAAACGTAGTGGATGTGCTTTATGTTGCATGGTTCATGTGGCTTTAGCTGACAGCAGGGATGTTGTTACTCTTCATACTGGTTGATTCATAGCAGCTAACATTAGCACCTTGGATTGTTTTATTGCCTGATATTTTTTCTCTTTTTACCCTCGACTATCTTAGAATTTAAAGTCATCTTTTCAAGATGAACTGAGATGGCTACAGTCTCGAAGATCTCATGGTCCCTACGTAGCTGCTCTTGTCTATATTATCTTGTTGATATTTGTTTAGTTTAATTCTACTGGCAAAGTTGTCTTCTTTTTTTTGACTTGTACATTGTACAGTGCTATTTATTATATTTGAACTTGAAACTTGAACGTGGGAAGTATTTGTTGAAAAGTTGTGGAGGTATGTGAAGAGTTGAGGAAAAGGAAAGGGGATGTATGCGGCTTATAAAAAACAAGGTGCATGCACAAAGATACTCAATTTCTCAGAGTTTTTAGACGAAGGTATAAATTGTGGTGGTCTGGCAACAGCTCTGATATTGGAGGGATTGGAATTTTGGTAAAGAGCAATGTGAGAAGGTGGTAGATATCCAGAGAAAAATCGACAAAGCTATGGAGGTAGAGTAAGCGTTTGGAAAGCAAGTGATACAAGCAATATCAGCACATGGACCACAAGCAGAAAGGCCACTTGAAAATAAGCACAGGTTCTATGATGAATTGGCAGGCGAATACAAGCTACAGAATCCTAGTGAAGTGGTATTCGAACTGTGGGATTTTAATGAACATGTTGGTGATGAGGTAGAGGTTGTTCATGGAGCTTTGAGGGTGTTCATGGAGGAAATGGAATAGGTAAGAGAAATGCGGAAGGAAGAATGCTACTTGAGTTTTGTGACGAAAAATAATTGTGTGTGGCAAACACATGGTTTAAGAAGACGCACAAAAGAAAAACGTTTGAATCCGGCAATAATGAATCTGAAATTGATTTCATTTTATTTAGTAAAGCAAACAGAAAATTTGAAAAACGTATAGGTAATTCCATGGGAATTGCAACATCGACTGCTAATTGCCGATGTGGATAAAAAAAAACTAAATAAAGTTGTCACGAAAAAATCAAAAGCAAAGCGCATGGTTTGGAAATTAAAAGAAAGGGAAATGCAATAAAAATTTAAAAAAAGGATTGAAGAATTAGTTGTTGTTGAAACAACAAATTTGTGGGAATCTCTTAGAGATACAGTTATGACGGCATGTGATGAGCTATATGGGAAGAAGAAAGTCAGAAAGAATGGAGGAAATAAATGGGGGTGGAAGGAAGAAGTGAGGAATGCTATAGCAAGGAAGAAGAAAGCATTCAAAACGTTTTGCAAAACTGCTTTGGAAGAACACCAAATATCCTTTAGAAAAATAAGAAATCAAACTAAGAAAGTGACTGCTAAAGCAATGAAGATGGAAGCTGAAAAGGAAATGGAAGAAATGCGTGAAAAACCAAACAAGATTTTCAAATTCGTTAAACTTATGAAAAGGGATGGAAAAGATGTTGAAGGAGAAAAATGGATTAAGGGTAGAGATGGAAGAATTGGTTTCAGTCAAGAAGATTGATGAAAAATATTGGAGGAACATATGGAGAAAATCATGAATGAGGAAAATGCTTGGGACCACAAGGTGGACGCTGCTACGGTTGAGGGGCCAGTAGATAAAGTTTCTCGCAAGGAAGTGAGAGAAGCGATCAGGAAAATGAAACATGGAAAAGCTGTGGGGTTCTCTGAAGTAACAACCGAGATGATTGTTGCAGGTGGTAGAATTGCTGAGGAAGTGATGTTACAGCTTTGCCAACGAGTTTTGGACGGAAAGGGAGTCCCGGATAACTGGAAACCAGCGTTGTGGTGTCAATTTTTAAGGGAAAAGGAGATGTGATGAACTGTGGTTCGTATAGAGGAGTGAAGTTGCTGGAACATGGCATGAAGATTATTGAAAGAGTGTTGGAGAGAAGAATACAAACATTAGTTGATTTTGATGAAGCACAGTTTGGTTTCATGCCTATAAAAGAAACAACAGATGCCTTATTCTTAGTATAAAGGTTGCAAGAAGAACATCGAGTGAAAGACAAAAGAATGTACATGTGTTTTGTTGATTCGGAAAAGGCATTTGACAGAGTACCAAGAAGAGTGATGAAATGGGCTATGAGAAAGAAGGGTTTGCCTGAAATCCTGGTCAAAGCAGTTACGAATCTTTATCAAGAAGCAGAAACAAAAGCTAGAGTTGGATCGGGCTTGTCAGAAGAATTTTCTGTGAAATTTGAGGTACACCAAGGATCTGTGTTGTCACCTTTGTTGTTTGCAACGGTGATAGTTTGCCTGAAATCCTGGTCAAGGCGGTGATGAGTCTTTATGAAAGAGCAGAAACGATAGTTAGAGTTGGATCGATTCTGTCAGAAGAATTTTCTGTTAAAGTTGATGTATACCAAGGATCTGTGTTGTCATCGTTGTTGTTTGCAATGGTGATAGATGAAGTAACGGAAAATGCAAGAAAAGGCTGGATAAGGCAAATTCTTTATGCAGACAATTTGGTTCTAATGGAGGAAACTATGGAAAAATTGAGAGAGAACTTTGATGAATGGAGAGAGGCGTTTGAAAGCAAAGGGATGAAAGTCAATCTTGGAAAGACAAAGTTGATGGTGAGTGGAATAGAGAAAGAAACAAACGTTCATCAGTAAGATTGATCTTTGTGGCATGTGTGGAACAAGAGCTATGTCTAACTCGGTGTTATGCACAGCATGTCGAAAGTGGGTCCACGCAAGACACAAGGATAAAAAGAAAGTTGCAGTTTATTAAATAAAAATTTTGTTCGTAAGAAATGTGTAAGTGTAGTAAAGAACTTCCAGGGACCAGATGAAATACTGTGCGATGGTGTGGAAACTGAAAGCAAGTTCGCTTATCTAGGTGACAGATTGAATGCAAATGGTGGGAGCGAAACAGCGGTAACAGCTAGAACAAGAATTAGTTGGATGAAGTTCAGAAAATGCAGCGAATACTCAAAGGCAGAAAGTTTCCATTAAAGATGAAAGGGAATGTTTACAAAAGTTGTGTAAGATAAGCTACGTTGTATGGAAAAGCATGGTGCTCAAGAGAAAAAGAAATGGAGAAAATGGGATGAAAAAAAATGGACTGGCGAAATACGATGCATGTGATCGAACAAAATAGCAAGCCGTGGTAAAGGCAATGACCATATGAATTCCAGCCAACTACGCCGACAATACCGGATCTAAAATGTGTTGATGATGATTCACTACGTACAAATCGTTTGCTTAGCAGTATGATAGTCCAAAATCATGCAAGCGTGGTTTACCACTGTTATTGTTTAACCAACATTCCAAAAATATACATTTTAACAATGTAACAATACATCGAAGTTAAGTTTTGATTAAGAAGTGTAGAGTGCAACGGCAAATTTGACAACTTTTCACCACATTTAGAATGGCATTTTTCACCAAACCCGCATCCTGCTGTTTCTTGTAAACACACTAGCATGCTAATTTATGTGTAAATTAATGCAATCTTAAAAACGTCCTTTTAAAAATATTTTTTCAACATGCTTAGGGTCAAGTATGCATTACTTGCCATAAAAACGAGGGGGCCAGACACATTTTGCCACTTCAATGTTAGCCTCGAGAGGGCTCTACCCTCCAAAATCGATGTCAGTGGCCAGCATATATAACTTCAAAAAGTTTTTTAATCAGCCTATCTGCAGAAACAATTTGGAAAAACAACAGTGATTGAAGTTTTAGGATATACATAACTTAATCTTTCAAAAATTCATGACTCCTGTAAACTTGAAATTGCTTTAAATATGATTGCAAAAATTTAAAAACTCTTAAACTTCCTAATACATTTGAAATTACTTTACTACTCCAAGTAATGTACATCAGTACTCCAATAGAAGCAAACCTCAACTAGCACTCTATATCCCAAAATTCTGTTTTATTAGCATTCAACATTCGTTTGGATATAGAGGTGTAAAAATTTGGAATAGTATAGAACAAGATCTAAGACCTTTCTTAAAAAAAATTTGGCAAAAAGAACAAAAATATATTGCTTCAAAGTTATTTAGCTTAAAAAATTATTTTGTGATTTTTAATTTTAAATATTTATTCAATTTTTTAAATCAAATCTAAAACTCTTATTTATTTTGTGGAACTGTTTGTCTTGAAGACCCCCTAAAAGTCACTTCACAGCCTCTAGGGTTCATTCCATGCTTAATTTAAAAGGGCTTGTCACCATGTGTTACCAAACATAGATATTGGTTCTTAAACTAAAGAGTATCACACAGAATAAAAAAAAAATTTTTCAAATATCCGCAATGGTTTTCAAGTTATCGCAGTTTAAATTTTCGACCACTAGAGAAAGATTTTGCTCCCGAGTTTCAAAAATAGTGCTGTAGTTCCATTTCTGAAGCAGTCTAATGCCTGAAAATTGCTACATGGGAGATTTTAGGGTCAAGAAATTCACTTTTGATGCCAAAACTGCAAAAATACGACTGCTTCATTGTGAAAACTTGAATTTAAATTTTATTGAGAGCCCAAATTTGGGAGCAAATTTTGGGGTGTAGGTGCATTGCTGCAACAATCTTTTTTTTTTCATCTATATCTACATTGCTCATAGTTTTTGAAAATTATATAACAGTTTTTTATTTACTTTTAATTGGCATCTGAACTGGAAAAGGTTTTTGTTGGATAGTTAATTCTAATAAATCTGCAATTTTAATGGCTGTAACACTTAAAAAATTATTTGGATTTTCTGAATAAAAGTTTGGGAAACTAGTTGACTAGTTGTGTGAGGTAACTACAGTATAATTCAGGTACAGTAGACAGAAAAATCGTTCAATCTATATATCACCAATAGCTCAGTCAATTATGATACTGTACGTGGAGTTTTAATAAAAAGTTTAATATTAGTTCAGAGGCAATAATTTCTTGTCAAAGACTCAAAGGAGTAGCTAATTGAAGGAATAACCTGCTAATAGTATTTTTCAACTTTCTAAAGTATTATGCTCCTATTTTGCAATAGCTGACTATTTTGTAATACCAGACATGATTTATTGAAAGATGATGCAGGTACAGTTTAATAGTCTATTTATTATACCTGTACTTCTAAGGAGTAGCTTTGAGAGTAGCTTTTTACCAGTTCTCATTGTGAGTAGCCTTCTAATAGTTCCAAACTGCTTTCTAAAGTCTGTATTATTCTTTAGAAAATACCTTTAACAACATTATGAAAAATTCTAGTTTAAGAATGCCGAAAGTTTTCAAGAAGTGCACAACAATACATTTTTTTCTGACCTTCAACAAGCTGCACAATTCTTATAAAATGTTTAAATAATTTTTATCGCGAATACTGCTCAATTAAGTTTTGCATCGTTGTGCTTACTTCAAATTAAATAATTTTTTAACCAGAGTTAACCTGTAATACTGATAAAGCTCGTTTTATGTTTACCAAAAATTAAAGTATGTTCAATTAGTTGAAAGAACTTTTTCTTACACAACAAACACAGTCCTGTTTGTTACACAGCACCATCATATCCAGATTTTGTTAAGAGAGAGGCTTTTAAAAGATAACATCTTTCCATGTCAAAATTTTAATAGTATCTAGCACCCAACAAGTTGAAAAAACTGCTGTGGGTTTGAAATGCATCATGAACAACATAAGGCTTGTCTACTAGGTGCTATGTGATTTGTATGATTTCATAAAAAAATAGTTTTGTCAGCAGTTTAGTTTTAACACCATTTGCAAGAAATTTTCCTTTTAGAGCCATTTGAAAGAATTGAATTACTAAACCAATTTATCCCCCCACTTCTACTGTATAGGTCAGGTCCTAAACATGTTCAAAAGTTAGCATATTTGGGTAAACCTTGAAACAATATGGATGAAGAGGAATGCTTCAGCCCACACAAAGCCTTTTCCTCAATAGTTGCACTACTAAACGCATTTAGTATGAACCAGAAGGCATACAGCTGTGACTCTTATTTGAGAAATGCAAACTGTGTGGTTAAAATAAAAATTACTTAATCAAACGAAAATAGTTGCAGTACTATGTAGCTAATGTAGTGACCAACGAAGCACAAATTTGCAAGTTTCTGAAATAATCGTAGCACCATTATTAAGCAAAAAATTCACAGAATTTATTGCAATTAGTGATTAAAATTAATGTAAAAAACTAGCATCAACAAATTTGAGAAAAACAATTTTTTCGTGAAAAGAATTGAAAGCATCAAAAAAACTTGAAGTAAACCTTGAGACCAATTGCCAGCAGCAAAAGGTTGTTCAGGGCCACATATACAGCATGTTATCCACATCTTATTTGTTTTGCATAAATCATAAGAAATGTTTCAATTTGTAGTTCATTAAAAATTAAAAACTGTAAAGCCCAACAGTTTGTTTCATCTGTAAATGGGATCATTAGTGGTAAATCTAAACAATGGTTTAAGCAATTTGTAGTTCATTAAAAATTAAAAACTATAAAGCCCAACAGTTTGTTTCATCTGTAAATGGGATCATTAGTGGTAAATCTAAACAATGGTTTAGAATTGTTAAAAAAATTGTAATTTTGAATGTTTTTTTCATACTGTGGTAAACAGTTGGGACATGTTTCAATGATTTTACTTGCTTAATGATTAATGTAAGCTTTGTTGGTTGTACACTCACAAACACTATGTGTGTGTTGGTGTGACCAGCAAAACATAAGAATTTTACAGTACTTTGTGGTGTTCTCAAACATGTCAGCTATTTTTTGCTTATAACATAAAACTTTGTGTTTTTCAACATTAATCACAAACACCGAAACTAATCTTGCATACATGAGAGTGTTTGTACCACTAACTGGACTGGTAGCTACTATATCCAATGCAAGTTGCATAAATGTAGCAGTGTTGTTACTCATCTTCTTTCAGCTTTAAGTGTTACTATGCTGAAAGGCGACGAAAATTAATACAAAGTAAGTAATATTGTAATGGTACAAGAAGTTCAGTTAAGAATTACAAATAGTTAAAACGTAGAACCCTGCTTCAGGCTGTTGAACCGGTAGCATTTTTTTGTTATAGAGCTTTCTGCATCGTTGACAGGCTCTGGCCCATGTTAATTGAGCACTTTGGAAACTGGAAAGACAGTGCTCAAGTCAAAGTGATATTGTATGTATGTATGTCACAGTTGAGCCAACATAACCATGCTTTTTTTTTAAAAGAGTTCTGCCACTTTTCAAAGTAATACAATCATGAATATTGCTGATTTATTAGAATTAATTGTCTAAACAAGCACTTTTTCCAATTAAGATGCCAATTAAAAGTAAAAAAAAAACTGTTATTTAATTTTCAAAAACTATGAGCTGTGTAGATATACTGTAAACGAAAAAAAAATTTTGCTGCAGTGACGAGCCTACACCCCAAAATTTGCCCCCAAAGTTTGACTCTCGTTAAAATTTAAATATAAGCTTTTACCATGAAGCAGTCGTATTTTTGCAATTTTGGCATCAAAAATGAATTCCTTGACCCCAAAAACTCCCATGTAGCAATTTTCAGGCATCAGACTGCTTCAAAAATGGAACTACAGAACTATTTTTGAAACTCGTGAGCAAAATCTTCCTCTAGCGGCCTAAAATTTAAACTGCGATAACTTGAAAACCACTTCAGATATTTGAAAAAAAAATTTTTTGTTCATTATCATGTTTTTGACACCTTTAGTCGAAAAACCATATTTGAAATATACCAAAAACACGGTTACAAAAAATTATTTAAATTTTGAATTAAGTAAGGAATGACCCTTAGTGACTTTATTTATAAATTATTTTTACCAATTAAAAATTCTTTTTTG
This sequence comes from Trididemnum nubilum, assembly GCA_963965965.1. Taxonomy (NCBI): domain Eukaryota; kingdom Metazoa; phylum Chordata; class Ascidiacea; order Aplousobranchia; family Didemnidae; genus Trididemnum; species Trididemnum nubilum. Next base: position 91,199 of record OZ014479.1, on the reverse strand, counting down.
TGTGTTTTTGCTACAGTAACGATAAAAGTGTCTCTCTTACATAGGCCACAACTGCATTTCAGTTTTTCTTCTTCCCAGCATACATTCAAGAAGAGAGCTGAATAAAAACATTTCATCTGAAACAGTCTTTTTTAAGACTACCAATTTCTTAAGGTTTTTAGTGATTTCATCACTACAAGATTACATGATAGACGACATTCTGAAAACAGAGTAGGCCTATCTGTCAACTTTATTGTACTATTGCATTATTAAAATCAAAACATTGACTGAGAACAGCAGCCATTAAACTATTCTATTATCCCAGGAGATGTCTTGCCCTAATCCTCACTTTGTGGCAAAATCACTGTGACGAAATCACTTTGTGATGAGATCACTAGCAACGTTTGTTAAAGAGTGAAAATGGTAGGTCCAACAGCACTGAAAGCAATTTTAAAATTTTGTTCCCCAAGCAAGCATTTTAAAAGTGAGTTCAGGACTGCTAGGACACTGATCTTGTAATGAAAAGGCGACACAGGACAGCAGCATTAGCCAAAATTATAACACAGCAATTTGATCAGTTGACATACCGATAGTATTTGCTATCATACCTCCAACACTCAAATTGATTTTGTCAGGGCAGCTATCAGCTTTATATTCAGCAGTTAGTTGAAAAACTGGAACTGGAAAGGCTAATTCCACATCTGTAAAATGTGAGTGAAGGTTTAAAAGGCATGATTCCAAACTTTCTTCTGTTGATAAGCCAACTGATAATGACATCAGTAGCTGTTGCGGTTTGAGATCATTTACTGGGAGTACGCCTAATGGTACCTGATTTTTTTCTGAAGTTTTTACTAGGCCTGTACTAGATTTCGAATCTCCAGCAATTTCAGATTTAACTGGTTCTGCATCTGTTCTAGATCTAGCTGGCCTAAGAGAGTCTTTAGATTCTTTGTTCATATGAAGTAAGCCACCAGCATCAATGCTCAAAGACATGAAGTTGTTACAACCTTAGCCTACAATAGTTCTATTCAAAATTAAAATTTACTGCAATACTGAATATCCCTACTGGAAAAGTAGGCTACTCAATGATAAAGTGACTCCCAGCCATAGTCAGATACTGTAATGTAACACAATATTTCAGAATTTTAGTGGTCTGGGATGACCAAACACTAATTACATTCAATTTACTATTACCGCACCACAGTACATACAGTAGAACATACAGTACAAGAGTAAGTGATTTTCACAGCACTCACAAATCAGAAATATTGTTCGATTCCAACGCAAAGCTATTATCTAGCAGAAACTATTCAACACTAGCTATAATGTGTGACCATTGGTTTCATGTTTATCACAATCATCACAGATCAGACATACTAACTCTCTGCAAAATCGCAAATGCATCATACATCAAATGAATAGGTGCCATACCAGTAATTCTAGATTTCCTCGTTAATAAAACAAATAACATTACCACTTACTGGTACCATCAAAACTTGCAGTGCATCCTTCATTAAAATCTGCCTTTGCCCCTTAAACTCAAATCCAACTCTCTAGTGCCTGATACATTAGGATGGTCCTTAAATACACAGCAAAATTTAACAATAAAAATTATCATGGGAACCAAAGTAAATGTGTTCCTTTTAGGCTAAAACCGTCGTGCGTGAAAAATCTCCAAGATAGAAAAACATTTAGAGGTAGCACAAATGCAGTAAAGTTTTTCATAAATACCCAATTTCGCAAAAATAAGAGCTATGATTTTAATATTAAGTCAATTATGATGTTTTTGATGTTTGCAGGCTAGAGTTTTAATATTTAATCGTTTTGCGAGCTTCTGGCTGAAAGCCTACCAGCGGGGAAGCCTAGGAAAGACCCACCAGAATGGCGACTACTTAAAACAAGCAATGCGAAAAAGTTATCTTCCCACTTTTTCGCGTTGCTTGTTTTAAGTAGTGAACGTTTTGGTGGCTTTTCCCTAGGCTTAAAGACAGGACACTAGTTACTTGGCAAGATACAATAAGTTGGGCTGCACCCATAATGTTACTGCTTCTGAACAGCTAACACTCTGCAAACAACGAAGCCCTTATTTTTAATCGTTTTGCATGCTTCTGGTCTAAAGACTACCAGCACGGAAACCTAGGGAAGAGCCACCAGAATGGAGACTACTTAAAACAAGCAATGCGAAAAAGTTGTCTTCACAATTTTAAATATTAAATTCTCTTAATATTAAATCATTTTCAAATATTTATCTTAATAAAAATATTAAATCAATTTCAAATATTAAAACTCTGGCCTCTAAACGTCAAAAACATCATGAAGACAACTTTTTCGCATTGCTTGTTTTAAGTAGTCGCCGTTTTGGTGGCTCTTCCCTAGGCTTCCGCGCTGGTAGTCTTTGGACCAGATGCATGCAAAATGATTGAAAATAAGGGCTTCAATGTTTGCTGAGCGTTAGCGGTTCAAAAGCAGTAATATTATGGGTGTAACCCAACTTATTGTATGTTGCCAAGTAACTAGTGTCCTGTCTTTATTCTCACTTAACAAAAACCATGTGAATGGTATGCTTTGAGGCAAAATGCATGTGGAACTGAAGCTGATCTTCATCACATTTTCTAATTAGCCAGACGTATTCCTATATAAGTGCCAGTGCCACACCATGCTCTGTAGTTGCATGCGAGACTTGAATTTTTTGCAACAACTTTCTGTCTGCCATCAATGAGCCTAATAATTCACTCCCAGAACCAAAGTCGATTGATAGAAATTTTTGATCCATTTATTTTCATTTTTTGGAAAAATCCAATTAATTGCGTTTAATCAGCAAATCACTTTTTTCCGATTGTTGTTTCTTAATGGTACGCTTGGTAAAGTTTTCATCTTTGTTAAGAGCTGTAACAATTCAACACTTCATGTCACCATGCACCTCTTGTTCAAAAAAACCTACGCCAGTAGTTTCTTAGACATGAACCAAAGCCAACCACATAATTTTTTCATTACGGTTGCCCCAATTCTCTTGTCAATGTGATTTTGCCACGTTTTTTGCAAGTCCAAGATTTTTTTACATTTTGGCAAGTTTAGTGCAGATAAAAGAAATGATCCTTTGGTCTATGCTCACCACAATCAGTTTATCTTGCAGTTCCGGCGTATGTAGTGCAGATAAAAGATATGATCCTTTGATCTGCTCGCCACAATCAGTTTACCTTGCAGTTCCGGCGCATGGTAATCTGATTATGGCAAGCGTAAGTTAAGAGCGCCATAATCAATTCTGGCCCCCCTAACCAATTTCTGATTTTGTTCAAGTTTTGCTTTAATGGAGATGCAAGCACCAGATTCTAATTTTTAGTGTTTGAGACATTCACGTCAAACAACATATTACCCTATAGCAAAAACTTTCTCAGCCTATCCCCATTTTTCTAATGTTCAAACGATACCATTTGCTTGAGACTAACTGGTCCCATTAGGAATTTGCAAACGATGCCACTTGCTTGAGACTAACTGGTCCCAGTAGGAATTAGGGCAATCTTAAACAGATGTTTTATGCAAATGCCAAAGGTGATGATAGGCAGGTGATTTACTTGTGAGAATAAATTTGAATAAGATTGAAAGTGGTTTAAGTTATTAGTCGAAACTTTTTTACAAAAATAGAGTATGTTGAGAATATCACAAGCTGTTATTTTTTGAATTTCTTAAGATGATCTTTCAAATTCTTCGCACAGTTTATGATTTTGAACTTGCGAGTTGCCACTCTTCTATTTTCTGCTTCCATTGATTCTATTTTCTAACATTCCCTTTTAAGATTTCTAACATTCTTTTTTAATCTTTTAAGCTAGAAAAACGATGCATGAAGAATTATTAAAAACGTGAGTGTGAAATGGAATATAATCACAGTTACAAAATTTGCATATAGGCTAGAAAATTTTTGTATCTTTGTCATGAGGGTTTTTGAATCAGAGCATTTGTGCTGTCCACATCAAAGAAATCTCTCACTTCATGTTTTTGTTATTTTTGGGAGCCTAAAAGATTCGCTAAGCATTTGAACAAGTTTAATAAGTATCCAAGACAAGTTTAATAAGTATCCAAGAATTCAAGTAACACATTATTGTTTTGTAATGCATGGGTGGCTCCATGGAGCGAAGCTGCAGCTGGTACAAAACACTGTAAGCATTAACTGTGGAGACAGAGCATCTTAATCAAACACTGCTGATGTGCTGCTGTATGTCTGTCATATGTTGTGAAAAACACTGTTAAAATTTAAACACTGTCCTAGATACAAAGTGGTATTTTACGTCACAGTGATCAACCGATTTGTGTTAAATATGGTTTCATTAGGTTGATGATTTTTTTGGTTTACTTAGCCTGGTGTCGACATTTCAATACAATTTTGGGTTTTTGGTTGTGAGTGTTAGGTAACATCAATTACAACAGTTCTGTGATGATTTTTTGGTTTACTTAGCCTGGTGTCGACATTTCAATACAATTTTGGGTTTTTGGTTGTGAGTGTTAGGTAACATCGATTACAACAGTTCTGATAGGGCCGTGCTCGTCTCGTGATATATAGTGTATATAATGTAACATATGAATAATCTTAAATTTTTGCTGTTCATGTGCAACCTGTAAACTTTTTTTTCCAGATATTTTGCATAGTTTTTTATCGAAAACGAACAAATTTAACCAAATTCCCAAATAGTTTTCCAAAAATTTTGAATCAAGGACCACTCTACTGGTACGTAGTAAGTAACCCACTCTGATTATTTTATTCTCTGTAGTCAAATTAATGTCAAATATAGGCTATGGTTGTGATAAACATGAAACTAATGGTCACACATTATCAGTTATAGCTTGTTTTGAATAGTTTCACCTAGAACATACAGTACCATATCGTACTTGAAACAACTGACACTTGCATCGTGTTTTTTTGCAGATAAAGAAATTTCCATGCATATCAGTATCATAATTGGCAATTTAATAAGAGATTTAATGTGACTGATGATTGTGATAAACATGAAACAAATAGTTTCACCAAGAACATACACGACCATACCATATTTGAAACAACTGACACTTGGGTCATGTTTTTTTGATGACAGTAAGCCTATCTATATCGTAATCAGCAATTTAATAAAAGATTTAATGTGAATGATGATCGAGATAAACGTGAAACTAATGGTTGCACATTATAGCTCTTTTGAGTAGTTTCACCTAAAATAGAGGTTCTTAAACTAGGGGGCACAAAAAGATTTGCAAGGAGGGTGCAAATGACCTTGCCATTGTGTTTGTAAATAAGACAAAAATAAATTAAGATACACAGACAGATAGCCTATATCATCTGGTAAATTGCCTTGTCTGACCATATCACAAATAAAACTTTCTCAAGGGGTGTTTAATTTAATCTTTCTATTATCGTGTCATCAACCAATAATTGTTTCTTTTTTTTTTATTTGAGCATGCGAATCTCAAGATATCACAGAAACCATAAAACAGTCTTCTTATGATGTTTTGTCAATGCAATAGCAGCTAATTTAGCTGGTTTTATTGTGACATGTAATCTGTTACAGAGAACATTGATAACTTCAAGTTAATAAAGTGGAAAACTTATCTTAAGGAAAAGTGATAGTATAAGCAGGTTCGCTCCAACGGAAGCGACAGTATAAGCACGTTGTTGAGGTTTTGAAAATTAGCTGTGTTTGTATTAGTCAAAAATAACATATCGGTTTTAAAAAACTATTCACAGAAAAACCAATAAGCCATCACTGCTAGTAGTCAAAAGTTAATCGACTTAATGAAAAATTGCTTGGTGATGCCAGAAATTCCAAAGCCGTACATGATTTTTGTCTGTAAAACACAGCTTGGCAAGTATAATGCTAAAAGGGTTGAAGATGAGTAATAGTATATACCAGATCTGGACAAATTTCGATGTGAGATAGTTGATAAAACAATAACGTTTCAGCTAGAGAGGAAGAAGTGGAAATGGAAAACAAAATTATTAGAGAAATAATAAAATTATCGATAAAGGGTTTTAGTGAATCACACAGTCTTATACTGAATCAAAAAGAAACTGACTATGGTATCAAGGCACTCAGTCAAACAAACAGCTACATCCTTCTCAGTGACAGAGTAATGTTTAAATAAATCACTGCTTAATTTTCATTGATCCAATACTAGGTGAGGCGCAAATTATGAGAATTAATGCCAAAGGATGAGGGGGGTGCGGCTTAAAAAGTTAACAACTCCTGACGTAGAACATACACGAAACCATACTTGAAACAACAAAGGCTGGCGTTGTCTGGTCGTGTGTTTTTTTGTTTACAGTAGGCTTACTCTGTTGGGCCTATTCTGTAAGCCTATTGCAATTAGCGGTACATTTCATTAACCAAGTTATCTTTAAACCATCTTTTTATCCTTCAAGCCTAAGCTACTCAATTTTTCACTCTGCCATTTCTCAGGCTTTTGGTGTGGGTGGGAGCTCTCAGCTCTAGGAGCATGACAAAATTTTGACAGGTTGAGTCTACAGCATACTAATATATTCAATAGGTTCACTTCAAGCAAATTACATTGTCAAAATCTCCAGCATTTTTCTATATGTGCTGTATCATAAAGAACTTTTTTGGATGGCGAGGTCCACAAAATTTTTGTTTGTACACTGCACCACACCGATCAAATCTATTCACAAACTGTACTGCACTGCAAAAAGTTTGTGAACTTGTTGCACAGCACTGTAAATACTAGCCTATCGCAAGTCAAAGTATAATGGCTGACAGTATTATGTAACTCAAAATATAATACTGTATCTTATTGCATGCAAACTTGCAAACCAAACAGGTTGGCACCCCATGGGCCATGGTCCACTTGATGCTAGTCAAACAATAGCTTTAGATAATGACTTGGTCTAAATTCCTGCTTAACTAAGCAAGCCCATTAACCCAACGCTCAATGATAGGTCTCAGTTCAATTTTAAATAATACAAAATAATCCCAATCATGAATCAAACCATGGTTATTATGCTTGGAAGTCTGAATATATTAACACTTCCACTTTAGAAGTTCCAACTGCTAAAATTTGCTGGCTGCTTTTATGCAAACAGTAGCATTGAAAGCACAGTCACATTTGACATCATTACTAGGTTTGCCAGAGCAAGTCATGGTCATGCTTGATAAGTTACAGTGAATAAAAACTTGTCCGTTAATTGTAATTTTACGTCACACAACTGACAAGTATAGGCCTACTCATTTTAAGTTTCATGTCAAAATAGCTCTAAAATCCTATAACTTGTCTGGCATAAACAACTTTAACTCAAAGTTTTTTAAGCTTGAAGTGGAGAATTGTTAGGCTTATGCAAAAGTTGTTTTAATCATGTCATCTTATTTTTTGTTGCTGGTATCACTTACCGTCGCCTATAAAATGGGAATACAAACAATTATGAATAAAAAAATGGTTTAAGCACTTAGTGCTCTTGCACCATCAGTCAACGAGCATGGACATGTTGAATTTGAAGCAATATTTCAAGCAATTATTGTTAACTACGGTAGGCTTATCTAACTGGTATGTCTATAGTTAATTTGGAATAGCGAAAAAGATACACTGATATCTAAACATGGCTCCCCTTAAAACAGTAAAACTTTAAGGCTAATTTACACTGTACAGCACAGAACTAGGTTGGTGTGTGGAGTTGTGCGACTGATAGTAGCCTATACAGTTATACTAACTACAATCACATACCGGTAAGAGAGATTTTCAAACTATGCAGTATGAATTTGAAATTCGTAACTTACTGCTCAGACTACAGTACTCTGGTAGCCTACAGATACTGTAGACTTAAGCAGTCAATAAAATTTTGTCATGCTTTCAGTAATGCTTCGATAATGAACTTTTCCTTCTAAATTTCATAAGCTTCGATAATGAACTTTTCCTTACAAAAAAAATAAAGATAATTTTCCTCGTAATGGACCCTTCAGTTTTTAGAATACAGTGTAAGCTGTGCAACAAACTCAACAAAAGCCTCGATTTACTACACAACAAAAAGCTAAAGTAGGCCTACCGTACCAGCCTACTAGTCCCAGAGTCAGCAGTAGGCTACTGGTATATCATTAGGCCTACCGGTAGGCTACCACATACCGGTATTATACCAGTTTCAGGCTACAGTATTTGGTTTAACTCAACTTACAAGTAGGCCGAGTAAGTACCAGTAGGTACCGGTACCGTTTGACTATTATTAAATTATTTCAGATTTTGCTTACAGTTTGACTATTATCACCATATCTGTGGTGTCTGGTGTTATGCAGTAAGCAATAGCCGAGGATATTACCACTGATAACCTACGGTACCAGTACAGAACTCATGACAACCGATACTGGTACCTATCTAGCCCAGCTTACCCCTACGCTACAGGCTCAATTACCGGTACCGTTAGATACTGGTAGGCTGATACTGGTAGGCTATGCACGGTAGGCTTACGATTTGAAGGATAAACCTAGGCTATCTAACGGAACTAGGCTGGCTATAATGAGACTGAATTTAGCAACTGCGATAAAGATTGGCTGATTTTTAACCTAATCCTAACGGCCTGTTTACACTGTGACACAGTAGGCCTACACTAAACCGCACTAAACAGTTTAGGTTCACTTCAAGCAAATTGCATTGTTAAAATGTACACCATGTTTTTGCACGTGTTGCGTCATAAGAATTTTTTGGGTAAGGTTAGAATGAATATTATCAACCCTTCCAGTCACATCACGTGATTAGCCTATCTCGTTTTTTTCTTTTTTGCAAAAGTTTTGGTTATTTATAAACTTCGATAATTTCGCAATCCGTTTTACTTAGCATATACGAGACTGAAGGAATGATTAAGTAAATGCAACTGGAGATTGGACAGCGGCAAAGTAAATAGCTATATAACTTAGGCTTGCATTTGCAACACAGGTAGATATTAACCCGATAACAGTGAGAAATAGATATTATTTGTAATTAAAAAGCCTGTTGAGGAGTGTAATATAATGCAAGTTGTTACTAAGGTACCGGTAGCTAATTAGCCTACTGTAGTTAGAAGGCTATAAGTTACCGATAGTTTGTAATACTGTACTAGGCCTACTACTATTACTAATAGTATAGCACATAATAAAGCTTTGCCACTACTACTTTCTACAGTAAGTTGCACAGTACGAAGAAACTTAGTTGGGCAAGGGTCAGTATAATTACTACTATGGTAAGTTTGGTAGCCCTACTTAACACCTACCAGTATTAATACTGATACAATCACAAATCAATCAAAAGTGTAGTCTACAAATAATGTCTGATGTTGCAGATCTAGATATGCTAGTGAGGGTTTATTGTTTAACTCTGTCTGATCAGTGTCAAGAGAATAAAATGCCACTGCAAGAACAACTGAGTCTTTGTTTCCCGAATTTTAAAAGTTAAAAGTAGGCTAGATAGAGAAAGAGAGTTTTTTTTAACTAAAAAAAACACAAATTACAATTTAAGAATATAGTTAAGACGAAAAAATGTAACAAATTACTAACGGATTGCTGCATTTAGGTCATAAAGGAGTCGCAGAAGACCAAAAACTAAAAAGCAAGCGTAGGTTGCCGTGTTTGCGACTCCTCTACATCCAAGTCCAAGGTGACAAAATTTACTGTAATCATATATCATTTCAATTTCACCATGAGAAAAAGAAGACTTGTTACAAAAAACCCTTACAATTTCCAAGAAATAACTTTTTGGACGGTTTGAAGTATAATAAATAAATAATGCTCAACAGTGAAGCTTACAACAGTTCAATGCCTAGTTAAATCCAACAAAAAAACTTATTGGAGAACATAATTGGTTGAATTGGAATGCTTTATTTACGTTTGCTGTAAATAATGTTTTTTGAGCTGTTTAGACATCAGTCTATGACTGGTATTCCCAGCCTTATCTTCCAATTCACTTGGGATTGCATTTTATATTTTTGCACCTGTTATTCGGATTGACTGGTTTGTTTTGACCTGATAAGGTCTGGGTATGAAATAATCATTGGAGCTAGAACTCTGCTTGGAATACGAGGATAGCTGGATAAGTGATTAAGTCTGAAATTAGCTAATCTGCAATTATTTTACTGTACAACAGGCCTGCTCAACTCGCTGCTGTACAAGGGCCATAACACCACTGACCTACTTGTCGCGGACCGGACGTTTTCGCTGATGCAGCTACCAACGTTACAGAAAAATATCTTGTCATCGTGGAAAAGTAAAAAATAAACATTTCCGCTTTACTTGCGTGCTAAAATATCTAACTGCTGTCTCTGATACTTAATCTTAATGGCAGGAAAAACATCATTGCTATTCTCTTCCTTGTTATCTTTTATCAGTTACAGTATTAGGGTTGTAACTGTTATCGGCTATTTTTGGGAATAGTGACCTTTTCACGGCAGGGACAAATCATAGCAAATTGTGCAAATGTAAGGTATATACTTTGCAGGCATTGGCTATATTGCAATATGTCAGCAATGAACACAAATCTCAAAAATAAAGTTTAATGTGAAATGTCACCACTTTTGTTGGCAACAAGCTCATTCCAGTTTTACGTATATTTATACATATGTGATACAATTGCATATGACACCACGTCACAATACAACAAATATGGATTATTTAAAAGATGCTTAAGATCACATGAAACCACTTCGAGGGCTGTATTTTGTGCAGGTCTGCTGAACAACATTGCATTTCAGATTGGTATTGTCTAGCTCACTGATCTGGTTTCCAACATGAAAATTTATTGCACCGACTGCACTGGTTGTTACGTTCTATTATTTTTTTCTCATTAATTCGACTTAAATATGGCTCTTTGACGCATTCAATGCGTCGCCCCGGTGGTGTAGTTGTAAAGGTGTGTGTCTGGCAAATCTTGAGTTTGAGTTCGATTCCTACTGAGCACGTCTGGCAAGTCTCTCAATTAACAGATTTGCGCTGCTTTCTTTTATTCTTCTCTTTCAGAACCTTGCATTAGAGTTAGGGTTTGGGCAGGGATGCCAGCCTGAGAGATAGCGAATCCAAGTCAAGAAGAAACAATAAGTGCCGCCAGTGCAGCAGCTTTTTCATGTTGGAAACCGTGCCGGTGCTTTAGACACTGCCTTTTAGATTTACAGCTTTGAGTTTCATGTTTCAAGAAATTAGATTGATCTGAAAGATTAAATATATTCCTAAGATTCACAAAGCAATGAAATATGCATTTGCAAAGTACAAATGTGAAATTAAATTGTAGCTACTAACTAATGCAAATCATTACGAGAATACAGTATGTCACAGTTAATACCCCAGCTCAAATTTGCCTAGAAAATGATATATATGTATAATTTACATAATATACAAACGACAGTAGAACAGTCCATCAAACTTTCTATCTGTTGATTTCATTCATCTTTTGTGTAGTGGTGCATTTGTACATTCAAGGCCTAGGCTACTGTTTTACAGTCACACCAGTTTTGTTCTTGTAAGCCCAGAAACCGTGGAAACAAGTCCTACTAAAACCTACAGGATCACAAGTACCAAAATAATCACGCAGGCTCCAAGAATTTTAAACCTAACTCATACTCAAATCTTGATCCAAGTTGCAAATTGTGATCCTTTCGATCTTTGTAGTCTTGTATGCGGTATATTTATGTGAGAACCCTAGTCCTTGTCCTGTTAAGATAATTTGTAACATGTGTCAGTTTAGAAGGAACTTCCACCTAAATCAAAGTTTAGAAGGAGCACTACATACAGATACTTTATGTCAAAATTATCAAAATGAAGATACTTGATTGAATGGGCATAATAATCAAGCTCGTTTAAATATAGCATCATGTAAGCACATTTCACACATACCATACTTTTTTTGTCATTTTACAGTTTGGTTTGGGTTTAATTAGACTGAATGAAAGGATTATTCAACTCACAGTCAGATAGTTAGCTATTGGCCATGATGGATAACAATTATGATGAAAGTAAACACTTAATTCATATCTTTTGTGCTATTGCATCTACTGCTATTGTTATTGAATGTAATGCAGCGTCCTTATGATTGTATTGGTTGTAAAATTCATCAAACAGCATGTCCTAGAAAGAATATTATGAAGTGGAATTATTTCATTTTGCAGATCTAGTTAATATTGTGGTTTTACTGATTAACTTCTTGATGTTTTGTAAGGATAATCATTGGAATACATGTCAAACTTTGTTACCTATTGTAGTTTCGACATTATCTGTGTTTATTTGTATAACTGAAGAAAGAAAATATGATGCCAAAGCAATGTGCTGATGATTATGGCTTGGCCAGAAACGATGAAGTTTTTGAACAGAGTATTGCAAGTGAGCAGACTGTTTTATTGAACTTAGCTGCTTATTTGGTTTCAAGCCCACTTCAACCTGACAAGCCTTGGTTGTGCAAAATCGACCGTTGGCTTGGCCTCTTCGTGTTTGTGTTCTAGTATCCACAATACACATATCACTGCAAAACTACACAATAGGATTAATAGACATGTCATAACTCTACTGTTAAATTTTATATAGGTGGTGTATCAATGATTTGTAAATAGCTGCTGTGCTGTTCCTTACAAAACTCAATGATTATATTCATCATTTAAATGGAGTGAAAAAAGTCCGTTCAGTTTACAAACCTGCGTCCATTGTGTGCTGTACTGGTAAGTTTCTGAAAAGATTGTACTTTTGCAATGTGCAAGGATGCTACAGTAAATTTGTTTTTCAAATAATGTAATCAAGATTTCTTGTTTTTTCACATGGTTATTTGTCTTTCTAGATATTACAACCCCAGCAATGTATAATACAGTATTGCTATCTTCAAGGGAGATGAAAGACGTTGTAGAGACCATTTCACCAGAAAATACCATGATGGTTTTCTAAAATCTTGAATTGGTAAGTTTACAAACATATTTTCTAATTATGATTTCTGAACCTTCCATTAAGAGCGCCTGTATTCAGCAAAAGACCTAAATTTATTGACTTCGCTGTGCATTCCATGCAAAAGAGCGCACTAATCAGTGTATGAAGATCATTCAAAAGTCTATATGGAACTTGCTGCAATCTCGTGACATGTGATATTCATGGGTGTTGGCAGAGGGGGCCATGCCCCCCTGGATTTTCACACACTCTCTCTCTCTCGAACCTCCCACATTTCAAAAACTCTTCCATTTTTAGTAGTTAATACTGCCTCTATTTTTATTGGCCCCGCCTAAAAATTTTTCTGCCGACGCCTGTGGTGATATTTTTTCATTGAAAAGATTGTTTCATTGATTTAAAGAAGGTAATTCTAGTCAAGTCTACTCTGGCAATGGACATTTTTTATTCTTAGTCCGGTTGCTTATGGGCAAAAAAGGTTCAAATCGTGCATTCCATATTACATAGAAGCAATTTTATTCTTGATTTTGGGAGATCAAACCATACTGAAAAAATTGCTTTGATTAAAATGTTCATGTATTCAAAGCTTTTCGTCTGACAGTCTTCAAAGTTTCGACGACATGAACATTTTTATTAAAGCAATTCCCAAGTTTTGTACCACTAATCAACATTACTAAAAAAATTGTAAACAAATCTCAAGAATATCTCGAGTTTTTTAATTTGGCCACTAGGTGACACCAGTGCATAATTTTTAGTCCCTCAAACCGAGGCCATGGGAAGAGAATTTGCGATGTCGCTGTGTCACATTTTTTTAGTATGTTTTGATCTCCCAAAATCAACAAAATTGCTTCCAATATGAAATGCACGATTTTTCTCTAATGCGACCGGGTTATCAGAGATACAGAGTATGGGTCTGCAGATTGCAAAATAATTGTATATTTTTCGTTTATGAAAGAAAGATGGATGAAAGAAGTGATAAATTAGACAAACTAACAAATTATCGTAAGTTTCAAACTTCCAGAACGACGAAGAAAACTTAAGCCATTGCCATTTCAGGCAATATAAAAGAAAACCATCGTCATGTGCCCTGTGAAGTGAGTAGAAGCTAGTCATGCAAAAGTCACGTAGGCAGCCGCATTGAAGCGTAACCCTGTATTGCCTTTTTCTCATACATTTGGTTTAAATACGACATTTTGTCTCTGCAATGCTGCAAACTAGGCGGTCTAGAGGTTAGTACGCTTAGCTCTAGATCCGCGGTAACTGGGTTCGATTCGCGGAAGGGTAGTGCATACGTGATACAGTACGCAGGAACCGCGAAGGTGAAGCATGTAGTATTCTATTTTTGCTACAGTACGCAGGAACCGCGAAGGTGAAGCATGTAGTATTCTATTTTTGCTTCTAAACCTTGCACAACAGTTAGGGTTAGGGCAGCAATGCCAGTCTGAGGGGATAGCAATTACGTAGCAGCAGCTTTTTAGCATACGAAAGCGACGTACCGTTACGCTTGAGTGCGGCTCCCTGCGTAAGTTTTGCACGACTAGCTCCTCGTTGTGAAGTGTAGTGGAACGGATTGGTTATTTGATTTCAAGGGTTTGCTACGGTACGTTACGGTGTAATGTTCTGTAATCCGTGCCTCTAAAAATATACCGTACCGTAATTCCGTACTTCATTCACTTACCGCACGTAAATGTACATTACGAAAAAAATTTCCGTGTCTATTTCGTACCACTGGTTTGCCAAGTTTACAAAATCTGTTGAACAAATTAAGGTATCGAAAAGTTGCAAAAATGTTGCTGATTTGTGGAGCAGACAAGCAGTGAAAATCAGTTTGATTGCAAAACGTGCAAGAAAAATGCCACACACATATACCGATCAATCAATGATCGCGAGGATGGAGCGTTTTCTACTAAACTGGTGGATTCAAGTTCGATTCCTGTGGGGTCAAACCAAAGACTTAAAAATATGCTTTTCACAGGTTTCCGCTTGACGTCCGGCACTAAAAATGGGACAATGCGATGCCTCTACCGTGTGTGGTAGACAGGTGGCAGTCTGCTACTAAAACGATGGACGCTAGTTCGATTCCCAGTTAGGATGGGCATTTCAGAATAGTTGGCTATTCCAGAATTATTCCGAATAGCTGAAACCCAATCCTATTCTGGTTTATATTAACGTAATTTACTGAATAAGTGAACACCAGTCAACCACCACCGATGTCCAGAAAAATGTATTCAACAATTTGCTTAATCAAAGCAGCACTTTTATTGCAGTTCATGACATTTAGTGCTTCTAAATGTTTACCACGTAGTTGCGTTTCGTATTTCGCTCACAGTCAAGCCTGCATTTGAGAAACACCTTTCAAAAGAAGCTGATGTTGCAGGATTGCAAAGGTATTTTAAAGCAAGTTGCTTCAAATGGGGAATTAAAGAATTTGTGGACCACCATTTCATGTGTCCCGCTTAAAAGGTTAAAAGTTTGGATTTTGGAGGGCTCCATTTGGAGAAACTTTTCTTTATATTTGCCTACCCTGAAAATTTCATGTGTCTTGCACGAGTGGTTAAAAAGTTGGAGTTTTGACAGCCCTGTTTTTGGAGGGTGACCCCCATTTTGATACCCCGAAATTTTGTCAAATTTTAAATTTTCTTTTTATTTGCTCACCGTTAAAAGTTTCATGCGTTTAGCATAAAAGGCGAAAAAGTTTGAATTTTGGAGGGCCCATTTGGGAGGGGAAACCCTATTGTGGCATCCCCAATTTTTGTTAGGTTTAGTTTATTTTTAATATTTACCCATTCCGAAAAATTTGATCCATCAAGCTGTAACGGTTTAAAAGTTCAAGATTTTGGAGGACTCGATTGAGGAGGCCATCTTTTTGAGGAAAATCGCAAGCCATTTTTCATCAATATCGGTAATTACCGAGATATATCGGTTCAAATTTGTCAACTTTTTGCCCATTTTCGGCCTGTAAAATTTTGGTCACGTGACCGGGCGCCCCCAAACTTGGTTTGAATAATGCGTTTATAAGCAACCATTTTGTGTTCAAATATTAGCTTTGCACGTCAAGTGGTTTTTGAGTTATAGACGAATTAATAAATTTTCAAGCAAAAACTCGCTGTTTTTTTAATGTTTTTCTTGTCTTAATTTACTATCACGTGACTTAGGATCCCCAGAATTGGCACACATGACATTTTCATTATTTCTCAGGTTGAGTTCAAATTACAACTTGCTAGGTTTTCCCGTTTTTCTAGTTATAAGCAAATCAATCTTCATCTGCCAAAACTCGCCAACAAAAACAAAGGTGCTACGTGCTCACGCGAAATCCCAATTACAGCGCAAATGGTTCACTTAACCCTTTATTACTCAACGGTAGGGCTTCTGAAGCCCACACTCGTTACAAACAGTAATTATTTAAATTTGGTTCGCAATAAAAACTTGAATTTTCCTGACTTTTCCTGTTTGTTTTTTCCAATTACAATGAAACTGTTTTTGTTTGTACAACATAAGGGGTTCAAGCGTAAAATGGGGGTTTTTGACAATTTTTTTAAAATTTTGCCAATTTCTAGCTTTCGGTGTAAAATTCTAATTTCACGCGTAATATTTCTGATAGAGATTAAGAGGATTAGAGTAAATTAGTGTCCCAGATTAGATGGATTACAATAATTAGTGTGACAACGCTGCGAACGAAAAGCTACTACGCCCGAGGCAATAAACAAAAATTAGGTTCCTTTGTCTTTGTTTTTAGGCTAATTTCGATTGAATAGAGTTACAATTGGTTTGCAATGCAGTGACTCCTTGCAAACTACAATCGAACAAAACAATATATTACAGAAGAAAATGAATCATGATTCAATGCAGTTACAGGATGTGTTAGCTTTACGTCAATACAAAAAATCAAAACCAATTCTTCATTGGGCAATACTAGCAACATAATGTCGAAACGGGTGACAAAATTTGCGGTGCCCAGCTCCGAGTCATAGCCACTGGACAGCACAGTTCCTTTTGAATAAATGTAGCAGTGGTTGCGAGCCGTAACCAAATTGTGTCAGATTTGACCTGCCCGGGAATTGACTTTTAACTTCCCTTTCCATTAGCAATTGCGTAACTGTTCGACCAACTGGCCAATGCAAAATATAAACTAATGCCCAATATAGTCTAGCTTTATTTTTAATGCACTACATCCGATTTACAAAACTGAAAATGAAAAGCTTTGTTTTTAATTTTACCTACACATAAAGCCGTCAACTAGTTTAATCACACGCCCCTAAGTTAATGTTGTTTTTTTATTATTTATTGATTTTTACAAATACAGTGCTTCTGTAACTAGTTTTAGGTGACAAATAGTTCAAATTAAATCAATTAAATATTCATTAAACTTGCTGTATTACGTCGTAGGGTGTAGCGAGTTTGTGGGGCCCATCTTCTCGTCATTGCTCCCGGGCATCACAGTTCCTTCCAAAGAAATGTCGCAGCAGTGGCGAGCCGTTCACAATACTATGCCCGATTTGACCGGCCAGAGATTTGAACCTCAGACCTCCCTGTCTAGAGACTAAAACGTTATTGCTACTTGATAATAGTAATCAAAGGATATTGCTATTCAAGCGTAAATAATCATCACAGAAGTTTTCAGTTTCTAAAGTTTTGCATTTCGCATTGCAGTAATACATATAAACCTTCTAAACTGCTTCAAAACTTGCTTTTATTAGGCCTTGACAGGTGACCAGATGCTCAGAGAAAAATTTTATCAGGGTACGAAAACTGATATTGAGCTTTTTTGCCAAGACCAAGGCGGGAAATAGGGGGAAAAACAACAGCTTTTTGTTTGGGTAAAGACAAAAAAAAGCTTTTCATCGCAAACTCGGCCAGCTTTTGTTAAAAATTGCGAGAAAACTAAAAAAAAGATCTCTACCGGAAATTGGGCCGGCTTTAACATGCATACTCACCGAACTATTACTAACTGAGTGCGCGTAAACTTATAGATCTTCCCGAGATTCCTAAACCCAGGCCTGGGTACGATGCACCCTCTATCCCCCTCTCGCAGACCCTGCCGGGTGCCCCCAATACCTTAGGATATTTGAAGACCTAGCCCCAAGAACGATCAAAAGTTTTTTTTCGGTTTTGGCGTATTTTTACATTGTACAGAAAGTGTTTCACATGATTAGAAAATCATACAAAATAATAGGAATGCCGTTCATTTTGTAACGCATTCTACTTTTTATTGAACAAACACCCAGTTTTTTTGTTTTTTTTTGCAAGCTATAACAAATACTGTTATTACGTAATTATTGTTATATTGCAATTTTGTAAGACAAATTAGAAATCGTTAACAAGACAATATTATTCATTAGTGTAATGCGCTATGCGTTATACAGATAGATAAGCATACTGGAAAATACTCACTTGAGTGTAAAAACCAACGCCTGATTGCTATGTCGTATTGTTTATTTAGCGCTTATTCTAATTATTGTTCTTGTCTGTGGTTTGACTTTAATTAGTATCTCTATTGTTAAAATCATTATCAGAGAACTTTGTCAACGATTACTACTTGTTTCGCATGAAAACGATTTTATTTGTTTGATTACGTTTGGGAGTAATTTCGTGGTTGATTCCAAAAACGGAGATCACAATAAATTTTCGAGTTTAGAATCCAAAACAATCATTCTTTTATATACGGTAATATGAGCGATTCCGCAGCATTTAATCGGAATGAATGATAGAATAGATCCTTTATGAGTATAAATTGTTTTAGCAAATTAAAAAAAAAATAAGTAAAAAACTTGATTTTTCCAAGTTATAGTAAAAAATAAGTTTTACCGTATTAACTGTATTAATTTTTTTACAGAGTAAAAGCACAGTAAAATACTGTAAATTAAACCGCAGGAGCGCCGTTATTATCCAAATAATATGTTGGTTTGTTGTTGCAAACACTTTGCTTCAAAAGTTTCAAATTTTAACAAATCGCGTTCATTTCTGGAACGGTAGGACTGAAGTTTAAATCTGGGCCGGTCAAATTGGACACAATGTTGCCAACGGCTCACCACCGTTGCGGCATTTCTTCGAATGAAGCTGTGTAGTCTGGGCGCAATGACGCGAAGATTGGCCCTGTCTACTCGTAATACGCTTCGGCGTAATGCTGCAAGTATGATGAGAGATTTGATTTGAATTAAATGCAATATAACAACACGCCAAAATTGAAGTAAACGAGGTCAGCTTGCAGCTTATCGCTGTATTTCATGAAAAGTAGTGCATTTGGTTTTGCAACAACTCTTTTGTACGTACGTCAGAGTAGTAAACGGGCCGACTAATTCAGGCCCGACCCCGAAAATATAAGGCTAACCTGAAAATATAAGCCCGAACCCAAAAACTACGTTGAAGTCCAAATAATGCCCAAAAAAAATGAAATTTTAGTTAGGTCGGAAAAATTTAGCAATGTTGCCAAGTTATTTTGATTATATTTTGGTACAACGAAAAAAAACAGTACGCTTTAGGCCGGACTTAAGCCCGAAATTTTTGTCAACTTTAGGTCCCAAACCTGGCTCAAAAAGCCCGGCCTGATTTACAACTCTGACGTACGTTGTCTTCAAGTTTACGGGACTATCATTGTATGTTTAGTAGTTTACCCAAAAAGTAATTCAATTAATTTATTATTCTGTGGGGTTTCAATTTACGGTACAGTTTTGTCCACACTCATGAAGAATTTAACGCAATTTTGCAATGTATATCAATTCATACAACGCATGAATAGAGCTTATCATATGTCATCTAACTATGTCACATCATCAGATCAGTTCAAATAATTAAAATTGTCCGAAATTTTTGTGATGCTTGAACAATTTCGTCGACTTTCAATGAGCGTATTGTGTACGTCATTATCTCAATTAATAACGTTACCGCTTTTCACGGCAAAGCAATTATAATCTCATTTCACGCTCAACTATAATTGCGCACATCCATTATAATCCCTTTTAACGCTTATTAAGTAAGGGCTTAAGATCAGAAACTTGACGACCTTAAATAAAATGCATATTTCATTAACTTTCGGGAATAAATTCCAAAGTTGTTTTTGCTATATTGAAAGATGAATAAATGCTCTACCATGCAGTGAAATTTTGAAATTTCTATCTTGGGTAGTTTTCAAGTTATTATCGAAAAACCATGGTGGGCTTCAGAAGCCCTGCCGTTGAGGAGTCAATGCCCTGAAAAAGGTTGAGGAACATAGGGCTTTTATGTGAGAATTAACAGCAAACAATTTTCACCAACGTAATGGCGTTGATTTAGAACTGGTTCCAATTAACCGGTTTAAATTTCAATTTGGACTCCGGATAGTTTGGAATTGGGATCCTTCTGGATTCGATATTCTGAAATGCCCATCTCTATTCCCAGTTGGGTCAAACCAAAGACCATTAGAGTTGGTATTAACAGCTTCCCTGCTTGACGTTCAGCGATTGAATTGACAGTGTGGAGCATCCACTGTGTGTGGTCGGCAGGTCCTTTCGAAGAAATATTGCAGGGGTGACGAGCCGTTGGCAACACTGTGTCCGATTTTACCGGCCCGAGATTTGAACCTCAGACCTCCCGCTTCAGAGATAAACGCGTTACCGCTCGGCCAACTGGTCGGTTGAGAGATATTAGACGTAAGAGAAAGATAAACTTTACCTTCGTTGGTATTGTCATCAGGCACATGCCATTATGTGATGTCACGCTGGTTGGGCACTGGAGCAGGGCCTGTCTATCGAAGGTTGGACGATTGACGGGTCCACGATAACTGACCGCCAACGAACTCTAATGTTGGCGTCACTTGACTAGGTTCGCGATTGACTACTTTGTCAATTTTTTGTTGCAGAGGAGACAGTAAAGTGATCTGGGAACATCTTCGTGTCCTGCAGTCATCGACGATTAAATACGCTTTACGCATTTATGAAAAAGTGCAGTAATTTTTAAGGTATTATACGTAAAAACGAATCTGACTTAAAAATACTAATGCATGAGCCAAAAATATATCACTGTTGTTGTTGTTTTGGTCTATGGTAAGCATTGTCTTCTGGAGCCCGGCAGGTCAGTCAGTCAGATCAACCGGTTGTGACGATCTTGTGCATCCAACTTCAACAGTGGGCCTTAATTAAAAATCATTTTAGGTGTAACAAAGCAGTAAACTACTATTCACGTCCAAGTTCTGTTCAGTTGTCGAAAGGCTGTGATATACAGAGTGTTATTTCGATCTCAAAGGTAGCTAATTCTTACGCATTGTTTTGCTTTTAGCATATCCAAAACAGTCATCTGTAACACTTTTATTTCTTGTTTCGTTGATGGGGTGTGCTCGCGACTTCATCATCGTACAGGGGTTTAACTATTTTCAAAGCGCCCTTGTTAATATAATTTTTGTGAGACGTGTAGCTCCCACGTTATGAGAACGTTAGTCCACCCCTTCATGCCCAAGCTATCCAATCTGCCTCAGCATGTTCCCTTGGCTCAACGCTACAGAAGATGAACTTTTGTGTTGAATTTAATGTTTTACAGGTGACTGTATGTTTGCCTGCTCTAGCCTTTGCCGTTTTCGCGCTCAAAATGTCACTTCCTCTCCGATTTTCCAATGCGACGGCTTTTCAGTTTTAATGTGGCAGTTCAGTTTAACGTTTATACGAGACCACGTGAACCAATTCGAGCGATATTTTTACTGCAGCAATGCTAGCTAAAGTCTCTCCCTCATGATTATATAACGCTGTAGTTTTCTTGTTACAAAACATGAGCCAGAGCAGATATTCTATTATTATTTTGTGTACTGTATGATTAGAGCTAAGCAGAATCAGTATCTACTGTTGTTTAAGTTTCCAAATTTGAGAGACTATACTGTTTTTAAATGTATGAGAGACTATATTACTGATAATAATAACTTTTCTAATTCAGAAATTACTTCAAGAATGATCTTGGTTTTAGTTCATCGGTGTCGAAAAAGAGTTTGGGAAGTGTGCATTGTCAGCCGGATTAGTGACTAAGTGAGTGCCATCGGCCTTGGGAATCGCCAAAATTTAATGAAATACCTGCTTTTCGACCTATTTTTTGCTATAATTTTGTTGTTCTTGGTGGAAGTTGGTTGGCGGAAAATTGGTCATTGTTTTTGTTGACAGTGCCACGTATCAAAGTTAGAAGTCCCTTGATGGTCTGCTTAATGCTCTGTGCTGGGTTTATCAACTGAGCAGTTTTTCTGTATGAAATGCAGAGTGATGCGTCTCAAATTATGTTTTAGCTGGGGACGGTGTTGCTAACTTTTTACAATGGCATAATTTCATTTCTGCTGACCCCAAAAAACTGTAAAATGATTTTTTAATACATGTAATACTTTTTTTATTATTTCCTTTTTTTATATTTTGAAACAAGTATTTTTTTTCATGGAAAAGTTGCCGTTGACAACATCGTTCGTTTTGCTTGTGGTGGTTTGTATTTTTTTGTTTATCGCCAAGCTTAACTTTACGCCTGTTACTGTTTAAGTATTGCTATTATATGCAGTTGACGTAGATGACCGCATTGTCTTTCGCTTCTTCCTACCTGCGTATTTCTGACGTGTGGTAAAATAAACTTGATAATTGTATATAGACCTAAAGAGTGGTATTTTATGTTTGACTACACCCTTTTTTTTACTAGAACACGATGTTCATTTTTTCTCGAAATGTAAGAACAATGCCAGCCTTAGCAGTAAAAAAAATTAGGAACAAATTTTTAATCTAAAAAAAATCCTGCTCGGATTCAAAAAGTAATTTTTCCGGTATTTGCGAAGTAGCAGGGATTCAGTAGTACAGCGCTAATGCGCAGGCAGCGGAGAAAACGTTAGGCTGTCGTTCAATTTGAAAAAAAAAAACTCGCTTTTTCGCTCTTGTAATTTACGATGCTGCAAAAGCAGCACAAAATGCCTTTACTCAGGTAGAGCATTGAAAATTAAACAGTTTTTAAACATGTCGCGGAAATTGAACTTGGTCGCGGAAATTGACTTTGATACTCTCAAAATGCACCAACAAATGAGGCTCAAGATTGCGAAAAATCAAAAACAGCCACCCCAACTCAAAATTTATTTGTTCTTATAAAAAAGAGAATGTATTACCGTAAAGAGCGAGCTCCTGACGAAAGTGTGCTTAGTCATGCGAGGGTTGTGGACGTGGGCTTGCTTTCGCTTGTGCGCCGTTGACCTCGCGAGTAGAATGCGATTGCAAGCTATGCTATGCATCAATACCATAGTTAGAATTCCATCACAAATTTAATATATAAACAACCAACAGATACACGACATAAAGACTGAATTTATTAGCATGGCCAAAAGTTGATGGGGTTTAAAGTAACAGCTCAGTTTATTTTTTTTCATGCTGTCTTAGTGTTTTCGGAATATGTAAGTACTTAAGATAGCATCATTTGTATTAACAATTTTTGAAACACAAAAATTTAATGTGCAATTGCCATTATATTTTATTCACCACGCTACCTCAGCCAGGAAACAGCGAAAGGATCTTTCGGTCTACAAATCAAGCTGCCACCTGTCTACCACACGCAGTAAAAGCGTCACACTGTCACTGTAATCGCTGAACATCAAGCAGGGAAGCTGTGAGTAACTTAAATAACAACAACTTGGTTTGACCCGACCGCGAATCGAACCCGCGTCTATCGTTTTAGTACTAGACGCTCCAACCACTGATTGGTTGATGAATTTTATTTTTTAAATCCATTTTATTCCATGTTTAGTTAGGAATACATGCGTAACTAAAGCAGTTTCGTCACTGAAGTATCTAAAACACGGCGTGTCACTGAACCACGCGCAACTGAATATCAAGCGATCAGGCTAAACGGAATATTTGTGGAATAATGAAGTAACACTAGACTCCCATCAGTTTATCCCCTACATTGATTTTCTGCCGTCACGAATGCATCTTCCAAGACGTTTCTGAATCCAGATGAATCGTCTACGCACTGGTTTTGGGCGTTTACGTTCTGCTGCACACAACTGTCGCGAAGGAGCATGGCTACACTTCAACTGCGACGTTGAGAAAAAAACAAAAAACAGGGGTCACTGCGGTTCTGTACAGAAATACGCTTCGATTTTTCAAAACAGTAAGGTACAGAATTACGTACGGTATTTTTCAGAGAAGTACGTTACGTTACGGAAATACGGTATCATTTTTTCCGTACCCACCCTAGAGCTTGTTTAGTCTGTTAATGTCTTCTTACAGTCGCAGTAAACTTGTCATGGAAAACACACAGTAAACATTTTCAGGCAGCAGCAGAACGTGTAGATGTAATTACATCTTTATCCACCTAGTTGCCTTGGCCAGGAGACAGTGAAGGGATCTTTTGATCTCTGACTCCAGCTGCGTCAAGCGGAAAGAAGTGATAAATTAGACAAACTAACAAATTATCGTAAGTTTCAAACTTCCAGAACGACGAAGAAAACTTAAGCCATTGCCATTTTAGGCAATATAAAAGAAAACCATCGTCATGTGCCCTGTGAGGTGTAGTGATTTTAATGCATTAATTTAATTAAATCAATTTTAAATTTTATTAAATGGTTTTAATCCGATAAATTTAGTGCCGGACGTCAAGCGGAAACCTGTGAAAAGCATACTTTTAAGTCTTTGGTTTGACCCCACAGGAATCGAACTTGAATCCACCAGTTTAGTAGAAAACGCTCCATCCACGCGATCATTGATTGATCGGTATATGTGTGTGGCATTTTTCTTGCACGTTTTGCAATCAAACTGATTTTCACTGCTTGTCTGCTCCACAAATCAGCAACATTTTTGCAACTTTTCGATACCTTAATTTGTTCAA
The DNA here is from genome assembly GCA_963965965.1 of Trididemnum nubilum. Classification (NCBI taxonomy): domain Eukaryota; kingdom Metazoa; phylum Chordata; class Ascidiacea; order Aplousobranchia; family Didemnidae; genus Trididemnum; species Trididemnum nubilum. The sequence goes on along the minus strand of OZ014479.1, from coordinate 66,558 downwards.
CAGATTTTGTAAACTTGGCAAACCAGTGGTACGAAATAGACACGGAAATTTTTTTCGTAATGTACATTTACGTGCGGTAAGTGAATGAAGTACGGAATTACGGTACGGTATATTTTTAGAGGCACGGATTACAGAACATCACACCGTAACGTACCGTAGCAAACCCATGAAATCAAATAACCAATCCGTTCCACTACACTTCACAGGGCACATGACGATGGTTTTCCAGGGTTGCCACAGAAACTGCAAAATCAAATTCCAGGACTTTCCAGGACTTTTTTAGGTCATTTTCCAGGACTGTTTACGAATTTTTTTACAGGACTTAAAATTTAATTTTGACTATTACTCTCATGCGCCTACTCCTTTGTACTAATGATTGTCGAAAAATTTTGATGTAATGCATTTGCATTCCTAGTACTGACCACTAGCCAAGTGCAAAGCCAAACATTTGCAACGGAGGGGTTGTGCTTTTCGGTACGGGGCAACCCCCAGCCGCCAGAACCCATTGGGGGTCTGGGGGCTAAGCCCACAGCATTCGAAGATTTTGCAATAACTTAATTTTAGGCCTAGTTTGGTAAAAATTATTGCTTTTAAAACGTGGCATAGAAATTAGCTCTGCAAAAACATAATTAAACTGGATGCATAAATGGGCTACAAGTATGTGGTTTAAAGATAGAGCTCGATCGATATGACTGTTTAAGACCGATATCGATATATCCCTCATAAACTACCAAATTTTGTCCATATTTTTCGCATGACTTGACACAAAATGCTTCACTAATCCTCCTCCACAGAAAGACTATTGCAAACACAAGTCATACTACTCAAGTAGAACGCAAGAACACTTGTGCTTGCTCTAAAAAATAAACAGTTTAAGGTAATTGCGCTAAGCCGATATTTTATCGGCGGTAGATAGCTGATACGATATGCCGGCTTGGCCCTGATATTGGCCACAATATATCAGCTGAGCGATAAGTCGAGCTTTAGTAATGGGAAATAGTAAAACAGTTCTAGCTTTATTTCCATACAGTAAACTGTTAAATCTTATCATTTGAAAAAAACAGAGCTTATTTGAACGCCAGGGTGCAAACAAAAAAATTTTACCCTAGCTCTAACCCCAACCTTGAACTAAACCCAAACTGTAACCCAACTCTAACGTTAATCCTAACCCAAACTCAAAATATAAACTCCAACTAATCACTAATGGTAATAATTTACAAAATAAAAGAGTATTTGAGCAAATGAGCACCACTTTTGCTCTCTTTTCTCTATAGGGAGCTATCTCATTTGCACGCTACAGAGCAAATAGGCATCTCCTTTGAAAAAACTCCTAAGTACCATATCAATCCAAATCGTCTGCATTTTATAACGCTAGATAAAGATATAATTTGGGAGGAGGGGCTAATGAAACGAGATTTGAGAGAGCTGATTGGGAATTAACAGAATCAAATACTAAATCGACACCTTATAATTGTTTTACAAAGCCTACGTTAAGCATTTTGCATCAAGCGATCGAATTGATTGTTTATTTTTAACCATTTTTAGTTAGTTAGTTGTAACTAGTTTTATTTTTGACCAATACTAGCCCTTCCCAAAATCATGTTCCAAAAGTGGCTTTAAATTACTTTACTATCCATATTACTGCAAAAAACTGCCTCAGAATTATTGTGCAAAAAACGTCGTATTTTTCTTATTGCACATTTTGGTCTACAGGCCAATGAAGGGCAATAGCCCACTATGCTACTGCTACTACAGTATCGCACTGCAATAAATTACTGTCCATAAATGAAGAAATACGACTTGTTTTCGATGTACAATTATATTACTCGAAAATGATCGAATCATTATCTGAAAGTAGTACAGACGATAAGTAAACTGAAACTCAAAGCTACACCAAACTGAATACAAGCTCAACACTAACTCAACGTATTACTACGCTAGCCTAGAGACTGACACGGCAAAGAGTGAACTAAAACAACTGTTAGCAATAACAGTGACGTAATAAACGAAGCACAAACGAACGATAACAAGATAAACATGGTACAATCTTACATCCCCCCCCCAGTTCGTTTCCCGCTCCAGAGTTATGACGTGGACCCCTTCTTGACCCATAGCCCATTGGTCGGGTCCAATTCCAGCGTGGGACGGCGAATGCGATTAGAGCGACGTACTGTAGGGCAAGCTGAGGGACCACCCATATCCGTCAAGGCAAGGGGCTCAGAGACGTCGGGAAGACTTTGATTTGGTCCTGAAGCAACTGAGGGTGTGGAGCATGACTCGTGGTTTACATCGGTAATGGAAGGGTCCTGCTGGTCATGATGGTTCGGTGTGGTGATTGGGGGGGTCTGCGGGTCCTGACAGACTGCTGAACCACGTGATAGTGCATCTGGGGAGGAAGATGGAATAGGAATCGAGGAAGCCCCAGGGTCAAAAGGTGTAGTATCATGAGCTGTGGTTGGGATGGGTCGGAGGAAGCGTCGATTACGTTTGGTTATGCGTCCCGATCCACTCACCTTGATAGCATATTGACCAAAGCCCAGAGTCTCAACTACGGTGCCAACTTTATCCCATTTGCGGGGATGATTGCCCGTTTGATTCTGAAGGAACACACGGTCACCGCAATGCAAGGCGCCTAGGGGGCGACTGTTTCTACGCAGTGCAGCGTCGTTACGTCCGGCACGCAGACGAAGGGCGTCTTCTTTCGCTCTCCATGCTTCACGCCACGTGCGTCGTATCGAACGATTAGTAAATTTGGATAAGCGGTTAACAAAAGAAAAAGCGTCACGCAACGGGCGACCGAATACTATTTCAGCAGGAGACATATCACAATCGGGGTCAGGAGTGTTACGCAATTGTAACAGCGCTCGTAAAAACGAATCGTTATTTAAATCACCATTGGGACTGACGTTGGCCATCAGCAGGCGCTTAGCGGCCTTTACAGCCACTTCGGCACGACCATTAGATTGAGGGAAATAAGCCGATGACACACGATGTTTGACACCCCAAGTTGTAAAAAATTGCTGCGTGGCAAAAGCTGTAAATTCAGGACCTCCATCAGTCGATACCTCATCAGGCACTCCGAACGTAGCAAAGTAAGTCCGTACAAGGCGAATCAAAGCAGCTGCGCCCGCGATGTTTGACCCTGGCGATGTGCCAAACACATCTGCCCAACCTGAGAATTTGTCCCCAATCACCAAAAAGTGGCGCCCACCGTAATCAAAAAAGTCGGCAAAAACGTGCTCGAATGGCGTGGTAGGCGGGTTGATGGGCATCGGTGGGACAGCTGCTTGAGAGGGCGCATTACGGTTGCAGTGAACACAAGAATTACGAGTAGTGTTAATGTCCTGAGTCATACCGGGCCAAAATACTGTCGCCCTTGCACGTCGTTCCATGGCCGACACGCCTTGATGAGCAATGCTATGTAAGGTTTTAAGGGCAATGCTTCTAAGCGATGCCGGTACAACAACACGGTCGCGATATAAAATAACACCATCTAAAGTATAATAGCCGTCACGAAAGGGGAGATACTGACGTATTAAAGGAGAATTAGAGACATCTGCAGTGAAATTGGACTCAATAGCAAGCAAAAGCTTGCTTAATGCGGGGTCACGACTCGTCTGGGCTCTTAGGTCACGCCATTGCAAGCATGCAATATCAGAGGTTTCACGTTGAATAGCGGCAACGAGTGCCTGTTCGACAACGTCAGGTGAGCCTTGCTCATGAGACAACACAGTAGCTATGAAATTACACGACACCGGGTGACGCGATGCTGCGTCAGCGGCACAGTTAGACACCCCTGGCAAATGAAAAATCTCAAAACGCCACAATAAAGTACGCTGTTTCAATCGAAAAAGTCTAGTATTAGTAATTTCATCCAGAGTCCGGTCACCAAAAATTTTAACAAGCGGTTTGTGGTCTGTTACTACGACGAGGTTGTCACAGCCTTGGGTAAAATACTTGGTTTGCTCTAAACCCCACGCGACCGCTAACGCTTCACCCTCAATCGCGGCATAACGTTGCTCAGCCGACGATAAAAACCTAGATCCAGCTAACGTCACCCGCCAACCTGAATCGCAGCAATTGGGAATACTAGAGTCGCACAAGCAATGCTTTTGGAGTAGAAAATAGCCGATGCCTCTATTTGACCAGTCCGGCCGCAAACATGTGCGTCGGTTGGGATCGAAAATCTCCACGCCATGCCGAATGGCGTCAGTAATAGCGGTTTTAGAATCGATAAATGCTCTGTCGAGCTCATCCGACCACTGAAATTTGCGTTTGGGACTCAGGAATGGTTTGAACGGTGCCAAGATGTCACGAAGTTGCGCATAGTTTGCAACTTGGTTTACCAAACCAAACCAACTCCGCACGTCTGTTATGTTCTTGGGGGTAAGAAAGTTCTGAATAGCGGTCAAGTATTTGGGCAGCGGCTCTACAGCCGATTCGGAGATACGAAAACCAGCAAAGTCAACCGAACGTTCAGCAAACTGGAACTTTTCAGGATTGAGGACGATACCTGCCCGTCCAACCAGGGTCAGGAATTCAATGGTACGCCACCAGTGCTGTTGAAGACTATCATCATAAAAAATTGTATCATCGACGCAGCGTTCTTTACGCACAAAATCGGCGATAATAGCACTAAATCGGCGGTTGTACCCGTCTCCGGACGAAAGGAAACCTTGCGGTGCTCTTGTATATCGCCATTTACCAAATGGTGTAATGAAGGTGGTGAGGTGTCGATCAGAATCTTGTAGGGGGACGCTGTGATACCCATTCCATGCATCTGTCACGGTTTTCCATGTGTTTCTCGGCACTCGACGAGCAAGATGGAATGGTGCTTCAAAAGCATGAGTTTCACGCTTGCAAAACTTGTTTAATGGTGACAAGTCCACAGTGCGACGGGGAGATCCATCATGTTTCCTGGTAATGACCATGCGATGGCACCACTGTGTAGGTTCGCCATGGGGCACTTTTTCCAATATTCCCATTGCCTCATCACGAAGTAGGTCGTCGTGGACCTTCTGTTGCCAGTGAAGGGGGATGGTGGCAGGGGTGTGACATGCCACGGGCTTAGCCAAGGGATCAACGTGGATTTCGATTGGGGGTCCAGCCATGCAATGCAGAGGGCGATGCGGGCAAGTGTTGAAGGTAGAGGCCGCATACCTGTCCAAAAGCCATGCTCGCATTTTGGCATTGTTTTCTGGTGTGCAAGGGAACGGTAGTGATGACGGGGGCGGCGGCACTGCGGTTCGTTGGGGGCAGGTGCAAGTGTCTGTAGGTTGACTGAGAGAAGAGCAGCCACCAAACATCGAGCGAAGAGGGGTGGTGGGGAGCTGGGTGACACAGTCCTGGTTGTGAGTCTCGAGAGGTGGGTGCTCACCTATCAGAGGAAATTGAGGAGACAGCACACCTAGGTCCGCTAATGTAGCCTGGGACAAGTACAGGTGACTGATATCAGCGCTGACATAGATCATGGCATGACACTGCACCTCGGTCTTGTTAGCGTCCAACCCCTTAATGACGGCAAAGAAAGCCCCAATGATGGTGATGCCTGAGTGGTTTGCAGCGACTAGGTCTGATGCAGGGATCAGGATGCTGCGGTCAAAACCGGCCGCTAGGAAGTGGCGCAGTGACCACACATTAGTTTGAGCACCTGTGTCTGCAATGGCAGGCACATTCCTGGCAACTATGGGGCCATGCCTGGTGCGGCACCATGATTTATCCATAGAAACACACACGGTAATAACAGGGTGTGCACGCATGCCTGCTTTCGTCCAGTGGCCATCCTGGTAGACGTAGTGAGCATAGTCTGATCTTCTGGATTCCTGGAGGGAGATCTCTGCTTGCTCTTCCAATGGCGATGGAGGAGTTGTCATGATTGCTCCTAAATGGCCTGTCTCATCAAGTGTTCTGCTACAGTCTGTGATAGCAGACGACGTAGGTGGCGGGGGTTTCCTCCGCTGATTGCGCCGACGTGTGCGGAAGCAGTCGATGCATAAAGTAAATGGTTTGGTGTTCCACCCACGAGGGCCTTCTCTATACACGGAAAATGGTTGCTTGCATATTGGGCAAGGGGATCGCTTCGATGGACTGGTCGTAACCAAGGAGGGATGACGTGAGGACGATGGGCGACAGTCTTCATTCGGAGGGGTCGCAAGTTGGCGCCGAAAAGCGGAGACAGCGGATACATCGGGGGTAGGCATAGCATTCCGTGCCATTTCCTTGCTCTCAACCAGAGCTATAACATCATTGATCGCCATGGTAAGAATATCTGCCGTTCCGAGTACCTCCCTACGAATGTCAGAGTCGGAGATTCCATTCAGTAATGTGTCACGTATCATGTGGTCCGTGTAGTTGACTCGTAGACCGCACGAGCACTCGGCGGAGAAGGCGCAGGTGTCCGCTTTTCCGCGTACGCGTGCCGAGAACGACCTAAACGATTCGTCTCGCATCTGGCGCATCTGCATCAATTCTGTTCTGAGGACGACGGTGGCTATGGGGACAACGGCTAAACGCCGGATTGATTCCGTAATTTCGTCCAAGGGCTTAGTGGTGATATCGGCATCGAACTTAAGCAAGTTGTCACCTAATGCTTTGCTGGTGCATTGAAAGAGTTGCGGCGGGGCTGCTGTGTCGCTAATGCCCGAGCCCTCCTTAAAGACGCGCCATCTCCGCAAAAATACGTTCCAATCTTCCATGGAGACACCGATATCAATGCAGGGTCTTTCCAGTTTAGGCCCGGGACACTCGCGAGCTTGTGTGGGCTCGTCGCGTTGGTGGACAGCGGAAGCACCACTATGAATGAATGCGTGGCTCTGCAAGAGAGCGCATGCGATGGCCTCTGTAACATCTTCCGACCTGAAATCGCACCCTGGAAAGGCGCAGGATATTATCACCATCTTCGCTACTGCAGAAATAGGCCTATCCTAACTACGGTACCGGTAAGTTATGATTCGATCATGAAGAAATACGACTTGTTTTCGATGTACAATTATATTACTCGAAAATGATCGAATCATTATCTGAAAGTAGTACAGACGATAAGTAAACTGAAACTCAAAGCTACACCAAACTGAATACAAGCTCAACACTAATTCAACGTATTACTACGCTAGCCTAGAGACTGACACGGCAAAGAGTGAACTAAAACAACTGTTAGCAATAACACTGACGTAATAAACGAAGCACAAACGAACGATAACAAGATAAACATGGTACAATCTTACAATAAATTCACTCTTCCTAATAATATTCAATAATCTATACATACTGTATTGCAAAGTGCAAATTTTGGCTAATTGGAGGAAGAGCTTATTTGCACTCTAGCGTACTAGAAAGAACAGCATAAAAAGAACAAGAGAGCAAAAAGCAGAGAAATGGGTGCTTACATTAATATTAGGTTAGAGCTAGGATTGCAGTTTGAGTTAGATTTAGGGTTGAGTTAAAGCTAGGATAGCAATTTTTTGTTTGTGCGCCAGAATACAAATAAACTTCGTCTTTAAACAATACAATAAAGCTTTTTAAACGAACTTCACAATGCAAATTATTTCAAAAATGGCTTTGTACAATCAAAAGGTACCGTACCAGTTATTATAAAAAAAAAAAAAACTTCACATTCTGTCCTGGTAAATTACGGGAAAACTCTACATAAACATTTTCCAGGACTTTCCAGGACTTACAAACAAAATTCAAGGGCTTTCAGGGACTTTCCAGGACAGCAAAAAAAATCCAGGACTTTTCCAGAATGTGGCAACCCTGGTTTTCTTTTATATTGCCTGAAATGGCAATAGCTTAAGTTTTCTTCGTCGTACTGGAAGTTTGAAACTTACGATAATTTGTTAGTTTGTCTAATTTATCACTTCTTTCATCCATCTTTCTTTCATAAACGAAAAATATACAATTATTTTGCAATCTGCAGACCCATACTCTGTATCTCTGATAACCCGGTCGCATTAGAGAAAAATCGTGCATTTCATATTGGAAGCAATTTTGTTGATTTTGGGAGATCAAAACATACTAAAAAAATGTGACACAGCGACATCGCAAATTCTCTTCCCATGGCCTCGGTTTGAGGGACTAAAAATTATGCGCTGGTGTCACCTAGCGGCCAAATTAAAAAACTCGAGATATTCTTGAGATTTGTTTACAATTTTTTTAGTAATGTTGATTAGTGGTACAAAACTTGGGAATTGCTTTAAAATGTTCATGTCGTCGAAACTTTGAAGACTGTCAGACGAAAAGCTTTGAATACATGAACATTTTAATCAAAGCAATTTTTTCAGTATGGTTTGATCTCCCAAAATCAAGAATAAAATTGCTTCTATGTAATATGGAATGCACGATTTGAACCTTTTTTGCCCATAAGCAACCGGACTAAGAATAAAAAATGTCCATTGCCAGAGTAGACTTGACCAGGCTTATATACCATATACCAAGCTTTTTTCAATACAACTTCATTAAAACAATCTTTACAAAGAAATAACTCATGTCATGAGATTGCAACAAGCTCCAAATAGACCTTTGAATGATCCTCATACACTGATTTGGGTGCCCCTTGCATGGAATGCACAGTGAAGCCAGAAAAGTTGAGCTTTTAGTTAAATACAGGCGCTCTTAATGGAAGGTTCAGAGATCATAATTTGAAAAGGTATTTGAAAACTTACCAAGTCAGGATTTGGGCAAGCCATTAAGATATTTTTAGATGAAATTGTCTCTCGAACGTTTTTCATCTCCCTTGAAGATAGCGAAGCCGTACTATACGTTGTTTGGATTGCAATATCTAGAAAGATAAATAGCCATGTGAAAAAAACAGAAATTTTCATTACATTATTTGAAAAATAAATTTACTGTAGCATCCTTGCAGGTCGCAAAACTACAATATACAGACATACAGTATCAACCTTTTCAGAAATATACCAGGGCAGCACACATTGGGCACAGGCTTGTGAACTGAATGGACTTATCTCACTCCATTTAAACGATGAATGCAATCAATGAGTTTTGCAAGGAAAAGCAGATTAGCTAGTTACAAATCGTTGATACACCATCTCTATAAAATTTTAAAAGTGACCTTTCAACATGTTCATTGCTCTTATTGTGTATTTTGCAGTGATAAGCGCATTGTGGATACTAACAACACAAACACGAAAAAGCTAAGTCAACGACCGATTTTGAACAACCAAGGCTTGTCCGGTTGATGCAAGCTCAAAACCTTTTAAGTAGCCAAATTCAAAACAGTACACTCACTTGCAATACTCTGTTCATAAACTTCATCATTTTAGGTCAAGTCATAGTCATCAGCACTTTGCTTTGACATCGTATTTTCTTTCATTGGTTATACAAATAAACACAGATAATGTCAAAACTACAATAGGTAACAAAGTTTGATATGTATTCTGCGTGCACTACATTGTAGTGTACAGTAGGTCCAGCTTACTGTAACATCCAATGATAATCCTTGCAAAACGTCTAGCAGCTATTCATTAAAACTACAAAATTAAGTAGATCTGCAAAATGAAATAATTCCACCTCATAATATTCTGTGTGGAACACGTAGTTGGATTAATTTTACAACCAATGCAATCATAAGTAGGTTGCATTTCATTAAATTAACAATTACAGTGGATACAATAAGACAAAAGATATGAATTAAGTGTTTATTTTTGCCATAATTGCTAGTATCCATCATGACCAATAGCTAACTATCTGACTGTGAGTTGAATAATCCTCTCATTCAATCTAATTAAACCCGAACAAAATTGTGAAATGACAAAAATAGTCTGTGTGAATTGCGCTTTCATACGATGCCATATTTAAAAGAAAATCATTATCAATTATTATGCCTGTTCATTTAAGTATCTTCATTTTAATAATTTTGCCATATAGTGTTTGTATGCAGTGTTCCATCTAAATTTTAATTTTAAGTTTACTTATTTGTTACTGTCACATTTGTGAAACTATCAAAAACTTTTCCTCGATGCTCAAAAAATGAACAGGTCAAGGATTAGGGTTTTCATGTAAATATACTGCATACAAGACCACAAAGATCAAAAGGATCACAATTTGAAGGATCAAAATTCAAGTTTGAGTTAGGTTTGAAATTCCTGCAGTCCTTGTGACTATTTCAGTACATGTGATCCTGTATGTTTTAGTAGGACTTGTTCGCACGGTTTCTAGGCTCCAAGCAACAAAATTAGTGTGACTAAGAGTAGCCAAGGCCTTGAATCTACCAATATACCACAACACAAAAGATGAATGACATAAACAGATAGAAGATTTGATGCACTGCTCTTCTGTTTTTTATGTATATATCACTTTCTAGGCAAATATGAGCTGGGGTATTAACTGTGATATACTTCAAGTGGCCTAATGATTACATTAGACGTTAGTTAGTGGCTCAAATTAATTTTATGTTTGTACTTTACAAATGCATATTGCATAGTTTTGTATATCTTAGGAATATATTTTTTCCTTCAGATCAATCTAACTTCTTGGAGCACGGAACTAAAAGCTGTAAATCTGAAGAAAGAAATGGAATGTTGTTCAGTAATTGTCAGAGGTGGAATCGAGGACACAAGGCTCGAGGCCAAGGCCAAGGACATAAAAAAAAATCCGAGGCCAAGGCCAAGGACAGCCTTTCCGAGGACAGACACTCTCGAGGCCAAGGACAGGAATGCTCGAGGCCAAGGACCAAGGACACAAGCGCAAGTGCTCTCCAAAAAAAAAAAAAAAAAAGGTCTTCACAAAAATTTTTCAAGCGATCTCCACGAAAAAACGTTTTCCAAATAATTTTTCAAGCGCTTCACAAAATTTTAACAATTCAAAAAATAGTGCTGTCCTCGAGCCGAGGACAGGCCAGTTTTCGAGGACTTGAGGCCTCGAGGCCAAGGCCAAGGACTAAGGACTTCAAAATGTGTTCTCGAGGACGTCCTCGAGGACTCCACCTCTGGTAGTTGTAATTGTAATTACATTTTATTCACCAAGCTGCCTTGGCCAGGAGACAGCAAAGGGACCTTTCGGTCTTCGAGTCAAGCTGCCACCTGTCCGCCTGTCTACCACACACGGCAGAGGCTTCACACAGTCCCTTTGATTGCTGAACGTCAAGCAGGAAAGCTGTGAATACAAATTTTTATAGTCTTTGGTTTGACCCGACCGGTAATCGAACCCGAGTCTACCGCTTCAGTAGCAGACGCTCTATCCACTCGACCACTGATCAGTAAAAAAGTTGTTCAGTAAAAAAATTACAGATCAGCTAACTTCAGACCAAGGATGGCAGAACAATACGGTACGTTCAGAATTTGCTTACTACGTACCTCGCTCCTTCAACCGTACCGTACCAGCGTACCGTACTTTAGTTCAATTTTTGAAGTGTATCGTACTTACGTACCGTACCGATCTGTTATCTTTGCTTTTAACGTCTAGCAACTTTAACTGACTTTGAAATCACTAGCTTATAAATCAGCCATCTCAATTCACACATTTAGCGTCAGCTTCAGCTGTCTTTTGCCTCCGCATACAAAATGCCGGCTCAATGTGCAAAAAGTCTGGCAATCTTAATTCAAACAGCGTACCAACGTATCGTACTCATACCATTACAAAAAAGGCGTACCGCACCAACATACTGTACCCGTACCATCACAAAAAAAGGCGTATCGTACCTCTTAGCAAAAATTGAGGCGTACCGTACCAACATACCGTACCGTACAGCCATCCTTGCTTCAGACTTATCTGGCCTACTTTTAACTTTTAAAATCCGGGGTAAGAAAGATTCAGTTGTTCTTGCAATGGCATTTTTATCCTCTAGTCACTGATCAGACAGCGTTAAACAATAAACCGTCACTTAGTAAATCTAGACCTGCAACATCAGACATGATTTGAAGGCTACACTTTTGATTGCGTTAAGTACCATACTCAGGTACTTAGTACCTGGTTAAAAATTGAAGTCGCAAAGTAGGCCTAGTGGAAATACTGCCCCCTGCCCAACTACAAACTAGGCTACTTCGTACCGGTACTGTAGCAAGTAGAAGTTGGCATATTTTTAAATCTGCAGTAGCCTACATCTGCTAATGCTATTACTGCAGTAACTAAACTATACAGTGTAGCCTGCTAATTAGCTACCTCAGTAACAACTTGAACTTGCATTATATTACACTCCTCAACAGGCTTTTTAATTACAAATAATATCTATTTCTCACTGTTTTCTGGTTAATATCGACCTGTGTTGCAAATGCAAGCCTAAGTTGTATAGCTATTTACTTTGCCACTGTCCAATCTCCAGTTGCATTTACTTAATCATTCCTTCAGTCTCGTATGTGCTTAGTGACACGGATTGCAAAATTATCGAAGTTTATAAATAACCAAAACTTTTGCAAAAAAGAAAAAAGGAGATAGGCTAATCACGTAATGTGACTGGAAGGGTTGATAATATTCATTTTAACCTTACCCGAATTTTTTTGGGTGGGTCGAAAAATAAAGTTTCCAAATTTTTTCGATTATGGTAATATTGTATATTTTTTAAAAAACTGTGGGTTTTTTATTTGAATTAATATTCAGAGGTGGAGTCGAGGACACAAGGCTCGAGGCCAAGGACACAAAAAAAGTCCGAGGCCAAGGTCAAAATCAAGAACAGCCCTTCTGAAGACAGACCCTTTCGAGGCCAAGGACACAAACCAAATATCTAGGACACAAACCAAATATCCAAGGACACAAACCAGACCAAATATCTACGTCTCATAGACTTCAGACTCGTCCCAAACCTACGAACTCGGAACCCGTGGCGTCACCTTCACTCATAGTTCGTTTTTTGAGTCGTGACGTCAGAAATCAGCTATACGCTAATCGTAAGTTGGCACGCACCGTAAACTTACAGGAATTTTCGCTTCAAGGTGCTATGAACGTTTATATTAATGAAAATTTAACTCAAAGTCGAAAAAAGGTCTTCTGGCATGCGAAACAAAAGGCCATAGCTAGTAACTTTAAATTTTACTGGACTGTAAATGGAAACGTCTATGTAAGGAAATCATCTGACTCAGATTCCTTATTGATTAAAAATATCAATGACATTTCTAAGATTAAGTAAATATCATCTGTTTAGCATTGTATCATTATAGCTATTTTGATTAGTGTCATATCATTACATTCCCTCTCGTTGGAGACAATAAATGTTTAAACCAGAATTTATCTAGCAATATTGATTTAGTTAACGGTGCTTTTGATCTACTAACTAGCAACTCAGAAAAATGTGCATACCACAATCATTTTGATGTGCTCAGTAGTACTGTAATTCCAATTTGAAAGATTCTTTAACTATTATTCACTTTAATGTCCGCTCACTTCAAAAGAACTTTGATGCTTTTCATGAATTTCTTTGTAATCAACCTTGCTCACCTGATATTATTTGTGTAACGGAGACTACATTAAAAAATCAACCTTTGTTAAATATCGATATTTCTGGTTATTTGTTTATTCATATTGATTCACCCACTACTGCTGGCGGAGTTGCGATGTATATTAGCAATGCACTGCAATTTTCAGTGATTACTAATTTACAATTGACTGTGAATGAATGTGAAAATATTTGGATAAAATTGCATGATAGTAATGTAATCATTAGTAGCCTACTATCTATAGACATCCAAAAAATGATGCACAAATATTTATTGATGCATTAAACACAAATCTTGAAAAAGTTAGAAGTAGTAAGGTATTTTTAGTAGGTGACTTTAATTTAAATATCAAACCTCTTCCTGATTCGAAATTTTCGGATAGGCATGCATCTAAGTATCTTGACATGCTGATCAGTAATAGCTATTATCCTCTAATCAATGTACCAACTCGTGTGACTGACAATTCGTCGACGATCATTGATCATATTGTTTCTAATGATCATACCCATAATATTTTACCAGGAGTAATCAAAACCGATTTAACTGACCATTATCCAATTTTTTGTACAATTTCAAACTTAACATTGAAAAAATCTCATAAGCCGACTTTTTGGCGTGATTTTAGTGTGTTTAATGCGGATGACTTTTGCAATCACTTAAACAACGAGATAAATTCCCTTTTCCTGACAATAAGCTATATCGACGGAAACAATTTTGATGCCATATTTGATCAGTTTCTTCAGTTAACTAATGCAATAACTCTGTATGCACCAATGAGAAAACTTACTCGCAAACAGCAAAAATTAATAAATAAGCCTTGGATTAGTTCTGGCATATTGAAGTCGATAAAAACAAAACAAAAATTGTACTTACCACATTTTGTCAATGGTAACTCGGAACAAAAACAACTCTACAAAAAATATGCTAACAAATTAACTAAAGTCAAATTTGCTGCCAAAAAAATCTATTACCAGGATAAATTAGAAACTTCAAAAAACAATACAGCTGAAGTTTGGCGTATTATTAAGACTTTGCTATCTTCTTCCAGATCAGATGCTAATCTTCCACAAAAATTAAGACACAATAACACTTTTACTACAAACCCAACACTTATTGCGAACATTTTTTAATGATTAGTACAGTGATATTGGAAAAATATAAGCAGATCAATTGAAGCCTTTTAGTGAAAATGAACATACTAAGTACCAGATGTGGAGTCCTCGAGGACGTCCTTGGCCTCGAGGACACATTTTGAAGTCCTTGGCCTTGGCCTCGAGGCCTCAAATCCTCGAAAACTGGCCTGTCCTCGGCTCGAGGACAGTACTATTTTTTGAATTGTTAAAATTTTGTGAAGCGCTTGAAAAATTATTTGGAAAACGTTTTTTCGTGGAGATCGCTTGAAAAATTTTTTAAGACCTTTTTTTTGGAGATCGCCTGAAAAATTTTTGTGAAGACCTTTTTTTTGTTTTGGAGAGCACGTGCGCTTGTGTCCTTGGTCCTTGGCCTTGGCCTCGAGCATTCCTGTCCTTGGCCTCGAGAGGTTCTGTCCTCGGAAAGGCTGTCCTTGGCCTTGGCCTCGGATTTTTTTTGTGTCCTTGGCCTTGGCCTCGAGCCTTGTGTCCTCGATTCCACCTCTGCTAAGTACTTAACAAAACGCCTTCACCAATCTCTCTTTCTCACACCAACCACTTCCTTTGAAGTTTTTAATCTCGTATCAGATCTAAAGAATACCAAATCAACTGGCAAGGATAATATTTCTGCTTATTTTCTTATGGTGGCTGCCAAAGTTATTGCAGCATCACTTGCTCAATTATTTAATTACACCTTCCTTTTAGGAATTTTTCCTGCTTCATTAAAAATTGCTAAAATAATACCCATATAAATCTGGTGATAAATCCGATGTAAGTAATTATCGACCAATATCTATACTTTCCCCAATTTCTAAAATTTTTGAAAAACTTATTCACGTCAAAACAATCAACTTTTTCAATAAACACTCGGTCTTGCTGCCCACGCAGTATGAATTTAGGGCTAATCATTCAACATCTCATGCTCTAACTGATGTATTAATTTCATTGTATGATAATATTAATGATGAAAAATACACTGCTCTATTGTTACTTGATCTCAAAAAGGCTTTTGACACAGTTAATCATAAAACTTTATTAACCAAACTAGAACATTATGGAATTTATGGACCAACACTTAATTGTTTTGCTTCTTTTTTGACGAATAGATTTCAATACGTATCTTTAGAAAATCACCAGTCAAGTCTAAAAAAAATTAATTGCGGTGTTCCTCAAGGTTCTGTATTGGGACCTCTTATTTTTAACGTTTGTATTAATGATATTAGTACCAGTGTTTCTTGCACACCAAGACTGTTTGCGGATAACACCTGTTCAATTGTACATGATAAAAATATAAATAATCTTCATAAAAAAATTACGACTGAAATTACTTCACTAAATAAGTGGATGATAGCTAACCAACTAACTCTTAATTTATCAAAATCAAATTTGATATTAATACAACCAAAAAGTAGAGGTCATAGAACTAATTTACAGAGGTGGAGTCAAGGACACAAGGCTCGAGGCCAAGGCCAAGGACACAAAAAAAACCCGAGGCCAAGGCCAAGGACAGCCTTTCCGAGGACAGAACCTCTCGAGGCCAAGGACAGCAATCCTCGAGGCCAAGGCCAAGAACCAAGGACACCGCCGCAAGTGTTCTCCAAAAAAAAAAAAACGTCTTCAAAAATTTTTTTCAGGCGATCTCCAAGTCATTGGCGTACCCAGAATTTTTGATTGGGGAAGGCCTAAACCACAATTCACATGAAATGAAGTTATCAAAATTTTTGCAAAGAGGAAGTTTTTGTGGGACAAATATATTGTAGGATGGAAGATCTGAAATCGTTGGCTGTTGGCACGAAACCAGGATTTTGTAAAGGGAGAGGGCTTAAACTAATGGTTCAAAAACGCAAATATTTAACTTTGGAAACGTGTTGAGTAAGCTAGTGTAACTCAAAGGTATCACAAACGAGAGGTCTGGGGGCGGGGCCCCCAGCCGTTGGGCGATTTTTTGTAATTTGTTGGAAAAAAAAGCTATTTTAATGCCATTGAATCACATTTTGCAAGTGTTCAGAGCCATTTAAAAGCACTAGATTTTTGACATTTAAAAACCAATTAAAAAAATTAAATTGTTTAATACTCTTTTTACTTGCAATTTAAGTCCAAACACGTTTAACATCTTGCATTTTGGAGTTAAATTTAATTGTAAGTGATCTGGTCTAGGTAGGGAAAAGTAAGGTGCATTGTCTCTTGCAACATTTTAGCAGTAAATAATAATCCACTCGAAGATTTTCCTGTGAGATTTTTGCTTTGTCATAGCAATAACCAGTTATAGGAGTACATGTTCGGCCCGGGGGCCTAGGCCCCTTCAAACTGAAGTTTAATGATTCGTTCAATCAGCATTTTCCATGGCTAATTTTTTAAAAAAGTATTTTGTGCATAAAAACCGGTGAGGTTGGAGGTGAATTACTGAATTGTTATTGAAAAATGGTAAAATAGATGGTTACGGCAACTAACCATGTTATTGCCGGGCCGGATTTATTTCGGGCTAGGCCCCTGGCACTTTGGAGATTTTTGCAACATCTTCCTGCCAAATATACGCGAAGACCAAAAAAAGTCTTGCGATTTTAGCTCGGAGCCCCTAGCTGGTACTCAGACGCGTAGCCAGAAATTTGCAATGGAGGAGGGCTGTTTAAGGGGTCTGGGGGCGGGGCTCCCAGTCGCCGGAGGCCAATGGGGGTTCGGGGGCGAAGCCCCCAGCTGCCAGAGACTGGGGGTATGGAGGCGGAGCCTCCATCGCTCGAAAACTTTTCATTTTTTTGCACAAATATCTTAATTTTAAAGCTATTTTAATAGAAAATAATGCTTTTAAAACGTGGCATAGAAATTGGCAGCCCAACATGATTCAACTGGTTGCATTAATGGGCTAAATGGGAAGTGGCTCATGAAAACATTGCACTTCTCTTGTTTACTTTGTGGTAAATCATAAAATCCTATTATTCAATAAAACTCACGCGAAGTAATCTATTTCGTATATGTTTTTTAAAAAAAATAATTGGGGTAGGGCTAATGGAAAGATATTTGAGAGTAGTGACTGGTAATTAACTAACACTGAATAGCCCCCCCTACTCTAATTCCTGAGTTTATGATATATTTGTTGATAAAACCTATGTTAGGCGTTTTTACATTAGCGATCAGATTTAATTGTTTATTATCGGACATTTTTTCAAAGTTTTCATTGATTGGTGACTTTAATTTTTGACAATTAGCCCCCCTGAATGTATGTTTCAAATGATGCTTTAAATCACTTTTTAGTCAATTCCAACGAAAAAAACAGTCCCAAAAAAGCTAAAAACGTGGTGTTTTCTTTATTCTGCATTTTGGTTGACAGGCCAATGGGGGGCTAAATTCCCCGCCTCCCCCATGGCTACGCTACTGCTGGTACTGCGTCATATTATGGTAAATCCGGCCCTGATTAATGCATTATATTCACAAAAAGGCTAGATGTGGGCCTGAGATAGCAACTTTTAGGACAAAAACTCTCCGTTTTCTTCGGGTTTTACGTTTAAATTGGCTGGCAAAAACTGAATTGAGGGGGACCCAGAGCCCCTGGTCTTCAATATTGTTGTTAGTTATACTGTTGTAAGCGAAAAATGCTAAAAAGAAACTGAAACTGAAGAAACAATATGCTTTTTTGTCACATTTTTGTCATTAGTGAAATTTTAAATGGGAAGGGGGCGGACCCCCAGCACCCCCTCCTCTTGGTTACGCCTATGCTTCAAGTAAAGAAAACAAAAAAAGTACTCGCAAATTTTCTGCAATGTTTCTGGCGTTTTCCTACAAAATTTCAACTGTTCAAAAAATAGTGCTGTCCTCAAGCCGAGGACATGCTGAACTGATCGCCTTTCTTTCTGGCAACCACTATGACCTCATTTTGCTCCAGGAAACCCATCTTTCGTCAACCAAAAAGTTCCAAATCCCTGGTTATTATACCCTCCGCACGGACCGGACTTTCGGTAGACAAGGCCCTGTTTCCTCCGGTACTCATAACACTGGTGGTGGTGTCCTCACTCTCATCCACTCTGACCTGGATTTCTCTCCTGTTTTTGTCTCCTCTCTGTCTTCCCAGGACCCCTACTCAAACTACACCTGTGTTAAAGTCCTTCTCTCCAACCACTCTCCTTTTCAATTTCTTAACCTCTACTCCCCTCCCATCAGAAACAGTCCTTCTGATTCTCGCACCAGGACCTTCTATCCTGACATCCTTCCTAACTCCCCTGACACTTTCATCCTCGGAGACTTCAATGCTCACTACCCAACGTGGGACAGACTCATTCCCCCTAACCCGCTCGGAAATGAACCTGTTTCGCTGGATCACTTCCTCCGGTCTGGAAATTCTGAACGACCCCGCCTCTCCCACGCTCCTTCACCATTCCACTGGGAGCCGTACTTCCCCTGATATCTTGTTAGCTCCTGCGTCTCTCGCTCCCCACTGTGAGTGGCGCACTCTCCATGGCCTTGGCTCGGACCGTCTCCCCATTGAAATTGTCCTCCCCCTCTTTCCAGTTCGTCAACCAAACACACGCCCCCCAAATTCAACTACAAAAAAACCAGTTGGGATATTTATATTGCTGAGCACCTTCCCTCTCTTGATTTTGATGCACTCAACATCCACCAGGCTGCCCACTCCTCTTCCCTATTCTTAGTCGAAGCTGCCAAGGCCTCTATCCCCTTTGGCCGCCTTGGTCGTTCCCCCCAAAGCCTGGTGGTCCCAGGAAGCGGAATCTGCAGTTCGGGAACAACGGAGGGCCCGCTCCGTGGCACACCGATCTGAGTCGCACCGCCTCAGATACATAGATGCTTCTCGTAGGGCGTCCTCAGTCATTTCTAGAGCCAAATTTGCAGCCTGGCAAGCCACCTGTTCTACTGTAACCTGTCTTTCCGTTCTGATCCTCGTGCTGTCTTCAGGCTTCTCAGTGCCATCTCGGGCAAAAAAAAACACCTCCCAAGACTCTTCTTTTCCCGATTGCACTTGCCTTCTTGACACTGCCAACCACTTTGCCTCTTATCTTCGCTCACGTCTATCTCAAGCGACACCCCGTTCCTCGCGCAGAGCTGAACGACAGTTCATGAATGAACTCCGGAAAGCTAGCTGTGAGGATGCTTCTTCCCTCCATAATTCTTTCTGCTCGCCCTTCTTCTTGACTGAACTCTCCACTGCTATCAGCAATTTCTCCTCTTCCACTGCGTCTGGCCCTGACCAGATTGCCTACCCTTTACTAAAGCACCTGCCTGAACCAGCACAACTCCTCCTTCTTTCTATTTTTAACAGGTCCTGGCACTCTCACACCTTCCCCTCTTGTCGGAAACCTACCACTATCATCCCCATTCATAAACCTGGAAAACCCACTTCCTCTCCGTCCTTTTTTCGCCCCATTTCCCTCACCTCCTGCATGTTCAAGCTTTTTGAGCGCTTGATTCTTTCTCGCCTAAGTTTTCACCTTGAATCGAATCATCTCCTCTCGACTTGCCAGGCCGGCTTTCGTCCTGGTAGGTTACCCCTTGACCAAATTCTGTCTCAATCAATCTGGGACGGCTTCCAAAAGAAAAAACCTCCAGACCGAACGATTTTGGCTTCTGTTGACTTCTCCAAGGCTTTCGACTCGGTCTGGCACTCTGCTCTTTTTCACAAACTCCTCTCGCTCAAACTCCCCCCTTGCTTCGTTCTTTGGGTGCGCTCCTTCCTTTCTGATCGTAGAGCTAAAGTCCAGGTTGGTGGTTCCCACAGCCGCTCTTTCGGCATCAGACGTGGGGTCCCCCAGGGCTCAATACTTGGTCCGGTCCTCTTCATTCTGTTTGTTGATAACATCACTAAGGATTTACTTCGGGGTGCCCATGCCTCCCTGTATGCTGACGATCTGGCCATCTGGTCCTCCTCCCCAGACCCGCTCAAAGCCTCCTCTGTTGTCCAATCCTCCCTCGCTTAGAAACATGGTCCAACTTTTGGAGACTTCCACTCAATCCAAAAAAGTGTGAGTCGTCCTTTTTCTCTACAGATCCCCATCAAGCCACTTTCGAACCCCGACTGAACCTCTTGGGCTTCTCTGTTTTGTTCAATCCCACCCCTAAATTCCTTGGAGTAACCTTTGATCGGACCCTATCCTTTGGGACCCATGTCCAATCCCTGTGTTCCAAAATCTATCCACGCCACAAAGCCCTTTGCTCAATTGCCACTGCCTCTTGGGGTCCCACAAAAGAATCTCTCTCCCTACTCTACAAAGCCTTTGTCCATCCGGTGCTTACATATGCCTCTCCTGGATGGTTCCCATTCCTTTGTAACACTGCAACCAATCACCTGGAAGTTCTACACAGAGCTGCATGCAGGGTCATTACCGGTTGCTTCTTTTCCACCCCCTCCTCACTACTCCTTCTCGAGGCCCAACTCCCTCCTCTAAAGCTGACTCTAGAGCATCAGACCCTCTACTCCTTTGAACGTGCTCTGCGCCTTCCCCCCGACTTCTCCAGCCTTTTTGCCCTGGCAATTAAGAAACGTTCCCTGTCGATTAAAGAAGAAACCCTCCTGTAGATCATTTAGTTCTTCAGCCACACAACCACTCCCATCCCCACGCGAGTCTCTGATCACGTGCCCCCCTTTTCCCCCATGGTCCACAACCCACTTCAGTGTTTCCCCCTTCATTCCCGACTGCTCAGGCAACAGTACATCTCGACTCCAAATTGCTTCAAGCGGACTATCCTCCCTCCCCCCCGTCTGATATCCAAGTATGGACTGACAGATCTGTCCCCTCCCTTTTTGGTCCCGGTGGCGCTGGAGTGTATGCTCCAAATGCAACACATCGAATTCCTTATCCTTTTTCGCCGGTCCAATTGCCTCCAGCTTCACAGCTGAAACCTTTGCACTCAAGCAAGGTCTTGCTTGGTGTACTAGCCGTTTGATGACCTGCAAATTCCAGTCAGTCCTTTTCCTAACCGACTCTCAATCAGCCCTCTGTATCCTTTCTTCAGCCCCCTCTTATCGCCTGCCTGAGTCCCTCTGGTATGTTTGGTCCCTTGTCTCCTCCCTCTCCAACAATACCACTTTGAGCTTCCAATGGGTCCCCGGACACGCAGGTCTCCCCAAAAATGAAAAAGCGGATTTACTTGCCAAAACTGGTGCCTCTCTGCCCACTGATGCGATCCCAAGCCCTTTCCCCCCAGTTAGTGCCAAAGTCCGTTATTGCCAATACCGCAATTGGAGACGTCACATCTCACACTCCCATCTGAACTTCCAAGTCCCAAAGTCTCTTTGGAGGCTCCTTCTTTCTCGCTCCATACGCAGTGAGCTCTCCCGTCTTCGCTGCCATGGTCACAGTCTTCTTTTATCTTCATATCTTCACAGGATCAGTCGGAAAGAGAATTCTGATTGTAGTGCCTGTGGACACCCTCTACAGGACCTCAATCATCTCCTCCTCGACTGTCGTGCTTCTGAACCCCTTCGCAAATCTATCTTTGGCTCCTCTCTCTCTATTCTCGATCTATGGTCCAGACCTTGGGGTGTGGCCCGACTGTTGGGTCTCCGCGGAGTTCCTCCGCGCCCCCATCCCTCGGAAGGGGTCGGGTAGTACCACCACCACAGTCATCAACCGATGCCAATTTATTTCGGAATGCGAGTCATCATCACCGAAAATCGTGACAAGGCTGGTGGAATTTTTTAACGGAAACCTCGGCGTCATTCATTCCCTTTCAAATCACACTCTTTTTGTTCGTTGCAATCATTAACTGATTGCCATCTTTCCAGTAACCAATCAACAAAACGACACCTACTATCCAATTCGACCAGTCTATTCCGTGACCGTGGCAAAAGCGCAAGGACAAACCATTCCACACGTTACAATTTGGTTTGATAAACCAAAATCGTCAACTGCAACTGCCTATGTCGCCATGTCACGTGTAGCTTCCTTTTTATGCATCTCCTTTTTAAAGCTGTCCATGGCAAGTCATTTCGCACAAAATCAACAATAGCATTTCCTTTTCACTCGTACTTCTTCTCTGAGCAGGTGCAATAGGACTACATTGCAGTGAAGGCCCTGCTATATCAAAAAGCCTAACGATGTCGTGTTGCTACCTCTTTGGGTGACAATGGAAACGCAACAACTTCACCACTTTTTCATTCTTGGCCCTAGCTGCTTTCGGCATCCTTCTTTTTGCTCTGTGTCAGTGACTTACCTTTTAGGTCGCTTGACCTTGCGCTTGTGCACAACTCGTCGTTTGGAATCCTTGCCTACATTCGTGTACGTGCATTAAGACCAAATGTTGGCCATCAACATTCCTAGGCATAAAACAAAACCACTTGGACGCCACGCGACTGCGATGGTTGGGTGCTGGGTTCAGTCACCTCTGACGTTCAATCCTACGCTTGCTAGTTCCTCAATGTTATCATAGGTAATTTTTGTGGACACTTTCATTGATTTTGCTCAAAATACACAAAACATCGTTATAATATTAATTGTTTACTTAAAACATTGAAACAAATCTTCCGATTGGAAAGCATACCTTGAGTGTATTTACATAATATTTTGAAGAGACTATTGGTAAAACTTTGTTTAGTTGTGTTTATCTCCATTTGTCGCGTTTCGTGTCCCTTTCAACCTTTAAGTTGTTGAACGTAACGTTGTGGCTTGCGGTCACGCATGCATTTAAGGGTAACGGACCAAAGTTTGCTCTGTGATCCAAATGAATCTGTATTACACTTCCAAGTAGGTTTTGTAGTTAGCTGACAACAAATTCTGGAGTTAGTTTAGGTCATTTTCTGGACACTCTTATATATTTGCTCAAAATACCCAAAAACTTGTTTTATACTTGCATTCAAAAACGTCCCAAAACGCTTCGACTCGTTCAAAGTTTGTTGAGACAAAAATTAAAACGGCCAAACAGCACAAAAGTTAAGAAAGGGTCAAAAACCATTAAAAAACACTGAAAACCGCTTAAAAATGATTTTCAGGACCAAAT
The DNA here is from genome assembly GCA_963965965.1 of Trididemnum nubilum. NCBI lineage: Eukaryota > Metazoa > Chordata > Ascidiacea > Aplousobranchia > Didemnidae > Trididemnum > Trididemnum nubilum. The sequence continues at coordinate 43,106 of OZ014479.1, read as the reverse complement.
ACCAAAAAGAATGTGTTTACAAACAAAAGTTTGTTTACAAAGATCGTATCAAAATGCTTCCAATCATTCAAAACTCGCTCACAAACGACCAAAATGGCCGAACTGCGCAAAAGCTGTTACGGGGTTAAAAACGTCAAACGCTTCTTCGAAATGCTGAAAATTGCTTAGAAGCGATTTTCGTGACCAATACTAAAACAAAATTTTTATGGGAAAAAAACTAATTTTTGATCATAATCGTGCAGAAACGCCTTAAATCATTAAAAATTTGTTCAGAAACGACAAATACGGGCCAGGCAGCACAGAAATCAAAAATCGGGCATAAAGCAAAAAACTGCTAAAACTTAGCATTAACCGCTTAAAATGATTGTCATGACCACGTAGCGAAAAAAAGAGTTCAACAAAAAACTTTTTTTTTTTTTTTCCTGTGGGAAGGTTCGATTCCTGTGGGAAGACAATTTTTCGCATTGCTTGTTTTAAATAGTCGCCGTTCTGGTGGCTCTTCCCTAGGCTTCCAAGCTGGTAGCCTTTAGGCCAGAAGCACGCAAAACGATTAAAATATTAAAACTCTGGCCTGCAAACGTCAAAAAAACATCTTAATTGACTTATTGTTACAATCATACAACAAGCAAGTTGCTGGGTTTAAATAGCCAAAATTAAGCAAGCGAGGAGGCGTCTTCTCTAGCTCAAGTGGTAGAGCAGTGGACCGGTAATCCAAAGGCAGCAGGTTCGATTCCTGTGGGAAGACAATTTTTCGCATTGCTTGTTTTAAGTAGTCGCCGTTCTGGTGGCTCTTCCCTAGGCTTCCGAGCTGGTAGCCTTTAGGCCAGAAGCACGCAAAACGATTAAAATATTAAAACTCTGGCCTGCAAACGTCAAAAAAACATCTTAATTGACTTGTTATTACAACAAAAACTTTTTTTACCAAGCTCGTTCAAAACGCTTCAAATTAATAAAAACACGCTGTGAAACGGTCAAAATGCACAAAAACTGAAAATCGATCCGAAACGTTGAAAAAAGCTAAAAACAACTGAAAATTGTTTGGGAATGATTTTCGTGACGAAATAGCAAAAAATGAGTTTTTGACGAAAAATAATTTTCATGACCAAATTCTTCTCAAAACGCTTCAAATCAATTAAAACTTGCTGCTTGAAAACAAATACGGCCAAACAAAACCAAAACTAAAAATCGGTCAAAAACTGCTAAAACACACTGAAAATTGCTTGGAAGGAGTTTTCGTGACCAAGCAGCAAAACAATTTTCTTTCTTCCAAAAACTTTTTGTTTGAACCAATTTTGTCCAAAAACGCTTCAAGTCAGTTGAAACTTGCTTACAAACATCAAATACAGCCAAACAGCACTAAAACTAAAACTAAGTCAAAAACTTCAAAAACTGATAAAAATCACTGAAAACCGCTCATGAGTGACCTAATTGCATTTTGATCCAATTGCAATTTCATGACCTAATTGCAACAGAAAATTTGTTCAACAAAAAAACTGTTTTTCACAAGAATTGTCCAAAACGCTTAGAAATAATCATTTAAAAATCGCTGACATAACCAAAACGGCCAAAAAGCACAAAACCGAAAAGCGGTCAAAAACTTCAAAAAACGCAAAAAGTACTGAAAACCGCTTCGAAGTGATTCTCGTTTCCAATAAAGTAAACATTTTTAAACGGAAAAGTTTCTTTACCAAAATTGTCCTAAAACCTTTCAAATCACTTAAAACTTGCTCAAAATGGACCAACACGGCCAAACCGCACAAAAACTAAAACCCGTCAAAAACGTCCAAAACTGCTCAAAAATGATTTTGCAAATTAAAAGCAAAAAAAATGTTTTGCAACAAAAACTTCACCCAAAGTTTTCCAGAAACGCTTCAAATTACTCTAATTTTGCAAGAAAACAAGCAATACGGCCAAACAACACAAAAACCAAAAATCGGTCAAAAGGTCAAAAACACTGAAAACAAAAGTGTGTCAAAACACTGCTAATCATTCAAATCTTGCTCACAAATGACCAAAACGATCAAACAGAACAAAAAATGAAACGCGGGTAAACACGTGAAAAACTGCTACAAAGTGCTGAAAACCGCTTAGAAATGATTTTTGTGACCAAATACTAAATCAAAATCTTTTCTTAGAAAAAACTGATTTTTGATCAAAGTCGAGCAAAAACGCCTTAAATCATCAAAAATTTGCTCAGAAACGACAAAACAACACAAAAACTAAAAATCGGTCAAAAACGTCAAAAACTGTTAAAGCCCATTGAAAACAACTTGGAAAGAGTTTTCATGACCAAAAAGCAAAACAATTTGTTTTTCGAAACATTTTTTTTCCAATTTGTACAAAACGCCTAAAACCACTTAAAACTTGCTAAAAAACGAGCAATTCAGCAAAACAGCAACAAAACTGAAAGTTGGTGAAGGACATTGAAAACTGTCAAACCACTAAAACTCGCTCAGAAGTGATTGTCGTAACCAAACAGCAAAACAAATTTCTTTCAATCAAAAACATTTTATTTAGTCAAATATTGACCCAAAACGCTTCAAATCAGTTAAAAATGGCCGAAAAACAAGCAATACGGCCAAATCGCAAGAAAAACCAAATATATGTCAAAAACTGGTGAAAAGACTGAAAACCGCTTAGAAATGGTTTTCATGACCAAAGGCCAAAAAGAATGTGTTTTCAAATAGTTTGTTCACAAAATTCGTGTCATAACAAAATTCGTTTTATAACAAAAGTTCCCAATACACAGCAAAAACCTCTTTTAGAAGAAAACTGATTTTTGATCAAAGTCGTGCAAAAACGCCTTAAATCAAACTTGCTCAGAAGCAAAAAATACGGCCAAACAGCACAAAAACCAAAAATCGGTCAAAAACGTCCAAAACTGCTAAAAGTTAGCTTTAGCCGTTCAAGAAAAGGTAAGCATTGTCATGACCAAGCAGCTAAAAGAATGTGTTTATCATAAAAAACGTTTTTTGACTGAACTCGTCCAAAACGGTTTAAATCATTCAAAACTTGCCGCGAAACAACCAAAACGGCCAAACTGCACAAAAGCTGAAAATCGATCAAAAACGTTAAAAAAAGCAAAAAAAAAAGAAAATTGTTTTGGAATGATTTTTAGGACGAAATATCAAAACACATTTTTTCTGACGAAAAATAAAATTTTTGACCAAACCGCTTTAATATCAGTTTAAACTTGCTGCTTGAAAACGATAAACACGGCCCAACTACACAAAAACTAAAAATGGGTTGAAAACGTCAAAAACTGTTAAAGCACACTGAAAACAGCTTGGAAATAGTTTTCATGACCAAACAGCAAAACAAAGTTTTTTTCGGACAAAAACATTTTTCATCAAACTTGGGCTAAAACGCTTAAAAGCACCTGAAACTTGCTCGAAAACAAACAATTCGGCGAAACAGCAACAAAACTGAAAGTAGGCAAAGGACGTTGAAAACTGTCAAACTTCACTAAAAATCGCTTAGAAGTGATTGTCGTAACCAAAATGCCAAACAAGTTTCTTTCAATCAACAACATTTTATTTAGCCGAATATTGACCCAAAACGCTTCAAATCAGTTGAAACTGGCCGAAAAACAAGCAATACGGCCAAACAGCAAAAAAAATTAAATGTATGTCAAAAACTCGTAAAAAACACTCAAAACTGCTTAGAAATGATTTTTATGACCAAGGACCAGAAAGAATGTGTTTTTAAATAAGTTGTTTACCAAATTCGTGTCAAAACGCTTTAAATCATTCAAAACTCGCTCACAAACGACCAAAACGGTCAAACAGTTTAACTCAGGTGAAATTTGCTTAGAAATCACCAACACGGCCAAACAGCACAAAAATTTGAAAGCGGTCAAAAACGTCCAAAACTGATAAACTGAACACCACTCAAAAATGATTTTTGGGATGGAAAAGGAGAGGAAAGTGTTTTGCTGCGATAACTTCAACTAAAGTTTTCCAGAAATGCTTCAAATTTTTTTATTTTGGAAACAAACGAGCAATACGGTCATAGATCAAAAAATCAGAAAACGGTCAAAAACTAATGAAAAACACTGAAAACCGTTAAGAATTGCTTTTCATGACCAAAGACCAAATAGAATGTGGTGACAAATAGTTTGTTTACCAAATTTGTGTCAAAACGCTTCCAATCATTCAAAGCTTGCTCACAAACAACCAAAACGGTCAAACAGCACAAAAATTGAAATGCGCTTGAAAACGTCAAAAACTGCTACAGAGTGTTTAAAACCGCTTGGAAATGTTTTTTTGTGACCAAATACCAAAACAAACTCTTCTTTCAGAAAAAACTCTTTTTTGATCAAAGTCGTGCAAAAACGCCCCAAATCATTTAAAACTTGCTCAGAAACGACAAATACGGTCAAACAGCACAAAAATTTGAAACTGGTTAAAAACGTCCAAAACTGTTGAAAGTTAACATTAGCCGCTTCAAATTTGAAAGTTAACATTAGTCGCATCATGACAAAACGCTTCAAATCATTCAAAACTTACTATGAAACGACCGAAACGGCCAAAATGCACAAAAAACTGAAATACGGTCAAAAACGTCAAAAAAGCTAAAAAACACTAAAAATTGTTTAGGAATGATTTTTATGGCGAAATATCAAAAAATTATCCTTTTGACAAAAAACAAGCTTTTTTGACCAAAATCTTGTCAAAACGCTTCAATAGCTTGAATTGTTTGCTTGAACACGACAAATACGGTGAAACAGCGCAAAAACTGAAAGTCGGTTGAAAACGTCAAAAACTGTAATAAAACACTGAAAACCGTTTAGAACCGGAATAAAACACTGAAAACCGTTCAAAGAAGTGTTTTTCGTAAAACGTTTTTTCTAATGCTTCTTTTGCTTCTATTGTCACAAAAAGTGTTTTTTAAGGGTTTTCAGCAAATTTCAGCAGGCTTTGACGTTTTAGACCAATTTTAGTTTTTGTGCTGTTTGGCCGTTTTGGTCGTTTTTAAGCTAGTTTTGAGTGATTTGTAACGTTTTAGGACATATTTGGTAAAGTGTTTTGTTTAAAACTTCTTTATTGGTTGTTGGTAATAATAATCACTTTCGAGCGGTTTTCATTTTTTTTTATCAGGTTTTGACTAACTTTCAGTTTTTGTGCCGTTTGGCGGTTTTGTCATTTCTAAGCAAGTTTTCAATGATTTCAAGCGTTTTGGGACAGTTTTGGTCAAAAAATAGCTTTTTTTGTCAAAAAAATTTGTTTTGCTGTTTGGTCATGAAAACTCTTTCCAGGCTGTTTTCATTGTGCTTTAACAGTTTTTGACGTTTTTGACCAATTTTTAGTTTTTGTATTGTTGGGCCGTATTTGTCGTTTTTAAGCAGCAAGTTCAAACTGACATTAAAGCGTTTTGGAAAAATTTTGGTCAAAGAAACTATTTTTCGCCAGAAAAAATGTGTTTTGATATTTCGTCCTAAAAATCATTCCCAAACAATTTTCAGTTTCTTTTCGCTCTTTTTAATGTTTTTGATCGATTTTCAGTTTTTGTGCTGTTTGGCCGTTTCGGTCGTTTCGTAGCAAGTTTTGGACAAGTTTAGTCAAAGAAGGTTTTTGATGTTGAACACTTTTCTTTTAGCCGCTTGGTCATGATAATGCTAACTTTTATGACAATGCTACCTTTTTTTTAAACGGCTCTAGCTAACTTTTAGCAGTTTTGGATGTTTTTGACCGCCTTTTAGTTTTTGTGCTGTTTGGCCGTAATAGTCGTTTCTGAGCATGTTTTGTTTGAATTAAGGCGTTTTACACGACTTTGATCAAAAATCAGTTTTTTTTAAAACGTTTTTGTTATGGCATTTGGTAACGAAAAACACTTCCAAGCCGTTTTCAGCACTTTACAGCAGATTTTGACGTTTTTAACCGCTTTTCAATTTTTGTGCTGTTTGACCGTTTTGGTCGTTTGTGAGCGAGTTTTGAATGATTTAAAGCGTTTTGACACGAATTTGGTAAACAACTTATTTAAAAATACATTCTTTCTGGTCCTTGGTCATAAAAATCATTTCTAAGCGGTTTTGAGTGTTTTTTACGAGTTTTTGACATACATTTATTTTTTTTTGCTGTTTGGCCGTATTGCTTGTTTTTCGGCCAGTTTCAACTGATTTGAAGCGTTTTGGGTCAATATTTGGCTAAATGAAATGTTGTTGATTGAAAGAAACTTGTTTGGCATTTTGGTTACGACAATCACTTCTAAGCGATTTTTAGTGAAGTTTGACAGTTTTCAACGTCCTTTGCCTACTTTCAGTTTTGTTGCTGTTTCGCCGAATTGTTTGTTTTCGAGCAAGTTTCAGGTGCTTTTAAGCGTTTTAGCCCAAGTTTGGTGAAAAATGTTTTTGTCCGAAAAAAACTTTGTTTTGCTGTTTGGTCATGAAAACTATTTCCAAGCTGTTTTCAGTGTGCTTTAACAGTTTTTGACGTTTTCAACCCATTTTTAGTTTTTGTGTAGTTGGGCCGTGTTTATCGTTTTCAAGCAGCAAGTTTAAACTGATATTAAAGCGGTTTGGTCAAAAATTTTATTTTTCGTCAGAAAAAATGTGTTTTGATATTTCGTCCAAAAAATCATTCCAAAACAATTTTCATTTTTTTTTGCTTTTTTTGTTTTTGATCGATTTTCAGCTTTTGTGCAGTTTGGCCGTTTTGGTTGTTTCGCAGCAAGTTTTGAATGATTTAAACCGTTTTGGACGAGTTCAGTCAAAAAACGTGTTTTATGATGAACACATTCTTTTAGCTGCTTAGTCATGACAAAAGCTAACTTTTAGCAGTTTTGGACGTTTTTGACTGATTTTTGGTTTTTGTGCTGTTTGGCCGTATTTTTTGCTTCTGAGCAAGTTTGATTTAAGGCGTTTTTGCACGACTTTGATCAAAAATCAGTTTTCTTCTAAAAGAGGTTTTTGCTGTGTATTGGGAACTTTTGTTATAAAACGAATTTTGTTATGACACGAATTTTGTGAACAAACTATTTGAAAACACATTCTTTTTGGCCTTTGGTCATGAAAACCATTTCTAAGCGGTTTTCAGTCTTTTCACCAGTTTTTGACATATATTTGGTTTTTCTTGCGATTTGGCCGTATTGCTTGTTTTTCGGCCATTTTTAACTGATTTGAAGCGTTTTGGGTCAATATTTGACTAAATAAAATGTTTTTGATTGAAAGAAATTTGTTTTGCTGTTTGGTTACGACAATCACTTCTGAGCGAGTTTTAGTGGTTTGACAGTTTTCAATGTCCTTCACCAACTTTCAGTTTTGTTGCTGTTTTGCTGAATTGCTCGTTTTTTAGCAAGTTTTAAGTGGTTTTAGGCGTTTTGTACAAATTGGAAAAAAAATGTTTCGAAAAACAAATTGTTTTGCTTTTTGGTCATGAAAACTCTTTCCAAGTTGTTTTCAATGGGCTTTAACAGTTTTTGACGTTTTTGACCGATTTTTAGTTTTTGTGTTGTTTTGTCGTTTCTGAGCAAATTTTTGATGATTTAAGGCGTTTTTGCTCGACTTTAATCAAAAATCAGTTTTTTCTAAGAAAAGATTTTGATTTAGTATTTGGTCACAAAAATCATTTCTAAGCGGTTTTCAGCACTTTGTAGCAGTTTTTCACGTGTTTACCCGCGTTTCATTTTTTGTTCTGTTTGATCGTTTTGGTCATTTGTGAGCAAGATTTGAATGATTAGCAGTGTTTTGACACACTTTTGTTTTCAGTGTTTTTGACCTTTTGACCGATTTTTGGTTTTTGTGTTGTTTGGCCGTATTGCTTGTTTTCTTGCAAAATTAGAGTAATTTGAAGCGTTTCTGAAAAACTTTAGTGAAGTTTTTGTTGCAAAACATTTTTTTTGCTTTTAATTTGCACAAATCATTTTTGAGCAGTTTTGGACGTTTTTGACGGGTTTTAGTTTTTGTGCGGTTTGGCCGTGTTGGTCCATTTTGAGCAAGTTTTAAGTGATTTGAAAGGTTTTAGGACAATTTTGGTAAAGAAACTTTTCCGTTTAAAAATGTTTACTTTATTGGAAACGAGAATCACTTCAAAGCGGTTTTCAGTACTTTTTGCGTTTTTTGAAGTTTTTGACCGCTTTTCGGTTTTGTGCTTTTTGGCCGTTTTGGTTATGTCAGCGATTTTTAAATGATTATTTCTAAGCGTTTTGGACAATTCTTGTGAAAAACAGTTTTTTTGTTGAACAAATTTTCTGTTGCAATTAGGTCATGAAAATCACTCATGAGCGGTTTTCAGTGATTTTTATCAGTTTTTGAAGTTTTTGACTTAGTTTTAGTGCTGTTTGGCTGTATTTGATGTTTGTAAGCAAGTTTCAACTGACTTGAAGCGTTTTTGAACAAAATTGGTTCAAACAAAAAGTTTTTGGAAGAAAGAAAATTGTTTTGCTGCTTGGTCACGAAAACTCCTTCCAAGCAATTTTCAGTGTGTTTTAGCAGTTTTTGACCGATTTTTAGTTTTGGTTTTGTTTGGCCGTATTTGTTTTCAAGCAGCAAGTTTTAATTGATTTGAAGCGTTTTGAGAAGAATTTGGTCATAAAAACTATTTTTCGTCAAAAACTCATTTTTTGCAATTCGTCACGAAAATCATTCCCAAACAATTTTCAGTTGTTTTTAGCTTTTTTCAACGTTTTGGATCGATTTTCAGTTTTTGTGCATTTTGACCGTTTCACAGCGTGTTTTTATTAATTTGAAGCGTTTTGGACGAGCTTGGTAAAAAAGTTTTTTTTGTTGAACTCTTTTTTTCGCTACCTGGTCATGACAATCATTTTAAGCGGTTAATGCTAAGTTTTAGCAGTTTTTTGCTTTTTGACCGACTTTTGATTTCTGTGCTGCCTGGCCCGTTTTTAATGATTTAAGGCGTTTCTGCACGATTATGATCAAAAATTAGTTTTTTTCCAAAAAAAATTTTGTTTTACAATAGTATTGGTTACGAAAATCGCTTCTAAGCAATTTTCAGCATTTCGAAGAAGCGTTTGACGTTTTTAACCCCGTAACAGCTTTTGTTCAGTTCGGCCATTTTGGTCGTTTGTGAGCGAGTTTTGAATGATTGGAAGCATTTTGATACGATCTTTGTAAACAAACTTTTGTTTGTAAACACATTCTTTTTGATATTTGGTCCTGAAAGTCATTTTTTAGCGGTTTTCAGTGTTTTTTAATGGTTTTTGACCCTTTCTTAACTTTTGTGCTGTTTGGCCGTTTTAATTTTTGTCTCAACAAACTTTGAACGAGTCGAAGCGTTTTGGGACGTTTTTGAATGCAAGTATAAAACAAGTTTTTGGGTATTTTGAGCAAATATATAAGAGTGTCCAGAAAATGACCTAAACTAACTCCAGAATTTGTTGTCAGCTAACTACAAAACCTACTTGGAAGTGTAATACAGATTCATTTGGATCACAGAGCAAACTTTGGTCCGTTACCCTTAAATGCATGCGTGACAGCAAGCCACAACGTTACGTTCAACAACTTAAAGGTTGAAAGGGACACGAAACGCGACAAATGGAGATAAACACAACTAAACAAAGTTTTACCAATAGTCTCTTCAAAATATTATGTAAATACACTCAAGGTATGCTTTCCAATCGGAAGATTTGTTTCAATGTTTTAAGTAAACAATTAATATTATAACGATGTTTTGTGTATTTTGAGCAAAATCAATGAAAGTGTCCACAAAAATTACCTATGATAACATTGAGGAACTAGCAAGCGTAGGATTGAACGTCAGAGGTGACTGAACCCAGCACCCAACCATTGCAGTCGCGTGGCGTTCAAGTGGTTTTGTTTTATGCCTAGGAATGTTGATGGCCAACATTTGGTCTTAATGCACGTACACGAATGTAGGCAAGGATTCCAAACGACGAGTTGTGCACAAGCGCAAGGTCAAGCGACCTAAAAGGTAAGTCACTGACACAGAGCAAAAAGAAGGATGCCGAATGCAGCTAGGGCCAAGAATGAAAAAGTGGTGAAGTTGTTGCGTTTCCATTGTCACCCAAAGAGGTAGCAACACGACATCGTTAGGCTTTTTGATATAGCAGGGCCTTCACTGCAATGTAGTCCTATTGCACCTGCTCAGAGAAGAAGTACGAGTGAAAAGGAAATGCTATTGTTGATTTTGTGCGAAATGACTTGCCATGGACAGCTTTAAAAAGGAGATGCATAAAAAGGAAGCTACACGTGACATGGCGACATAGGCAGTTGCAGTTGACGATTTTGGTTTATCAAACCAAATTGTAACGTGTGGAATGGTTTGTCCTTGCGCTTTTGCCACGGTCACGGAATAGACTGGTCGAATTGGATAGTAGGTGTCGTTTTGTTGATTGGTTACTGGAAAGATGGCAATCAGTTAATGATTGCAACGAACAAAAAGAGTGTGATTTGAAAGCGAATGAACGACACCGAGGTTTCCGTTAAAAAATTCCACCAGCCTTGTCACGATTTTCGGTGATGATGACTCGCATTCCGAAATAAATTGGCATCGGTTGATGACTGTGGTGGTGGTACTACCCGACCCCTTCCGAGGGATGGGGGCGCGGAGGAACTCCGCGGAGACCCAACAGTCGGGCCACACCCCAAGGTCTGGACCATAGATCGAGAATAGAGAGAGAGGAGCCAAAGATAGATATGCGAAAGGCGACAGTCGAGGAGGAGATGATTGAGGTCCTGTAGAGGGTGTCCACAGGCACTACAATCAGAATTCTCTTTCCGACTGATCCTGTGAAGATATGAAGATAAAAGAAGACTGTGACCATGGCAGCGAAGACGGGAAAGCTCACTGCGTATGGAGCGAGAAAGAAGGAGCCTCCAAAGAGACTTTGGGACTTGGAAGTTCAGATGGGAGTGTGAGATGTGACGTCTCCAATTGCGGTATTGGCAATAACGGACTTTGGCACTAACTGGGGGGAAAGGGCTTGGGATCGCATCAGTGGGCAGAGAGGCACCAGTTTTGGCAAGTAAATCCGCTTTTTCATTTCTGGGGAGACCTGCGTGTCCGGGGACCCATTGGAAGCTCAAACTGGTATTGTTGGAGAGGGAGGAGGCAAGGTACCAAACATACCAGAGGGACTCAGGCAGGCGATAAGAGGGGGCTGAAGAAAGGATACAGAGGGCTGATTGAGAGTCGGTTAGGAAAAGGACTGACTGGAATTTGCAGGTCATCAAACGGCTAGTACACCAAGCAAGACCTTGCTTGAGTGCAAAGGTTTCAGCTGTGAAGCTGGAGGCAATTGGACCGGCGAAAAAGGATAAGGAATTCGATGTGTTGCATTTGGAGCATACACTCCAGCGCCACCGGGACCAAAAAGGGAGGGGACAGATCCGTCCGTCAATACTTGGATATCAGACGGGGGGGAGGGAGGATAGTCCGCTTGAAGCAATTTGGAGTCGAGATGTACTGTTGCCTGAGCAGTCGGGAATGAAGGGGGAAACACTGAAGTGGGTTGTGGACCATGGGGGAAAAGGGGGGCACGTGATCAGAGACTCGCGTGGGGATGGGAGTGGTTGTGTGGCTGAAGAACTAAATGATCTACAGGAGGGTTTCTTCTATAGTCGACAGGGAACGTTTCTTAATTGCCAGGGCAAAAAGGCTGGAGAAGTCGGGGGGAAGGCGCAGAGCACGTTCAAAGGAGTATAGAGTCTGATGCTCTAGAGTCAGCTTTAGAGGAGGGAGTTGGGCCTCGAGAAGGAGTAGTGAGGAGGGGGTGGAAAAGAAGCAACCGGTAATGACCCTGCATGCAGCTCTGTGTAGAACTTCCAGGTGATTGGTTGCAGTGTTACAAAGGAATGGGAACCATCCAGGAGAGGCATATGTAAGCACCGGATGGACAAAGGCTTTGTAGAGTAGGGAGAGAGATTCTTTTGTGGGACCCCAAGAGGCAGTGGCAATTGAGCGAAGGGCTTTGTGGCGTGGATAGATTTTGGAACACAGGGATTGGACATGGGTCCCAAAGGATAGGGTCCGATCAAAGGTTACTCCAAGGAATTTAGGGGTGGGATTGAACAAAACAGAGAAGCCCAAGAGGTTCAGTCGGGGTTCGAAAGTGGCTTGATGGGGATCTGTAGAGAAAAAGGACGACTCACACTTTTTTGGATTGAGTGGAAGTCTCCAAAAGTTGGACCATGTTTCTAAGCGAGGGAGGATTGGACAACAGAGGAGGCTTTGAGCGGGTCTGGGGAGGAGGACCAGATGGCCAGATCGTCAGCATACAGGGAGGCATGGGCACCCCGAAGTAAATCCTTAGTGATGTTATCAACAAACAGAATGAAGAGGACCGGACCAAGTATTGAGCCCTGGGGGACCCCACGTCTGATGCCGAAAGAGCGGCTGTGGGAACCACCAACCTGGACTTTAGCTCTACGATCAGAAAGGAAGGAGCGCACCCAAAGAACGAAGCAAGGGGGGAGTTTGAGCGAGAGGAGTTTGTGAAAAAGAGCAGAGTGCCAGACCGAGTCGAAAGCCTTGGAGAAGTCAACAGAAGCCAAAATCGTTCGATCTGGAAATTTTTTCTTTTGGAAGCCGTCCCAGATTGATTAAGACAGAATTTGGTCAAGGGGTAACCTACCAGGACGAAAGCCGGCCTGGCAAGTCGAGAGGAGATGATTCGATTCAAGGTGAAAACTTAGGCGAGAAAGAATCAAGCGCTCAAAAAGCTTGAACATGCAGGAGGTGAGGGAAATGGGGCGAAAAAAGGACGGAGAGGAAGTGGGTTTTCCAGGTTTATGAATGGGGATGATAGTGGTAGGTTTCCGACAGGAGGGGAAAGTGTGAGAGTGCCAGGACCTGTTAAAAAGAGAAAGAAGGAGGAGTTGTGCTGGTTCAGGCAGGTGCTTTAGTAAAGGGTAGGCAATCTGGTCAGGGCCAGACGCAGTGGAAGAGGAGAAATTGCTGATAGCAGTGGAGAGTTCAGTCAAGAAGAAGGGCGAGCAGAAAGAATTATGGAGGGAAGAAGCATCCTCACAGCTAGCTTTCCGGAGTTCATTCATGAACTGTCGTTCAGCTCTGCGCGAGGAACGGGGTGTCGCTTGAGATAGACGTGAGCGAAGATAAGAGGCAAAGTGGTTGGCAGTGTCAAGAAGGCAAGTGCAATCGGGAAAAGAAGAGTCTTGGGAGGTGTTTTTTTTTGCCCGAGATGGCATTGAGAAGCCTGAAGACAGCACGAGGATCAGAACGGAAAGACAGGTTACAGTAGAACAGGTGGCTTGCCAGGCTGCAAATTTGGCTCTAGAAATGACTGAGGACGCCCTACGAGAAACATCTATGTATCTGAGGCGGTGCGACTCAGATCGGTGTGCCACGGAGCGGGCCCTCCGTTGTTCCCGAACTGCAGATTCCGCTTCCTGGGACCACCAGGCTTTGGGGGGAACGACCAAGGCGGCCAAAGGGGATAGAGGCCTTGGCAGCTTCGACTAAGAATAGGGAAGAGGAGTGGGCGACTTGGTGGATGTTGAGTGCATCAAAATCAAGAGAGGGAAGGTGCTCAGCAATATAAATATCCCAACTGGTTTTTTTTGTAGTTGAATTTGGGGGGACGTGTGTTTGGTTGACGAACTGGAAAGAGGAGGAGGACAATTTCAATGGGGAGACGGTCCGAGCCAAGGCCATGGAGAGTGCGCCACTCACAGTGGGGAGCAAGAGACGCAGGAGCTAACAAGATATCAGGGGAAGAACGGCTCCCAGTGGAATGGTGAAGGAGCGTGGGAGAGGCGGGGTCGTTCAGAATTTCCAGACCGGAGGAAGTGATCCAGTGAAACAGGTTCATTTCCGAGCGGGTTAGGGGGAATGAGTCTGTCCCACGTTGGGTAGTGAGCATTGAAGTCTCCGAGGATGAAAGTGTCAGGGAAGTTAGGAAGGATGTCAGGATAGAAGGTCCTGGTGCGAGAATCAGAAGGACTGTTTCTGATGGGAGGGGAGTAGAGGTTAAGAAATTGAAAAGGAGAGTGGTTGGAGAGAAGGACTTTAACACAGGTGTAGTCTGAGTAGGGGTCCTGGAAAGACAGAGAGGAGACAGAAACAGGAGAGAAAGCCAGGTCAGAGTGGATGAGAGTGAGGACACCACCACCAGTGTTATGAGTACCAGAGGAAACAGGGCCTTGTCTACCGAAAGTCCGGTCCGTGCGGAGGGTATAACAATCAGGGATTTGGAACTTTTTGGTTGACGAAAGATGGGTTTCCTGGAGCAAAATGAGGTCATAGTGGTTGCCAGAAAGAAAGGCGATCAGTTCAGCACGGCTGGAGGAGGAAAGACCGCCGGCATTCCATTGCAGAATTCTGAGACTGTGTGAGAGGCGTGGATTTCCTTGAGGGTGCGGTGGCAAGTTGTGGACCGGCTGTGAAGCTGTGGGCGGTGGTGATGAGGCAGGAAGGGTGAAGGCGGAAGGAGGGCAGGTGTTAAGAAGGGGAGGATGTGAGGGTAGAGGCAGAGATGAATCCATAAGATCTGAGCAAACAAGTGGAGTGGGTGTGGGTGGGGGCAAAGCTGGAGAGACGAGGCGGGGGGACGCTGGCCGGTGGGTGGTAGAGACAAGGTCCCCATTAAGACAAGCAGGGCAATTCCAACCCATGAGGGAGCCGGCCACGCAGATTTTGCGAAAGTCAGCCCGAGTCAGAGAGGAGCAGGAGAAGTGCACCCACTTGGAGCAGGTGGAGCACTTTAAAGAATCCTTACCTACCTCGAGAGAGCAAATGGAGCAAGGGTAACGTGGGAGGCCCCGAGGTGGACGTGAGTGATAAAAGCCAGGCGGTAGTAAGGGGAACCCGGGGGAGGGGGGGAGGGGATGCAGGCGGCGTAACAAGGAGACTGGTCTGAGTGGGGGAGCCAGTTTTCTTTTGGGGATGGCACGCTGGGCATCGCCAGCCCACTGCAGTGCCAGTTGCACAGATTGTGCGAAAGTCAGCACGGGTAAGAAAGGAGCAAAGGAAATGTACCCACTTGAGGCAAGCAGAGCATTGAAGAGAATCTCTGCCCACATCCAGATGGCAGATGGAGCAAGGGTGCCTGGGGTGAGGATGGTTGCTGATGGGGCCTAGGTAAGGGTGGACCTTTCCACTAATAAGGAGCAATGTTGCAAGATTTGCTAGATTCATGTTCATAGAGACAAAGCGGTTCACACATTGAATCGTTCTTTCGAAATCCTGAACAGTGCAATTGGTGATTATTTTCAGTTATAGCCGTAAACATTCGAACAGGTATTAGTTGAAAAAAAAGTACATTTTGGTTACAATAACTAACAGCACAGAACAAAACAAATTTTTATTTAGTTGCTCACTAAGTATACGCGACAGTCATAAAGATCGATTAGAATAGCCACAGGCAAGTTGCAAAAGGACCTTTCGCGGTCAAATCAAGCAATCAACTAATTGTCAAGAACACACTGATTTAGCCAGTAATATTGACGTTTTAATATGTTTACACAAAATGCTCTGTTGTTAGATATCAGCGTTTGAATGCAGCAGGATTTAGCCGGAGTCTGAAGGTTGTGAATAATTCAGCATTTAATTAGATTAAAATTTTAACTTCACCATCAAACTTTCAAAAACAAAGCATAAATTTTAACCAAGGATATCCAGAACAACGGGATTGCTTACTTGCGTCACGTTCCGCATGACTGGTGACAACTGGAGGGTTAGTCATTGAGCTCATGAGCATTTAGCAGGGTGTTGCGTTTGTGTTAGTAGTACTAGTTGCTAGTCGGCAATGACGCAGAAAAAAATACACTTTGAAGTTTCTCGTAGTTAGTTATAGTTGAGGTCAAACGTTATTTATAAGTTACAATCGAGCCTGATGAAACATTAAAATAGGCGTAAGATTAATTAGGGTAGGCCTACTTCAGTGGACAGTGCCTCCAATTCGAATATGAGACCTTTATTTTTACTTCGAAAAACAGCAATGCGAATCATCACTTATAGCAATAAAAGAACACGAGCAACACCATTATTCTCAAGGCTACAAATACTAAAGCTGCACGATATTTATAAACTTGAATTAGCTAAATTGATGCACAAAGTACACAACAAAGCCTTAAACATCTGCAGTGCATCAACTAATAATTATGCTATCGGCTACAATGTTAGATAACATCCATTCACACAACACCAGAAAAAAACATCAAAAAAAAAACTACTTCATTACTAGAGTTTCATCGAAACAAGCCCAAAAGTGTTTGCAGTGTAATGGACCAAAAATCTGGAACGAAATACCATTACAGATAAAACAGAAGAACTTCTGTAAATTCAAAATAGAATTCAAAAGGAAATTAATTAGTGCCTATTATTATTTATCATTTGGGGGGTGAGTTGAGGGAGGTTCCTGTCAGGGACAAGACTCTGAGCGTAAGAAGTTTGTATACTGCTGTAAATATTCTGATTTCTGCTTTTAATTTCAATTGTTACCGGTAATGATGTTTAACTGCTACTTTTGACAGTTGACTTTGATGACTGAACAGTGTTTCGCTGTCTTAATAAATTGAATTGAACCCACCTGTCATACGTACCGGTAAATAGCCTACTCAGTAGCCTACTGGTATGTGACTATAACCCTCTAGAGCATTTCAAAAACTTAGTCTACCTAGTCTGGAGAGTGAGTCTGTTAGCAAATTACAACCTCTATTGCACTCCTAGGTAGACATATACCGGTAGCCAGTGGTCGACCGGTATTTCCTATTGGTTAGTCTGAAGTGGAGTGATGCTATACACATTATTGTAAAATTTTAGCTGATATTTTGCTGTAAATTTTTAGAATTTTATCTTTATTCTCGAATTGGATGATATACTGTAGGCTACCAAATGCAATGGTTAACTCTTGTTGTGTTCCTGAATGTAAATTTAGTTATAAATCTAGCAAGAAATCAGAACCAGTTGCACTATTCAGATTTCCACAAAAAGATATGCAGTACCAGTATTAAGGCAAAAATGAATTAAAGCAATTCCTCGTTGTGCTCATCATTTTACTGAGGATAATTTTAAAACTAGGTCAAGTGATCACACAGAATCACACAAACAGACTTGTTTAAGCCAAAGTCCGGAGCGAATTTGCTTGAAGCCAACTGCGGTCCCTCATATTTTTCCTTTGTTGCCTCAATATTTGTCTTCAAATTCATCTGCACCCCAACCCACAACATCAAGCACATCCTCAGCTGTACTGATAAATGAAAACAGTCAAATCAATAAACATGTGAGCTACTATTTGAAAGAAAAAAATTTCTCGGGACTTGAAAGAAATGTTAAAATCTGAATCTTTACCAAGCGGTTTTGTGTATGTGGAAAAAGGTAGCAGCATTTTTTACCATAATATCAAAAGTTCTAACCAGCCATTGGATTCAGCGAAACTTCTTGGTACAATTATTATTACCCACAGGCTTGAAGTGCAAATGTTTATTTCTTCTGCTCTACTACCAAGATCTTCTTACAATCCTTAATCGTATTCAGCCAGCATTATAAAGACCACTACAGAGTTTTGAATTTGCTGTCCTGTTTGCAAATCTGCTTGTGATTGGTCATCTGATTTCACTGCAAGCACTTGCATTGCATTGGTGATATCGCTTCCGGTACATTACGTAACAGCATGCACACTTGATGGACAACTAGATGAGAATATGGAGTGATGGAAGGAATCAAACATTGTTTTGATGTTCTTGCTTTGAAAACCGACAACCGCATATGCAACCTGTAAGATGTTTTCGTTGTTTGGTTTTTACTGTACATACAATATAAGTATGAAATAGAAATTGCCTGCAACTAAGTGTATTAGGCGCATATTACTTCGTTATATCTCGACATAGCATAATGAAGGAAGTACTGCCAACATTAACATCTGATTTCAAGAATACTCCTGTAGTCTGTCCGAGTGGAGTAATCAGTTTTCTATATGGTGTATGTAAACTGTTATGGATGTTGCTATTTAATTTCATGAAAGAAGGATATCTTCCCTACTAACTTAAGCAGTAAAACCCATTTGGGTGTTGTGAGTTTATATTTTCATAGGTGACAGGTTTCAATGGCAAGTATGTGGTAAGCTTTGCTAAATTTTCTCATCCATTAAATGAGCTGAACAAACCGAGTGAATACAGATGGGATTGAATTTGAAATGACATGACTACATCCACAAACTTTAATACTAATACTGTACAAGAGAACTAATGATAGCAGCTGTGTTAAGTAGCTGGTATGCAATTCGACCTTTTTTATATTTTAGGAAGCTTTTTGTGGATCTCTGCCATGGTGAGCCAGTATAGAGCCAGTATATATCCCCCAGTATAGAGCATCCATTTATCCCAAGAGAGCGTCTCTTTTTCACGTTCGACTTCACGCACAACTTTAAGAATTTGTACAACAGTTTATGAATAAGTGACTGATGCTCTCACCAACACTTTGTTATAAGTACATCCTTGGCAACAAATGCATTGCTCAGTTTGCCTATTTGAAGCACCTTTATCGCATAAAAGAAGGAAAACCCCTAAAAGTTGCCCATGCATTAAAAAAAGTATCCCTCAACCCAAGTAGCATTGCCCAAACATCACTTCAACATATCCTTGGTAAGTTGAAAGTTTTGCAATATATCTGGCTGTCAGGTTACCAGTGCAGTTACAGCAAAACAGCTGCTATAGCACGATGACTATAGACTACGGTACAAGATTTTTCAATTGATATGCATTAGTATATTTGATGAAAGGGAAGTGTCTGCTGATATACTCTCCTGTTTTTAATATTACTGCGACAACATCTATGTCCTTTTAGTTAGAATTAAGACAAACTATACAAAACATATTGAAATTTTAATTACAGCACAAGCATTGGTGTTGTTTCACAACTAGTTTTCCTAGATGAGGTAATGTGACCGAGACTAATGGTAGCCACAGTAACAGGTTTGCTTTTGATTAAATTAAAAGTATTTGTCTTGGTCAAATGTTCAATTTTATAGGAGTTTTTCATGAATCAAGTGTTCGTGCTTCGAGTTTTATTTGGAGGGTCATCCTGAGTTTTCTGAAACTGCTCGTTACCTCGATTTTATCTCCACCAAATGGAAAATTTTATCAGTCAAAGCACCTTACAAAGGTATGTCTAGCTTTCAGCTAGGTAAGGATAATAACAGGGTAGAAATGCTTCTGTACTTGAAGATTGGTATTGCCAAAGTGTGCAGTAAGTTCGATGGTGTCTATTATCTAATCATGAATGTGATTGCTGTATTTATGGAAAACATTCATTGTGGTGCAGTAAGTAGCGCACAATTCCATGCTAGCATGTGGCGACGAATGATATAAATAGTCTAAAATGTGTTGTAAACACCCTTACTGAGTAATTATATTTTGGCTTTAGATCAAAGATAGAAAAAAGAAATGTACATGTCAATTCAACACATGCAGCATGACCACCCTGGTTTGAAATATTTAGAAGCCATCGAAATATTTTGCGAGTAAAGCAATCCGGAAAGGCAGGGTTTACCGCACAAACTTTTATGGCCTGCATTCAGTCTATGACAGCAATACCCGAGTTGGCTAAGCACTTGCTCGAAAGACAATCATGGTTTTCAGTACTTCTTAACTGGAAAGCTGACGTCTGCTTCTTTAGAAGGACGCTTTGGATGGTACCATCACAGTAATGGTGGTAATTACTTAACCTCCGTGAAACATCTACCGCATTCAGAAAAAAGATCCACTGCTTAAGTTTGCTACAGCAAGATGCCTTGTTAACAACGATTCAACAGTGTGAACTGTACAATGAGCTCTCAAATCATATTGATATGGAAGAGGACTACAATTGGCTGGAGGTAATTTTTTCCAACGTGACTTTGGAGGACATTTCCCAGGCAGATGTTGCAATATGTTACTATGTGAGCGGCTACATCGCCCGGCGAATTGACAAACAAAGAAAATGCACGTCTTGCAAGAAATTATTGATTTCAAGCAATACCTCTTCAGAAGTTACCGAAAGTCTATTCCTCAATACCTCTTCAGAAGTTACTGAAAGTCTATTCGAAGAGCATTAAAAGCTGTTCAAAATGGCAAACTGTGGCGGACTTGCAGAGCCAGTGCGTTTTGCTTTGCAACTAGGGTATTTGCCATGCAATTTTTCAATGCTTTGGCATCGAATGCTAAAAATATGAAAAGGCTGTTGACATTGAACAATGCACGGGCTGTATTTACGAACGCTTCTACTGCAGTCGCGAATGCAAGCAGATTCTGTGATCTTACCGATATCAAATGTAGCTCAGACCACACAAACTTTAAGTTCATTGTCCGGACGGTTTTAATTGCTTTGCAAAGAACCAGTTGAAGAAACTCAACAACCGCCCTACTATAGAAGAACCCCAGGAAAAATGTTTAGGAAAAATCTCAAAATTGACTTTTAAAATGTCCAACTGAAGCATATTCGAAAGCGTATTGACTGAACTAGAAGTAACAATGTGCATGCAGTAGCGACTACATTCTAAGCTTGTTGCCAGCTATATGTTTATAAAGCAATAAGTATTTATGGTATTGCTTGGTCCATTTTGAAATCAGCTGTACCGTGTTTGTTTACTATTTTCGGTTCTGTTTGCAAATGTTCTGTCAGACTAGGCCACCTCGACGGGTAAACTGTACGGCTCTGACGGAAATTAGCGTGGAGTGTCTTTCCCAAGGTCAATACAGCAATATGCCCTGTGCAAGTACCGAACCAGTGAACAACATCTCGATGATCATATAGCGCACTATCAACTGGACAGTTGATGGCTAGTCACCAGTCTGGCTGCAATGCCTTAGTTTTTCCTGGAAAGGTGGCGCCAGTTATTTGACTACCTCGGGAATCGAACCTGTACTCTGCATACTCCCTCACTAAGCCCAGTAGTTTTAGTAGGGATGACTATTAATGCCATATATGTTGTCAAGAACCCATATACAGCGTATGTAATGTCTAATAAACATCTATTTCAAAAAATTGTTGTAACCCTCCAGTTGTCAGTAGCCAAATTGAGTTAGCAATCCCGATGTTCTAGATATTCCTGATTTTACCTTACCATCAACCTTTCAAAAACGACCGTAAATATTTAATACAAACTGCAGTTCATTAAGTAAATTTTTAACGGAAAAAAAATCTCACCTTTTGATGGAAATTTGAAAAAAATCTCATCTTTTGATGGAAAATTTTGATGGAAAAAAAAAAGCTCAGCTGGTTTAGCATGAAAGCTGTTGCATTCCACTTTGATGGAAATTTGAAAAAAAATCTCACCTTTTCATGGAAAATTTTGATGGAAAAAAAAAAAGCTCAGCTGGTTTAGCATGAAAGCTGTTGCATTCCACTAGATGTCAAATAGATGATTATGGGTTAGGGTTAACACTTTCCAACAATTGTAAATAAAAGTCAAAAACACTTTCCAAAAACACTTTCCAACAATTGTAAATAAAAGTCACTACGTTTCCTGTTGCAAAAAAGCTTGGATAATTACCATTACGGTATAATGATT
Organism: Trididemnum nubilum; assembly: GCA_963965965.1. Taxonomy (NCBI): domain Eukaryota; kingdom Metazoa; phylum Chordata; class Ascidiacea; order Aplousobranchia; family Didemnidae; genus Trididemnum; species Trididemnum nubilum. The sequence goes on along the minus strand of OZ014479.1, from coordinate 21,683 downwards.
CTCAACATGGGCTGTGGGTTTTACTGAAGAAACCTGAAAATAAGCACATAAATGTACTATTAAACACGACAGTCATTCCTTGAACTACAAATTAATTTTTGTACATCAGTTACATGATTTAGCAGTAAAATAATTTCAGCTAATTTCTAGGTAGATATACTACAACATTTCTTTTTCAAACATATAAAGATACAAATAAAAGAGATGTTACCCATTGTTACAATGATATTGCTGAATATATAAACTTTGTACTTTAGTTGAAATAACTTACAAGTAATGACAGGCTCTTCCTTGAAACTGCCAAATCTATGCATCGAATCCACTACAAGGTAAACAATATAACCTCTGGTTTATTCAAGACAGCTGCTTCAATTCACAAACACAACACAAAATACAGTGATAAAGGTAACTATTACATCCAAACAACCAATCTTTCCCTTGGAAGAAAAGCAATAAATGTAACTGTTCCTGTAATCCGGGCCAAAATTCCCCCATACCTCAAAAAATATCCCCCAAAAACATTTTCAAGAAAACTTAAGGACCATTTAATCTCAAAACAGCAAGGTACTATTACAACTTGATAATCTTATGATATAGTTGAAATGCAACGGTAAACGAAATTATTATGATGCCAATATGAAAAGTGTTTTTATTCCTATTTTTGGTGTCACGCTGGTGTTTGTTGATAATGCCAAGTAGTCATTTTGCTGCTTTACTGTAAAAGTAAAATGTTACACACTAAGTTGATCAAAATGCTGTAAATATGTAAGTGCTGATGTTATGTTGCTTTTTTCTTTTGCTGTTTTTTACAGTAGCATTGAACTTTGAAGACCGTATGGTCATTTTTGCTGCTTTCATGCCAGACATGGCAAAAATAAACTGAATTGAATTCAACTTAGAAACTTGAAAAGAATGCCAGCGACAAACAAGCAAATTTAATAGTTTCATTTACCAGAATGAGAAAAAACAAATACAATACATATAACTTACAGATGGCAGGTTGGGGAGACGTTTTGGCTACAATGATTGGGTTTAATGACGACTTCTTTAAAGTTTGAGCAACTTTTATGCTCTTCCAAAGCATAAAGCTGTTTCATATCTCCGAATAGTTCCAAGCAAGGATAGTCTCATAACTAACTAAACCGCAAGCACAGTATTGTTGAGTTAAATTTACTGCACTTGATCTTAACAACTACAATTTCGAAAAGTAGCTAATACATTCGCATTTACCAAGCCAATCACTGAAAAAATTGCATAGATTACTGTCTAGTAGACTACTATAGTACAGTACAAGATTACAGATTATAAACCATAGCACTGTTGACTAGTCTTGTAAACTGCGCTTTTATAATCTACACCTAATCTTATTATCATGAACGTTTTCCCGAACTTTCAACATAGCTTGCAATTACTGAACGTATTAAAGTAATTAGACTTCTAAATGTCAACCACTGCTCACTACCCAACACGTGCTAGTGATTTTACCAACGTGCATTGCACAGAACAAGCAGTTTCGCTTTGTGATCATTCAAGCGTCCGAGAATCTAAAAGCGCTGCATAGCACCACTGTTGTCACATGAAACGTGCGAAAAAGCAAAGTAAGCGATTCCGATCTTCTAGATGTCCCTGATTAAAACGCAATGTGGATTGAAATAAATCAAATTAAAGCCTCAGGAGATTATTAGCTGATAAGAAATCAGCATTTGCCTATGCTGATTTTGTTTTCGGAATGACTTTCAAACTAACCTAGCTAAAGCACTTGGGGTATAAAAATAAAGTTAATAAAGGAGCGAATTTCGCTAGAATATTAAACTTGTGTCATAAATTTTTTCCAAACTTTGCCTGGTGTGCGTTATGAAACGCATTAGGCTTATAGAATATTGTGTAGTAATAACTTGTAGTACCGAAACACTATAAATTATGACATACCGGTCATACCGGTAGCCTACCAGTAACTGATTAAAATTTTTTAAGCTATCCAACTTCTGAACTTTGAAAATGTAAACTACATTTATTTGAATTTTTTTAGGCTAGGTCAAGACCATTTTAGAACCATTACCTGTAGGTGTTTGTTGAAAGCCAATTGAAACAGCAGTTTATTAAAAGCCTTTGCTTGTGCAAATTGAAATAATCCTGGGCCTACCAGATTGATCAAAACAGAGATCTTTAACCATCAACCATTGGTAATGTAACTGGTAGAGGAACTATCCCCTTATGGCAGCTCAAATGTTGCTCCGCTACAGTCAGAGCCCCCAAGTGCATGCCACACCTACTGAAAAATGTAATGAATATTTGGCAGAAGCCAATTTTGCGGAAAGCATTAACAAGCTTCTGTATTTCAAGTGAAAATTGTCCTTCCTCTGTTTTTAGCTCAAATCACAAGTGATGCCACTGTCTTTGACCTTCAATTACTATAATTTTTGAATTATTGCTAGCTACATATCAGTGATTATTTGGAAACAATGGTTTACTTCTGTTAATGATACAAGCATGGAAGTATATTTCAAGTTAGCCTACTTCAATAAGTGGTCACACTCAGCAGTGGGCCAAAGTGCTTATGTAATAATGCCTAATTTTGCTAAATTAATAGCCATACCATTTCCTTTTAAAAAATAATAGCCAAGACTGTTTTAACAATTTTTTAATATCTATTCTGTATTTTATTACTTGTCAGTATAAGCATCACCTGTCAACTGATCAGATTGATCTTGAATTAGGGTCACATCACTCCAGAACATATTTGATTACGCTTGCTACTGTAGATTAATTACTGTTAGCTAGGCTAGGCTACTCTTATTAGCTTGTTAACAAAAAAACATTATGCTTAATCAATCAAATCTGTTTGCCTTTTTCTTTCCAAATCATTACTGGTATAGATTTCAATTGCCTAAAGTCTCTTGTTTAAAAAGTTGCTTCTAAAGACCAAAACCCTGGGAAGCCTCAAATGATCAGACGCCATTAAATTTTGCAGTATTTTGTTTTGACTTAAGTGCAAGTCAGATAACTTCAGAACATATTGGATTACACTTGTTAGGTTAATTAAGCTACCCTTATCTGCTGTTACCAAAAGATTTTTTAGCACGCAAGTATAAAATTGACATTTTGTTTTTGCATCATTGCACATTTCACTAATCTAGTCTCATGTTTAATAAGTTGCTTGTAAAGACCAAAATTCTGAAAAGCCTCTTATGGTAGGACACTTTTAAAATACTGCAATATTTTGTGTTGATTTAAGTACCAGGTTTTGCTTGAAAAATACACAGTATCTTTCTTGATATGCAAATTTCTTCCAAATGACCTTGCCAATTTCATCTCGATCTTGTTGGTCAAACCTGGAAAAACAACTTTATGTTAAAATTTTAATTAAATATTTGTTTTTCAGAAATAATAAGTTATCACTACCAATTTAATAGTAGCATAACATATTACTGCTGAAACTTCATTTTGTGTTAGTGGAAAGACATCAAACATGTTGGATAATGGTATAGCAAGAAAAACCAGTTTAGGCTATGTAAATACAGAAAGTCAGAATTAGTTGCAGCAGTAATTAACACACAAAGTTGCTCTACAAGTCAGTACGTGAGAAGTTGTGGAATTTCCAACTCTCAATATCTGATACGTATAGAGCTGCTTTCGACTTTCATCGATGTAAGAGTCAGCAGTCAGGATAGAAACGCTTGTTCATAAGATGCTCACTATCAGAAATCAACATCACATTTGATGTTTTATCTCGTAAATCGACATCGCATTACCGAAACAGTGTTTGCAAACAAATTGATATCGCGTAATCGTAACCAACTTTACTATCGAAAATTAATATCGCATGATCCTAATCGCAATTGCTATCGAAAACCAATGCCCACAATCTAGAGGCAGATGATAAAAGTTAAACTTACAATTCTATCCCTTTGTTACAATATTCCAGCACTACCTTTCTTTTCCCACTGTTGTCTTGCTTAAATTATCGCAATACAGGCCACCAGACCTCAGATGGGCTACTATTGTTGTAGTCATGCAAATAACCGTTGTTAAAGCCAAAAGTAAGCTACTGTACAACAATATTTTGCATGCTACCAACTTGCCCATTACCTCGTCGCAAACTACTAACTGTACTAAAATTGGTTTTGTACATAGGCTTGTCTTGCATCTCAATTCTTCTTCATTGCATGTTGACTTTTCAAAGTAGCTGCGAATCCAAATTACACTGAGCTCAGTAGAAATGAAACTCAATGCAATTCAAAATCACAGCCACTTAGCACATTTCTAACTCGAAAATGTACCATACACCGTCCGCAGTATTGAGTACCGAAAGCGTCGCAATAAATCTAGTCACTTACTTACCGTTTACTGAGTTGCGACTGACTGTTCACTCATAGATTGTCTTTTGACACATAGCTTCTTGATTTACGATTATTCAGTTTTTCATCAAATTAAAGTTAACAATTTTTTCTAATTATCAACATATCAAGTACAAACTGTACAGCAACAACTGCAATACATCACAGCAGGCAGGTTTTCCAAGTAGGCTTCTGAAACAAGTCAAACAACATAAAAATTTTTAAGCTGCAATTTTGCATTAGGCCAATACAATTAGTAATGCTTCATACAAATAATGTATTTACAACATTGGCTATCTAAACAATGAGTTTTTAAATGAAATTGCGGCATGAAGCATGACAGCCATGGGAAGTTGTCTAGGCTATTATAGACAGGATAGACACTGAACTCTCAAGGAAAATAAGCTTTTCATTTCTAACTGGCCCATGGTATACTTAAAACGTTTTGTCATGATAATTCTAGTTGCGGCCTTGCAGCAAAAAGTTTTGCTCATCTTTGCATTTGATTTACACTAATAAATAAACTTGTTCCTACTCTAGAACTGTACTGGTAAGTACTTACTTCAACAGCTTAAAACGCTTAATTCTGGCCTTCATAAAAGTACAAAAGATTGTCAGTTGTCACAACTTTATATGACCTAAAATTACCCATAGACATCGGAAGTTTCATCAGAACATTTTGAAGCTAAGCACATGAACAATTAAACCAGAAAACCGCAGTTTGTACCGGCCTATATTGCAAGCGAAGGCCTGATACTGCGAAGTCTTGCCTTCTAATTTCCGACCCCTGACTCTAAGGCCAACAGAAGTTGCGGGCTAATATGGAACCGATGGCAATGTACCAATATTGCGGCGGAATGTCAATGCGAGTATAGGGTACAGCGGAAAAAACGTGCTGCCGTGTCGCGGCCACAAGATAGAAAGGATGCTGGTCCTAGTCTAGCCAACATAGGACTTCATGTCCATCAGCTTGTGAAAATCCCCGTGCACCTGTAGTTCCAGATGGCACCTGGGTAGGGGGCTGCAGCTGTATTTGGGGGCTCCGCCAAGACCAGTACTCCAGAGAAAATTTCATTATTTGCAGTGTTGGTATTTTGCCATCGATAGAAATGGTAGTTCGTAGCTTTCTGTTTGTTTGAATAATCCGGTCTTTGGAAATTTTCCCAGTTTAAAGAAAACCAACCATACGAATTATGTCAGTGAACAGAAAAAAAAAGTAATACGAATGACACCCCTAAATTCAGAAGAAGTGGCACTGTCACAACCAAGAATCAGTGAGTTCTTGAGTGACAATGCCAACAAAGATAGCATTCGGCCAACTGCGCCCTCTAGCCCAGATGTCGAAAAAACATCAAACCTGAGCTCTCAAGTTGAGAAGGTTCCTTTGCTAAAGGAGTCCGTCTCAGAAGCTGAGGGTGCAGCAAAAGTGGTATAGTCAGTTGTGAAACCGAGTACCACTTCAACTTCCCTTGTGGAGCCTCAGAATCCAAGCAATTCCTCGGATATTGCTTGCACGTCTAAGGTGAAGCGGGGAAAACACTACGAAAAAAAAAGAAAGGGAAAAGAAGCGAGTGATGAAGGGCTTGGCTGGTATGTCACTGGTCGACCTTGATCAGGAGTCTTCTGATCACTCCTCCGGTCAAACCAAAAGGGCTAGAGAATCTTCCGATTCTCTATCCTCCACAACAAACCTCCCACAGAAACGTGGACAACATGAAGTCGCTCATGATATGCAAGGAGGCAAAGCCAAGAAAACGACGGCTGGCACAAGCACCCCAACTAGTTACGCTGGAGCTGTGAAGGCCAGCAATCAAAAGTTAACCATCACGAGAAAAGAGTCACAAGGGGATGGTGGTATGGACAACATGGATTTACGTGAAATTCAAAATGCCATCACCAAAATGATTCTTTGTACCGATCCGGGTTTTCTTGTTCACATCGAACGCACTTTTATCTTTGAAGGTAAAGTGCTGATCATATGCAAGGATGAGAAAACCTTCCAGTGGGCAAAACATGTGGTTGAGGCTATTGTACCATCCTTGGTAGTTCATCAAGGCTACGATGCAAAACACCCTAAAGACTTGCCTCTAGCAAAAACCTTTGGAATCTGGTTGCCAGAGGATGACGGTTTAAGCATTTCCGATACCCTTACTCTGGTTTCCCGTTGTAATGCAAAAATCAGTTGTACAGATTTGGAAACAAAGCATTCAGCGAAGTGGAACGAAGGGGTGCTACGTTTAGTATCCGTTCAGGAACCTTTGCTAACTACACTAAAGAAACTGAACTACAACCCATACGCTGGTTATCGTCGGGTTCAGTTCCAAAAGAAGAAAAGTGCCAAGCAGTTTCAGAATCTGGAGACGTCATCGCGTTCGCCAAAAGGTGATGAGAACCTGTGAGGCAATAATGGATACTGCTGAGCCTGGCACTTCAGCAGATTCAGAGAAGCCGACGACTTCTAGTTCGTAGAAGTCAGAGATTTTCTCTGTAGTATTGAAGTAGCCATATCAGCTCTTCTAAGAATAAAGTGCTATACTTGAGTACATCTATCATATAGATAAGTATGGCTCAGGATTACAGCGGACAACTTGACAAATCAAATAACGCCATTACGGCACCTAAGTTATTCTTACATAATTTAGAGTGTTGGCAAATCAACCTACACAGATGTAAAACAGCAAGCTATAACATGTGTGAAGTTACAAAAAGCGTACGTTCCGGGTTAGTGTTAGCTCAACAACCATGGACATATGCCACAAAAATCAAAAGCAAACTACGAGGATGGAACCTCTTTCAAGGAATTAAAAACGGTAATCGTCCTCAGGCGTGCATTTATGTTACTCCTGATCTCTGTTGTTCTCTAATCCCGATGTTTTCAAATGAGGATATCGTGGCAATTAGAGTTTAAAATGTGTGCCGAAAGGGAGACAGTTTTGTTTTCGTATCAGCATACATGGCAGCCGAAGAACCAGCTCCGCCCAATTTACTAAGGGATCTGTTGGTATTAACTGAAATTGAACAAATTCCTACCATTCTAGGAACTGATGCAAATGCACATCACACCATATGGGGATCCTCTGATATAAACCCTCGAGGAAAGGATCTGTTAGCATATTGTGCTAGTGCAGAAGCAGATATTAACGAATTTCAACCATTCAAAGCATCAGGGCCAGACGGGCTCTATCCTGTACTGCTACAGAAAGGTTGGAATCAACTGAAAGGATATTACCATGTCATTTTTCAAGCATGCCTGAGACACAGCAATGTGCCATTGGCATGGAAAGAAGGCACAGGTATATTTCTCCCCAAACTGGGAAAGGAAAGCCCGTATGATCACTTTAACTTCTTTTCAACTGAAATGGTTGGAAAAGCTAGTTCTGTATCATATTAATGAAGATAATAACGTGCAGGCCAAACTTTCTGCGTCGCAGTATGGTTTTCGTGCTGGAGTTGCTACGGAAACTGCTTTGCATGAATTTGTGCGCCATGTGGAGCATTGCCTTGTTTGAAAAAAGCCACCTTTGGGTATTTTCCTGGATATTGTCAGCGCCTTCAACAATGTCACCTTCCGTAGCTTTGTTGCGGCTCTGTGAGATCTGGGCATGTCTAAGATTTTCACCTCATGGATAGAGACTCTACTAAGACATCGCACAGTCCAAGTAGAATTATGTGGTGATAAAGTTAAAAGGGAAGTAGTGAAGAGGAACCCACAAGGTGGTATCCTGTCCTCTTTTCTGTGGAACTGTGTCTTAAACAGCCTGTTGCTAGAGTTACGTAGCCGAGGCTTTTATGTTCAAGCCTACGCCGATGATCTAGCAGTGTTGGTCACTGGTGCTGATATGCTTTGGATCAGAGGGATGCCCCAAAAAGCAGTAAATATTGCTGAAAATTGTGCTTTGGAACAAGAGCTACAGTTTAGCTGCAAGAAAACCGAGATTGTACTGTTCACTCACAAACGATATCCAGACTTGGGTTCCTTGTCAATGAATGGTACAAAACTTGAACTTTCCAAGGAAGCAAGGCTGTTGGGTGTTACTCTAGACAGCAAGCTAACTTGGAAACCTCATATTACCCGAATTACCCGCAAAGCAACTACAGCATTAATGCAATGTAGACAAATTGTGGGTAAAACGTGGGGAATAACACTATCTATGATGAAATGGATATACACAGCTGTGATACGCCAACCATGTCGAATGCATGTGTGTCCTGGGCTGGCGGTCTCAACAAAAAGTATCTAGTGAGGAAACTCACAAAGGTGCAGAGACTTGCTTGCCTGATGATTTTATCAGCTTTTCCTGGCACCTCTACTGGTGCTCCAGAAATTTTGCTCAACATAACTCCCATCTTGAGGAATTTCTATTGGCTGAGGCAGTGCGAGGGTCATACAGAATCACTGTTAGTGGGCTCTGGCATGTCAACCCAATTGGTTCCTTTGGGAAAACAAAAAGCCATGTTGATGTTTGCAATGAGGCAAGGAAATTCTTACCTCTACTGCAAATGCCAGCTGACCGAATAAAGAAAACAAAGCTATTTGAGAGAAACTTTGAATGTCAAATTATGGACAAAAAAAATGCTGTCAGATTTGAAAGCATTCTAAACCAGAGCACTGCCAAGGTTTACACTGATGGTTCAAAACTAAATGGGAGAGTAGGAGCGGCTTTTTATGCCGAATACCCAAACAACTCCCCAAAACAAGCATTTTTCCACCTTGGAATTTACAGCACTGTGTTCCAGGCAGAAGTCTTAGCTATTTCACAAGTGGCTAAGAACCTGCTTTTGGATAAAATGCACAATCAAAGTATTGTTGCGCTGGTTGATAGTCAAGCAGCTATCAAAGCACTCATAAAGTGCACTGTAACATCAATTACAGTGCTCAACTGCATTAGAAACCTAAATCAGTTAGGTAAGCAAAACCGCGTCAGTATTGCCTGGATTCCGGGACATGCAGGGGTTCATGGTAACGAAGTGGCCGATTATGTAGCCAAATCAGGATCTAAATCAAAAATGCATGGTCCTGAACCTTTTATTACAGTCCCGTATGCCAGTTGTGTTTGCAAGGTTAAGAACTGATCCACAGATAGATGGAAATCTAGGTGGAATAAACGGAAAAACTGCTTGAGAATGAAGGAGTCTGTAGGTAGAACGTCTTCACGACTAACAATACGTCTCCTTAACCTTAAGAGCAGGGTGTCAAACCGTTTCAAATAACGGTTCGGGTTCAGGTTTAGCTCCGGCTCAAAATATTGTAGCAGTTCAGGTTTGGTTTGGGTTCACTTGAGCACCATTTTTGAGGTTCAGGTTTGGTTCAGGTTCACTCAAGAAAAATATTACTGGTTCAGGTTTGGTTCGGGTTCATTGACTTAAAATTTAACTGTCGTTACTCATTTCGTCCAGAAAAAAAGGAGAAATTGCTGATCCTGTTGGAGTTAGACCGGTTTAGTGATGACATCACAATGCATATTGGCTGGTTCTTACTGCAGATCGTAGTAAAATTCGCCCATTTAAATCAATGGTAAAATACACGCAACTTCAAACAACCACTGTAGGTTAGTGGGTGGCGTGTTTTGTTTGATTTTACTTTTATATGAAGGGCCAAAGCTTCGTAATTCTATTTCAGGTTATTTCCAGGGTTAAAAGTCTTTATAAATGCGTATTAAACTCATTTTAAAAAGAGCACTTTTGCAACGAAAAATAGCGTTTTAACACTTATTCAATGACATGTGATTGTTCTGAGTAGAGTTGCGATTGGCATGTAGGATAAAAGAGTTAAAAGATATTGTGCTTTGCACCAGGATGCGATCATACAAGCCAAAAGAGTAGTTGCAAATTCTACCGATTTCCTAAGAATAGCAATTTGGCTTCAAAATGGGAATCACGCTGCAGGTAAGCTTGTTTTATAATAAAAACTAATCACTATATGAAGTCAAGTTTTTCAATAGAAGATTAGGAGAATTTCACGCAATATTATTTATGTTAACTTTTTTTGGTCCTCTGCAGGAACAATGGTCTAAAGTACTGTGGCTAGCGAACAGCCAGGTTCTTCGATGGAGGAGGAGTTGGGCAAGTTGACCCTAACCCTGACGAAAAGGAAAACTGTTAAGTTTTCTAATTTTATTTACTGGGCACACTTTTTGCAGGTTTTTCGACTAGACTCAATTTCTGCCAAAAGCCCTGCACAAAGGACGTGTACGGAGCGCCAGAAGTCCACGTCCAAAGCTGGAGCGCCAGAAGTTCAGGTCCAAAACTGGAGCGCCTCGTTACCCTAGTAATGATCTTTTTTGTTTAAGTTTTAGTCCCTTTTTTGGCAAAGACACTTTTGCTTCAAGAAGTGGTTTTTAAAAAGCTTTAAATACTTTCTCAGTGATGACCTGTAACCATCATATCTGAAGTACGATTTAGGTATTCTACAGTAGAGGTAGATCCCTGCCGGTAATATTTTCATTTTTGAGAATAGGGCAACTAGGTTGGGTTGTTCGTGGAGTGCCCGCTAAAACATCAATCCTGCCCAGTGGTGCACCCAGAACTTTCAAACAGGGGAGAAAATTTTTCAAAAAAGGAATACTTTTGCTGCCAAGTTTTTGGCCTTTTTTACTGAAAATAGGGGTTTTCACGCTATTTTCAGACAAAAATTAGCTAACTTCGTTCTCGTTTGCTAATATATTGTCAAATAAACCGATCTAATGGCTTTTTTGGCGTCGCATTCGTCCCGCTTTCAAAAATTTTGGATACGTTTGTTTAAAAATGATGACTTTAATTGACATCATCGTCCAAAATTTCACAACATTTTCTTTCGGTTTTACTTAGACATCCTTGGTTTTGCTAAGGCGTTTTGCGCTGCCTCGTGGCGGAGTGTAATTTAAGGAAGAAATAATTATCATAATAGCAATTTTTTGTCTAAAAAGCCCTTTGCTCTACCAAATATCGTAAGTGACATTACTATGGGACTGGATGTAGGGAGATTTAGCTCTCCTAGACCTTACCCCAGCAAGCCCTGCCGCGCTTACCGTATACGCCTGTATATGCGATACTACAAAATCATTTACTTTGCTTTGACCTTTCTACACTATGAGCTGTTAATTAAGAGCTGTAGCCTTCATTCATTTCTAAAATTGTTGTTGACCTTTTTTTGGTCTTAGATTGTTCTTGACTTCACATTTCACTATGTTTATGATTGTTTAGCAAATGATTTTCTGTACAGTATATCCTCTGAAGTTGTCTAGAAACGCTATTCTGTGTCATAATAGTATCCTTTTCAAAATGAGTTTAATACGCACTTATAAAGACTTTTAACCCCAGAAATAACCTGAAATGGAATTACGAAGCTTTCGCCCTTCATATAAAAGTAAAATCAGACAAAAAACGCCGCCCACTAACCTACAGTGATTGTTTGAAGTTGCGTGTATGCAATAATTTTACCATTGATTTAAATGGGCGAATTCTACTGCGATCTGCAGTAAGAACCAGACAATGGGCATTGTGACGCACCACTAAACCGGCGTGTACCAGCACCAGCGGCATCCGGATATGGAAAAATATATTCTTACTTTTGTTAGGGGTTCAGGTTCGGTTTGGGTTCACTTGAGCACAATTTTGAAGATTCAGGTTTGAATCAGGTTCACTGAAGTAAAATTTTGCTGGTTCAGGTTCGGTTTGGGTTCACCAAAATAAAACGGTTCATTCGGGTTTATGGTTCGAGTTCAGGTTTGGTTCGACACCCTGCTTAAGAGGCCTCATTTAAATAGAGTAGTGCAAGTTTTAACTGGGCACTGCAATCTACAACGACACAAGAAAACTACAGGTCGTGCTGAGTCTTCTCTGTGTCCAAAATGTTGCCTAGAGGATGAAACACCAAATCATCATGTAGGCAATTGCAAGCTCTACCAAGATATTCGTGTTAAATATTTTGGAATCACCAAAACCATTGTTCACAATGTGGTAACGAAATGTAATATTAACAAACTGGCCACGTACACATAGGAAGCTGGAAGGCTTTCTGAGTTCAACCAGTAACCAAACAAAATAACAATAACAGCAGCTACAGTTGCAATGGGCCTAAACGAGGCCTACGCAACGTGTAGGTGGACTCTACCCAACGGTAGCACATTCGCTTGCACTGCTGCCCAGTAATAACAACAATAATAATATATTTGCAAATTCGGCGGTTTATTTTTCAGTTTAGTTAAAAAAAAACAAACTAAAATGTTTATCAGCAATTAGTACGATAGTAGTGGAACAGAACCCAGCGAAAACGTGCATTTTTTAATTTCTTAATATTAACTGGGCTTTTGACCTAAAAAGAATAATCGCAAAAAACTTTGCATTCGAAAGGAATATAATTTGAAGCTTCTTCATGACCTTTGTTTCCCGCCGGAGCGTGCACTTCCAGTTGCGGTTCGTACCAGTTGGTAACACATGTATATATGAGACATCATCGTTTACTGTTTCGATTTTGAGAAATGAACTTTTGACAAAACAATACAAATCAATAAAGAGTTTACTCATGGCCATATGGGAGAAAACATTTTTAGGGATGCAAACTAATTTTGCCCAAAGACTATGAATATTCAAACTTTGACTGAGGAAAGTCGATCACATAAACTGGAATTCATAAACTTATACTGTAAACATGTAGCTAAATTTACCAAGATGTTTGCTTTAAATCGATACAAAGCGCACAAATTTGAAATGATCATGGATTAATGCAGACACATAGCCAGAAATATTCAATGCGGGGGGCGGGCGGCTATCTCAAAGGTCTGGAGCCAGAGTGCTGAAAATTTTGCAATCTTTTTTGGCAAAGATAACTTAATTTTAGACTTATTGAGGTAATAATTAATGCTTTTAAAATGTCCTGACATAACAATTAGCAGTGTAAAAGCATGATCAAACTGGCTATGTAAACAGGCTATGAGGGCAGTGGCTAACGGCAAAATTTTAGCCTTTTTTTTTTTGCAAGCCAGAAAATCTGGAAACAAAACATTGGTTTTAACTTAATTCGTCTGCATTAAAAAAAATTTGGGGAAGGGGCTGAGAGAACATTAATTTAAAGAAGCGATGGGTAATTAGCTAAATTCACTACTGAATAGACCCTTCCTCCATTCTACACAACGTTTTTGAAGTCTACGTTAAGCATTTTGCAGGAGGGATCAAATGTGATTGCTTATTTTTTGCCATTTTTTAAAAGTTTTTACTGGTTTGCAAACTTTGCTTTTGACAAATACTACCTTCCCCTAGTAAATGCTTCGAAAGCGGCTTTAAATTACTTTAGAGTTCATATCACAGAAATGATAGCCTTGGAAGTGCAAAAAACTTGATATTTTTTCTACATTTTGGTCGACAGATTAATGGGGGAGGGGGGCTCTAGCTCCTCCCCGCCCCCTTCTGGCTACGCTATACTGGATTAATTATTTTTGTTTTTTGCTGTTAGGCTTTTGATGTGATTTTTCTAAAAAAATACGTAGTCATTTAAAGGCCATTTGGGTCACATTTTGCATGTTTTTAAAGCTATTTGAAATAATTTAATTGCTAAGATTAGGAAGCTATTTGAAAGAATTAAGCTCTGATACTTCTTTAGGTCCTTACTCTCTACTACAGATCAAGTCCAAAGCCCTCTTGACTGGAAGACCGTGAGGTCCATTCGAAGCTTCTTACTAAAGCTCAGATAAATGTTATGTGACAATGAGTTTACAGCGCTTTCCATGCTACAACTTTCTTACATAACTTTGCAATGCTTTTTTATTCTAAATTACATGAAAACATAAATTGTATTGACCCGCATGCTAAATATACCTCCCTGTCAACGTGTAAACAACAGTGGTTCGGTTAAAGTAGCTACAAGTTTTATATCTTAGATTTTTGTAGTAGCATTATATTTGATGTAACCAGTGTGCAACTGGTGAGTGGCTAAGGGGACTTTACCCCCTAAGCCAAGTCACTTATAAACTTGGCCCCCAAATACAAAATGCCTTTAAGCGTGTTATTGGACTTGACCAATAAGTAAGGGGGCTGAAGAGTCTTGGCGATTTGATTGCTTGAAATGACTTCAAAATTTTAGCCATTTAATGCTTTTAAATGGCCTTAAAAACATACAAAGTTGAATCAACTAGCGTTATAATTTTTGCCAAAAAATTATAAAAATTGCCCCAGACTTTTGTATGCTTAAAGTTGCACCAGTTTACGCAGCTTCTCCATCTAACTAAAGCATGTTTGAAACAAAATATTTTAAGATTTGTTTCAGCCATTCCTTACCAAAATCTTGGTTGCGAAAAAAAAACTCCTTTTTTTTTTCGCAACCAAGATTTTGGAAAGGAATTTTGAACTTTCAAACCCTTCAAGCTGTAGATGGCCTAAATTCTCGAAATAGGTGGGAATTAAAACTATGTAGAACAAGGAAAAAACCGGGCTTGCCGCGATGGGGGTTTCTCTCAAGCGAGTCCTCCAAAATTCAAAAATTCTAATCACTCAATAAAAACAGAAGATGTAGTTTCAGGATAGAAAATCATAAAGACTAAGTAAAATTTTCAAAATTTGGGGTTATGCCATTATTAGGGTGGAGTGAATAATAAAAACTGTTGAATTTAAAAATGTGGTCTTGATATACGGCCCCAAATACCATATGAAATACTTCTATCCCAATTTTGAGTTCTTTTAATCTTTTAGTGGTTGTGCAATTTGATCGAACGAGCTTAAAATAGTCAATTTTGCCATATCTCACCAAGCACATATGCTACAAAGCTAGTATTTAGCTTAGAAGTTGCAGGAACAGCACATTTATATTTCCATTAAAAAAAAACTTTGCCATAGAAACGTACTGGAAAAAAGTTACAGCCAAATTATTGACTACAGATTTACTGATTATTGTGCTCAAGTTTTTCGTGCTCAACTTTAAAGGCATTGCAATTTACGTTGGCATTAAAAATAAGCCAGATGAAGTTTAAATTCATGTATATTTGCACTTTTAGTGTGCCATGCTGCTCTGTCAGCTTAAAATAGTTTCTTGAATGGCAATTAGTCTTACACAACTGGGCAATATCCAGCATAGTATAGTGAACAAATATTAGAAGTTTCATGTCATAGCATCATCCAATATTGGTTCGCTTTTGCAACATCATTTTATTTATGCTGAACTTGAGGAATTATATCTAGTGAATCCAAAAAAAGTTTTGATTCTACAGTTCAATTCAAAAACACTGAAAGATACAAAATTACAAAATTAGAAAAATAGGAATTAAAAAAGCAATTAGTAATTCGAAAAGCTACAATTCTAAAAGGAAGAAAATTTGGCAATATATTTGACGAGCAATTTGATACCATTGTTTATTGTATTGTAGATACAATATATACTGTACTCGAAGGCATAAATTTCGTTGTTTTTGAAGCAGCATGCTAACTAAAAAGAAATCCAAATCTAACGTTGCAAAAAGTTGTGAGATGGAGAAATTTTTCAAAGTTCTGATAATTTTCCTCCAAGGTTGCTGCCAACCAAGAGACAAGTGATTTGAGGGCTTGCTTAACTTTAATCACTTCAGGAAGTTGGATACAGCTTGAATTGTTGCAAAAGAACAGATGGATTTGGTGTAAAGTTTCGTTCATAAGCTGAGTATTGCACAAAGAATCCATCAACTAATGCAAAACTTCAGTGGTTTAACTAGATATCCGAAAAAATCTAAAACATCACATCAATAAAAAGAGCTTGAAACGAATTTCTTGCACGATGCTGATAAGCTCTTTGATATTTTTTGCTACGATAATAAACAAAGAAAGCCATATGGAAGTATTATGGCTTGAGAATAACATTTAATGATCATGCTTTTTTTGAAGATCAAAAAGCAGAGCCCAAGGCTACAAGCTTGGCAGAAACATCAGAACTTTGAAAAATTTCTCCACCATACAACCTTTCACAAGTAGCATTAAACTTGAATCTTTTTCTAATTAGCATGCTGCTTCAGAAACAACGAAATTTATGCCATCGAGTACAGTATATATTGAATCTACAATACAATAAACATTGGTATCATATTGTTTATTAAATAAATTGCCAAATTTTCTTTCTTTTAGAACTGTAGCTTTTCGAATTACTAATTGCTTTATTAATTCCTATTTTTCTAATTTTGTACTTTTGTATCTTTCAGTGTTTTTGAATTAAACTGTGCAATCAAAACTTTTTTTGAATTAACCAGATATAATTCCTCAAGTTTAGCATAAATAAAATGATGATGCAAAAGCGAACCAATACTGGATCATGCTTTAACATGAAACTTCCAATATTTGTTCACTATACTATGCTGGACATTGCCCAGTTGTGTAAGACTAATTGCCATTCAAGAAACTATTTTAGGCTGATAAAGAAGCATGGCACACTAAAAGTGCAAACATACATGAATTTAAACTTCATCTGGCTTATTTTCAATGCCAACGTGAATTGTAATGCATTTGAAGTTGAGCACGAAAAACTTGAGCACAATAATCAGTAAATCTGTAATCAATAATTTGGCTGTAACTTTTTTCCTGTACATTTTTATGGCAAATTTTTTTTAATGGAAATATAAATGTGCTGTTTCTGCAACTTTTAAGCTAAAAACTAGCTTTCTAGCATATGTGCTTAGTGAGATATGGCAAAATTGACTATTTTAAGCCCGTTCGATCAAATTGCACAACCACTAGAGGATGCAAGAACTCAAAATTGCGATAGAAGTATTTCATATGGTTTTTGGGGCCATATATCAAGACCGCTTTTCTAAACTCAAAAAGTTTTATTTTTCACTCCACCCTAGCCACTATGACAATGATTCCTTTTAAACGGGTTCCACAATATTCACAAATTTTTAAACTCCCAAGCTAGACAAACAACACGTTTCAAATAGGTAAATAATAAAAACATAAAACATGAAAAAAATTGTCAATGCCACGTTAATGGGGATTCTCAAAATGTCTTCCTTCTAAACTTAAGACATTTTTACTCGCTTGAGCTAAAAAGATAAAATTTTTGGGATATATAGTGAGTTAGATTATATACATGAAAATTTTTAGTGAATCCACGTTGGTAGGTTTCCCACCAAAAATGCCTCTATGATTGAAAAAATTAATTACTCGATTTAAACAAGTTAAACTTCTAAGATAAAATCAATATAAAAACCATGAAACTTGGCAAAGTTTTTATGTTGCCTTGTTCAGGAGGAGCCTCTCAAAATTTTTACCTACTTCTGGTAAACAAATAAATTTCTATGATAGTTCAGCATAAAACAAATATGAAAGAAGTCAAAATTTGATGCTGTGCTACGTTGGGAGTGATTTCAGCTAGGCAAATTGAAGTATTGTAGGCTAATATACTGTACAAGAAAGATAAAATTTGACAAAGCTTGGGAATATCAGGTTGAAAGATCTTAAATAGACCTACTCGAAAGTAAAAGATTTTTAACTACCATAAGCTAGATGGTTAAAATAGTCATAATGAGTTGATACCAACGGACTTGCGGATTTGAAGATGGGAGATTTTCTCCAAGATGGACTTCCATCATTTAAGGTAGTGAATGAAGTACTTGAGCTCACTGACTTTAACAGATTTGAGCTATAGATTGCAGGGCTTTTCAATAAACTGCCATGTATTACGTTGAAAAAACTTCTTCTAGCGCCTCGAGGTTTTTTAATTAGAAAAGTTTTAGTACTAAATAATCAACTTAATTTGTAAGTTCCAAGATGTTGGTTGCAATACTACAGAGTGCAACTCTAATAAAAAATGGCTGCATAAATTGTCGCTTATTTCTGATTGTGATAAGTAATGAATTTGCTTCATGTAGTAAAGGTTTCATCACAAATTGCTGGCATTTTAAAGACTACTCTATGTTCTTTCATAATAAATTGAAAATTGGTAGAAGTTGTGAAAAGTGAGTTTGGCGTTGTAAACTGATATTTGCGCTTTTTGATTGAGGTTACTTAATTGTTTTGATAACTTTTCTAGATATTTAAAAAGCGAATAACCACAAAGCTGTTAAAGATTGTGAAACAAAATTTGAAATGGGCGAATTTAAGTTTTTTATCTGACTTTCAGCAACCATAATTTGCTTAACGCAATTGCGTCACTGCTTTAAAAATTAATAAAGATCAGTAAAAGTTGGATACTGCCACAAAGTTCGTCAAAATCCACGAAGTATCTCTTGCGATGTCACGTTTTGTTATATGGTTTCTTTTTATAAATGCCACTTTATCAACAACAGTTTAAATGGGTGGCAGTGACGGCCCCTTTACAAACCCCTGACAAGGTTTGAGAATTTTTAGGATGCAGTGAGATTTCAAAGAAGAAATATCATGATAGACTGCAAACTTATCACAACTAGAAAACACCAAACAAATTAGTCGCTAGAAAATTTTTGAAAGGAAAATCTGGGTACTTATAAACATCGCGTCAATCTACTCGAACTCTCGTTAGTTGGTTAGATTTTAAGTCAATCGGACTTGAGATGCTATAAATAAAAAGTGCCCAAAGCCCCGAAATTTATTTCAGCGCAACTTTTTGTAATTTAAAAGATTAGTTGTTTACAGTTTCTGCCAAAAATTTTGCACGCATTCCTCCAAAACACGTCTTATTTTGTTGCACTCTCCACAAAACAAAAAACATAACAAAAATGCACTCTCAGAAAAACAAAACCAACTAGAAGTACTTTTTAGATTGAAATAATTGCTCTTTTCTTGAAACTTAATTGACTAGTTTTTAATTTCTTATGGCAAAAGCCAAAAGAAACAACTAAAACGCAAATGCGTAGTATCTTGCAAAAAAGCTTTAAAAAGCATTTTCCTTTGATTTTATTTTGTGATGTTAAATTTCAGTCTTATTTCAACCGAAGTTGAAAATTTGAGCTTTGTATGATTAATACTTTCAGCGATGTTAACGTTTCAACATAAAAAGAAAGCAACTTTGCATTTTATAGAAGAACTGCAAAATAAAAATGCAATATCAGTAAAGTCTTTCCCATTGTTGAAAAACAATGAAAAAATTTGCGAAAAAATTTACTTATTGCATCACATTAAGCTAACAATCGCGCACAAAAACTTGATTTTTTCGAAACAAAAATTTTGCCATCTTTCTTTTTTGCAGCACACGGTAGCATTGCAAAACACTGCACAAAACAGGCATTTGCCTATCGCCATAAAAACAACAACTTTGCAGTAGACCTGTTCATACTTTTAACTTTTTTTGATTTTGTTATGGCTTCGCAGTGTTTTTGAAGCAGATTTTCATACTGGTCCCAAAACTAAAAAACTTTTTTGAATTGGTTGAACGGTTTCCATGTTACACGATGATTTCCGACCCCCACTTTAAAAAAAAAATGATTTTTTTGACACTAGAGGGCGCTGTTTGTAAAATATACTTAAAACAGTAATTCAACTAAATGCCCCTCTGCATTTTACATCTTTAAACAAAAAACTAAGCGAATTGGACTTCTGGAATAGTAGTTATGACCATTTTAGTGATAGTATTTGCAAAACTCCCTCTAGTGGCCAAAATGTAATTTCTTTTTTTTTTGATAATTTTTTTATACATTTGCGTCTATTTAGTGAAAGAGACTTTAATTTTGAAGTTGACATTTTGCAGCAGTGCCACTAGAGAGTGTAATTTGCTATTTATTTCAAAATTGCGTTTTAATTACAGTTATATACGCCACTTAAGTTAACGCCACTGCAAAATTTGAATCAATTATGACACAACGCGATTTTTTATAGTTTGTTTTTAAATATCGACCTAGATCATGTAACAAACCTAACAATTTATGCAAAAATGCAGAAGCAACAGACTGTTTGCAGCATTAATTTGTCTCAGTTGACTATAACTGCTTTCGCAATTTCAATAAAGTTGAGAAGCTCCTTTGATTAGCAAAGAATTCAATTCAAACCAATATTTGCAGATTGTTTTATTAGAACAAACACAGAGTTACCAAACTTCAGCAAACTTCAAAAGCTTTCAAACTAATTAAAAACACAAAAATTCAGATATTTTTTGAAAAGGTTTGTTGTGTTAGTAAAAGTTCAGCATGTTTGTTATAGACCTAGCATATGCTTTATCGTTGTTGTTAAAATTTCATTACAGTCACTGTCAAATTGTACTGAACGCTCCGCTGAATCATTGATAACTTCCAATCCTGAAACAATCTGGCTGATTTGTTAAAAAAGAAGAATCTTCTTTCCAGTATTCTACTGAACCCATACTTAAAGAGATACCTGCTCGATATCGGTTTTATTGAAGAAATGAGAACTACCTGAGGTAATACAAAGGTGCCCAAACCTTTTTCCATGATTTCCCTTATTTGCAAAAAATGTTTTAATCTGTTTGACTCTGTACCATTGGCAACCCCAAATTTTTCAATTTTGTGGCATCGCAAAAGGCCTTCTGTAGAGGAGTAATGGTAGCCTAGGTCTCCATGTTTTTGGAGTAGTAGCCAAGTTTTCAGATTTGACAATAGGCTACTCACTGCTGCCCGTTGGCAATCGTGTTTCTTAATTTTTGCAAAATTATGCCTTTTGTAATGTCACAAAACTGCAAAATGCTGGGTTACCAATGGTGCGAAGTCAAACGGATTAAATTGCATTTTTGTGAATAAAGAAAATTGGAAAAAATAGTTTGAAGCACCTATTTATTAGCTCAAGAAGTTCTCAATTCTTCTATTAAACCGATTTCGAGCAGTATCTATTTAACGTTGGTTCAATTTTAATTAAATCAAAAAATTATATATTCATGAATCATTATTGATGAACTCATGCAGAGTACTGTCTCTATATACTTTTGGTAGTTCTGGCTTATCTACATCTGTTTTCAGATATTTCAACAAGGTAGTAGCAATGGCTTTCTTGATTTTATCACTAAATAAATTTGGAGATAGTGCAAGTGGTATGTGCTGTGGTGATTGATGCATGATACTGGTGTGCCTTACCGGTTGCTGCAGATGGTCTTTATTTGACACTAATGCTTTAGAAAGTTGTAAATGAGTGGTCGGTGAGAGATAAAGCTCTATGTTCAGCTTGCAATTGCAAAGTCGACTTGCATACTTGGAATCTGCTGCCAAGGTACATACCACTAGCAGTATTTTCAAATTTAGTTGATAATGAAACCAAGAAAGCCACCACTACTACCATGTTGAAATATCCCGAAGCAGATTTCCGAATAGGTGAGCCAGAACTACAAAAGTATATGAAAGTAGAACTCTGCAAAGACTCATCAATATAATAAATCGTGGCTATTTTTCGATCAACCAGTGATTGGAACTGAACTAACGCTTTCAAGAATGGATTCAGTAGAATACTGGAAAGAAGATTCTTCTTTTTTAACAAATCAGCCAGATTGTTTCAGGATTG